>SRSE01000725.1:7050000-8250000 GCA_005024645.1 Planiliza haematocheilus
GTCGAGAGCTTAGGTGAGCTCAGGCTGCGGCAGTGCACTGCTCTCACAACAGTTGTACATCGAGCAGATGAATAGGCGAATGTTGGGAAATTTCACACTCCAAGGAATTACATATGGCCGAACTCTATGTATAGGCTGACTGAGCTAATGAAGATGCACATGTGTACAGAGCAAGAGGCAGCGGGAGATAATTACAATTATCACACGTCTATATCAATCATCATTAACCAGATTGAAAAACATATATAAACGCGCACAATGCACCTGACAGGCGGCATCTAACCACCGGATTATTTCAATTCTCTCAACTTTTGTCAAGCACCTTATATCTTACCTCGGCTACAAAACTACATGCTCATTTTCAGATAACAAGACATCCTTTCTCTTGACAAGCTGAAATCTTTTGCTTCTTTCCAACTTTAAGTGATAATGGAAAAACCAACAGATACTTGTAATTACATTATTGTAACTGGAAGGCATGAGAACCTAAGTGTGAAAAAAAAAAATCTGAAGTCCGTAGCCACTTGATCACTGTGAGCTAAAATAAAAAATAATGAGAGGAGGTGGTTTTATAATGTATAGAATTTCCATTTGTGCCGCGGTCCGTGCAAGGAACTGTACAGCTATACAGTGAGCGAAATCACAGCTGTGCCACTTATGCACGAGTATTGGGATTACTGTCACCTTTGTCTGCATATTTTTCTTTGATTAATGTCACCCAAATGCTGTGTCTTCCAATTGAGAACCCGGTTCATTTGCATGATTTTTTGTACATGGTGCAAATTTGGGGATAAATTAGTCAGTCTCCCATCTTTGTTGGCATGGCACTGAGTGATTTTTTACCGAAGGAAAGGAGTCTCAGAGCAATACTCCCAGAGAATTACACCTGTGAGATATGCTAATCATTAACACAGCCATAATGACCTTATTTACCTTCATATAAAAGACAGAAATTAGCATTAGGTGCCCTAAATGAACGGGGAGTTAATAATCAAGACGCTCACTTTTACCCCCATTTGTTAGCTGGAGAGGCTAAACAGCAGCCTCAATATGTTTGGTCGCGAGCAACCATCAGTCGATGCCTTTAAAAGGTATTATGGCGCCATCTCCTATTGCTGCCTTGGAGGGGAATTCCCAGATGGTGGGCTATGATTAGGTAGTTCACTTAGCTGTTTAGAAATGAGCATCTGGAAACACAGGTTGAATTAACACCACTGGGTCCCTCATTTTCTCTAAATGAGTGTCATTCAATTAATCTAATTATTAGGCATGCAAAAACTGAAGGACTAATAGATTCCTATTATACCATCATTATCATCTCTTACTCACAAGTGCTTACATTTTCAAGCAGGCTCGCGTGTGTTCAGCACCAAAAGAAACCGCCTCTAGCCCCGCTCTTCACGCCTTCAGCTTACCTACGGACAAGGTTTTTTGAAAAAGAAAAAACAAATCGACAAACTTAGTTACTTCTTAAATGATCTAATTTGCATTTTGCTTTCTACGGCGCCAAGACTTTGAATTGTGCTCATTCCTGGTCCTTTCGGATGCAGAGCCCCGCTGGTTTCCATTTTTGTCATGTAATCAGGGACTGATTTAGACCTGGAACACCAGCTGAATGAAATTAAGATTCTAGTAGGACTGAAAACAAGCAGCACTCTGGGTACTGAGGAGCAGGACTGAGAGCCACTTAATTAAAGCACTGTATCTGTGACAAAATAAAATGCACCTCAGAGGCATCATTAGCAACAAATACGCAGATATACTGCTCAGACAAGTCAATGGTATAGGTATGAAAGTGAACCAAACAAGTCTTAAAAAGCAATTAGAAGTGAGAAAACTGGCAATCACATTAGACCAGAGCTATTTCAGAACGACTTAGCCGTATCCTATCTGGGACTCCCGTGGCTATTTCTGCTACATTTGTTGCAAACAAAAAGGTTGATCTAGTGAATTTTGAAGACGTCGTCCTTCTGTCACTTCACGCTATCTGACATAATGGACAGGCAAGGCAGATGATTGGTGTCAGCTCCTCGTCAGGCAGCTCCTTTCACATGGATCATGTGATGCAAGCCTAAAGTGGCCCGTGTCACGTCTCTGCGCTTTGTGCCCCCGCCCCTCGACTCTGGAGCCCCTGCTGGCCAGAAGGACCCTCTCCCTGGGCCGGAGTGGCTCCTGCTGGGACTGCCAAGCCGCTGGCATGGGAGGGAGGGAGGGAGGGAGGCGGCAGGGAGGGTGGAGGAGGGGTTACACAGACCTGGAGAACATTATCAGCAGCCCCCAACCTCACCCATCACCCCTCCGCCCCATCTCAGTCTCCTATCCCACTTACCCTCCCCCACGTATAGACACCCTTCCTGCTGCTTGTGTGTGTGCATGTGTCTTCATATGGGCTTCTCCGGTGGATGCATGTGTCAGAGAAAGACAGAGCGACTGTGTGTTTTCATACAGGCCCGCTTGTGTGGCTGCGTCTGAGCGATACTGTACATGTGTGTGGGCATGTAAGCGAAAAAACCGAGTGAGTAAACATGTCCCAGGGAAGGATTAACCTCACGGAGGAGGAAGAGTAAATGTACTGCAAAAAGATAATCATAGGGAGGAAAAAAAAAATCTGCCAGAAAGCCAGTCAATTTAATCATCACCTCATTAGAATAAAACCACTTAAGCTGTAATCAAATGACTTTTGATTCTGAACTCATCATCCAGAAATAACGCTTTCTGCCTATTTTCTTTATCGTTTTTATCCTGTTTTTTTTTCTCCTCGCTTTTTATTATTTATTTATTTGTATTTATTTTTTTCATCTAAACACACTTCAGCCACCGCCCCCTTGAAAGGACCCGCTATCAGCCACACTTCAGTCCAGCTCGGTCTATAATGCAAACACCCAGGCAACTTAATTCGCAAAGAAGAGATACCAATTTCTTCTCGGCAAGAGATATATCAAGGATGTTAAACAAAGCAAACAGCTGCATCGAATTCTGATGGCGCAAAGCTAAGCCTTCAATTTGAGGCCTCCCGCCGAAGAAGGCAGAACTTAGCTTCAAATATATTCCTGGTAGAAAAGAGAGCGTATTGTGTTATCATGAGAGTCTGTTTACCTAGTGAATCTACATATGGCTATCTAATATCTTTGTGCCATTGAGCAGGTTGGAAGCTGGAGTCCCAGGGGTTTCAAGGCTGGGATTATGCGTGGCGGGGGTTGAACTATTGCCCCTGTGTGATTGAAAGACCTCTGCCAGCTTAGGCCCTGTTTATTGTACATTTGCATTGCTCAGTTCGGCGAGGCTGCTGGGGAGCTATCGGTGGCCAGGCAGCTCATATCTGGGGCTGCTATAATTCGGTTTCCTCCGGATCCCCCTCATGCCTTCCAGCGAGCAGGAGAGGCTGGAGGCTTATAGGCAATCATTTAGTCTGATTGACCAGGATATGCTCTGATCAATATCTCGCACTGGGCCCCACATGGTGAGAGAAAACAAATGAAGTGTTTGTGTATTTAGAGCAAGTATTTACACTGGCGGTCACGATTCAATACCAAAACACTTCAATTTGGAGCGAGGAGAGGACAGTTAATTTGAAAATGTGAGATTGCGGCTGTTGTGAGACAACTTTAAAAAATGTGACAGATGTTTTCGTGTCAGTCAGTTGCTTTCTGAAACATCTTCTACCACTAAAGAGCAGATCTATTAATAAAGATAATTGCATTTGGATCCGTGCCCTGAAGTGGTCAACTATGCAATTTCACTAATTCATCCTGGTGAAAGGTTGACCTTAAGAAATGTAATTACACGCACACACCTGAGTTACACAAGAGCCCAAGAGGTCCGCAAAACGTTTACTGGTGAAGAAGGTATAATTACCAGAAAACAATTAGCTCATTGTCGTCGCAGTTGGCAAGAGGTTTTTTTTTCTCTTCTCCGCTGCTTGCTTTAAACAAACAACTGATTATGAAAACCCTGTTGCTGAATCACACGCTGTCAATACTGAAGCCGAGACAAAAGCTCGTCAGATTTGTTAATTTGTCGTTGTTGTTGTTTTATCTTGGGTTCACTCCAATCTGAAATCCTGAAAATCAAGTTATTAAAATTTGCGAGACACGCAACGCACCTGCCTCTTTTTTAAGGTATACAGCAGGGGGACGCCATTAGTTCTACATGGCCACGTGGAATTAAGTGGTTTATAGTGCCCTGGTATAAACACAAATCATTTATGAATTTTAATAGGCCCACCCATGCCTCATAACTATGCATGACTTCATACTTTCATAATTGACAGGAAATATGAACTAGGCCAAGGGTCGCCTATTAGAATGACTTTTCATTTAATTTTTTGACAGCCCAATACACAAATGCAGGGTGGATTTCTTGAGCATATTCATGTAGTGCACAAGAACCCTTTCTGGTGAAGTCTAGCAGCAATCCCCCGAGGCCAGGACCACCGCTCTTATAATTACACAGCACTACACTTTGTGGTAGTAGTAGTAGTAGTAGTAACAACGTAGATCTGAGTCGCACGCAGATATTCGCTTTGTTCATTACAGAACGTTACAACAGCTCTTACACTATTATATTCCAGCTATCAAAAACAAATACACTATGCACAGATACTGGGCAATGCATTGCAGTCAAAACACTATTGTGATGACAGGTAGGCTGTGCACAGTTACTTGAGTTCTAGTCAGTGAAGGCAACCGTGCAGACTGAAAAAGTATAGAGCCTTTTACCCAAGTTCAGCTTTAGGTCAGGATGACCCCCCCTCATCTTTGACACCTACCCTGACCAGGGCTGTTGTGCTGCAGAGAGGTGTTCATATACAATAGAACAATATGCAGTGGGAGGTCAAGGAATGCGGGCCCTATCACCCCCCTTTTAGAGCAGGCTAAAACTCATTGTATCCCTAAGATGTAAATCTACACCTCTGGGCTATAAAAGTGCTACAAAGAGGGTTCTTGACTGAGTAAATTAACATTCATCCCACTCGCAATTAAGCAGACAGACTGACATTGTAGCTCCTACATCGCGGCAACACTGGGGGCTTTGTTGACATGGCGTCTGGACAGAGGAAAAACCAGAGGAAAATATTTTCAACTGAGTCATCGACTGGACATTGGTATCTGGAGACCGGAGAGCAAAACAAGACACTTTGATTCAGCTTTCGCTCCGTCGTGGGATATTGCTGCACCATTACCGAGACTTACAGCCTTTACAACAAAAGAACCTGAATTTAATTCTCATTTGATATTTTATTGTACGCTGTTGATCAATTACGGACTGCATGCCAAACGGGTTAATGTCAGTGTGCACAGTTGGACGTGATATGGAATCGGTCTAATGCTACGATGGATAGTGACGCCTATAGCTCGTAAAACAAGTTCTTAACAGAGATGCAGCATCCTAAAACCAATCTAATAAATACATCTATAAATGAAAAATATACACAATATAAACAATACATCTTAGCAAGAATAACACACACACACACACACACACACACAACTTATAAAACACATTGCTGAAAGCATGAATACATTACCATCTGCTGCTTTTAATCCCAGACAGTTACAGTAGTGGCATGTTTTGGTAAAAGGATATCATTAATCATGGGTATAATCAGATGACATCAGGTCATGGCCCACTAAGTGTGTTTTCCTCATTATGGTAATACGGAGGAGAGGGGTGTGTTTCCGCTGGCTTTTTTTTTTTCTACTTTGACACTTCTTTTCATGACAACCCACTCCTCGTGGAGGAGGAAGGAAAAGATTGGGAGCACGGACACGGCCCTTAGACGTCTTCTTTTTTTTTCTGACTATAGTCAGAAAATGGCAGCTTAAAATCTTAAAAAGCCGGACGCAGCAAGGAGATAACAAGTACAAGTATGAAGTGGTAAGGCTATTTATAAATATATGATTTTTTAAGAAGTTTTCTTATCACTGGAACAATTTTTTTGTGGCATCGGATTTTTTATTCTTTTTCCAAGTCACCTCAACTCCAACTTGTGAATAGACCGCAAGTATCTCTGTGGCAGAAGGAAATAAACCCTGAGGCTATTTACTGTCTCCTTGATATATGAAGTTTGTGGTTTTGATTGTGCGTGATTATGTTCTGTGAGAATGACCTTTAGTGGCAACCGTATTGTAATGTAATGAGGATGTGTCAGTCGGCAGGAGTACAGTGATGAGAAGAGGCCAGGCAACTGGCGTTTAGAGCATCGATCCACCGGCGCCGTGAGTGCAGAGCAGAATCTGAAATATTTCAACGCCTCCTTCTCCCAGTGTACGAGTGGATATGGGATCTCATTGAGCTGCTCTGAGGCGCTTAAAGCAGCCTGAGCAATCGAGTACAATAGGAAACAAGACGTGTCTGTGATCAATAATGAGCAACAGATCGTCATGTTTTTTTGTTCCTGAATCGTGCATAATGATAGCAATTATGATTAAGATCAACGGTGTATATTAAAAAATATCTTTATTTCCTTGAAACCACATAAACCTTTATGATCTAATAGTAATATGACAATGTTGTATCATATTAATGATGATTAATGTGGAAAAGATAAAAAACAGCTGGAGCGGAGGTGAAAGGAGAGGTGGTGCAGATTGATATGGTGATGGATTCTCTTACCTCCACCTTCTCATTAACTCTGGCCTGGGTAATATGACCTGGGAGAGATTTTCTCCTCCTACTTCAGTCCTAACAGTGAGTCTCTAAGCCCTGCTTGGTAAGCCCTGTCTCATAAAGCACAATTAACTGGGCCAATCAGACAGGCTTAAAGTCACTCCTCTAGTGCCTTAACTCCTAATTAACCAAAATACATCATCAGCAATGAATCAGCCCCATGGATTTCAATCATAATCATAGTCATTCGTAACGTTGTAATTTGCCGTGACTTTTTCTTCAAGGAGTACTTGGTGTGATTTGGGGTAATAGGAATTAAAATCAATATTTTTTCGTCAGGTTTGGTTCTTCTAAAAAAAAAAAAAAAAAAAACGATGTACACACATAAGAAATCTGATTTAGAGTTGAATGTGAATCTTTGCCTGAATGTGATTTGAGTATGTACTGAATAGTTTATCTCTGGGGTCTGAGCCTTAACTATGGAAGCAGAGCACCAGTGAAACATTAATCACCAAAGTATTATGGCTGATATCCTTGGACAGCACATTAATTCAGGTGGCTATTAGGCTGCCTTGCAGCCAACCTTCGAAAAAGGTCCACATTGAAATTCAGTTGACAGTGTACAGTGTGCAGAAAGCTAACTATGGTGTTACTGCATCCCAGCAATAAGCAAAACAAATTGCAGATATGAATACAACCAATATGTGAGTATGTTTAATGGAGCGGGTGCTGCAACATAATGCAGACTTCAGTGGGCAGTAGGTGTAATCATTGTGGACCGGCACAACAGTCTTCTCTGTATTCCTTGTCAACAGAGACAGACACTCTACCTGTAGATGGAAAATAAAAAAAATAAAAAAAAAGGCTGAAGAAACACCAATTAGAATGGCTCGCTCTCCTGCACTCCCTCAGAAAAGCTTGGCTCCGCTAAAGGTCAGCCTGAAATTTGAATGACAGGGCCAAAGTCTTTTACTCATAATTTTTGTGTTTGCAATAGATTTCAGAGCAATTCACAGCCTTAAAGGCCTTAAGTGGAACAGCAATTAATTGTAATGAATAATCTGACAAATCTGGTTGACATATGGCCGCTAATACTCCTCCTTTCTAGAGGGAGCAGTGGAGGGATTAGATTACCTCAAATGAAATCTGGGAGCGCTGTGCCATCTGCATGTACAGGGAGAGGCAGCGCACGTAAAACAGGATGTGGGTGGAACCGGGGTCTGCTCCCTGCCGCTCGAGTTCCCTCAGCCTCACCAGCAACCGATCTGGGAATAGAGCCTTTTTTTCTCATCTTATTGAACCAGCTGCCTCTCATGAAATAAAACGCAATAATGCTGCGCCGTTGCCAAAATCGAACACACTGAGAAAAGTAAACAAACACGACAGAAGTGATAAGTGTTGTGCAAACATATAAACAACACCACCGCGTCGGCCCATCTGAGCGCGGGGAAGCTATAACTTTATTGAAAGCATTTAAGAGTATGATGAATTACGGTGTCAGATACACATCTGTTCATTATTATACTTGTTATACTACACAACATATCTTGTATTTTGAGGACATGAAAGACATAGAATGAGTGGCCAGTTTAACAGTGAAAGGAGGCTGTAGAATATATATATAGAAAATACTTTAATCATTGCATAAGGTGAGCTACTTTTAACTAGTAAATACTAGAATTAATATTTGGGCCAACATGCTTCAGTTACTTTCCAACACTGTACATGCACCAAGCCAATGAAATAAAAATCACCACCAGCAAAAGTCGAGGTGGGTCAATCACTCAGAGAAATGTGTTATTTTTGCTATTGACAGAGGCCTGTTACAGTTCCAGGGTCATTAAAATGTCTAAAGCATTTTAAATTGTGCCAATAAAGTAAAAATAGCCCGGTCCTCAGCGCTGTGAAACAATGTATTGCTGGGAGTGTGCCGCTGTATCAACAGAGCTGATAGGTATAATGGCGTCATACTGTAAACTCCTGCTAAAAGCCTGATAAAGAGGCGGCATTCTGCAGGACGGCTATTAACAGCCAGCTGACATAAGCAAATAGATCACTCCTTCATTTAAAAAGGGGGAATGCTGTTCTCATAATACACTTCACTATTTCCCGGCCTTGTGTGTTGTTGTGGAGCTCAACGGCTGACTGCAGAGTTCGTAGTGTGCTTGATACATGCTTTATCCTTCCGTAAGAGCTCAAAGGAACAGTCCAGCTTTAAAGTCTTTTTTTTTTTTTTCGTGACTACACTTTGGTGTAGAATTTATTCAGCGCCATGAATGCACCAAGCCAATTGTCAGCTGTTTTAGTGTCTTGCAACGTTGCCATTAGTCAAACAACAGGAGAGCAGGTCTGTAAAAGAGATAACTCTGATTGGCTGATCAACAAAAAGTGGACACACACATTGCTCTTTTAGTGTTATATGTGAAACACGTATCAAATAATCATCTTCAATAAATACACCGTAGAGCAACTGATCAGCATGTTGCAGGAAAGGCCAGCCCTGTAGTAGAGTTGTGGCGTTTGCGAATGAACCGTATCTATTGACCAGCTCTTTAAAACGAACTACGGGAACCGAGTCACAGTTGCGAGATGTTACTTTTTGTTTGGTTGGTTGTTGTTTTTTGTTGCTGTTTTGCACAGATGCACACACAAGCTCCTAATTTCAATTGGAGTTTATTTGATATGTCATCTGAGTTTTCCACACTGACTTTACATGAGTGCCTCAATACTCATTGGTCTCACAAAGAGGAAAGGGAAGATTTTACTGAATTTACCACAGGATAAATAAAGAATCAATAATTCAAACTCAGACATCCCACCAATAGAATATATAATGGTGCAATGTCTAAGTTTGAATGATTCTGTTCCCAATCTTACCCTATCATTCCTCCCAGTGATTGTTTCCCGGATAAAATGAGTTTCAAAATGAGCCAGTCTTTTAAATGGCAATTCTCTTTGAAAGACACAGATACACAAGATTTGGTTCGCAGAGCTGTAAATGCCATCTCTATTCTGATTCTGTAGGACAGTTTGTAAGTATTCCTAGCTTCTTAACCTCTTACCTAAGCTTTTCCAGAAGTGCTGCCACCTGCTGTTCTGGAGAGTTATATCCACTCACTTAGCCCTTGTGCTACCCTCCTGCATGCTCTCTATCTGTCTGTCCATTCACTTGGAGTCCCAGAGACCCCAAAGGTAGCATGAGGGTTAGACGTTAGCTGGATGTTGGCTGTAGTGTTAATTTTGTGTTCCAAGTGCAACTTTTTGCTCCAGACACATGCAACTTGAGGCGCCGTCATCGTCATTTCTGGTGGTTCTTTGATGTCAGTTTGGTGTGTGTGGACCTTTAGAACTGATCCAGTTGATGCTCGTCCTTTGCCTCAGCTGATTTGGGGACAATGTTCTCCAGGATGACGGCTTTGACAAGCGCTACAAATGTGATTCTTGTAGTTACACTGCTGGGATCAACAGGTCTGCAGAAAAAGTTTTGATCCTCACTGGAGAGCAGTGACTGCAGAAACACCAGGTCTACATATCACTTGGGATGGTCCTGGTGCCTTTCTGTCTATTCCTCCACTCATTTTATGTGTTCTTTTCTATTCAATTTCTTAGTCCTTAAAAGTATGTTCTATGCCCCATTGGACTTTCTGAGAAGACAGTGGACATCAGCCACACACATGTAAAATCATATGTAGAGAGAGGAAGGATAGCAGCATGCTCTGAGCCAGAGTTACGGGAAATACAGCAGATTGAAATGAGGCATAATTTGCCACAGTCTACGCACAGAGCCACAGCAGCACAGTCCCAGATATTTAAGATCACAGACTGTTTTAAATGTGTTAAAGAGCCAAATTAAGGCCCGTCTCAAAAAACATACTGTACAGTTGTAGGCATGCTGTATGTTTGAAGTGATTCAGAGAAAGCCACTGATGAGTGGAGGTGGGGATCTAAGACAGTGCATCTGCTCACATCTGCCTAGTGTGACACAAACTCACCTAGAAAACACACTAATCACCTCATCCAAAGGCAGAGGGTGTCAGCTCGGATTATCAGTCACCACTGGCTGCTTTATGATCATCATTTTAGCCCCAGTGTATCTCTGATAGAGAACACTGGACTGGGTCCATTAACTCCACCTGACAGAGGAGGGGGGGAAAACAACGCATAATCACCCCTTTCTTCTTATAAAATGCATTCTGAGCAGATAGTTCAGGAGCCAGGTCTCATATTTAATTGCAGGAATTGAATAAAGAACGTTTTCCAAGAGGTGCTGGTGTGAGGCTAGCATAATTGCCAGGGAACAGGTCTTAATTTAAACCGGGGGGTAATTATCATGCAGAGCATACCCACCCAGAATGTTTGCATAACTATCACAAGCGTTTTCATAAATGATGCTTTAATTAGTCTTAATTAGAATTTGTTTAAGTCAGCAGGGAATGCAGGGCCCGTGAAATGATGTATGTAATAAGCATCAGGGCCCGCTCTGTTTTTTTCCTTACTTGGGGAATAGAGCTGACAAAATCACATCACATTAAATTGATTCAGTCAGAATTAAAATTCTTATGGTATTAATTAAATGGGGGAAGATCTCATTAGCAGGCTGTGTGGTGAGGGAGAGACCCTCTCTGCCAGCAGATGTGACGGTGTCAGAGCTGCTGTACATGCTCGCCATTAGGGCCCCCAGACAAGGAAAAAGTGAGGGAGGAGAGAGGAGAAAGGGAAGGAAGGAGACAAGGGAGGGAGGGAGGGAGGGAGGGAGGGAGGGAGGGAAGGGGACGAGTTGAGAATGACAGAAGACAAAAGAAGAGGAGAACGCGAGAGATGCATAGAGGGAGAGAAAAGAAGAAAATTGAGGGAGAAAAGTGAGAATAAGAGGAAGAGAGGAAAGGGGAGCAAACCAGTGCGTGGACGTGGGAAGAGGAGGAGGAGGAGGAGGAGGTGGAGAGCGAGGTGGCAGCATATTAATGGGCTGTAGGCTCCTCACCATCTATAGCTTTATTTAGCTTCATTTGGTCTATTTGGCTGAAGGAATTCAATAAGAGGAGAGCTAATGACTTGACCAGATACCCTGTTATCAGCACTGATGAGACACCCTCTCTGCTTGACTCTTTATACAGCTGCAGTAGTCTAATAGGCCTCTGGAAGATTGCTACCCAGAGTACAGTACAGACCTTCCCTCTGGAAATATACAGAACATGCCTGTGCCTCTGGGAGCTTTTCTCCGCTCTTACAGGGCTCACTTGATCCCTTTGAATCACTATTGACACACTCCTGATGACGCTAAACTGCATATAACCATCCAATTCAGAGGTGCGACTGTGGACTCTTTTATCCTATTGTGTTTTTCTAACTTGGTTTTTCATCCCCGAGGGCAGCAGATAGCGGTGGGGATGTTGAGCAATAGACACGTTGTTGGAGTCCTGCAGCAGCTGTCAGTTTGAGTGAACTGCAACCTTGAGTGGACAGAAGAATATGATAGGGAGGAAAAGGAAAAATTACTCACCTCCAGAAAACACTGGTTACTTTGGCTGCGTGGCATCTGTGGAGCATCTGTTGTAGGCAGAAAGGAGATATTTCCTGTAGAGTGTCGGGGAATATGGGTCAGAATGCAGTGAGATTAAATAATACAACACTGAAGACTTTTTATTTTATAGGTCAAAAATCTAGAAGAAAGCTCTTTATATCCAGAGAGGCTCTGTAAAACACCTAAGGCCTACAGTATATGAGGCAGGCATTGTAAACACTGGAAACACTGCCCTGTGTAGAATCCAATGAAAATGATAATGGAGGAAACAATGGCCTCAGGCGATGTAGCAGCAACCTAGCACTGCCAGCGTTACAAGGCATCACTTTCCCTTTATTAGGAGTAAGCATGACTGTTAGTAGGTCCTGCATAAATATTTGGGGTAAATACACAATATATCATTTTTCTTCACACTTGAATTGCATTATGATTTCCATGCAGACTCAGGTGAACCGGGGTCAGGGGACTAAATTAAGTGGGTCCTGGAAGCAGCTGCAATGGCTTCTCTCTTTAACCATGCTTGGCTGGTTAAGCTATCAAAAGCCGCTTGTACATGCATCATAAAAAACACTGTGTGTGTGTTTAAAATGGTATTAAAATGCTGTTGACCCTTAAAATTAGAAAGGGAAACGTGCAACTCTTTGCATGGCAATTATTTCATGTCCGTCCAGAGCACAGTAGAGTGGGGACATATGACAGAGGCCCCTTGAAAATTTATTGACAGACGGGGACAGGAGTGAGGTAGTTCATTTATGACAATGGGGCGTGATGACATCACTCCATAAAAGCCCTCTCCAGGGTCAGATAGCATACGCCACGCGGGTTTCAGTCTCTGTGTTTGCTATGCATGAATATATAAGAGGTAGAGTGGGTTAGCGGTTGACATTGCTTTCCTGTGATGTATTGTGACATCCACTGCTATGCTGCCTTTTCAAAGCGGAGCCTGCCAGAAGAGGCGAGCGACTGCAGTTCAAAATGGTACAAGTTGGAGGTCCTGATGCAGCATGTTCCTGAAGAGAAATAACATAACTGGTCAATGAACTGAGCTGGCTAAGTGCTCATTTACTACTGAAGGTATTTAATTTGTCTGATCATTGCTTGTTTGCATAAGAAAAAAAAAATGCCTTTCTGCTGAGCATAAATGATTTTTTTCTTATCTATATTTATATTTGCTCATGAATTGCCAGAAACTGAAAATTCATATTTAATTGTGTCAATAGCAAAATATTTGCAGCAAGTCGTGCTGTATTTGCCCCCTTCCAAGTCTAGGACAATATTCATATTTATATCACAATCACCGTATCTGTTACCTTTGCAGTAAATAAACAGATTTCAGTTGTGGCGTGTGTGCCTGTTACTATTCTCAGTATGTCCAAACTCAGTGCTGAGACTGTAAGCATGGGCTATTATGATAATTTAGCTTACTTATAATAATTAGCTGTTGTATATTCATTAGCCTTTTAATTGGTTAACTCTGGGGACTGCCAGCAATTCCAGTCAGTCAAATACACTAATGATACACACGTGCATATGCACACACACACACACACCGGTTCTCTGCACTGAAAGACCTTGCCGAAGTAACCTCCCCCTGAACTTTTATGGAGCACTCTCCCTCCAATCTCACTCGCGCTTTCCATACAGCTGTCAGTTTTGGCCAAAAAAAAGGCAAGCTTTAACTCTGAATTTGCGGCTTTGTCCTTAGCGAGAGGAGGTACCTGTGACATCTGCACCGACATGCTGGAGATAATCCTCCATGTGATTGTCAGACAAATTGGGGGTCAGCGGCGTTGCAGACAGGGGAACGCGGTAAGGGACATGGAGGAAATGTTCAATCACGGGCCAGCCCATTCGGGAGCCTCCCTTTTCAGCCTCTCCAGCCCATGGTTCATCTCTCTTTCGCACTCTCGCTCTCTCTTTCTCTGCCCACAGCTGCCGGGCTTCCACTGGGAGGAAGCTGTATTATGGCTGGGTTAATTTACTGATTAATATCCAGCCACTAGATCCAGCTTTCCCCAGATGGCCAATTAAAAACTACAACTGGCAGCACGCATAGGCCTGGCAGCAGGTTGCCGTCGGGCCCAGGGCTGGAGGCTGTGACAGAAGGTGTGGGTCCTGTTTGGGCCCGAATAAGAGCCATCGACTATCTTACGCTTTGACTGTGCACACCAGAAGTACAAACCCATAATACCGTGCAGAACAGAGGAGAAACTGGGGCTGCTGGGAGGACACTTGCTGTAGGTGTACCGATAATTCGTTAGAAACTTACATCACGGACAGAAACTTAAAGGTTCTTCTGCAGTTTGCACATCAATAGTTCAGTTCATAATTGGTCAGTATAATGTATGATCAGGTATATTTAGAATAATACAATGATAATGCATCATTGTATATATTAATGGCAATACTTCTATTAAATAACGTAGCAAAAGTTTAAAAATGACCTATAACACATATTTACCAGGTGAATGTCCAGGCATGATTCAAACAAAAGGGTAATGACTGAACTATAGTGAGTAGGAAAAAAAATCAAGTTAAGCATATATATAATATATATTTATGTTAATTGTAAGACATGTGTGATATTATTTAACGGCCTTGTTTATCATAACCAAATACATAGCTGATAAAAATGTATAAAATATCAAATAGAAAAGGAGATGCTCAGGGATAAAGTTATGCTTTTAACATACTGAATAAAATTGCAATTTTACTGTGTACATATGCTTGCATACATTTTATCTAGGGAACTGCCATATTAGATCCAGGTATATAAAGTACTTGACAGTCGCTTGAATTAATTAGTGAAAAATGTACGTTTTTTGTCTAGTTGTTATCAAAGAAATAAGTAGTAAAAATTAGTTAATTATTGTATTTAACTTACGTAATTCACATTGTTTAATTATCTATATATAGAATTCCAATGTGTGTATGTAGCCTGTATATTTTTACTTATAATGTAATTTATTCTATTCCATCTTTCCGCTGCGAGCTGTACCACATTTGAATATTACCAGTAAGTAATATAATCCAGCCTGAAATGGAGCAGTGTTAATTTCACTATCATAACCCACGCGTTATGAGACACCTCTATATTTAGGCTGAGGCCATTTGAATACAGGTCTTGTTTTAATACTGACACAAACCTTATAAATGGGCTGGGGTCACCATGGAAACACTGTAAATACAATGGCCGCTGCTCCTCTGAGAGGAAGGGTAATTAATAACTGAATTACGGAACGGAGATAGAAAGCCAGACAGAGCCATGCAGCTTCTTAGTCCCTTGATAAAGGAGAGTTTAATACAAACAGTTGTACTTCTACTGGGTCAGCTAAACCTGGGATATCTGGGCCATCTCTGTTCAAAGAGAAAAAGGCCACGAACAGAATTGATGGCCCATTTCATTATGTAATTGCCTCTTTAACTTCCTTGTTCTGAGCAATCGCTCTTTAAACTCAAGCTCAAGGTAATATATGCAGAGATATGAGGGTAGTCTCACAGACAGATAATTCAGTAAATAGCTGTAATCTTTGTATCACCTTTAACCACCCCGGAGCTGGCTAATATGTCATCTTAAAACCGTGGAGTGCTAGAAATGAGGCACGGTACGTAAAAACCTGTCCTGCTGCTGAGAAGAGGTGTACATCAACACTGCACCGAGCAGAATCCTCCACCATCACACACACACACACACCGGAGACAGAGGTTTGCTGCTGTGGTTATCAAAAGTGTGGTCTGGTGGTGGAACAAGGCTCGAGACAGCCTTTAAGCTGCCACCCTCAGTGTCGGGGTACAAGGAGCACAAAGCTGGATATGATTACCTACAAGAGAGTGATGCTTCCTGCCCTCCAACCCTTGAACTTAAGGTGTACCCTACATAGAATCAAAGTAAACACCAAGCCCCTGCTCAGAGCCTCTGAAGTGGGTAGATGTGAGAACACAACACGAGTGACCCGCTTCCTTTCATTTCCCTCTTCATAAAGATCCCACAAATGAAAAAAAAAAATGTGATGCAACACACAAAGCAGTGGTGGGACAGCTATGCTCTTATTGAAGGGTCAGTAGTAGGATCACTGGGAGAAGGTCACCAAAGAGTCCAAATTCACACCCCATAATTGAGTAACAGGGGGTCGCTGATTACAAGGGAAGCAGCGTAAAGGGACACCGGACAGTGGGTGAAGCTGAGCTCACCTTCGGGTGTGGAGGAAAACAAGACAAACCACTGGAAGAGGGCTCTGTAAGGACAGAATACAGCACGGCCTTCACACAGGTCCACCACTGTGATAAAGAATGAAGAATTAATTAAGTGAACAGCCGGATCTAGCAGGGACTACTAGAATGCCTTTATGTAATTAGATCAATTGGGCATGAAGTGAAGGGGCTTCATCCAAGAGCAGTGTGTGGTTCTGAAGTGGGATCACTGACTGAGGTTTGATTACCTTTTGATTGTTAATGTAAAATTGGACTGAGCCACAATGATATAAATCCCTTATTTTCTCATTAAGAGTTTGGAGAATGGTTTTGTGTTTTGTTGTTGTTTCTTTTTCTTTATTTTACTTTTTTCCCAGTGACTGATACGTCCATGAATCTTAGTTTTAAGAAAAGCTTGACCTTAATGTGCATCATAAATAGTTTTTATAGCAACGTGCTTGTCGCAGTCAAATCATTAGAGGTAATTAATGGCTTCTCTGATAAGTCACCTGAGTGCTTTATGTCCACTTATTCGGGCCTATAAATTACCTTCTGAAGCATTAGGTGACTCGTCATTCCAGAGCAGGGCTTTTGAACGGCGGC
Source organism: Planiliza haematocheilus (assembly GCA_005024645.1). Classification (NCBI taxonomy): domain Eukaryota; kingdom Metazoa; phylum Chordata; class Actinopteri; order Mugiliformes; family Mugilidae; genus Planiliza; species Planiliza haematocheilus. Next base: position 7,066,925 of record SRSE01000725.1, read on the forward strand.
TCTGAGAGGCGGCTTTGTTTTTTTGTGTTTTTTTCACCATTTCACTGTTCACAACTGTACGATACACCTCCACGATGCATTGTGCATGTCTTGCTAAGCCATTAGGGCTGGACCACATATTGAGTTCTTAAGATATATCGATATATTTCCATACTAGATATAGCACGACAGCGTATCATCTATATCAATATAGTTAGGTTGCAATAAAACTATTCTTAGAGAGCTGCCAAGTTGCCTGTTTCTCCTCTCCCAAGTCTTGCCCAACTTCAAATTGCCACTCTTGCAAATGAAGGTCTCTGTCTCAACTGCCGATCTGCGTCAGTGAAAAGAAACAAATTGTTATATTTTTCATGTTTTTTAGCAATTGCACACCTCACCTGTACTGAGGGTATGTTGAGTATCCCATAGTGTTGTTATGCAGGGAATGAATATACTTACATTTATTTTATTTTTACTTTATTCAAACAGCCAGAAATGTATTAGTGCAGCCATTTTTCCCATAAATGTACAGCAGTCTGTTCAAAAGAGTGTCTTTTTACATTTGTGGCTTTGACTTGGAATCATCTTTAGTATATATATACCGTATATCATCTTTCAACTAATTTTTTTACCCCCCATATTGTCCAGCCCTATAAAGCATGCAACACAAATTGCATTGGGATAGAGCATAAAATTAAACAAACAACAATCCAGTAAGTGCAACAAAGCAATAAATCTCTTAATTGTTTTACTACTGTTTGGTTGAGAGAGTACCTCGTCTCTTCTATGGACCCAGAGCCAGGGGGTGGTCCCAATATGAGGGTCCCTGGGGACGGGATGGTTCTGTGGCCCAGTGGAGCATTAGAGTGCCTCTGTCTTTTTCTGTCTCTGCACACCTCCAGTCACAGACAGAGGACGTGCGTGAGGGATGGGCCTCATCGTCCAGGGGAAACGGCTTGTGTCGGCCGCCCACACTGCGCCTCCTCTGTGTGAAATTGGCTGAGAGGATGTAGACATATTCCATGCACTGATCCATGGCTGAGTATAAACAAGAGAGGCTCTCGCTTTCACTCCTAGAAGGTCAGGAAGCTTCCCCGTGAAACAGTAAGTGACACTGCCTCTTCCGCGCTCGCTAACAGTCTGACCGGTGGAACTTGACCCTCCCTTCCCCTCCTCCCCCATTGCCTTCACCCTTCATTGTGACGGTGTCCTGTGTACAACCCAATTCTTCCACTCCCAGTGGGGTGCACTGATATTTAGTGGCTGGGTATGCCAACTTCATCAACAGTTCCGGGGACACATACTCAAATTCACATTGAGGGTTCAAGCAGCAGAGAAAAAAGCATTCAGCCTGTGACCGGGGATCCATGACCAGCTGGGAACACCTGTAACATCGAACGTCTAAACACTGCTCTGAGTCATATATCACGACTTCAGTTAGACAGATGGGAGGGGAGGGGAGGGGGGAAAAAAAATCTAAAAATCCTGTTAGATCCTCATTTCACCACTAACACCGTCCAACCGGCTGAGACAGAGGCATGAGATCTGTGCATGAAATCTGACTGCGACTGAAGTAAAATGGACTGGGGAAGGCATGAATGTAATTAAAGCGGCTGACACTTTTATGCTGGGTAATGGGAGTCCAGGGCCCAGCTATTCCCTGACGAGCTCCCCTCGCAGTATGGAGTACATTTTAATACCACCCTGCACAATGACTTAAATGCAACTCTCAAGGTCTTCATGGAGATGTAATATTGATGTGTAAGTAGGATAAATGCCAACATCCTGGGATTTAAGGTACACAGGAAATAAACAGAACCTAATAAACAAAATATGTAAAACGGCTCAAGTGTCTGGAAACTGCACAGAAAGGCAGGAATGAATGAGAGAAGGGTGTAATGTGTATTTTTACGATACCCCAAAACGTGTGGCTGTAAAAGCATGTAAAAAATATTTGTCATTTTAATGGTTCTAAATACCTGGTGTAAAATATAGATAGATAAAACCTTGCCTCTATACGTAGCTGCTGATTATGCAAAAAAAAGAAAAAAGATCAACCAGAACAAGAGGAAACAGAAGTTCTCTTATGTGAAATTGGGTTTAATGAAATCCTAGTCTGCTCTAAGTAGACAAAACAGATGAGTTGTGTTGTGCGCTCCAGCCCCAAAGCAGAGAGTAGAAAAACAGTTAGGCATCGTCCAATCAGTAATGTATTTGTTAACGCAGGTAGAAAGGAGGGAGCTTTTAGATCACAGTGGGGCAGATAATGAAGAAGTTAATAAGAGGAATGGTACTTTGAAATGTTCCTCAACCAGCCAGGTCCCACAATTTAATCTGTAATAAATAATCTGGCATCATTGCAAGATGGCATCTCATAATGGCAAATGAAATATGCTGGTATGATAGGTACAATAAATCTGGATTTTCCTATGGTTCCCTCAGGCTAGGACAATATGCAACTATAGTGCTCTCTGTCAGGAAGAGCCGATCTCAGAGCCGTCATAAAATCTAAATGGGCACTAATTAGGCAAGCCTTCCCTCTCACACTTACTATTTCTATTGACATTTTCAGCGCGCCGCCCCCCCTCCTCCCCCTGCACTACTATAAGTCACTGAGAAAAGAACTCCCAGGATTGCAGAGCACAGGGCTGTTAAAGGGAAGTTCAACTTAGTGGTAATGAATAAATTTGCCCTCCCATGCAGCACTGTTTCTTTTGTCTTGGACCCAAGCATATTCATGCATCTAAATGGTAATTTGCTTTGTAACAACCAGAAACACTATGGCAGATATTAGAGCAATAAATATACATTACAATTGCCTTTGATTAAAACTAAACTCTTTTTCATTTCAACAAAGGATGAGAAGAAAGAATAAATGTTTTAATTATCATTTAATTTTAATTATGTAATTACGAGCTAATACGTATCATTTTGGTAGCATTAAAAATGTTATTCTAGAATTGAGGCAACTTTTAATACCGTATTATTTAAAGTGTTCAGCTAAGAAGCGTGATGATATTATTTCTCGCTGCAGCCACCAGCAGAGTTTAGTTAACTTCTCTATAGGGAGCAGTGGGGTTGAGGGGTGGCGAGGAGTGGTGGGATCAGGTAAATATATACGTATGCATTCCTGGCTGCTTCAAATTAATAAAAACCTAATGCGTACTTGGCACAGAACTGCTTGTTGAACATATGCTGCAAGCATGGCTAAGCCATCTGGCTCAGAGTCAAGTATTCCCACCAACTGTAGTCTTATGCTACCTGACAGTGGAAAAGCTTTATTCCCCTGGCATCGGGGGCACAAATGGAGAAATATTATTGAAATGATTATCTGCATCAAGACTCAGATTTGGGCTGACATTTCGCTGGCTCTGTGTAATCCAAGGGGTTGTCTAGGAGAGGGCGGAGAGGGGGTTTGCCGGTAAGCCTTGGCGGGATGATTAATGAAGCCAGGATACTGGGTGGACCTCCACTCAGACCCAGGGGCCGAGCCCCGCATATGAAATTGGCCTATGCTGCTCATCTCCCTGGGAGAGAGCCACTGATGATCCTCCCGACACCGCTCTACCTCCAGTCACCAAACAGCACTCAAAAGCCATGCCAGATCCAGGCTTAGGAGATACTCTGCTCACACTGTGTGGCTGCAAGGGAGGGCTGCTTGCTGAAGAATACACCTGTTCTTCTGTCAAGCACCTTTCAGTCAAGAAAAATGTATTTTTTTTGTTTGTTGTTTGTTTTGTTTTCAACAACTTTTCTCTGCAGTATTGCCGTTGTTTTACAGCTTCGTATTTTTACAAGATGAATAACCTTATTTTATCTCAGAGGATTTTTTTATGTGAAAGTTTCTGAAAAAACAGGTGACTTTTAACACATTTTGGGAAAAAAAAATACACCACCTTTATAAAGTGACACCAAGGATCGTCACATAATGTCACAGAACATGGCAAGACTTGTATTTCTAGATAAAAACCAAGCGTACCTTTTAATAACCATAAATCCCTCAGTGCTTTACATCACTGCTGCAGCATTGTCGAGGCTCTCCCTCAGCCCTTTAGTCTTGATGGATGGGACGGAGAAAGCCTCTCTGGACGCTGGTAATCGGAAAACACCAAACCAAAATCTTGACCAAGAAGGGGGGAAAAAAGGGAGAGCAGCTCATGAATGAAAACCGAAGACGCGGAAGCGAATAATTCAGAAAAGTGAAGAACATCTTTAATCATTCTGTGTCGATGATTAGTCATAGACAATGTCGCTTTGTTAAAGTGTGCTGTAATTAATAACGGGACCAGGACGGAACAATCGAGGGAGCGAGTGTCATGAGTTGTACAATACTAGAGAAGTGATTTCTAAATAGTGTAAATTAGGTGTTTACCTATTGTGATCCAGCCTGTGACACTGCAGCTTCTTTTTCGCCACGAGAACAAGACTAAAGAGAATGATTAATTGCAAGCTCACGGGTTTTACAGCTTCAAGAGTAAATCAACTTCTGAGAAGTGCTAACTTGCTAAAATATAAACTAATTTTAGGCCCCAGATATTAAAATATAATCCATCTTCTTCTTCCACAGGGAAAGCTAATTAGAAAATGTGACTGGCATAAGAGAGGAGAGGTGGAGGAATGGTGGGATTAGGCTCGGGAGCAGAAAATCACACCCTCTTGCTAAATCTTGGGATTTCTATACACTTCAAATCAACTACTTCCCTTTGTGCCTCACCGGTTGTCACGTTCCCAAAACAAAAGCGGGAAAATGATTTCATCCCACAGGAATCATCTGAGGAGAGAAATACGAATCAATAAAATATTATTAGTTATTTATTTTATTCGATTGCAGGGTTTTATTTGAGCATCTACCTGGTACACTTTCACTTTAATACAATAGCCAATAAACAACCGTTGCCTAAGGCAGACAGGCTACCTGACTGAGGCTCAACTGGCATTCAGCTCTTGTGTTCTTGGTATGTATTGACCTTAAGCAGTGAAACATCCGCAGCCTATTGTACAGCGCAATTTATTTGCCTAGGGAACAAAGCGCTCCTAAACAGGGCGCTATCTGGCTCGTGCTATTGCAGACGTAACGGAAAGACGAAAAAGCTCGATTAACAAATCTGCTAATGAAATGTTTGACTCCCGAACTGGATCGCGTCAGCAGTGCCAGAGAGGCGTTTTTGCGAGTAAATCCGTGGAAAATGAGCGGCACATTACATGCAGCATGACACAGTGGCGGCGTGCAACAGAGCTGAGTAGCCACAGCCAGCCGAGCTCTCTCAAGTCCCAGAAGACAATCCCCTGAGAGAAGCAATGCTCTGAGTGGTGACAGCTTAAAGGCAATAAGCCAATAATAAAGACCAGCAAAGTGGCCATGAGAGAGAGTTCTATTCTTGCTTTCTTCAAAACAACAGAGCGAACAAGTGTCATTCAAAAGTCTGCAACCAGGTGCACAAACTTAAAGTGATTTTTTCTTTTGCAACATCTACTCTGTAATTAATGAAAATGTTGTGTCTTCTAAATTGTTGTCTTTTTCTTATTTATTTTTTTTATTCTAATTCTCCCTCTCCAAACACGTAGGAAGGATGTCATTTTGTGTACAGTGGCGTTCAGACCAGTTCTGTTAACCCTTTCGGTGTGAGACATAAGTTCATAATCCATTTACAGAGGCACATTACGAGTATTTTAGTGCTATAATAGCTGTACAATTGCTGCCCTGCTGGGTGTCTATTTGGCTGCACCAAATGCACTAAAATGCCTTCCTACTGTCTGTAACCACTCAGAAGAACACTCAGAAGAAATTCTCTGGGTTGCAAATTGCACTTAATCTAGCTAAACTTTATTTCATAATGTATGGACATGATACAGGGGGCGGTGGTAAATTTATTTAAAAGCTGCCGTGGTAAAGGACAAAAAACCGACTTTAATGAGAATAACAGAAATTGCTCTGTGTGACTGAAAAAATAAAAATTAAGGAAAAGTAAAAGAATAACGGTGAATCATAACGTGAAATTCTGCTATAACGTGTACCTGAAAACCTCAAGTGATAATTAAAAGGCACGCTGGAAGGGAAAATAAGTACATACACGTAGTGCATTGTGCCCCAATTCCCTCAGCCTATCACGCCAAACTTTGTCTTTTCATTCACCCAGTATGTAATCAACTTTTCTGGTAGAACTTTACTGGTCGACTCTTACACTTCAGTGCACTTGTACTCTGTGAGGATGACAAATTTCTGGGCTAGTTTGGAAAGAAGAGTGCTGCAGAGGAAGGCCGGTCTGTGATGGGGGGCCCGCCGGTGGAAAGCTCATTTGGAATTCAGCACTGCAACATTGCCATCTTTTGGCCAGACTGTGTACTCTAAAATCCTCGAGGATACTCTCCAGACCCAAACTGACGTCCTTAGGTGGCTTGACACAAAGGTAGGTAATGGATTTATTCTTTTGTTGCAGAGAAAGGAAGCACTATCTTTTGGGTGATATTACAAAAAAATAAAACTGCCTCATATTTTTATATATTTTTTTCTGGATGTTTAATGACTGTGTGTCTAAAAAATGATATTTTGCTCCTTTTTTAAAATAAATGTCCATTAAATTGTCTCTTTCAAACATCCTAAACATCACAAATTAACTAAAATACTGTAGTCTGGAGCCAAGAAACAAGCACACAAGTATCCAAAAATAACTAGACATTATATCTGTATACTGTAATGCCATAATTCATATATTGCAGATTTCATGTGTTTTTGTTTTTTGTTTTGTTTTTTAAAAAAAAAGAAGCATATCCACTCACTTCGGCTACTCATCCATCATCTACTCTTCTCCTGGCAGTGAATTTACCAACATGCAGTGAACAGGAGAGCTTGAGTGGGTACGCTTATCCTCTACCTGAATAAATATTTGTCTGATGTGGCCGTGCCGTCCTGTTTTCCCACGGTGGTGTATGGGACATCATGGATAAGAGAGAGGATGGGCTCTGACAGAGAGTGACAATTCATCCCTTCATCCCCCCTAACTGACATGTCACATTCTCTGATGACTTTATTGTGCTCCCTGTCACTGCACTTAATCTGTGTGTCAGTCAAGCCGGAGCAGCCCACACCACCACCTCCAGACAGCAAAGCTAATACCCACCCTTTTAATGACATTAGATTTGGAGTAATGCCATTCAGTATAGCACTGATATTATCTTCTATTTGCATCATTCAGCCCGGCGACACAGCCAGAGCTCGGCCGATAGAGAGCTGGTCATTTCCCCATCCATTTCCACTCGGATGACAGATGTCAAGATGGAAACTGACTATTATTTACTGTGGCCATGTTTTTATCACAGACAGACATGATGTCTCACTTTACTCCAGGATGTCAGCCAAGGCATTAAAACTGTCTTTTTTGTGATATTCAGAGTGTACATCCATTTAGATTCTTGTTTTTTATTTATTTATTAAATGATTTTGTCGGGAAGCAAACCAAACATCGCCAGTTGCCTAAATCACGTCTGATATCTCATACATCCTTGTTGGCGTCTCAGTGTAGGTGAATTAATAAAACCTGCTTATGCATGCCAAACACTGCTTAGAAAAATATTCCTCCTCTCAATAAGCATCTGCATTATCCTCTTCAGGTACTATGATGGCATTGTAATGAACATGCCACAAATGATTTTGAGTGATTCAAACTCCCTCTACGGAGTGTTTGGTCCTCCTGTCACTGAGAACGAGTAAATGAGTAAGCAGCATTACCAGCCTATCAGCATTAGAGGTAACAAAATCTTTTTTTTTTTTTTAACTGACAGTGCATTCTCTCTCCCATCAGAGCTCCCACTGCCTAATTAAATGTATTTAGCATCATAAATATTCCAGGGGGACAGGTTGACACAGTGAATTAATGTCTCGCCTCAATACCAGAGCCTCTCCGTTGGCTGTGGAGGGAGAGTTAGCCCGATGCCAGGTAAATGCTGCTGCTGCTCGCATGTCTTGTTATAAATCAGCAGCGCATTTGTTTCCTAAGAGTGAAAGTGAAAATACATCGGTACTGATTAAGTCACAGGGCCCGGCTGTTTGGAGGGGAGCTACTTTTGGATTTACTCCAAGGGACAGCAGCTGGTTTTTATTTTAGCAGTCCTTTACTCTTCTATTTACTTGTTTTTTTGTGCAGGCAAAGAAAAACATGTTAAAAACACTTGTTGACAGGAAATATTTTTAGTCTAATGTTTCAGTTTTTAATTCCACCGTTTCTGCTCAACTGAGCCAACTGTCTGCTGGCTGCAAACTTACCAAACCGCTGTTATCAGTCTTCTACTTGACAAGAAAGCAAATAAAAGTGTCCCCCAAATCTTTAACCAATAATCATATGTTTTCCCTTCACGCTAAAATACACAGAAAATAACTTTGGATAGTATCACAGACACAAAATAGTAAAATTCACCTGTAACTAAATTACAGTTAAAGTTGAAATTTCATGTATTATTATGTAAAAGTTTGAATGTTTTTCTTGGAGGGGCTCTTTTTTCCTACTGCTGAGGTACAGTTATGATGGAAAGGAAAGTGTCTTTTCTTGCCGTTGCAGCATAAGCTGACGGGGTATTGGGGTGGTACAGCCCCACCTCACCTTGCTGATGAATCCACCAGTGTCTTCTGCTCAACAACGCCGTCCACAAATCCCCTACGGAAGGCAACAGGGAATTTTGGATGACTTCCTCTGTTTGAAGCTCATCCTCAAGTCTCCCCCCATGTAGAGAGAAACGTTTCACAGCTTATTTGCAGCACATTTTCTTCACACCACCAATACAACAAACAGATGCAGCTGCCAGACTGAGCTGAGGGGGTTAGAGCAAAGGATGGAATTACACGTTATTATGTTCAGTTTTAAATCTAGATATTTTTTCCTAATTTTTTTCACATTTCCTCTTCCCTGCGAAAATGCATAGACATCACTTTCCTCTCCTCAACACGTGTAATTGCAATTTGCAAGAGCTAAACTAATTTTACGACACAGGAACACCTGTATTCATCTCCATATTAATAGAAAACAGGAAGTATAAATCCCAATTTTCCAGCAGCCAGTGTCAGTGAAGATGTTCCTTGAGGGAGAAGGCTGTCTCCTCTCCATTAAAATATTGGTGCTCTCCCCTCGCTTTTCCCTCCAGAGCGTCCGTTTTGAGCCGAAATCAGATATCATAATTATGAATGACACCCAGTCTACATCACCGGTCTTGACACTTCTAATATCCATATATGCCAATGTACGTTTAAGTTTCCACTGTTGGGAGCGCTGGCTGTGTTGAGTTATAGTTCGGCGTGACCCCTGAATGCAGGCCCCTGTGAGTCTCATTTAGTTGTGGAAAAGGCAGGTTTGAGTGATGGCCTCGTTTGAATTAAGCGCAAATGCACTGCCCCGAAACATCTTGGAGAAAAGAAGAGAATAAAGTTTTACACCGCTCTTGAAGCAAGTGAAAATCTGCCCAGTCCACCTCAGGTGTTAAGGAGTAAAACTGGCTGCCATTAATGCAAAGTTACATTTAGTGTTGTGCTCTTAAACATACGTATGCAGAGGTTTTTCTTAACCATCTTTCTGGGGGCTGTTGTGTTCTCACATCTCTCTGCGTGTAAGTCATTACACCATGGACAGGAAAGCACGGGAGCCTTTGTCAGGTCAGGCTCTACAAAGCTACGGCTGATGTAGGTGGTCTACGTTACCTCATTAGTAACAACATGAGCTGTGGTCTAATGAACTTAAGACAATGCTAATTAATGGAAGAGAACAAAGGCTTAACATTTTTTAGAAAGTGTGAAGCACTGAATCTGCTTGTATGACAGCATTTAAGCCACCTTAATCCGCTTGTGATGCAGCGCGTGGTGCCTCGACCGCACAGCGCCGGGGCAGGTCAGAGGGAGCAGCTCCATACCTCAGCAGATATAGTCACCTGTGACAATCCTTTATGGGCTGATAAAGTAAGGGAAGTCTCTCAAGGAACAGTGCACTGACTTGGCGGAGGGTCTCCCCAGGGAGCAGGTGTCAGGGTTGTCTATCAGAAGGCTGAAAGGAGAAAAGGGACGCGTTACCGCGCTCTATTGTATCCCGGTTGTCATTGACTGATCGGGTCCATTTAGCTGGCTTTCACAGTGAATGAAACCACCTGAATAGATGAAAGCGAGACAGCCTTCCTGACAAACAAGGAGCCCTGGAATATTCATGGAGGATCTGTGAGGAAAAGATTAATGTATTAGAAATTAAAATGGGGCCCGGACGTATGATCTTGCTCTAACACTTGGCCAGACCTGTGTCACCCGCCGCTAGCGCCTGAAGTCGGCACATGCCGCTGCCAAGGTGGAGAGGAATCATTAAGCACCCCGCCATTGTGTGAGCAGAATAATCAAACTTCACCCCCCCTCCATTCTTTCCCGCAGCACTGACAATGAATAATTCTGGAGCCATTTGCAATGTTAACGGCACCTATCTGGGCCATCCATGCCTTTATGATAAGAGCTCCAAATATGCATTTCAACAGTCTGAACAGAAGCTGCTTCACCGGCATTTCAAAGGACACCTGTCAGTCATCTGAAAGAGCTGTCAGTCTCTGTCACGCAACGGTGCCAGTGAAATGGCCCAAAAGATAATCTTTACTCTCTCTCTTTCTCTCTCTCCACCTCTCTCTTTCAGATCAGAGCAGTTACATTTGCAATAGAGTGACAAGTGATTTACACTGGAAAATGGATTGTGTTTAAACTGAAAGAAGGGGGTTTATTCTTTTAGGCCGTGTTATTCTCTGCTAGTGTACAGCTGTATCAAATATGCTATCATAAATGTGATCTGGGCTACACTGAATGTCATTATGTGTGATACCATGAGCACTAGATGGGCTACTGAGCTCAAAGGTGACTTTGATAAATCCTATCTCTCTAAGCAGAGCTATGCGTCTGTGAGGAGTGGGAGCGAGTTGGGAGGGATCAAACAGGTTCGTGTTTCCAAAAAGTTTGACCTTCTGTTGTCTTTAACTGCAATATGTCTTCAAATGGGGATTATTTCTGTGAGCTTTATCTACCACGCTGCACCAAACTCACTGCGTATCTTCATGGATTTGTGCCTTAAAAATCCATCAAGTCATCATCCCCAAAATCCCTTTGACCTGGCATGCTCCGTCATGTAATGTCTTTACTTGATTCCAGTTTGTTTCAGATTATACTTACATGTGCTTTTGGGATGAAAAGGAAGCAAGCGAAGCCTCTTGCCCCTCCACACGTAAGCCAGGAATTTGTTTAAGCACGACTAACTCGTGTGCCACCAGCTGTTGGTGATATTTACAGCTGAGTGCGGAGGATGTGTTTGGACCGAGGCTTGGAGGGCCACGGCTGGACTGGGCCCAGTCCCACTCCCCTTATGGCCACTCCAGGGGCGAGGGCAGCCAGCGCTCACAGGCGAGACCGTGATGCCATGAAATCACAATACAGAGGCAACGCTAAACTCAGCTTTACATACCACGGACAGCTTGCTGGCTCAGCAGAGTAAAGAACAAGCCATGCGCTGGAATATACTCAGTCTGAATCTAGAGGGTGACCTTTATGACCAGTCACCCTCTTCAAAATCTCCTCCACTACTGCATGTGCTGTCCAAAAAGCAAAGAAGCTCTTTAATATGGATGGTTGTTGTATGAACGCATGCAAGACACAAGCAGCACATTTCAGTCACAGAAGTCCTCTACAACTGCCTGAGACTGAATTCAGTGTGCTCCTGGGAACTCTGCCAAAAGCCAGAGTCACTTTAGTTCATCCAGCACAAGCCAGTACAAAGCTCTGTGGAAACCCTTATGCTTACCCATCCAAAATTCTTTGTTGTTTTCCAGCAACTCAGGCCATTTTCACACAGAACAAACAGCAATTTGACAAGCCATTTAGATTTTGGGCGCTCCTCTTTGTCACATAGTTTCCACGCCATGTCCGATCCCCCAACAAGCTCTTCATTGTGGCTCAGGGAGGACATGGTTCAAGAAGTGAGTCACTCGATGAATGTTCACGTTCATTTCAGAGCGCAGTAGGATGGCATAATCCCTGATACTGAACCCTGACTCACCAGGTCTTTTTTTTTTCCTTCTTCTTTCAGATTGAGTGTTCTGCACTTCCTCCATTGTGGAAAAGGGAACTTGCACTTTTGAGTAGATAAAGTTCAGCACTGATGAAATTGCGTGTGTCAGAAAGACAACAAGGCTGTTGTGAACAAAAACAGTGCGGGGAGAGACAAATGAGCACACGTTCAGATGATTCACGAGTGAATGAAATGTTATGAGTTAATCAAATGAAGTGAATAGAAGAACAAAAGGGGAGTAGTTATCTCGCCTGCGTTTTGAAAATTCACACACAAATGAATGTCAATACATGGGCTTGTACAACAGCTTTCTTACAAATTATTCAGTGACTACAATTTTGCAGTTGAAAAAGTCCCACACAGAAAACCATTTACCTGAGTCACAAATTAGTATGTAATTGAGTCCTCAGGGAAAATAACTCAGCTTAACTACTGGAAATAATGTGTAAATTCAATACATTTCCTAATGAGCTCATTTGAGTTTGCTGCAATTATATTTGCTAGTCTAGCTGCAGATAGGATTCTGCAGCTGAGTTGAGGTGAATAAAACCACATGTCCCTTGTATTCATTAAAATTAGCATATGGACCTGTCAACACTTCTCAGAGGGCTGCTGTAACAATGCCATTTAGCCCTGCATCAAGCAATGCCAATAGAATGAATGCATGTGGTGGGTAAACGCCTCCCCACCCTTAGCGACAGGGGTGGAATAGGACTGGCAGCGCTGGCTCTGACGCACAAAACAGGCTGCGTTTTAACAGCCAGGTCCTGGCCTCTGACCAGAGGCCGTCCACATCAACACTGCTTACACTCCACCATACCTCCCAGCAACTAGGCCAGCCAGCCAGCTCTGCACACACACTGAGGCAGACAGGGAGAGGAACAAGGAAGGGGAAATGAAGACCACCAATGTGTGGGCATGTGTGCGTGCGTGCGGAGATAGGCTGATAGTGTCGGGAGCAAGAGGCAAATAAGAAAAAATAAAAAACAGGTACGTCTCTGCAAACTGAGCCTCTGCGTCTTCCTTTTAACAGCTGTCTACTCATCTCCCGAGGCTCTTGTTTATCTTATTAACAAGGCTAAAACTTAAGCAGTAATTATTCTGTGTATATCTCTGAGTAAACTTTTAAAAAAAGAATTCAAATACTTATCAAAAGGTGCCAGAAATGAGAAGCCCATGAAAAAACAGGTCCTTTATTGTTGTTTGTCATCGTTACACTGAAGCTGCCAGTGAGAGAAGGTATTGTTGCTCAGTGGAGCACACAAGGCCCTAGTTGCATTGTTGTGCCAGGATTTTAAAACAGGCACGAGTTATCAATAGACCACAGACTATTCGACTCACTCAGCTGTGCCTCTCGATACACTTCAGAACCTCGCGCGCTGAACAGCCAGCCACGATCTCACACAATTGGGCTGTTTTTACTGACAAACACTTTGTTTCCGGATGGATCCGGGTCCATGTCTGATGGATAGACGGTGCCATCATTTCAATGCGCTCTGCATCTCCTTCAAGCACATATACCGTAATGATCGGTCTGATGGCACCTCGTGAAACCTCATTAGCCGTTTTGAATATTAGTAGCTGCACTGTATTAAGACGTAATTAACCTTGCAATTTGCATATGATGGCAGGAATGGACACAAGCTGCATGAAAGTGGACAGGGGAATAAAAGACAGGCTAAGGAGAAGACAAGGCCTCAGCTGTGCAGTAGCCCTGATCTGCACACTGTGATTACCTGGAGCAGAAAACCGAATGTAAAGGCCTTGGGCTGGCTTTGATATTTCCATCGTTCGTTTGTCTGCTATGACCTGGACTACGTCTAACAGACCTAGACTGGAGGTCAGTAGGAATCAAGGGAGAGGAGAGGAGAGGAGAGGAGAGGAGAGGAGAGGAGAGGAGAGGAGAGAGAGGAGAGGAGAGGAGAGGAGAGGAAATTAAAATCTCAAAAAGAGGGAAAATTGAAAATTTCCTTTTCTGTATTCTCTCTCCTTTTCTCACTCTCTCTTACACACACACACACACACACACCACATGGACTCATTATGGTCACCTTTTGTCCAGTGTTCGATGCCATTACCTCCCCCAGCACTAAAAGAATTTGGATCAACTTTATTCTGTCAGGGCGCTTATTAAAAGATTACATATTCACACTTCTGTAGAACAGACTCTTAATGAGGATGAAGGGGAGACTCCTATAGTTTGTCGTCACTATATGACAAACTGCAGGCAATAAGGTGGAGATGAAATGAAAAGGTACCCTATAGACTGGGCACAAATATCCAAGAAATAAGGTGTCGCTGGATAATAGCTGGAAAGAAATACATATATATGGTATTGAATTTTGAATGAGACTAATAATAATACGTTTAATACAGAATAAGAAAAGATATTCTGTCTTTGTTGCAGTCTTTCTTTAACAAAGAGAAATTAGTGGATTCATTGATGAATCAATAGCCTGCAATGATGGATTAGGTGGCAGATATTCACTTGTTCCAGTGTTGCATTTGTGAGCATTTTCTAAATATATTCACATGTGTATTTGTAAAAATAAATCTGGCAACATATCTGGGGAAATTTTTTTTTTTATTTCTTTGCTTTATATTCATACTTTACTGTGCTACATCCCACTAAGACTTCATGATGTATGAGATGGACTTCTGCTCTGATCTAATCTGATCAAATATTCCCATATGATTGTAAAATGATGATTTCGGGTAGATGGATAGATCATGATAGATCTGATTATTCATTTGCATGATATTTAATGTATTGGTCCATATGTCCAAATGCACGATGATATAGTAAATAAATCCCCTCTTATTTAAACTTGTACCAAAGTTATTCAATTCCCAACGGAAAAGGAAAAAGTTAGATGATGCATCGAGCCCAGCTCCTGCACAGGAATTTAACTGCATTTTAAATGTGCCATAGCTTTCAACGACAGCTCAAACCCGTTTCTCAAAACATGTTTTTGTGTGTAGAGTAATACAGCCGAGCTCAAATTTCTCTCGTCCCTTCAAGCGCAAAATACAAAAGGCCCAGGCTGCCACTACCTGATTCAATCAAGTGTGTTACATTGTATACCCATGGGCAACAAGGCGACTTGTATTTTAATTAATAATGTAATACCCTGGTCTCAAAGTCCTGGCCCTTGGCATTCTTGCTGCTTTTTTTTGTAAATACTCAAAAGATCCCAGCAAAGATGCTGGGAGCATTTTTCTGCACACTCCAACTCGTGCAACTGGATTTGATACATAGTGTTTTAAACTAACAGTCCAAGATTTTCAAGCATGTATGAGTGAAGAGATACATGTTTTGTGGCATTGGATAAACGCACTCAGGAAACAAGAAACGTGTTCTGTGGTTGATGTTGAAAAAGCAGGAAAAGTAAGAAGGAAGGTGCAGAATTCATGCAGGAAACAAGCAGAAACTGGACGAGGATAAGACAATATCAAGCAGAGTACATAGTGTAAATGAAAGTTCACGTTAAGGGCTATGAAAACAGAGACATAGCCAAGGGTGCTATATTGTGAGGAATAACAAGCACAGTCAAGGGTAAACGCACGCTTCTTTGGAGATTCTGGACCGGAAAGAAGCCTGAGGGAGCTCAAGGGCTGGTGGGATACGGGCTGTGTTCAACCTTTCTCTGCAGCCACACACACACACTAGAACAACAGGGAATGATGGCCCTTTTACAGTATGCCATCACAAGTACTGACTCATTTGTTCACACTTAATGTTAAAAATGTTAAGTAGACATATAAAAGAATAGGCCTGTCTGACTCTTATTAAGTCAAAGAAAACAGAAGGAGTCACTAGAGTGCAGCAGATGTTGGTGCTGTTTGTATCCACATTCTTCAAAGATTTTAATCATAACATAAAAACAAAGAGTTCACTTATTAATCAGTATTGTATCTGTTTTCATATTTTTTAATCAGACCAAGTCAGACTATTAGACAAGTACTAACGATAAAACAATTGTCCTAAATCACAAATTGCATGTTTAACAGAACAAACGTCTTAATTAGCCAACATGAGCACAGCCACAAGTAAATCTAAAGTGATTATTCCTGCCCTTAGAGAAAGGCTGTCTCCCTGTGCTCTGTCAAAAGGTCAATTATGGCCCCAAACCGGCATGCAGTGACAGTGACCTGGAAGCGCTACTGATGACCCCACATCCAGGGGCCCAAAAGAGTTGATCATCTAACATGCAGGCTGCCCCGAGCCATGGAAATCTGACATTTGTCCTTATTCAAATGAACACAAACAATATGCATCTCATGCCTCTCCCTAACCTGTGCCAAATCTAAGGCATAGGGACCAGCAGTCTTAGTGCATTGTCCTCCAATCCAAGTATATGCCCTTCCTTGTGAATCCGGCCACATGGCAATCACACACGGAGCCTGCAGTAAGAGCAGGCTGCAAAAAGGCACCATCTTCACCAGCAACACTGGTTATTATAGTCCTGGTCTACAGTGCTGGGGTCACAAATGGAAATGAGGTCATACAGTAAGGAGAAATGTTAAAGGTGAGAACACTTCAAGTCGTGTGTACTCCAGAATAAGTCCTGATAGTCTTTCAAAAAATATTTTTTTTATATAAATCTAAATCTTTAAAGGGGATGCAGACATTTTCTTTTTTTTTCTTTAATAATAACAGTGGCTCCAGTGAGTAATATAAACGGGGTCACTCTTAGATATTGACCAACACAAAAAATTATAACCTTACTCTGCAGGTGCCCTCAGCTCCACGGTGCTTTGTAATTTCACTCACCACATTGTTTCAAAGCAGCTGAGCAGGCGCTAGTTTTCTGGCACCTGACAGCCTAATAAAGTTAGTAATACGCTGGGGGACATATTAATTAAACCTACTCAAACACAATGTATGTCTCTGGCTGATGCACAAATAGGCAACTGTTAAGAAACTTTGCAAGTTTTAACGAAAAACCAACAATGTGTGTCCCTTTACTTGATAACTTTTGAGAAGATTAAAATTGGGCCACGAAACAACATGTACTTTCTTTTTTAGTAAAAAAAAAATAGTAATTGCTTGACACATCTGGGCATACAGTAGTGTTTTGGGAGTGTGTGTGGGTGGGGCTGAAGGCCTAAACTGTATCCATTCATCACTTCAGACTAGTAGTTTAGTATTTCTAACAGACTGGTGTATGTGACTGGATCCATGAACATAATGCTCTTTTAGGAACAGTTTTTGAACAACAGTGGAGGTCAGTGAAATAAGTTGTGTAGGAGGCTGCAGTATATCAAGGTTCTGGATGCTACTTGAGGGCAGTTCCTGATTGGTTTTGGTCTTGGGAAAGAAAACAAAATCACCAGATTTGTATAGGATTTGTAAAATATGGCAAATATCTTCATCCATGTTTGTAGACTGTGACCATGCATAGCTTAACATGAGCCTGTTTACTGCACGGAAGTAAAAACCTTTGCTAAAACCCTCCCTGTAAGAGGGTTATTGCCGTAACGTCGGTGTATACACAGTGAATTCCCCCTGAACAGCACTTGCCTGAAGCAGCACCTACCGTAGTAAATGTTTATCCATGTGGACTTCCCATCTCATGCTGTTTTGTCTGCGTGTGCAGGAGGTAGCAGCCCAGCCTGGAACTGAATGACACAGAGCAAGGGCTCTCATGTCTTCAGGGTGTTCCACGGAGCATGATCATGAAAAGCAGAAACATGAAGAAAACTGCAAAAGGTTGAGCCATGGAAACGTCTTTCTTCTGCACGTCAGTTAATTCCCTCTTTTCTCCCTTTGGTTCCACATCAGTTTTCTATTATGTTTTGAACACAGTGAAACCGTAATACAAATCATGCTGCTGGAAAAAAAAAAAAAAATCTAATCATTACGCCCTCAAATGAAAAAAATGGATACCAGTGAGAAATGTACGGGAATTGTTATTTTTCACATTCTAATTCACATCACAAGGAAGCGAAAAGAAACACATGCTGTATATCAGATTGGTTTGGTACCTTTTGCCCCAAGCCATGCAGCACACACTGATATTAGTTTTAAATACAGATTGCCGGCAATAATAGAACAGAAGAGTCCATGCCTGCCACATGGGCCTGGTCTGGAGTGCCTCGCGTTGCCCGCTTACCAAGACAGCTTCAATCAAAAAGCACAAATAAACGTGGTTCTTTGGGCTCTGTCAACTGTAAACTGTTATTGATCCCAACAAATGAAATTTGTTCACGTTGATCGATCAAACATATTATCTGGTGTTTCCAGTCTATTACCAGCAAGTGGAAACTCAGGAGGCATCAGTAAATAGAGTTGGGTCACCCCAGGTAGATTCTTTTCAAGCTGGACGGGCTGTAAAAACAGGCGACCAAACATAAGTACTTGTACTTAAAGGTAATGGACCTGCATCATGACTAAACGCTAAGTGCCTGGGGTGTCTAGATGTGGAAAGCACTTCTGCAGCACCTTCAAGGTCTAGAGGCACTTGTGTATGTACTATATACTTGCCCTCCTCGCTTCTGCCCCTGCTAATACCCCCCTTCCCTCACTCCTCTACATACGAAAGCCTTCCAGCTGGCACCCAATGCCTGTACTTGGCAGGTCGGAGGGAACATGAGAATTAAACCTATATCGCCCCAGTCACCAGTTCTCAAATATCAGTGGAGTCCAGCACTTCACCAGGGACTGGTGAAAGGAAAGCATGTCAGTGAAACAAAAAGCTCCTCCTGGCAGTACTCCACTCAACTGTTCTGCTCGCTGCCATAACAGGAGTAAAGTTTTCATGAGGAATTACAGTAATGATCACATGAAGGAGGGCTTCATGTGAAAGTCGGATAACAAAGCAGTGCTTCATCTAAGGTGCCGTTTTATGGACAAAATATACAGGCATGTGAAGCAAAATAATCATTACAGGAGGAAACATAATCCAGTTATCTTGCTCTTTTGGCATTAAGGTTTTCTCCTGAATTATTCTCAGCTGACCAAGACGAACTCAGACAGCGAAACTACACTGGCTTCTTCATCCACCACCTACTAATCACTACAGTAGACTTACTAATGCAATAGGCCTGCAATACATTTCTAAAATCATGGAAGTTATAGCGTTCATTTGAAACTGTTCATAAGAGGTGTTGAATTACCTTTAATCGGAATAGAGGACGTAGCAGATAAATAGTGGGGATAAAATGGGAACCTCTTTCTGACAATGACTGTGAAATAAAAAGACATAGTATGAGACACTTTCTTGAGATGTTGCCTTAGTATCTCAAACCAATGAAAAACTTTATCAAAGATATGAGTAGGTTTCTTCAAATAATGAGAAACATTTGCAAATCAATGACTTACTGACTCATAATAATGAATTAGTTTCTTACAGTAATGAAAATCTTTCTCAAAATAGTAAGTTAGCATCTCACAATAATGAGTAACCGTCAAAAAATAATGAGTTAGTGCGTCAGAATAATGAAACTCTCAATATAATGACAGACTTTCTCAAAATAATGCGTTGTTATCGCAGAATGATGAGAAACATTCTCAAAATGAGTTTGTGTCTCAAAGCAATGAGAAACTTTGTCAAATAATGGCTTGCATCAATTGGCATGAGAACCTGTCATTATTTTGAAGGTCCTTCTCACTACTTTAACTCACATTGTCATTATTTTTATATAATAAGTCATATTCTGGAAGAGATTCTAATTGTTGGATACTAAATTGTTGTTTTGAGAAAGTTTCTCATTATTTGTGAGAATGTTTTTCATTATCTAAGGGATTAGCTCAAGATGTTTCTCTTACTTGATCATGTGTGATCATGTGATGCAGAAACAGTGTTGGAAAGTATCTAAAATTTGAATTTTGTAGTTAGTTTGGCCCCCTTGTTGTTGTGTTTCAGTCACTTCAGTTCTACAACTCCACATCAGTGATCATGTCAGATCAGAAAAACAACATCAGGCAACTTATATATTTATTTATTTTTAAATATCATAAAAGAGCAAGCATTTTATACTGAATCCAAGGCTTATTTGCTCTGCTCTCTCAGCTATTATACTACATTGTCCCTGAGTGGGATCCAAAAACCTCAGCTGAACTAAACAAAACCATTTCCCTCTGTCCTTTCACATTTCTTCAGACTAACAGGAGAGTGACAGCTTGTCCACAAACCAAAGGCAGCTTTACTAGAAATAGGGATATCCGCCCCTCTACAGTGATAGAGCAGCTCTGATAGCTCCTTTATTATGGAAAATTATTTTAAACAGCATAAAACGGCAGAGGCTCATTTTTTCCATGTTTCTGCCACTATCACTCCAGCTATTGATAAGATGTCTAAATTTATTGCAGAATAATTCTGCAGGAAAAGAGATAAAAGGTTGCTGAATAAAATATGAGGCGGAGGCTGTAAATTGTAGCAATGCATATCATTTCATTCAAATGTAGGACGCAATTACCATCTGCTACACTCATCAGTCCCCTCCTTTATGACTTAATTATATGTTTAATGCTATCAGATCAAGGAAAGGGCAAAACAGATGAATGAGGGAGAAAGAGAAAAGATTCCGCAACAAGACAAAAGGCAGATGAAAAGTAACATAAAAGGATGGAATTGATTTCATTCACCAGGAAATAGAAAAAGTTAATTTAGATACAATGCTCCCTCATCTCCTGTGCCTTTGTAAGATAATAAACGCAGCGTGTTGCCAATAGGTCCCATACCAGTCAAACAAAAGAAGTCAAGTCCCTCAAAACTGAAAGTCTTCCTGCATTCATTTGAAACGATAGCAACTTGGTGGATCATACAAGGTGTTATATAGTTGTGGCAATAATTTCAGTCCATGCCATTCTCTGCATGATGTCAGTGCATTATCTCAGTCATAGCTATCATGAGACATGGTGAGCCGTGGTGACTCACTGGGGCTATGAAATAATACATATATATATGATTTGTATCTTCCGTACTCATGTTTAGCTTATGACATTTAATTTACTCTATCCTGTTGCATTTTATACGCTTTATACTCTTTTCTGCTTTGTTGTAGTGCAATAAAACTGAACACACACTATGTTATATGACTCCATTGCCGGGGTAAAAATGAAACTTCAATAAACTGAAATGAAACTTTTTGTTTGGATGCAAATGCAAATCATGCGCGGCAGTGTTCACAAAGAAAACCGGGGTTGTCCAAATGGCTTTGGGCTAAAAAGCTAGCCAGTGGGCATCCCAGGTGCCAGCGGGCACTGTCCTAACTGTGTACCTTTGGCCAGAACTCATTATAGGGTGACATTTAGGACTGCTGCTGTCCATGCCAAGTCAGCCCTCTGGATTGAGACAAATTATGTAGTTATTTTTTATGTCAGACATTAAGCCATATCCAGTGGGGGCCAAATCAGTATCACCTTCATGTCACCTGGAAAAAAAAAATGATAAAGGCTGGTGACTTCTTAAAAAGAGGCATTACTCATTTCTTGTCTTACAAATCAAAACTGAAGGACTGCTTGATGTGCAATGAGTTAAAGAATGTAATATATGAAATTCAAAACTGTGCATTAGTTAACTTCATTTCTGGATGCAAAATTCTTGTTATGAAAGAAAGCATTCATTTGTCAGAGAGACACACGTTGACAAGTAACAGCCCCACTGCTTTTGGTGAACACCGGCAAAACACAGAGTTTGCAAAATAGGATCTCATATCTGCAGAAGGTGCTATTGCCTCCTGTAAAAATTAAATAAAATAAAATATTAAAAAGATAAAAAGATTGCCACAAGCATATTATATTAAAAAAATTGCACCTATGTGATGTTATTGCTGACACGTTTTATTACCATTGTAGTTTTACACAAAATCCCAACACCCATTAAAAAGAAAAAAACTGCATGGTGGTGAAACAAAAAAAAAAAAAGAAAAAGAAATATATTTGCAAGGGAGGATAAAACAACAGAAACCCTTGTTGCACATTCTTCACTCGTGACTGTATGGTCTGGAGTATCGTCCTTTCACCAGGTCGAGCACAACATGAACAGACCTAAAGCGCCATCTTGTGGACTAAAGCCATTACGACAGGGCCTGCACCCAAATACCGTTTACAGGTTTGGCTACACACATGCTTCCATTAAACCCTTGAAATGCCAAAATTGTGTAAAACAATATTTAATAGTCAAACGAGACATTAATTATGCATATAAATCAGTGAGTAAAATCCCATAGAGAAAGTAGTAAAATCTAGAAAGCAATCAAACGTTTTATGATATTCTCATTTGTGGAAGAAACAGCAATAATATGAGACTCCAGCTAAACATAACAATTAAATATAGATGAAACCGTTGCAGACCAAGCATACAAAGCATGAAATGATTTCAAAGATGTTTACCTGCCTTGTAATACAGGGCAAATTATAGATAATTTCTCATTCGGTGCATTCAGAGTGAAGCTTCTCAACTGATGCATATGCTGTGGATGTTTTCAACTTCAAGATGTAACAAACAGAAAGAAATGGGCTATAATTGATTATAAGTTAATTGTGCAAAGGTCTCACTGATGGGAACCATCTGTCAAAACAAGCTGTACATCCACTAATTCTAATCACAATTAATTAAATGGCTAACAAATTACATACATCATAGTTAGCAGAGGGGGGGAAACTACCGCAGGAACTGTTATGAAACAAATTAGCTTTAACAATGAAAGAAAATTACATCACATAACTAAATATTATACTCGTTTCCGCAAGCCATATTTCTTAATGAATTCTCTAATTAATTTAATTCACACAATGTGCATAATTTGGAGCTGGAAATGTCAGTGGGTCAGCCTTAACCATATTGTTGCTGGCTGTCTATTTCAACGAGTGCCATATTAGCACAACATGACCTCTATGTAAATTACACACACCAACTGTTGTAATTTTAATTCTGGGGTCTAATTAACATGTTCCAAAGATATCATACAAGTGCATTTAGCTCATTTTACACATGCCAGTGTCAATACTAGATTTCCATTTGCCTTCATTTTGTGTAATCCCTTTGATGGGAAACGTCATGCTACAGATGTCAATCGTGACAAAAAGCCTATTGTTTTTTTCCCCGTGCTTCTTATGTTACGAGCTGAACTTTCTCTTCGGGGTGACTCACCGCTCTCAAATCTCAATACTGCCGGAGCTGTGTGCATTTATAGACACGAGATCTGAGCCCATTCAGCGGGCACTTACATGTAAATTACTAACACTGTTTCTAATACGAGGGCCTTTTGGTTTCCTCTTAGGTTTTCCAACACTCATCCTAATTACTCGGCCTGTTGTACTGAGGTCAACAGGCACAATCAAATTTTAGCAAGCCTGATTAGTCGAGATTCTCTGTCACACAGCACATCTGTAACTCTGTGGTGGGAAAAATACCTTATATCTCAATATGGCACGATTAATGATCTCAAGCAGTGAAGGAGTGTTGTTGGCACTTTCAAAGAATATTTTTCCTCCACTGAGAAACTCTGAAAGACATTCTGCTTTAGGATGCAGCATCTAGATGCGTCAGGATACATCGACTAGGTGTGCCAAATGTTAGTGCCTTTCATCAATTTGCGATGGCTGAGCATTAGGCCTCCAACTTTCATTACTGACTAATCTTCTGACCGTCGGCCTAAATGCCAGAAAATGTTGAAAATGGCAGACGCAGTTTCCCCAAGTCGCATTTAGTCATTTATCTGTTTTCTGATCAACAAAAAACACTCACTGGCCAGTTCATTGGGTACACTAGGGAATACAAATGCATCTTAATATAATGGTCCTGCTCTCAATCTAAAAACTCTTCATCTGATAGCAGCCCACTCACTCTCCTACTGGATTACAGTAAAGAGAGAGAGAGAATGTGAATGGACAATATAAGATTGGGTCAATAATTTAAACTAAGATTTAAAAAAAAGAAAGAAATAAAGAAACGTGATTACATACACTCACTAGGCATTTTATTAGGTACACTTGGTAAAATGAATGCATTCAAATGTAACAGTCCTGCATTAGTCTAAGCTTCATGACTGTTTTACTGTTCAGTTTATGTCAAAATCATAGAAACATGTGTCATTAGTTCATTAAGACTACAAACCAAAGCCTCAAATGAAAGCACAGCTGCATCAATGGCTCTGAATAGTGTAACCCTCATGAACCAAAGGTTTTCTGCAGGACTGTTACAAAACTACACATTTGTTTTTACTAGTGTACCTAATGAACTAGTGTATTTGTAATAGAGAATTTTATAATTGATCAATTATCCAGTTCCTTGTCAGTTTTCTGCCAGTTAACTGACCCAACTGCTTTACATGCAAGCCACAAAAACGTGTTTACGTGCCTATTGTTTCACCGCAAGTGATGTCACCATGCATGGAAATAGCCCTTCTCTGCCTCGCTAGTGTTTCTTAACCCTGTGCCTATCCAGTTCAGACAAAAGACAATCAAATTTACCCAATGACGCCATCGTGAGTGCAAATGCAGAAATCGAGGAATAAATGAATAAATTGCCCGGTGGATGGAGCGTATAAGCTCGTACATGCATTGCGAGGCTCGGGGGCTATCCTGAGGCCAATCATTTAGCTAACACACTAATGAAAGTGTGTGTAGTGTGGCTAAGGGCAGCCACCATGGGAGGTACCACTCCCCTCCCCTCCTCATGTTGGGGACTGTTAATAGGGTGGATGGAGCCAATGGTACTCCCAAGAGAGGCCTGCTGATGAAGAGGAAAACCTGCCGTTGCCTGCACTAATCACTGCCTAATAGCCGCATTAACACAGGTTTTACAAATGTGACTGTACATGTGTGTAGCAGCATGCGGCAGGAATACAGAAATATGTTGATTGGAGAATATATTGACTTTGTATCCATGGTAACGTCAATAATTCGCCACCAAAGATATTTGATAAATTTACAGTTCTGTTTGTTAGTTTTAGTCCATGTCATGAAAATATACAATCCATTATCCAAATGTAAACTAGACTGAATTTTATGCCTCTGAATATAAAAAGTAGTTCACAAGCATTGAGCTGCACCTTTTGAAACTGCCCATTGTTTGTCCTGCTAACAGTCAAGGAAAATTACAGAACCAAAGACTTGATTATTTAATGTAAGGAAAGAAATATAGAAATTCTCCTGCTTCTTCAATGCCGCTGTTCTCCATTTTGTAACCTAACGCTGACTATGTTGGAGTTTTGAGCTGTCAGTCAACACCTTGTGCTGCCTTGTCTTTTTTGTGTGTGTCAGGCTGCATCCTGCTTGGTCTGGTTTAGGTGGGCGGTACATGTAAAGTGTGCTATGACTTCTGTGACTTTTGAAAATCTCACATTTTCTAAATGATTTTTCACTGTCTAAAATCAGCCATTGATTAATGGATCGTATTAACTGAATATAGCCTCGCCTACAATAAAGGCTATATTTGTCAACAGCACCCATACACTACAGAAATAACCATAGTGGCAAATCAAGTTATGCTGCATATTAAGGTGTGTATACACTACCTTCCTGATCCTTTCTGACCAAACCTGCTTATGACAAAAGAGGCCAATAAGACACTATGATGTAAGAGTAATAAACAAAAAGTAAGCAAACAATTTAAGACTTCAGACTTTATCAAGACCGTGCCCACATCAGATACTGCCGCACGCCGCTCACAGTGTAGGCTGCAGTTTGACACCGACTGGTTTTAGTTTTTCCAGAGTAACGTGAAGGTGTCGCCGCAGACTTGGCGCTTCCGGTTTAAACCTCCAAAATAAAATTCTTACTAGACAATTTGATGCACTCTTGCACTGGTCCATTTAAAAAGAAATCAAGATACATTGACTAGTTTTATATTAGTTTTGGAGTGTTGGACTCAAGGAGTCAGTGTCAAGTCAAGGTGGATCTTTTTATGTCTTTTCAACCATGTTGAATCCAGCTTCAGATGAAGACCATGTAATTTAGACCAAAGTAATATCTATTAGAGTGTGTGTGGACTTTAAGCCAAAGTTGGAAACACAAAATGCAAATGTTCTGTTCAATCGAATTGATTAAATAGACTAATCGACTAATACTACTAATTCTGTAGTATTCATAACACAGTGACGAAAGCTTTCCTTTCTCCTCTCTTCTTTTAATTTCCACTAAAATAGTTTTTTGGTATCATGCAACTAGAAAAACATACCCCAAGTAGAAAGACCTATTCATTAATATTTGAAGCTAAACTGAAATTATATTTATTAATGCATGCATGTGTATATCACTTTAATATTGCAGATGTTAATTTTTTTATTATTTTTTTAAATTACTCACTTCATATACTGACAATGGTGGATTGGTGAATAGAGAAATGAGAAGCAGTCTTGGGACCAGCACTAAGGACCCAAAGCTACAGACGTGCCTTAAGTAAGTGCCTTAAAAATAAAAATGTGCTCCCCAGATGCCTTGCATGGCTATCCACTGCTGCAAGTGTGCTCACTTCCTTGTATCTGATTACACATATACATTGCGAATAATTTATTTGATATGCTCTTTGCCTCACTGAAGTTCTACCTTGATCTAAATGCTGGTCTGTCAATACTGGTCAGACCAGCATTTAGGCGCTATTGTGGCCAGCACCCTTATCTCCACTGTGGTCTGCTGGGGGAGCAGCATTGCAGGAAGTGACACCAACAGACTGAATAAATTGATCAGAAAGGTCTGGCTCTGTCACTGGCTGCAGACATGAGACTTTAGACTTTAGAAGCGGCGGTGGAGAGCGGAGGACGCTGAAGAAACTGTTATTGCTCATGGACAACCCTGACCACACTCTCCACCGTATAATAGACCTTCTCCAAAAGGCTCAGACAACTTTGTTGTCTCGAGGAACGCTAGGGGAAATCATTCCTGCCTCAAGCCATCAGTCTGTGTGTGACAGATGATACTGACTTATTGTTAAGGACACATTTACATTTTTTGTTGTTGTTGTTGTTTTTGGATTGGTGTAAGTCATTTCATTTTCATCACAAATCTATTATTCTTATAAATCTTGTTTATACAGATTTTTCTATTGTTTTGTTCTATTATTTATGGTATGCTGAGTGCTTATACGTTGCTGTTGCAACAATAAAATCTGTTTATCTACCTAATACAGCATAATTTATGTATTTAAAATGTATAATAATAATTAACTAGTAACCAAATAATAAAAATGAAATACATAATAAAGTAGAGGAAAATTATTATGAGTAGTCAACAAGTACATTTTATTATTCTACATCTGCCAGAAGTTGGAAGTTTTATTTTGAAGGCGGAGCACCACTTCCTGTGCCGCTTTGGTCTCTCACTATGTTTAACTCCACGCAGGCCGATACTTTCCAGCCAATCTGTTCAATCAGTTAAAGTTGCTGCCTCCTCCTCCTCCTCATACCGCACAGTGAGAGTTAAAGTCGTGGCGTGGATAGACTCCCTCGACGAAACCGAAACACTTCAGCTGAGTTTGAACGAAGAGAAGAGTTTGCTGACTTCAGACAGGCATAATGTCTCCGGGCGGCTGGACGTGACCGTAGCGTTACGGTATGGCAAAATTCCCCTTACCTTTGTGCTGCTGCGCCATGTCTAACGCTGCCGTGTGTGTGACTGACAACACAGCGAGCACTCCGGGTGATACTAGTAGCATGCCACGCAGGCACCTAACTTCTCCAAAGTTAACGCAACTTCGCCTCCAACTCAAAAGTGGCCATTTCTGCGTGGCTCTTTGACGCATTTTTCTTTCTTATTTTAATTTCCGCTTTGGTTCCTTAATTAAAACTGTCAGAATGATGAAAGTTAGAAGATACCTCAGGGGCAGTGGGAGGGTGCTCGCGTTTGTGTTCGTAGCCTCTGTCATTTGGCTGCTGTTTGACATGGCTGCACTACGCCTGTCCATAAACGATGTGAACAGCCAGCTGCTCAAAGAACGGGTGATACGAGAAAGAGAGGTGCTCAAGCAGCAGTCCAGGGTGACACAGCTGATGAATATGGGCTTTAAACACCCCGTGCAGAGGGTGGACTTGGCTGCTACGCACGCCGGGAAAGGAGCGCTCAATCCGGCAGTAAAGCTATCCAACGTGTACAGGCGCGGAGGAAAGCAACGGGGTCAAATGCTGCCCCAAGGAAATAATATTCTCAAAAGTGACTCATCTAAGTCTCTAGCTTCTAAACGCAGTGATGGACGTGCCTTATATAGTAATATCACACAAAAGCAAGGTGTGCCTGCAAGTAAAAAAGCAGTAAACTTGGATCTACATGTTGATAAAGTAACTCAAGTGCCTCCATCTGTTCAGAAAGTCAAAGCAACCCAAAAGATTAAAGCAGACCATGCTTATGATTCAGAGGCGAATGAAAGAGCTAAGGATGAACTCGCCAAGGCTGGAACAAAGCAGGCACACCTTGCTAAAACAACACCCCGACAACCTGCCAACAAGGATGTGAACAGGAAGGAGGTTGATGTGGAGGAGAAGGAGGTCAGGAAGAATGATCTAAATGCAGAGAAGAAACCCCCGAAGCCCGCAGCCAGTGTCCAAGCAGGAGTAAACAATACCACTACTGCTGTCAGGAAGCCAGGTGTCCACAAAGTGCTTTCTCTGGATGTTACCCACAGTCCCAGAGACGCCAACGCCTTGGGCCAGTTTGGTCAGGCCGTAATGGTTAACAGTGACCAAGATGCAGAAGTGAGAAAGAGGTGGAACGAAGGCCATTTTAATGTCTACCTCAGTGACCAGATCCCAGTGGACCGGGCCATCCCTGACACCAGGCCCGATATGTGAGTTCTGCACCTCCTGCACGTTCCCTCTCAGACTGCTTCGAGCTAGGAACTGAATTGTGCGTTTTGTTGTGTTTTGCAGATGTGCGCAGAATCTGGTCCACGATGACCTGCCTTCCACTAGTGTGATTTTCTGTTTTGTGGATGAAGTGTGGTCAACACTACTCCGCTCCGTGCACAGTGTGCTCAACAGGTCTCCGCCACACCTCCTCAAAGAGATCATTCTGGTGGATGACTTCAGCACTAGAGGTAATGGTGTCCTCAGGTCTACATCTGCTTTGACTATTTGGTTTATTCTTGAAAAACTTTAGCTACTATTAAGGCGAAGAATTTACACAGTGGATAAGCTTTTAAAATACAACACATTTTTAAAGATTGAAACGGTGGCTTCCCAACGGTTTGGCTTCTGACGTCTTACAAAATGCACAGTAGTGAATCACATGATGCAATATGTGACTTAAATTAGAGGTTATAAAAACAAGTCCAAACAGTGTGTGTCAGTGTTCCTTGCGTGCATTTTTTTTAACCCCTCACCTTTTCTCTGGCAGATTATCTGAAGGGCCAGCTGGATGAGTACATGGCCCAGTTCCCCAAAGTGCGAATCGTTCGTCTCAAGGAGCGTCAAGGCCTGATCAGGGCCAGGCTGGCCGGAGCCGCTGTTGCCAAAGGTGAGGGCGGATGGCATCAGTTGAGAACATCCCTGTGCTCTGAGTAGGAAACTAGTTTAGACGCCGAGCGCAAAAATGTGATTAAGAGTACCACATTGTAATTGATTAACAGTGTGGTTCTATTATTAGAGCTAATATCAGCCGCTGAAACATAAACTAAACTTGTAATACAAGTTAATTGAATATATTTATATTACATGAGGTTGTTTTTTCCTTGTGAGTTATTTACTCGTCGTTATTCAAACTGCGGTTTTGCTGTAGTTCCCTGTATTTGTTTTTAAACTTACAAATGAGCCCATAAGATATGAATAATGTAAACAGATTTCAAGTCAGTTTAAAGAATCATTTACAGAGTCGTAAGGCCTGATAATAATGTTAAGAGAAACATATTTAGGTCTCTGTCCATTCATTATAAAGATAAAACGTGTTCCCTAGGCAGAGAAAATGTAAATAACACAGATTGTGCCGTTGTTATCTCTACCTATAAGTCTACATTGAGACAGATAAATACATATTATCAAAGGGTCAAAAGTCTACGTCGTGCTAATCAAAACTTCTTGGGAGGTTGTTTCAGCTGCACTTGTGGGACAAATTCTGAATCTTTATTTACTTATCAGCTTGTCTCATACAGCACTGAAACATGTGAGCAATAACATAAAATACTTATAGTATAGCATAACCGCTGACTTGTGTATGTTTAGCAGTGTTGTACGTATGCAAATAAACTGACTGTCAAGCCTCTGTTCAACTGTTTTACATGCATATGTTTGTTTAACTGCAGCAGGATGTTTGCTTTACTCGTTGCAGGTGACGTTCTTACCTTCCTCGACTCCCATATTGAGTGCAACGTGGGCTGGCTGGAGCCGCTCTTAGAGAGGGTTTATCTGGATCGCAAGAAGGTGCCCTGTCCAGTTATTGAAGTCATCAGTGATAAGGACATGAGGTGACTGGATAATATCACACGTACCGGTCTAGTGTGTAGGATTTGTGGGCATCTAGTGGTGAGAATGCAGACTGCAACCAATTATACACCCTTAGCAGGAAGGCTGATTCATGAGGTTTAGAAGATTCCTCCCTGTTTGCTGAAATGATAATTGGTTGAAAGGTTAGCTTGAACTGGAACGGGGATGACCGCAACAGAGTTCACCCTGAGAACCACAACAAAGCAAAAATACACACCATGGCATGTGGAAAACGGAAGGACCAGCAATAGCACAAGCATGGATACGAATAGCCTGCATTTAAGGTTGTTCCACATATTTCTGACACAGCCACCGGGTGCAGGGGCAGCGGACAGCTACAGCGCAGCACCATTAGTATGCCGACTGTTAAAAAGAACAAAAATATATCTGAAAGGTCCCTTCTAGAGCAAGTGTTTTGTTTGTTCGTTAGTATATTAGAAATGTGGCTGACTGCTTGCTTTGTGCATAAAGGGCCTGTTCAAAGCGAATGAATGGGCCCTTTATACAAGTTTTGTTTTAAGGTGATTATGCAAAACTTAAAACATAGCTATAAATATTACAAGCAATTTCAACCAATAGATTGTGTAGCATCCTGCACGCTGGACCTCTAAGACAGGCCTTGTATGGGGTGTAACAGTCTTCCCAGAGAAATGTTGAAAGTTTAATGTAACAAAATGTAATTTTGATGTTGTAACTTAACTTGATGTTATAAATGTTGTTGTAACTCTTTTTTCCCTCAGTTATATGCTGGTGGACAACTTCCAGAGAGGTATTTTCAAATGGCCTTTGGTGTTTGGCTGGAGTGCTGTACCAGAGGAGCACATTAAGAAGAACAACTTGACCATCTCAGATCCAGTCAGGTATCGTCTTCACCACCTTTTCTCTCCACATTGTTTTTTGATTATATTTTTTTTAAACCAATACTTTTGCCTGTAGGCTTTAACTTTGAGATTTGGAGTCAAAACACAGCAAAGAACTTCTTGCATCAAAGGCCAATTGTTACGTCGTCTGTGTTGCTTGTGCTTGAACACTCAAAGACTACAGGCGCCCGTCTGTGTACAAAGCTAGATAGCTGTAAAGGGGTCCCACCAGTGGCAACAGTACATGACACACCATAAAAGCCAGGGTTATGCTGAACACCAGGACACGTCAGCTGGGTGTGCCTAACTCATGTTTTAACTGCCTTATCTGTTGTTAACTTTGTTTTACTTATTTGACTATGAAGCTTTAGGTGGAGGGTTTATATGTTTACTTTATTACTAAACTAATCTCTATTGGTTATTTTTTAACCTTGCAGATGTCCTGTTATGGCTGGGGGCCTTTTCTCCATAGATAAAAAATACTTCTACGAGCTTGGTGCCTATGATCCTGGCCTGGATGTGTGGGGTGGAGAGAACATGGAGATTTCATTTAAGGTATATCACTCTCTGTAATAATTGTTCCTCAGAACGTTTCTTCACTTGGCTACAAATGCTTCCTCCACTTTGTCATTTGACCAGATCTGGATGTGTGGAGGAGAAATCGAGATCATCCCCTGCTCTCGAGTGGGACACATTTTCCGAGGACAGAATCCTTATAAATTCCCCAAGGACAGGCAGAAGACGGTGGAGCGTAACCTGGCAAGGGTGGCGGAGGTTTGGCTGGATGAGTACAAGGACCTTTTCTATGGCCACGGCTACCACCACCTGCTGGATAAAAAGGTCACTGACATTGGCAACTTGACGGAGCAGATCGAGCTGAGGAAGAGGCTCAAATGCAAAAGCTTCAAGTGGTACCTGGACAATGTGTATCCGGACATGAAAGCTCCTTTGGTCAAAGCTGAAGGCCTGGTACGTGGATGCTTTACAACAGACGGCTGCTGTTCAGTTTAAACAT
This sequence comes from Planiliza haematocheilus, assembly GCA_005024645.1. Classification (NCBI taxonomy): domain Eukaryota; kingdom Metazoa; phylum Chordata; class Actinopteri; order Mugiliformes; family Mugilidae; genus Planiliza; species Planiliza haematocheilus. Next base: position 7,099,201 of record SRSE01000725.1, read on the forward strand.
TATCTGTGTTTCTCTAAATGATCGGTTCAAATGATGGCTTGTCATGGTTTGGTACCATAAAGCTATTGTTTCTCCTCTGACACAAACAGAGGCTTTAATTATGCTGTCTTTGAACAAAGAATCACTGTTGGTTAACGTCTGTGACAGCATTATGTCGGGATTCACTCAAGTAACAAGAACAGCAACAATGGCCGTTTTCATGTGATTCGCTTCGTCACTAAACAAATGTTTACAGCAGTGTGGTTTCACTTGTGTGAAAGTGTTATTTTATGTTTCTTTGTAGGTCTTCAATCGTGGCTTGAGGAAATGCCTCGCTCTGCAGAGCGGCTCTTTATCCTTTGAGACGTGCGATCTCAGCAAGCAGGTAAGGTTTCATTTATTCTCCCTGCAAAGGAGTTGTTTGCAAAAATACTGTAACTGAATGATTGTTATCATTTAGTGTCTCTGAGTAAAATTCTGTAGATAGTACGCATGTTTGTGGTCGTCACTGGGATAAATGCAGTTAATTCTGAGACAGGAGTCAAGCCACGATAAACAAGGGAGGAGTCCAGAATGAGGCCAAAGTCTTTCTCAATGTGGTGTTTGTTGGACTGAGATCAGCTCTACTGAGGCTTCCTCTAGAATCTTTTAGTGCTCGTGACATATAGCATAATTACACGACTCTTCTTCTCTGGTATTCAGAGTCAGCACTTTAATTACACCTGGATGAGGCACATTCGGCAGCAGGACCTGTGTGTTGCCCCTCAAGGGAAGGGCAGTGGATTTGCTTTACAATTATGTGACAACACCGAGCCCAAACTCCGCTGGTTCCACAAATCCTCCAACTCCGCTCTGGTAGGTCGACTGTGGGTGTGCCATTTTCTTTGTCTGTCTGTTTTTCTTTCCTTTTACTACCCTGTCATTTCAGGAATTCTTATTCTCTGTAATTCAAACATCAGGGTTGGCCTGCTTCACATCAAGAACATGTTTCTGTCAGTTGAAAATCAGTATGAAAAATAACCAAGAAGTGTTTAGAGGTTTTTGCTCATAAATTATGTGTTGTCTTTTTTTTCCCCCCTTCATGAAGGCTGAGCACTTCATAGCAGAGTTTTCCTCCCACCACATGTGCCTGGAGGCGGAACCTCAGGGCGACACTCTTCGTCTCAACCCGTGTGAACCCAGCAACACCTTCCAAAGGTGGCAGTTTACACACTACTACTCACAGTGATAAGACCTGAAATGGGTTTTATGTGTCAAGCATGCACTACAGAAACCTTCAGTGGCTGCGCACTACAGCATGGACTGTCCAGCGGAAGAAGGAAGCGCTTTGGTGGCAGTAATATGCGGGATATAAAATGGATTGCGTGGGATTGGGTATCAGAGGAAACATATTTGGACCTGGGCTTTCTCAAAGTAGGACAGCTCCTGTATGCTGCCATTTGATGTTTTTTTTTTTTTTTTTTTTATTATAGAACTGGGTTTCAGATGTCTATGGGAGAAAACTAACTCTGACCAGTTCTTTACTACAACATAGATTTTCTCTACTGGGAGTAGAGAGACACTTGGGTTAAAGGGCTGCCTCTCTGGTTTTTAATGCTGCATTTTTCATGTTAAGATTTTGTTGTGAAAGACCGTCCCTTTGTATGATTTTTATTTTTTTGTTCTGTCACTAGAGGGAAGTGTTGGTTCAAAACACTCAAAAAACCTGTGCTGTGATTTCATGATCTTTGTTACCTGTTATCAAACCTTTTAAATCAAGTTGGAAAAGCTTTTTCTTAAAGTGAAAGAATGTCAATAAAGTGATTTATAAGAAGATTAACAGCATTTCTTTCTTTCTTTTTAATCTTCTAACCATTTGCACAAGTATATTTGTTTAATTAGTCACTTGGAAATACTCCAGTTAAGATACAGAAGCTCTAATACACACATAGTTATTATAGCAAGTAGACTTACGGAGCACTGAGTGTATTTACCTATTACCTGCCTTATCTTACATAACAGATATTCCAAAATCATCAAATTAAAAACACTAAGTGTCTCTTGATTTTTTTTTTTTTTTGTGAGATATAACACAAAGCTTTGCGTATTTTCTTAAGAGACTTTAGATTAAATGTGTAAACTGTGCAGCATATTAGATGTTTTGGTCATGTTCATAAGTCAGAAAGCAGTATCTTACAGATTCATTATCATGTGCTCAAAGTCCTCTACCTTCTGGCGTGTGTTTCCTCTACGGATCTTGCGGTAGGACACTGTGCTGTACTTGGAGGAGGTGAGGTGGTTGAAGGATTTCTGGAGGCCAGTTGTTTTCATCAGAGGCAGGGTGGAGTAGCCTGGGCCGGGGTTTTGATGAAAGCCGTCCTGGATGTGAAGGCTGTGTTCGGTTTCTCGGTTCACCTCAAGTGGCCTGTCGCCCGATATCTGGAGGTCAGCGCTCGAAAGCTGTTTTGGCACTTCTTCCCTGTTCAGTCCTGTGCAGCTCTGCTTATTAACGGCATCAAAGAGGGAAAGTGTCTGAGCCTCTAGCGTCCCCTCGTCACCCTCAACGCGTCTGTTCACTGAAAAAAAAAAAAAGAAGGAAAATCTCTTTTGCAGATTCTGTCAAACAATGGGTCAGTTTTACTAAACAAAAATTCACCTTACCTTTTTCTAATGGTGTGTTTAGCTCAGGTTCTGTTTGCATGTCTGAGATACTGCTGTTTGGTTGCAGAAATTCTCCACAAGCTCCTACAGACTTAACAGGAGTGAAGTCAGATTCTGCACCTCCTTCTCCACGGTTTGATGCTTGCATTTGTTCAGTTTTCGGTGTCTGCAGCATTTGGCATTCCTCTCCAGCCCAGATTCCTTGATGGGTCATTACCTTCTCCAGCTCTTTGTCAGTAATGACTTCTGCTCCAGGATTGTCCTCCTCCTGCTGAGGATCAGCAGATGCCACACTGCAGAAAAGTTTTTTGCACTTACTGGAACCAAAATCCACCGGCGTGTTATCTTTTCTCTCCCGATGAGGCTGTTCCTCATCACTGTAGAACACAGAGTCATCTCCCTCCTCCAGTGACCACACGTCTCGTTCCTCGGGCTCCTCCGGGACCTTAGAGGCCTCGAGATTGATCCCATCAATGATCTCTAGCACCTGGGACGGCAATGCACCTTCTTCTTCCGCTCTGCTATTCGGGGTATTTGGAGATATTGTGCCGGCCTCCATGTCTCTAGTTTTCTTTCTCTGATGCTGCTGAAAACAAAGAAATGCTCTTTTTGTTGTTGTTGTTGTTGTTGGTTCAAAAGTTAAAAATCAAACATTGTCACATCATGTTTCTCTCAAAAGAGCCAAGAGAAACTGCATCCCGCAGGTCAGGCTTTGTAGTGTGCTCTCTAGTGCTAGTACAATGTAAGTGTGCATGTGTTAAAACACTGAAGAACGGGGCTTTTGTTGCAGCACCAACAAAGGTTCATTGTGATTCTGCATGTGGAGCGATTGTCCTCAATCTCTGCTTGGTGACCACCTTCCCTCTGTGACACTTTGAGTCTGGATTAACATTCTCCTATAAGTTTTCTGTAGCCTACTGGTTGGCTGATGAAAAGGCACATGGTTTGGCATGTGTGCTGAAGTAAATCCCTGTTGTACCTTGAGTTTTAATAACATAAAGAGTTTAAGGGTTTAAGGCGATTGAATTGCTGCTATTATATTCTTTAAACTTATAGTATGTAACATCACCTTCTCCACGCAGGAGTTAAGTCCACTTAAGTACACACGTGCGTTGGACTTTTTACTCCAATGTTTTAGAACAGAGTAGCAAGGACTTGTGTGTCCTCGGGATCGTTTATGCTCATTTTGTGAGCGTTGCCTTCAAATCTGATTGTGTTTACAAAAAAGATCCACACAAATAGCACCATCTTTCATAAATGGAATTTTGTACTTGTTATTGTAATTTAGTCCTACAGAGTTTTTTTCATAGTTGTGTGACTTGTTCAAGTGAAATGTCTCAGACTTCTTTCATTATGTCTTTGGAATTCCTACGTAAAGCTATCAGGTTGTTAGCGTGCTAATTGTTAGCCTTTTTGGTTTCTAGCCCTCTGATGCATGAATTGAATACATGAAAGACAAGAGTCATTTTGTGTTTTTTTTCTTCTTAGGGCATGAAAATGTGATTTTTTCAGAGCTACATACATGTCTATTCCAGTGGACTACATCCACAAACGGCACTCTTGAAATAAATCACATAAATATCTTTAGTTCATCAAGCCTAGGCTGCATAAAAACTAGCGAAGCATCCAGGGCACAGTGGATATATACACCGATCAGCCATAACATTACGACCACTGACAGGAGACGTGAACAACATTGACCATCTTGTGACAATTCAGTGTTCTGCTACCACCCACCTAGACCAGACCAGGCACCCCCACCCCATAGCTATGACACTCCGTCATGGCAGCATCCATCCCCAGCAGGATGCAGCCTGACACAGACAAAGACACAAAAATACTTTAGGAACAACTAAAAAAAAAAAACATGAAAAACAGCACAAGGTGTTGGCCTGGCCTCCAAATTCACTAGATCCCAAACTGATGAAGTATCTGTGGAATGATCCACAGAGGCCCCTCCCCATAAGCCATAGGACCCAAAGGCCCCCACTAACAACATTCTATTACCAACACCACATGACACCCTCAGAAGACCCATTTACTTTCCAGTCTCTATCAAAGTAGTTGTTTTGGAATTGTTTTTTCATAATCACTGTTGTCACTCATCGTCACTGGAGTCGGAGGGAATTTCTTGGACTATTCTATAGGCTTCTCTATTGTTTGCTGATCTTACAGACTACAAAATAAGACAGAAATTAGACACAATTGTTGTCACACAAACTACAGCTAATCTGCACGCAAGTGTATATTTTTAAATGAATAGCCAATAAATATAGTAAATATACACTATATATATATATATATATATATATATATATATATACATCAAAACAGTCACAAGAGGAGGTGATATGAATTGTGTTAAAAATATACTTGGTGAGGCATGACGTCCACTCCAATGGACTCATGGCTTATCGCAATTTACTACTTATCTGAAATAAAATTGAAATAAAAGTATAATACTATTTCTTAGATGTTTCTGTATATTAGCATAATATAATAGAATAACTGAATCAACGTCAATGAAGTGGTGCAGAAGACAGGGGCTGGTATGCGGTTCTATGATATGGAAACCAACTGCATTTAGGAGAAAATGACTTTTAAATAGTCCACTGCAGCGACCACTGTGCGTCAGAGGGCTAGACACGAACAGGTGCCTGAAAGTGGTTTTCTCCGGACTTACAGCTGACGTTACTACTTGTATTTCAAGCATTTTGTGTACATGACTTCCCTTTTTCTAACCTGAAGCTCACAAGTTATATGAAGGCTGGGAGAGGAGGCACATCCACCACCAGTAGGCTGTTCTGGACACTGACTTGTCTCTCAGCTCAGTAAATTTTTTGCCAGGCTTGCCAGTAAATTTTAGGTGACATGACTTGGACCACCTTTGCTTATAATTGGTTATTTTCTAGTCGATGATAATTTACTTGACTGTTGTGATTTCATTTTGGCTTTACCGACTTTCTAATCTCTTCATCATCTAGTCTATCTCTGGAGATGTACGCAACTCCAGAGGTACAGAAATTCTTTGATTTCCCACTAGTGATCGTATGTCAGATCTAGCTTGTGACCCCTATGCTGGGAAACACAGGTTTGACCTATTAGCATAAATTACAGGACACAGTTAAAAGTAGCTGCAGGTCAATCGGCACTGGCATGCTACATGCATGCCGTTACACTTTACTGCAGAACCAGTACTTTTCCTTTAAGCATATTTTGCTGGTAACGCATAGGCACTTGTACTGTATGTATGGGAGTTTGAATGCAACCCTTTAAGAGGTGTAAAAGAGCATTTTTACAATGAAGAAGTGGTGCATTCTTAAAATGTTTACGCCTCAACATAAATCACTAAGTGTAAGAAAAGTCAGTTTAATTGATTATAATTTCCTGGTAACCAGCTGCAGTTGTAGCTGCAACAGGAAACTGTAGAATTGAGACTTCTTACAGGAAATAGGTGAGGTTACTGTTCTACTGCATACAGAGCTTCATCATTTACAATCCTCTCTGCTTTTGCAATATAATATCCAAGTCTGCTCATGGGTAAATACCCTCAGTAGGTTATTTTATTACTAACAGAAATTTTCAGTGGAGCTCACTTAACTTGCACCTTTCTGTTGAAATTGTACCTTTATCGTAAACGTTTCATCTGAATAAAAACACTGGTGTATGTAGAAATGTTTATTATTTTTAAAAGCCTTTTTTTCTTTTTTCTTTTTCTTTTACAAATAATCTTATTTTGATTGCAAAGGAGTAAGCATGGATCAAAAACACAGTCTTTACAAAGTCGCATTCCATCGCCACTTACAGTAAAATATACAATTTTCTGAACACCCAGAACAGAAAGCACAAGAAACTGTTTCGGTGTCCCTGAGCATCGAAAATAAGTTGTGTCTGAATATATATTTTGTATATGGAAACTGCTAGGTACTACTCTCATACCCACATCCTGTTTTTAGTTGAGAAGCCTCCTGTATGGTTTAGAGGTTTAGTTTTGGTTCCTTGCACCTGAGCATGTTTTAAGTGCTGCTTGAAATATCTCACACCAAAATCAATGCTTTTTTTTGTGTGTATAGTTCAGGTAAAAATGGGCTCATTATAAAACACAGGCTGCTACATGGATACTGTTGCTGCAATACACACTGCTCTGATTAATGCTAATCACACTCTGTGATTATCACACAGAAAAAAAATATATATATTCAACGTATATTCAAGTCAGAAGGATACGTAATTGCATCTATGTTACTTTACAATCTCTTGCAGTCTATAAAATGTGTACATTCATTCAGCACTTCTTCGATTTCCATAATGCTTTTGTGCCACAAATACAGTACAGGCTAAGCAGTGAGCCAGGCTCACCCTAAAAGGCTCAGATACTATTGATGTTTGACATTGACAAATGCCCAAACAACTGTGTTCTCATGAAGGATTGACCCAGTCTTAAAAGTGTGGTGAAACTTTATATTACAGAGTCCATGTCTCTATGACACAAAGCAGCATGTGGATGACAAATCACGGATTGTTTGTTCCTGTCTCCTCCTCTTCAACTGATCTTTGGAGTCCTGGAATTAACTTGAAGATGTGTTTGCGCACACTGGTTCTCCTGCTTTTCCTGGGCAGAGTCCCAAACAAGGATGAGATTCTCGTTTCGTCCCAGGAAGGAGAGAGGGAGCTGCTGCTGCCGGCCAGGCTGGAGTTGCTGGAGCGGAGGGATTGGTGTGTGTAGCTGGAGGCCGACGAAAACCTGCGGGAGCCGTCCTCCGAGGGAAAGTCTCTGGAAAAGAAGCAGCCATCGTCTGTGGTGCTGGCTGCGCTGCAGGGACTGGGTGAGTTCAGGTCCCCAAACACACTGGCTTGGTCACTGTCGTCTGTCATCCCGCTCCTGTAGCTACTGTCACTGGAAAACCTTCGGCCACAGCGGCCGATGGGGGAGCTCAGACTGGCTGAGGAGTCTTCTGAGAGGTGGACGCTGCCGTCATTTAAATTACCTGAAGAAACAACAAAATCCCTGTTAGAAAAATTTGCAGCTGCCAAGAAATTTGCTGCAGGAAGTTCGTCAGCAGCATCTGCTTTACGTTCATTTCTCAGGGGAATACCATCTAAATGATGTTGTAGTTTACACTTCAGCACACTTCAGAAATCAACTTGAGAGAAACGACAATGGCTGTGAGAAAGGAAGTGCTGTGGTCTGACAGCTGAGCTACACATCTCACCTCGCGTTAGACGCTTTTCCTGTAATGTAAGTGCTTGCAGCTCCACCAACTTCTCACGTAGTGATTGCTGTGTGAGCGAAAAAAAGATAACGTTCATATTTCCAGTAAATGCCTTTTATCTTCAAGCTGTATCTTAGAGACAACATCAGAGTATCAAAACACACAATGCCCACTTTAAGGTGCAGTTTAATGCAGTAGGGTAGCTGCAGGTCAAGCTGTAATTAACTACGGTGCGGCTTGTAGTCAGCCTCTGCCACCACACATCCGCAGCACATAAACAACAAACATGAAAGGGGCCTGAAGAGAGACACACCTTGAGCAGGTTCATCTTCTTTTCCAGCTCTATCTGCTTCACTACATTCCCACACACCGTCTCCATCCTGGAATCACATGAGAACGCACAATTACGCACAGAAAGCGTTGCTAAAATACTTTTTTTTTTTTTTTTTTTCCTTATGGTTGCGTGACAGTGTAGGAAGACGCCGTCACTCACTTCAGATTGTTGGTTGATTCTCTTATGAGGTCAAGTATGTGCTGATGAGATGATCCCTCAATGCTGACCCCGTTGATGGTGACAATAATATCTCCTATGACAAATGACAAAAAAAAAAAAGGAACTGATCAGTCACAAGAAAACAGGGTGGTGTTACACTTTATAGTATTTATGTGTGAATGGTGACAGTGGTATTAATATCATTAACTCATGCCATATGCTAATGAAGATACTCCACCACTGAGTATTATTTGCAAAATGTACTCCAAGTGTCAAATGTATTGTGCACTAAAACAGCCTCAGTGCTTTACACGGTGCATGTGGATTCATTTTACTGCCTGATTCATGTTTATGTTGATGCGTAAGGCTGACATCAACTGTTTTACAAGCCAGGTAGTTTAATCTGGATCCGTGCATCATATTCTATAAGATATTCTGTGATCTCCAAAAAGTCATGAGCTCAGAAAATTGTTTGCACTACTGCGTGTTTGCAGGTTTGCAGAAGAACAACAAGCTGAGTGGAAAAACGAAATTTGCCTGAAATGGAAAATAATCCAGTAAAGCGCCTCTGATTTGTTCTCAAGTGCGGTACTTGAGAACATGTCTTCAGTTGCACCCCACCCCTGTGTGTAGGTGGTTATACATGCAGAGTTCACATATCTGGCAAGTGACAAAAAAGTGTTGTTTTTATATATAGATGTGTGAGGTCTATAAGGGCGGGGATGCAGTGGGTGGTTCACCTGCGGTCAGGCCAGCATTCTCGGCTGCGCTGTCCTCCTGCACCTTGCACACGAACGTGCACATCTCCACTGCAGAGCTGTGTTTCAGCCGCAGGCCATAGGTCTGCAACAAGAGACCATTTTTATCACAAAGCCTGCTAAAACAGTACATCGTGTGGACGTTTAAATGCAGTTCAGTACAATTATAGTTCAGTAAACATGATCCGCCTTACCTGAATTTCAAAGCCAAATGTTTCATTGTCTTGCTTTTCTAGTATAATTGTCGTCCTGTGCAGGGGAGGAATGCAAAAGCTAATTAGTTTGCTGTGATCTTAGAGAAGCTTAGATAAATTCACGGCAAAAAGCAAGAGAATTCAAACACACAGTTTGCATGTAGTAAGGCAAAAGCTCAACGTGCAACTCTGTGAGAAGTTGCACATCAAGTCCAGCATTCGTACCTTTGTGGGTCAGTGTAATCAACCAGTGTGTTGGAGCGGGTTTGTTTGGGCTGCAGAAGGAGAAAATACAGAATTCCTTAAACCAATGTAACGGATTTAACTTTTAAACCTCTCAGAAAGCTATAGAAGTAACTCGTGGTCAGAAAATAATAATCCTGTAGTGTAAAAGTGTAAAAAGACTGCAAAGATTAAAGGACTTTAACAGTTCAGTTAACAGCACAGGGCTGCTCTGCAACATGTTTGGTGGTAAATCAGTTAACTGCTTCTCATAAAATATTACTGTATATATAAAAATATATCAGGTCTATTTTTATTTGTATGACAGTGTTTAAAGATATGCAGCTTAATTTGCAGAAGTGTAACTATTTGCTTTTTATGTATATTCTAGTTACATATGTCACGTGAGTTATTGTCTTACCTTGCCAACTCTGGGCAGGGTGCCTGTGTTCTGCCGTTGTCTATCACTGTTCCCCCTCAGTGAGCGCCGGTACCACAGAGAACTTTTCTTCCTCTGTGTATTATCCAGAATGTAATTCTCCTGACTGCCCTGGCGTTGAAGTCCATTGACATTCATGGTGGACTGCATGGTAGAGTGGTCTTCAAAGCACCATCATGTCCTGCTGCAGCAGCACTTCAGTGATTGTGTGGCCCTGCCCCTGCTGTGCAGCCGCGAGTAAAACGTGTCAGAGCGGAAATCCACACCATGTGATGCTTGTGGTGGACCCGCTTCTGCAGACACCAGTCGCACCTATCTTCCTGTTCACCTCCTTTAACTCTTCTATTTCTTGCGAAGTGCTGGTCGGCTGTTTTGAAAAAGAAAAAGGGGGGATAAGCTGTTTTGTAAGAATCCCCTTCAAACAGTCCCTATTTCCTTTTTGCCGTCTTAGCAATTCGATTTATGGCCTGTCAGAAATCAGTAATGCATGACAAACTTCCACCTCAGACTGCCACCACCACCGTCTGTTTCCAGCCTCTCTCGATTTCAGTTTCTCAGTGGGCTAAGCTGCAGTCTGAGCCTGATTCCTGTGTTCTGCCAAGCAGGGAGACTTGTCTTATGAGGACAGACAAAAGGCTGATTTAGCTCCGGGCCAGTGTCACGCTCCCCAAACAGACAGCATGGGTCATTGGGCCGAAGGCATCAGACATGGTTGGATCAAAAGAAAAATCACACACAAGCAGTCAGAGACACTATGGCTGAATTACAGCACACAAACCTTCACAAAGTGAACCTGGATAAAAAAAAGAATATCGTCTTTTACAATGTACAAAATATGTTCACATCCCGTGGTGGCTAGAAATGCTTTCCACTACAGTACAGTACATCAACACACACAAAAGGCTTCTTAACTAACAGACTGCCCCGCAGCAATCCACTCTGCCCCACTGACCCTCAGCAGCACCGTTGGCCAACGAACCACGGGACTGTCTGGAACACAGATATCACATTTCACAGTACATTGTAAATTCCAGTTCACATTTGCTTTAAGTACAGAAAACTATTCATCTGAGAGCAGCCCACTCACTCTTCCTGCTGGAAGTAAAGAGAGAGAACAGAAAGAGCTTCAGCAAATATGGAGGGAAAATAAGCTTTTCTGAACAATCTAACTTTACTTTATTTTTCCAAAATGTAATTTATATATACTCACTAGACACTTCTTATAATAGTCTTGAGTTAAATCCTGCTTCGTGACCATTATTATGTTCGTTTTGTGCTGAAATAACGTATGAAAGGTGGTAGATTAACTGGATGATCATTTTGGAGGATGGTGTTTGTGGTGCTGTTAAATTGGATTGGATTAGACAGAGGTGTTTCTATAATTTAGCCTAGCACACTGACTAATAATAGAATAAGAGAAACATATGTCGATACAGGCACTGATGCCTCACAGCAAGAAGGTTACGGGTTCAAATCCATGAGTTTGCATGTTCTCCCTCCCTGTGTCTGCGTGGGTTCTCTCCAGGTACTCCAGCTTCCTCCCACTGTCCAAAGACATGCTGGTTAGGTTCACTGGTGATTCTGAATTGGCCATAGGGGGACTGTGAGTGTGAATGGTGTGTTAGCCCGGTGATAGACTGGCGACCTGTCCAGGGTGTCCCCCACCTCTTGCCTGATGACAGCTGGGATAGACTCCAGCAACCCCCCCACCCCGCGACCCATGAATGAATGTGTCGGTGGAACACAATACAGTTCAGTAGTACTACCAACCACAGCCTCCATACTGAAAACACACTTTAAAACAAATGCTCAGTACCATAGAAGCTAAGATTTACTGTTACACGATAATGCATTTATTTTCACTGTGCATCTAATGAAGTGTCTAGTGAGTGTATGTGCAGTATTGCTGAAGCAAAGCTTGCAGCCTTTAACTTTTGCATCCTTTAAATTGGCTAAAAATAATTTTGAAAAACTGAATGATTGTGATCATTTTGTGGCAGACTGTTGTATCCAAATGTGCCTCCTCTGAATGAAACAGCTGACACCGTGTGACCTTCCCTTACGTGACAGACATCACATTATTGTCGGTTAGAGCAACTCACAGCACGATGAAAAGGGGGTGACTCATCTGTGTAGCGCTCAAGGCTTCAAGGTTACAGTTTTATTTCCTCAGGTCTAACGGACAATAACTAGCAGCGCACGACACATGGGGGAGCGCCAGAAAAGAAAGCCCAGATGAGTCATGCCAGTCAGTATGAGTACAAGTGATGGGGAGGATAAAAAAAAAAAGATAAGTTGATAAGTTGCTACGGGAAATTGTCCCATTTGCACAGCTCTGCAGTTTCGAAATTACAATTCCAAATGTTAATTTAAATAAATAAATAAAGACGACGTGAAAGCGCAACACTCCATGTAAAACAGTTTATTGACCCACTGATATGACATTTCAGTACAGAATAAATAGTGCAAAGAGAAAAGATACAACGCGGTGGCATGACATCCACATCAGCAACGACACGAAACAGTTCAACATAAATGAAATGTATGGATCTAAACGAGTGGAGGGTTTGAAAATCAGACGTAGGTCTTCTTTTATGAAAGCTGTGTCACATTTTGTTTAGAGTACGCTCTGTTATATACAATACAAAAAAAGAAAATGTTAGAAATTGCACATGGTGATCACTCCTCTTTGGAATGACTGATAAGTGTTTCTTCACGCTTTGCTATCGTCTCTGCCATGGATCGACTCTTACAGAAGCAGATATGACACGGGAGAGAACATACACACACTTGGCTCTGCGTAACACAGGAAAAACTATTTATCCATCTACGTTGTAGGTGCTCTTCAATGGAGAGAGGCAGGGCCTGTCTTTTTTTTCCTGTCTTTATTCTTTGCAGCACAGTCCCCTGGTTCAATGACAGAAGTCAATTCAAAAAAAGTCACACATTGAAAGCCGATATCTGCCAAGACAGCAACGAGCTTCTGCACGTCGCTTATTTTAAAGAGGTCACACTGCTGATGCTACATACAGTATCAATGAGAAATCATGACGCCTTCCTAGCAGACATATGTTCATACCGTAATGTGTGTCACCGCTGATAGCAGCTTTGTGGAACTATGTCACTTGCCTCAGCAACTAAAGAAACAGGATGTGGATTTGAAGAGAAGAACGAAAAACCCTCGTTGTGTGTTTTTTTCTCTCCCTCCAAAGCAACAGTTTCACAAACTGGTGCAGTGATTAATTTGATTCACATCTTGAAACACCACACGCGATATGCAACACTTGCAGACAGACACACACATAATGGTTCGTACAAAGCGCGCATGCGGCGTACAGATTTGCCTGACTGCACTTTCCCTAAGCCTGTTATATCAAGGCTTTGTAGGCCGCGTCAGACAGCGGCATCAGTGACCCCAGTGCTCCCACGGTGAAATGTCTAATACTGATTTAAAAACAACTGTTAGCATAGCATCATACCGTGCTAAATGTGCATCAGCAGCAGCCTTTTGCTTTATTTTTCGTGTGTAGTGTCACCACTTCTGCGTTTTACCATCCTGCCTTTTCAGATTTGTCTCAATGTTTAATGTATTTTATGTACTACCACAAAGCAGTGTCTCTTAAGATGTAAATCACGTTATTTATTACTTTTCCCTGCATGTAACAATAAAAACAACTCCTTGAGCCAACGTTAGCGGGACTGAAATCTTCAAATTTACGAATGAGCTTTTGTTTATGCAAAAGACTGTCATTCATCTATCAGTTCTTAAGGTGCAAAAATATATAGTAGGAATTTATATCTTTATTTATATTAAGAATAATATGTTAATATTTTTAAGCACATGAGGTTTTTAAAATGGAGAAATATCTTTGCTACAGGTCAGACAGACACAAAAGAAATTCAGAGTCTAGCCTGAGAGTGGTGCCAGAAAAAGGTTGTGGTGTTATGGAAATCAGACCGTATCACTGTATCACCACCACATTTTCACTAGCAAATTAGTTTAAGACGTACCCAGTGAGCCTCAGCCCTGACCTGGTGTGACTTCAATCTGTGGTGGCGCAAGAGTTCTTCTTAGGACTATAAATACCACGTCAGAGTTACTCATCCACAAGTTGTGGACGGATTTGGATCAACAGAGGGACGTCATCTCCATCCTTGGAGCAACCTTGAATGGCTATCAACAATCAGAGCTAGATCGCGTTTTATAAAAAGCAAAACAAAACAACCATCTTTAGCTAAAGATCCTCGTCCAGTCGTAAATATAGTATGGATTCCTGTAAATGCTGAGTAACTTTTCCGGAGGTTTCAGTGACCACTTATGTACAACAGTGCTGGTGAGACTATACAAAAGCACTTCAACACTTTCATTTAGGATCAGGTGTGTTGTTGTTTTTTTCTCCAGTTTCCTTTATGATTGTCATTAACACACTACCTACCCAGCAGAACTGCATTTTCTACAAGATATGGCACAAACAAACATAACAATGTGCAACTTCAAGCTTTGGGCACTTAAAATACTGAGGTAGCAAAACGATCTTTACATACATTAACTTATTTCATATGGCTCTTCCTACCAAAGGTTTAGCATTTTGGTTAGAATGTGTACTTTGGCACCAGCTACAACCTGATGAGGCTCTCTGAGGATGCGGTTGCGGTCCAGTCGTGGCGCACCGGTGCCAGCACCGGCGCTGATCTGCGCGGCAACAGCTAATCTTTGATGTCCTTGATAACAGACAGCTGAGACACCGTTTTCTTGACCCGCAGTGCAGTCAGTCGCGCAGCGGAGTTGGCGTACCAGCACTCTCTCATCAGTTTGCCCATCACACGCAGAGCCTGGAGCACCGACAAGGAGACAGGGGCACAAAGTGAAAGCTGAGACTGTGTCATTCTGTAATGGTCACCACTCTTGGCAGAAATGCATCCAACATTAAGAGATCTGAGACAAAATTCTGTGACCCTGTCCTGTCAGTCACTCCTCGTCAGAAAAAAAGAGAGAAGAGGTAAGAAGATGTAGCACATTATCCCTCTGATAATGCTGATGTGACTTGTGTATACACTGATCAGACATAACATTACGCCCACCTTCCTAGTATTCTGTAGGTCTCTCTTGTGCCTCCAAAACAGTTGTGACTCTTTAGAGCATGGACATGGGCCTTCTGAGAGTGTCCTGTGGTGTCTGGCAACAGAATGAGGGGAGGGGCCTCTGTGGATCATCCCACAGATATTTGATCAGTTTGGGATCTAGTGAATTCGTTGGCCAGGTCAACTCCTCTTGCTGTTTTTCATGTTTTTTTTTAGTTGTCCCGCTTTAGTGTGTGTGTGTCTGGATCAGGCTGCATCCTGCCCGGGGATGGCTGCTGCCATCAAGGAGTGTCATTGCTAGGGGTGGGGGTGCCTGATCTGGTCTAGGTGGGTGGTACATGTCTAAGTAACATCAACACAAATGCACATTGTATTGTCACAATATGGTCAATGTTATTTACATATGTCTCCTGTCAGCGGTTTTAATATTGTGGTTGATCAGTGTCTACGTCTACAAAAACCTACCTACGGTTTGAAGGGGGATTTTATAAACTGGTTTGGATAGGATCAAATACACAAGTCGACCCTAATAGGAGAACACAAACTAATATATAATATAAGATATAAGAAATTTGTTCTCAGCGTTTAATCAGACCAAGTGAGCACCCAGGGAGCAGTTGGGGGGGTTTAGCTGGTTGCTCAATGCACGTCAGCTCTGAGCTTCAAACCAGTAACCACTCAGTCCACAGCTGCTTCTCTAACCACTCGCCCACACGTTCTTAGCCATGCTTGAAACTAACTAGTCTGCACAAAGTGACGAATGTGACGTATTAAAAAAACAAATGGTACATTTTCTGTATTGTCACACTTCAAAGAATAATCGGTAACTGGAATTGAGGTTTCACCACTCATCCTATGGCTTCTTCACTTCGTCAAGTCTCCTAGTTTTAAATTCTCAAGAAACCTCAAGGAAGTCCTTGCTATGGCATGACCTGGATGACTGAGCATCTTCACAGACACCATCAAAGCTGGCATAAGAGCCAGTCATTTCTCACCTCGTCTCTCCATTTGTGTTGTTGTTTTTTTGTTCTATGCAGGAAAAGTGACGGTGAAAGTAATGAGAGAGAGAGTGGCTCAGATCCTTGCGTGCGCCTTGAGATCTCTTAAGCGTTTGCTTAAGTTTTCAGTTTGATCTGCTGTGAATGTGTTGAAGACACGCCGTAAATAAATGTTATAATAAGAAGAAAAAAGTAGAATCTTTCTTTTACAGTGTCGTTTTGTAGCGCGTTAGTCACTGCGTAAAGATTTTCTCTTCAATTAAAGATTATGATCATTAATTCAGTGACGTGCATTTTGGTTTTCCTTTCAAATAAAGTGGTTGAGATATCGCAAACCCCAACTGCTGATTGTGTTTCGTGCCCACTTGAGCTTATATCCGCTCCTAGGCGTGAGTACGGAGTTTTCATTTCGGAACCGATACTGACGCAGTTGCACATTGATGATGACATCCAGCAGCTATCTTACACGATGATTATTTTTCTCTCACCTCACAGCTTTGCCACTGATTGGGGATGTTGGGTCTGAGTTTCTGATCGCACACCACCTTCCTCATGTCCTCAATGGACGGATCTGAAGGCACCATGTCGTAATAAGGCAGCTGAAAGTCCTCGTGCAGCCCTGGGAAAACAGTTTTAGTTCATGGTCATGCTTTTCTTTACCGGCTCCTCGATGAGAAGGACAAACTGACACTGACTGCTACCGGAACAATTATTATCTGTGTCATGTATGTAGTGTCAGTGCCAGGGCGCTGTTTTTGAGATGACTTGTCCATTAAATGTTTCAATTATAATCAAGTGGGAGAGTATACGTATCATTTACCTCTAACAGAGCATCTTCTGGCCAGTTCCCAGAACACCAGGCCCAGAGAATAAATATCCGCCCGCTTGAATGACTCAAAGCTGTTCATATTGATTGTCTCATCCAGGATTTCTGGGGCCATGTACCTGCAGAGGACAAAATGATTAAAGCCTAATGAAATAAAATAAAAAAGCCTGGTACCGGTTTAATCAGGTTGTGCGCGAGCGTTGGGGCTTGTGGCAAATCAGCAGCCCGAGTTCTCCGAATTCAAAACTGCAGGCCATATAGTCATCATCGAAACGGGGAGAAAAATAATCTGCAGCTAATTTATTTGTATTATTGAAGGCAGGTACTGTTCTGGGAATGTTTTTGTTAATAACAGCTTCATCAAAAAGCAGAACTCACGGACAAACTAGTATGTTCAACTCTTGTGAGTTTTAGACAGCAACCACTAGGTGTCGCCAAAGTCTAAAGGTTTTAAATCCTCACCTAAGCTCGGTGTACTGTATGCGTAAATAAATGCACATGTTGTCACTTTACTTCCCGGTAATCTAATTGTGTCTTGTTGTTTCATTCTTGCGTCAGTCCTGTTTTCTCTGTCCCTCCTGCCCAATAACTTGATGTTTATTGACTCTTGCTCAGCGTTTTTCTCAACAGACTTTCAGCAACAACTTGTTTTATTTTTGCACTGTGCACACAGCCAGCCGCCGTTACTACTCTCTTAACACACAAAGCAAATTATTTCTGGAATCACTACGGGGACTGAATGTGCAGACACATGGAAACACGTGCTTGTGATTATTTGCTTTTCTACGAAGGAAGCGCATTGTGAGCCAGTTAATAGTACTGGCTAATTACTTCAGAACAGACCAACTTACTAATAAGCAAACTACAGACTGTGAGCACTTCAAACCAGCTCTGGTTTTAAGTCACATTTCTATTCTGTACTGACGTAACTCTAACCTCTTAGTTCCCACTCTGTGGTTGGACGGTATGTCGATGGTGTTTGTGCTGGAGTCGTGTTTCACGGCCAAACCCAAGTCAGCGATGACTGCCGTCCCGTTCTTCTTCACCAGGACATTTTTAGACTTTAGGTCTCTGTGAGCAATGGCAGGCTTCCCTAGAGGCGAGAATGTAACAAACAAAGGTGCTGTACGTTACCACAAGTGTTTTTGATCTGTCAGAGATGGATGGCGAAGATGTCACATAATATAATGTTACCATTTCCCAGTACGTTTTACGATGTAGTTTGTTTTATTCTTTTAAAAAATGTGGGATCTTGGACTGACATGACATAAAATTAACAGCTGTAAATCTGTGTTGAGAAATGAATTATTTTTATGTCATTTATCAAGAATCAATCCCAGATACTTGCTAGTTGCAGCTTCTCCAAAGTGAAGAATTTCTGCTTTCTCTGCTTTGTGTTGTAATACGATGTATATCTTTAATCTGAATTCTCTAATATCAGGCCACTGCAGTTATTAAGTAACAGCCTTACCTTGTGTGCCAATGATTTCCATGTGGAGATGAGCCAGCCCACTGGCGATGGACAACGCCAGAACAATCATGCCTTCCAGTGATACTGTGTACCTGTTCAGGTAATCATACAGAGAGCCATGCTCATGGTACTCTGACACCAACCAGAGCTGAGTCCAGGACCCGTTATCTGCAGGATGCAGCAAATTACAGCCAGGTTATCTCATATTATCTTATATAGGTCATTTCTGTTTGATTAAATTAGGTGTGGACATCCAGGTGAGACACCTTTGTTATCAGCAGCAATAAATCCGAGGATGTTCTCATGTCTGAGCATGATAGTCTGATAAATCTCTGCTTCACGGAACCAGGACCTCTCATCCCGGGAGGAGAAGATCTTCACGGCCACGTCCTCTCCTCTCCATTTTCCACGCCACACCTCACCGAATCGACCTTTTCCAATGGTCTCCTGCAGCACAATGGTTCGAGCTATGGTTCGCTGCACCAGCAGTGGTAGCCCTGCAGGATACAAAGTAAAATAAAAAGTTTTTGATATTCATGTGCAGTCATTACGCTTTACTCCAACTCTAACATGTGCCAATGCATTTCTCTCACCTGATCCTGAGCCAGAGGTGCTCATATCATAGATCAGATCTTTAAGACATTTGTCTGGTGACATTAGCATCTGGTCGTCCAGAGGCTCTTCTGGGTCCTGCTTGTGGGCTCGGCTGTAGGCACAATGGTGGCCCTGCACCAGGAACACCCCCAGCAGGATCCCGACACACAGAAGGCAGGACGGCACCAGGATCACCACAGCGAGTTGCAGCTTGCTCCAGCCAGGTTCTTCCAAAGGCCTCTCTGATAACAAACATCAGCACATCACAGTCAGCTCTAAGGACAAAAAAATCAATCGAATGGGGATCAATACCATTAATCATCCCTGTGGCTGCAGCACCCCCTGGCGGCTGCTGCCAATCATGACAACTGTAATTATCTCAAGTGCACAATATATTATGTATAACTACAGCTAAAATATGTAGACAGCCTTCTGTGAATAATTCAATTGCACAAGAAGGCTCGTCTGACCTTAGAAAGTTTTATTGATTAAGACATCACTTAGTGTGCACAATTCAGAGAGGTGAAAATTGTACATTTGGCAGATGCAGGGTTTTGTCAGCCAAAAATCTTGTTTTTCTGGAACGCCATAAAATTTCGTCACTTCTGATGAAAAGTCATTTATCATCAGCAACGAAGACTCTTGTCTAGTAAGCTTTCGCACTCTAACAGGGGAAAAAAAATCATCTTTTTCCGAAAAGCTTCTTCATTTACAATGTGTGACCTGAACTGATCGAAAAGCAGGTGCACCATGAGACCCTGGAATAAAATTGTGGGTTTGGCAAAAACAATGTAACTTGACATTTCTATCTCTGACCTTCATTGGGTCTGTGGGTGTACAGAGGGTACCTGGACACAAACAAAAATAGAAGAGCAGGTGGGCGTCGTGATAATGGGATATAGAGACATGCTGACCAAATAATGCTACTTGAACAGCATAGTACTGTCAACAAACTGCTGGTCTGGGGAAATATAAAAAGAGAGGGTTTTGTAACTTTGATTTGGTCAACTTGGAGTCCGTATGTTAACCTCAGGAGTAATTACAGGAAGTCTTTCAACATACACATGTGAGTAATAATACAGACCTGGGAAAGCCTAAAACTAATACAGTGTTGCTGTGTTTCTTTGCCCCCCCCCCCCCCCCGATCATCTCAACTCCCCAAAGCATGAAATCTTCTCTCCAGGAGATCCTCAAACATGCAACATCTGCAGATGGCCCAATGTGAACTAAACCACAGTTTCCTAAGACATCTTTAGCTTTTTACCTAAATACATGTCCTGCCATGTGTCCATTTGGGGCTCAGCAGATATGATGCAAAACAAGACTTTACTGTCCTCTGGCCCAGTAGCACAAGACCTTCTACAATCTGCAAATGGTCTTTGACTCAAAGGTGACTCTGCGTGGGTCAGCGAGATAATCCCAGCAGTGATTTCTAAATGCACGCTTTTAGGCAGAGAGCAGCACAGAAGCTACGCCTGTCCACGTGTTGGGAGACAGAATTGAAGTGTGAATGCAGCTACACAAACCACAACACGGGCCGCTCCCTTTAAATCTATAACTTCAGGCCATGAATGAACATAAAGTTTAGAAAATAAATAACCCGGTGGACGAGGCCGCACGCTGACATTTAGCAGAGCGATGGAACAGATTGATCGCGGTGTCCTCATTCACAGTCAGCCCCATCGCAGCCTCGGGGTCCTGCCACAGCCCGTCTCATCAACACTGCAGCACTTCACACTTTGAATCTGCTGCATTAGGTTTATATGTTCCATGAGAGTGCCCGTCCCCCCCCCCCATCTGACAGCGCTATCAGTGTCAAGTTCTATTTGATGAATAGATGGGTGAGGGGAAACACTTGTTTTCACAAGTTTCGAACCGTAGCTGTGAGGAAATCAAATATTTGAAAAGGCAGAGAAGAAAAGTTTAAAGGCTGGACTCAGTGTGCACAGGCAACATCCAAAGTCTGAATATCACCACTGCAACATAACGCAGTGTTTCTCTTTAGTGATATTTGAATTAGTTTTGTTATTTTGTAGCTTTTCAAAATTCTTTCTGAAACAAATACTCTGCAGGAAATTTAATATTCAATTAACAGTTTATTTTGAGAAACTAAATAAAATAGAAAAACATAATGTTGTGTGTGTAACATGTAACCACTGGCATTCATTCTTTTTGAGTCTCGCTTACAGTTTGAACCAGACCAGTTAAAAGCCAGTCTATACAGTAATGCTGCTTCACAGAAAGGCTTCGCCCTCTCAGTGCTGCACCGATCAATATTTTCATACGTGGGTACGACGATGTGCATAATGTGCAAAGGCTCGCTCGTGGCAACACGGATACAGTAATTATCATATGACCCCGCTGTTCCTGTCAGCTCCGAGGAGCGGTTTAGCATTTCTCAGTTTGTTTTGTCTTTTCACAGCCCACGGCTTTTTGGTAATTTGGTTTGCTCTCATCTGCCACAGCAGCGGCAGGCAAAAATCCCTGATCGATCGCGGCACTAAACAAACAAAGTTAGCTGGGGAGCAGCGGTTAGCGGGGACCCAATCAGAGCCACCATGAGAGACACATGACATTAATGTTAATCATCAGCCTGTCTAATGTGTCGTCCGCTTGTCAGGAAGTTCAGCTACCAACCAGCCTATAACTAAGTGATACAGACTGGATGTTTGTTTAAAAAAAATAAAAATAAAAATACAGTGCATGTGCATTAACACTATAAAACTAAAACCATGTGCGACCCTGACCTACCAGTATTTTCCACTGACTTGTACATCCAGAGGTGTGAGTAACCCTCCTCTGATTTAAGGCCAACCAACGTCCACGCGGCAGGCCCATGAGAGGCTTTTAGGACTACATGCCTGACAGAGTATTTATTTATAAATCAGTGGAGGGAGGGAGAGGATCACTAACCGCCGCCCCACAGCCACCGCCAGATTTGTTATGTCACAGGATCTAGGAGGATCAGCGTCCACCTCGTCTAGCCGCACCAGAATGAATGGGAAATCCCACGCAGATTGGGTCGGCGTTGCTGTTGACTGAATGCTACTGACAATCCCTGAGCAGTTTAACATTAAAATAATGTCTGGGGGGTATAAATCCCTTTTCCTCAAATCCATCTGTTTTGTGTGTCTTTTTCTTTCCTATAATAGCACAATATGTATTTAAAATGACCTAATGCGCCTCAGAGCATCAGTCGTGAAGCATCACGGCGGCTGTACCTGGGTATAGGTGCAGCGTCTCGTTGTTGCAGAAGTCAGTGAAGCAACAGTTCCTCTTGGAGACATTTCTGGAGCTGTAACAGAAGACTTGGCCCTTCATCTCGGAGGGCGACAGGCAGGACTTGACCGTCTCCTCCTTCCCATCTATCAGCATCACAGAATTCCAGCAGGCACCGTCAGCGGCCGTCTCACAGGTGTGGTTGGCACACAGCTGGCACACACACTTCAGACCTGGAAGATAACGCAGCACTCAAGATGGTCAGGTCACTATTTTCTCTTTCAGGTAAGTGTTCATTGTGAAATAGCAGAGGAGGAGGGCGGAAGAATTCACTCGAGATAAACAGTTTTCGCTCCCAAACTAGCAAGCGCGGCTGCCTTTAACTTTAGAAGCACAGCGCTCCTGTTACGTAAGGAGGGCCATGCTCTCAAATGACTGGAGGTGGAGGAACCAGAGTAATGCCTCTTAGTTTAACACCCACATAATCTTGTGTTCTCCTTGGAGCAGCTGTCATGCTTTGTTTGATAAGCCGTTGAGTGAGTGATAAGCAAGACTGCGCCGCCTGCTCACCAGAAAAACCTGGAAATAACTGAGGAAATATTGCATATTATTTGATAAGACTGTTTTTAAGGTGGCGGTATTTGGATCTCCACAGAATCCTTGTTAAATCACATAGCTGTAAACTAATCAATTAGCACATTTATTCATTTTGAAAAGAGTATTAAGCACCAGCCTCTTCAGTTAATGACCATAAAAGTGACCCTATTCTCTTCCAGTTCAATATATCGTATCTATAAATTCCAATAAAAGTGGATGGATTCATCTGAAACTTACAGATTTGCATGCCACCTGCTTTGCAAACTGTGAACTGAGTCCATCCTTAACCCCTGATGTGAGGAAGCCACATTATAAACTTACAAAGAAGTCAGAGCTATTTTTTCTTTCTATTTATCTATCACAGTAATAAACTGTCATCAAAAATCCAACGATTAACTCATAACTTGTCACTGTCATAACTTGTATTGTGCTCATCATTATAGGTCTCATAAGATGCTGAGCTGGAAGTGCAAAAGACAACTCAGTCATTTATATTTATGTTACCAATAAAGGAATAAAAATATTAATGGGATTTATTAATGGGATTATTTATTAATAGTAATCATATCATTTTAAATGTTTTATAAAGCTCTCGCAGTAGTGAGAGAAAACAAAAGAACTCCTGACAAAATCAGCTGAAGCCATCTGAATTGATCAGAACAGTTCAGGAAAAGACTGACCTGACAAACATGACAAATTTTCTTTTCCTTTTGCAGCATTACCATGGAGTTGCTTAGTAACAACCTCCTCAAGGAGAATTAAATATACTGTTGCTCTGTACCTGAGGAAAGGTGAGGTTTCCCTATCTAAAGGCAGATAAAAAACACTACGAGTCTGCATGTATGTTTGATCGATCCTTTAGCCGAGTGTGGAGGCGAAGAGGCAACATGTCGGCATTTCCTCCGTTACAGATTTTGTAACGGAGGAAACAGATGCAACAGATGGAACAGATGCAAAAAAACAACAACATCCAAACCATGTTCAGTTTGCAAAGCAGATAAAAACATCCTTAGAAGTGAGTTGGGCTCTTGAAACAGAACAATTATCAAGATCGCATACTTGTAAAATAGCACAACTCCTCAACAAAAACAGCAAAAGCAAAGTCAAATTCACTTAACATTTGAGCGTTTTCAATTGACCGACTTCTGTTATTTTCCTGAATCTGACAACTTTGAATCAAAAAAAACAACAACATACAAACAACCCAGCCTTGGCAGCTCTCTTCTGTGTCTACAGCTTCTGTGGGTTTAACATGGAATTTATGCGTCCAACGCCACAAATTCCACGCTTCCCCTTAACGAATGACAAGTATAGTGTAAAGATCTTTGATATTCTTTGGCAGGACTGCAACCTTCAGCCCAACTGAACCTCACACAGACGAAAATGATAGTATCACAACAAAGTTCTTTCAAATTGCTCATCTTATATAAAAACATTTTCTGCTCTCTCTGCTTCTCCGTGTGTGGATCATATGAGCCACAACAAGCAAACTGAGCAGAGAGAACCAGAAATCAATTAAAGTTAAGCAAATACAAGATGACTACACAGTTTAATAATGGAAAGGGAGAAAAAATGTCATGGAACTGGAGTTTTAATTTGATCCACCACCAACAGAATCTCTTTTCCAAGCTTTGCTTTCGCTGCTGTTTGTCCTTGAAACTGCAAAGAATTTGTTTTTCTCAAAGGAAAAAAAAAAATGAATCTGATTCTGACTAAGGTACTTCTTCTTTTGGATCAGACATCCCGCATGGTCTCACAAATGATGATGGAAAGTGCGTGTTTCTGTGTTTCCTATTCCTTCTCTCCGATGCTTGGTAAAGTATTCACGGGGATAGCACATATAGTATAATGCTGAGAGGACTATAGGGAAATCTTATTTACCTCAGTCTTTGTGACATCCTGTAAAGAAGGTGGGTCAAATTGAAAGAAAAAAAAGGAAAAGGCATAGAACTAGTATATATAATGATAGCAACAACAATAGAGGATGTTTACACCACAGCAGAACATAGGCACACGTGGAAGAGCAGGATTGTCTAACTACCGCACAACCCATCACTGTCCAAGTGAAGAATATTTTAAATGCAAAGTCTGCAGAAATAACTTGTTTCATTTTTTTTTTTTGGAAAAAAAAGATAAGTATAGTATTGAGAGGCAAGCAGAACCATTTACAGAACCATTTAACCTCAGAGGTATTAAGCAATAATTGATTGTAATGGAAAGTAGAACTCATGAGTCGTACTGGAAATGAAGCAATTACATCTTATACTGTATATGGAGAGATGGAATGAAATCCAGTATCAGTAACAAATAGGCTGTATACTATTACTTCCAGTGAGAGCACAAGTCGGTCAGCTTGTGCTTCCATTCAGATTTAACAAATAAAAAGCACAATCTGTCCATAACACAATAAATGCCTGATATAGAATCATTCTGCAAGACTGTGAAACCCTCCTACCTGATGGTCACAACTGAAAAACACCTCAAACAAATGTTAGTGTCTTTTTCCTGCTTTACTTTTTGCAGCTAAGTCTGGTGACATCGGAAGCAACCAGCAGTGAATCAAGCACTGCTCATGAATTCAGGTTTTAGCTGTCTTTATCCACTGTTGGGTCTATAGAAAGCCAGAAAACGTCAACAGGTGTCAATTAAAATTTCCAAAAAGTCCAAGACATTCAGTTTTCTATCACATATGACAGGGAAAAGCTCCAAGCTGTCACATAGGAGAGGGCTGCACCAGAGAATGGTCTGCACTTCCTTGAAATATGAATAGGTATCAGGAAAGAAAATAGTTGATGACTGATTACATATTTCAGATCCAGTATGAATTCAGTCAAAATAACAATCTCATTCTTAAATTATAATCTTAAATTATATTTGTAATTAGACATGCCTCTGCATCCACTGTTGGACACAGAAACAGGTAAAAGTTTGCAGAACAAACCAGTTGAATCTTAATAGGCTTGATGTTGTGCCCAAATCCATCGCAAACTCCCCACCCCCCTACAAACTCCAGCAATGTGTGATCCACTGGCAATAAAGAAACAAACTGGCATCATTCAGGGTCATTTGAAATATTTGTTCTGCTAAATATATTTTTTACAAGGCACACTGTGTTTGAATCTAAAGCTGTTTTGGACACTTTGGAACAGGCTCACACCTGCAGTGCTTCCATAACAGCAGGCTGTTTGTGGGAGGTAACTTGTTTTTTTATTTTATTTTGTTAAAACTTTGTATTCAGAGCTGAAAATACAAAAAAACATAGTATCCTTTAAACTAATGGTTATATGAACGTAATGTTTCTGCTGCTCTTTGATTTAGCTAACTCTTGTATTAAATAATGTCACCTTCAAGGATCAATCGACTTAAATCGTTGCATTTAGTGACATAAGTCTTCCGTTACGGTTAACAGTTCTCTAAGAATACACAGCCAGAGATTTAAGGAGTCCCATCCTAGTTGACAAACACTGTGCGGTGGTGCACACAGCGGGTGACGCGTAAATAACTAAAACAACTAAGTTTACAGAACGATCACATCCGATAAACATGATGCACGCCGTGTACCTGCAGTCAGCTGAGCGACAGACAGGAAGATCAACGCCGCTTGAAAGCTCTGCTTCCCGGGACAACTCATGGCAAGAGCCGCATCTGCTCCCTCTCCGACGCACGGTTCACGCGGCTACACTACAGAAGAAAAAAAACAACAACAAACGGGGAAAAAAGAAAAACACATTGCCGGAGACCTAAAGCAACGTCGGTCGCGCACCCTTCCACGGCAAAATGATCGCGGAGGAAACTGCGAAACGCAATGTGCTCCGCCTCTGTTGACTGGGATTTAAGCGGATTAGCGCCGCGGACCTCTGATAAAGACATGTGAATGGGAGCCAGAGAGAAAGTGTGTTGCACATCCATTTAACTGCTGCGGGGCCAGCGAAACACCACCTCCTCCTGTCTGCCTGCTGAATATGGAGATGAAGCGTTCACGTTCCCGCTCAACGGATGCGCGTACAGCAGAGTTTTTAAGACATGAAAACTTACGGCCTGACCAGCATTTCATTAATAAACAGGGTACGACAGGGTCATTACAGTGAAGGGGCCACTGGAGCAACATGCAGTGACTTTCACTGGACACTTTTGACTGTTCAGCTGTCCAGCATTATTATTGCTTTGCGGTAATTGTTTCTCCTGCTCATTAAGTGCATTAAGTGCCATTTAGTGTGATAATATACCCCATTTATTGACCTTTGACAACCTCCACTTGTTGTTGAGTGTTGTCTTTTATATATACACTGTTCCTCACCTCTTTCCATGAAATGATTGCCACAATGTGAATTATTCTTCACAGATAAAGTGTATATATCTTCTCAAAACTGTACCGATCACCCGCCTCCTCCAAACGGATTTTTAGACAGCGTCTAAATAAAGGAATAAACAAAAGGAATGTGTCTGAAAACAAAATGCTTTCAACTTCATGAGGAACATTCCTTATACCCTGTTTCTCTTTTCTTTTGTACCATGTTCAGTTTTTATTTTATTGTGTTTGTTACATTGCATTCTTTGCTCTTACACAAAACCACAGAGGAGGTGAATTTAAGTCCCATTGTACTTCCTGCAAGGACAATAAAGGCATTATGATTTAGATTGCAAAATAGATTTTCACTTATGATGTAAACTAAAACAGCGGTCTTAAATCTAAATGTTGACACACAGACCATCTACAAGACAGGGCCACAGGATGGGGCAATATTGTACTTGAGAGGTGCAGACTCCCTAACAAATCGAAGTTTGTTGCCCCCAGAGGGACTGGCTGTTGCCCACTTTTCTGGTTTAGTAATTCAGCAAGCGGCCTATCGTGCACCCCTGTGGCTATTGCAATTCCTCTCCCTGCATGTGAGCAGTGCTCAGGACAGCGAGGCTGAAAAGAAAAGCAGGCTACACGGACACCGCGGCTAACATCCCTCCCAACTAGGCAGAGAGTAAACACTCTCAGGTGTACCAAATGAGTTTGCTGTACATTCACCTGCGCGCAAAGCTCGACTTTCCTGTTTCCAAGAAATAATTTACAGCCAGCCAGCCATATGTGACCAAGTTTCTGCTGCTCGGGCTCCATAGCAACAAAAGGTGCCGGCGTCACCAGGGAGAGGGAGAGAATGAATGAGTGAACCGAACTTAATCTGAAAGACTACAGAGGTTTTCTTCTGTTTAATCACCGCACACTACAACAGAACTGGATTTAGTAGAAAGATAGCTCATAAGATCTGAATCCAGAGGCCTTGGTTTTCTGGCCTTCAATTATAAAAAGCAAAGACTGGAGTCAAACTTCTGCAGGATGGATAAAATTACACTGAATATGAAGATGTAGAAAGTCTGACAGCTGTTGATAAACGCAAGCAGGGTGTCTCCGCACTGTAAAACATCCACTGCTCTGTTTCCATCAACGATCCGATAACTCATCTGGTATCTTAAGAAGTTAAAACCCATCATAGGGCAGGTTTTTGTTTGACTTGAGCCAAGACAGCTGCTGTGTGCGCAGTTTCACTTCATAGCTGGCAAGTAGAATGGCCGGACCTTTGACCTTTTTCCAGATGAATATAAACTAATTTGTTGCATTATGTCTTTTTTTTTTTTTTTTACAGCACAGACAAAGATTGTCTTGTGCAAATAACTATTTGTTATAGAGGTTGTTATAGAGGCAATCACTGAAATAGAGTTTGGATTTTAGCTGGAAAGGCTAATAATAATTAAGCAACCCCTCGCTGATCAAAGAGAGCGTCTGAAAGAGTCATTCAGGTCCATAGACCTTTATGACTTAATAAGCTGAGGAGCACATCCCCCGGTTACAACTCAAACATATATGGTTGAACTCCTGTGTTTTTATTTTCAGCCATATTCCACCTTGTTTTTGTCAGGGTATAATGGCATCGGCTGGAAAGGGACAGCCCTCTTCTGGAAAGGAGCATGGTCACCAATATCCTACATTTAAAGCTCAACAGCCTGTTTGGAACAGGGCTAAAACCAGGAGCACACAGGCGTGCTAGAATGAACGATCTGTGCGGGAACATGAGACTTAGATTAACTTGTTAAAAAGAGATATGATATGGGACCTGTAATAGTCTCTTTCAGTTGGAGGTAAATGACTTGATTATCATTATGCATTTTACAATTAGATGTAGTTCTGAGGGAAAAGTTGGCATGGATTTGGTTTGACACTGTAGTTTACCGAAAAGATTGTACTAAAAAAAGAGCAACGGTCAAATGCCAACATGCTGCTGGCTAACAGGTCAATTTAACCCAAAGTTCACCATCTTAGTTCAGCATAGCAGCATGCTAAAATTAGCCAATTAGCTTTAAACGGAAAGTTTAGCAAAGGATGATGGGATTGTCATGTCTTTTGCACATATCTGATCAATACTGGACGAGCTGAAAATGTATTCTTGCTGAAAATGAACAGGACAATGTAAATTCATTATTAAGGGTAAACACCGAG
The DNA here is from genome assembly GCA_005024645.1 of Planiliza haematocheilus. Classification (NCBI taxonomy): domain Eukaryota; kingdom Metazoa; phylum Chordata; class Actinopteri; order Mugiliformes; family Mugilidae; genus Planiliza; species Planiliza haematocheilus. The sequence goes on from SRSE01000725.1 coordinate 7,128,410, forward strand.
GGTAAAGTCATTTGAATATTTGAATTCATCCCGTGAAGGTCAAGAATTTCTGGATGAAATATCCGCGGTCAGGGTCTATTCAATAGTTTAGCCAGGACCACAGCACTGGAAAAGCACCATGACTAGCATTGCTGATGAATCTATCTACTGGATGTAGCATCAAGACAAATGAGACACATAACATTACATTTTTTTCTATTTAATTAATAGAAATCACTAATTGATATAAAATGTTAAAGAAATAAAAAAAGGCTGAAGTTTGACTTCATTTACTCGACAATGCACGCATTAAGACAACAATGCACGCGTTAAAACAGTAGACAGGCTTTACAGGCTTTACTTACAGGCCTCTGGAGGAACAGAGTTCAGCATCATCTAGCAGATATTTTATTTGTTCTTTTAGCTGTCTCTGTAAAGCTGAAGAAACGAAAACAGAACAGGTACATAACTCAATGTAAAAGTTATGGTGATATACAAAAAGTTTGCGACAGAGTACCTTTAGTTGGACGATATATCAGGAAACAGACCAGGAAATAGTGCCACTGACGTTACTGTACAACTGAATGTTACAGAACTGATGACATCCTAAGAAACTTGTTCTGACAGCATTGTAAACAGAGGTGCATGACACACAAAGTAAAACATAACAAGCCTTGCCGTGATCGCCGTTTAGGAAAGTAGGCAGATTAAATCGGCAAGTTGACGTCTTTTAGAAATGAGTCCACCATAATGCAAATGAACAGTGCAGTACAATTAAAGAGATAAAGTGAAGTTGCTATGTTCAGACTGTTTTCAAACTAAAAAAAATGTCTCAAACAAAATCTGCACTTCTAACAAAAGCAATCCTACTCAAATGCCCAGGTAACAGTTTCTTCCTTGAAGAACATTTCCAACAGTCCAGATCCTGTGTTTTAACATGAATACATATTTTCCTATTTCCAAGACCACTGGCAGGCTCAGAAATGCCGGTAAGCCATCTTTGGATGCCAAAATGTGTCCCGCCGAGTGTTTTAAAATAAATACTGGTCTGTGCCACTATAAGGGCACCGAACCCATCAAGTCTTTTGTCTTCTGAAATTTCTCAAGGATGGTCCATCCTCTGGATGTCTTCAAAGGCCCTAGAATATGCCTGCCTCTTCTTCTCGAGGAAGGCTCAAATATCTGTCTTTATTTTATCCAGAGAGTTGTCAATCTTTGTGAGAGTCTTTTTGATGCGCAGTGCTGTTAATCTGGCTGATGGATTCTGGTACCAGCACTCCTTCATGAGTTTAGCCATGGAGGTTAAAGTCTGAAAATTGGGAGATGAAAGAAATACATCTGTGAGACCCACTATGATTTTACTGATATTCAGGCTTGAATTATACGGGCTAGTTTGAACATTACTTACGGGGTCTGAAAACCATCTGTTTGGGATGTTGGGCCTCTGCTGATCCACACACACCACCTTTTTCATGTCCTCAAAACTGGGATCACTTGGGACCACATCATGAAAAGGTGGCTTGTAGTCTTCTACAATGCCTAGGAGTAGAGCAGAACATGCAACAGTTCACTTTCAACATTAAATAATTGAGACAAAGTGTAAAATTCAAGTTATGCAGATGGATAAAATAAGCAGTGTAAAAAGATTTCCTAAACCTCTTAAGTGCAGCCGTGATAAAAAACAAAAACAGATTACTGTGGGGTTAGTGTGTCGGGGGTAAATCAATATCTTAAGTGTTGCTGAAAGCCCACTTTCTACTACAAAGTGATAAACCCATTTGACAGTGAATGGAGGAGGAAGTGGGTTTTATTTCACATAAATAAGAGCAGATGCTTCTAGTGTCCGGTCAGACCGCAGGCAGTGGATGGAGGTATATGTATCAAGGCCAAATCTTTCCGCTGACGGCAGAAAAGCTTTTACTTAAGTCCAAGTAGAAGCAGGGACATTGGGTTATTTTGAAGAAAAGCCAGAGCCGTATCACTGTGGTACGTCTGAATGGATTTCTTTAACTTTCACACTGTCAACATGTCAGCCTGCTTTTCTGATAGCTAACCTATACTAGGATCATGGCTATTTTTCTGCTCAAAGGTAAAGACACTGCACAAAGTACAAGCCTAACAGATGGCCCAGTGGCTATGTGTTGTAACAGAGACAGGACGGTGGTGAATCCAGTGGGACCGTGTTGTGTAAAACTTGCACTGACCATTACTGACTGTCCTCCTGGCGATCTCCCACAGGACCAGGCCCAGAGCCCAGATGTCCACTCTCTTGTAGGACTCAAAGCAGTCCATCTGGATGGAGTCGTCAAGCACTTCGGGGGCCATGTAGCGCTTTGTGCCGACTTTCGGGTTGTTCCCCACGTCCAGTTCGTTGGTGTCTTGAAAATGCATGACTGCCAGACCTAATATGAAAAAACAATAGAGAAGAATAAAAATGGTCTCCTTGCAAAACTCATCGTCTTCTGTGTATAATCAATGTTTAAATACTGGACACAAGATGTTCAATATAAAAATACAACCGACCAAGAGGAAGAAAGCATTTTTTATTTTTGAAAGTATTTTTATGTGGAAAAGGGCTAAAAAGCCCCATCTCACACAGCTAAATTGAGAACAAAACAGTAGACTCACTCTTTCGGAGCAAACAGACATGCCCCCCACCCCATACAGGATGTACTCCAACACAAAAACAATTCGCTTAGGAGACAAACAAGCGCTACCATGTTGTCGCGATGGCAAAATGCGTCACCCAGAGCAGAATTTATTACATGGAGCCTGTAAACATGACATGGCTTTGGGAACATCGGTATATTGGACAAAGTGGTCCAAGGTTCTTCCAAATGTGTTTTTGGTTAAGGGCCGGGGGATACATTTGGTATTGGTTGTTTTTTGCCCAATTAACAACAAATATGGCCGAGCGGAAATATGGGAGTACAGCGATATTGGTGATGCATCTGTTATGCAATGCGACGTTGGATTAACCCATTGAGTAGCTCTGAGCACTTAACCACCCAGTGTAATGTATATCCTAGATGTCTGCCTGATTTACTCTGTATCTGTGCAAAATCTGAGAGTGCAGCAGATTTAGAAACACACACATTATTCTCACCTAGATCAGCGATGCAGCACTGTCCGTTCTTTTTCACCAATATGTTTTTGCTCTTGAGGTCTCGGTGGGCAATGGCTGGCTTGCCCTGAGTGCCAAAGATCTCGACATGTAAATGTGCCAGGCCGCTTGCAATGGAGAGGGCCATGCGCAGGCAGCCAGACGCATCGAGGGTGCTGAGCTGAAGGTAATCATATAAGGATCCCATCTCATGGTAGTGAGTGATGAGCCACAGCTGAGTGCTAGAGTTCCTCGAAGTCATGTCTGAGGCGATGAAGCCTGGAAGTTGAGAAACACATTTAAATTACTTAATATTATTGATCGGTACAAATGCATACAGCCATGTAACCAACAGGATGCAATCCAACATTGCAATAAATATTAATGGCAAAGCAGTGAGCTATGCATACATAAAGTCATAAATGATCTTTCTCTTATTTGTGAATAAGCACAGATACACGTAGCTGGCCTTTTAAATAACTGGGTTCGTTGTGCCCTGCAGTGTGTACTCTCACTGCTCGCTCCTCGACACCCGATCACATGCATGATACAACTCACCCAAGATGTTCTCGTGTCTCAGCAGCACAGTGTTGTAGATTTCAGTCTCTCTGAACCAGGACTTCTCATCTCTGGAGGAGAAGATTTTAACTGCGACGCTCTCTCCCTGCCACTGACCCCTCCACACTTCCCCGTAGCGGCCTTTACCTGGCAGGTAGGAGGAAGAGAGAATTTTGAGCAGATGTGCAGGTTCACGCTGATCAATATTAGTGTCATAAAAAATATCTTATCTATCTTGATTTAAAATCTAATATAAGATATCATATATCATAAAAGGAACATTTTTTGTAGTGGGTTTTCCCACGTATAGCTCCTTTTTAGTCTCTACAAACTTAAATATATCTGTCAAAACCTAAGGGAAAAAGGTTCAGCTAAAGAGAAAGCAGGAAGGCAGAAAAGCAGCTGATAGGAATGATGATGTTACTGTGCCAACGTGATGTGAAATAAGCTGCCAAATTAGAAAGCTCATCATAACAATATGAGCTGATGATATCCGTGTAAATATAATCTTCCTTTACTGCCCCCCAGTGGCTAAAATCTATTAAAGCAGCTTTAATTGTAGCAAGAGGCATAGATGATCTTATTTCAACATGACTTAACCTTCAACACGGATGATAACAGCAACGTGCTTGTCTATAATAAGCGGAATAATGTTTCTGCTGACACTCAAAAAGCTGCAAACAATCTCAAACCTAAATAAATTGCAGTTGTTGCTTTGGGAACTTTGCAGCTGAACTTTTGCTCCCAGTTTCAGAATATCCTGAGAGTGCCCCTTTGTTTCGCAACTGAGTTTCAAAATTGCACGTACTGAATGTTCGTAAAGGACTCGTTGGTTTTACAAACGAAATGAAAACACTCTGTGCATCAAAATAAATATAAATAATAATCAAACTTTAATATGAATGAGGAGTTTTTTGAGGATGTGCTACCGTGAATATGAAAGCAGCCTTTAACAGGACACTTACCCACACACTCATTGAGAGTGATCTGTCGAGCAACAGTTCTCTGAACAAGGAAAGGGAGCCCTGAGCCGCTTCCTGAAGTGCAGGAGTGATCCAGCAGATCCTAGGAAAGAGACAACCACGAACAAATGGTAAAGAGCTTGTGTATTTGTGTGTCTGTGTATATTTTTGCAAGTGAGGTGTCTGAATGAAAAGCCCTTCCCAAAAGGATCCTGTGCCACAAAGCTTTAAAAAAATGATGAAATACAGAGCATCTGGGACTCAGATGGAGATTAATACATGCAGGCCGCCTTTGATGTGGCACCCACATGGGACGGAGGGGGGCAAACCGCATGCGTGTGTGTGTGCACCAGGATAATGTGCGTGTGGGCGTGTGTCTGTGCTGGAGGTGCAGAGTGCCCCCTGCTGAGTAAACAACAGAAGTGCCACCCCCTCCCTGGTGACTGGTGTGGGCGCTGGAGATTTGATCTAATCCGAGGGCCAGACTCCAAAACAGGCGCAATGCTGCTAAGCCTTTTATTTTTATCTCCTCCAGAAGACGTGCAGCATCCCGGCGCTGACACAGGAGGGCAGTGCGCAGCAAAACAGCCAGCAGCTGCTGAGCAAAACAAATGACTAAACTGGGAGGGGAGAATGAGGTTTGAAAACAGAGAAGAGTGATGCCTCAGATAAACAGATGCATAATGCAAGAGCTGCCTGAAAGACAATTTGGAATAACAACAGAGGAATGCAAGGCAGAGGCCATAAAATGAATGATGAGTTGCTCTGCAGAGAGTTTAAATCCCTCTCTTTGGTGCGGAAGGATTGTTTTCAGGCGGGTATATTTGGGCCTGCAGTGCAATCAGAGAGCAGCAATATCATCATAATCTGAGCGGATGTCTGGGCAGCAGGCTACAGAGGGACGAGCACATGTGTTGCAGTCCGATTTGCTTTTCAAAAGCACACCACTGTTCCTAATAACCTTTCTCGTGAAGGTGCCAAGCCCTTTTTAATTATGCTGGGGCAAACATTCTATGGCTCCATATTCAGGCGCTTCATTGCCAAGTGCGCTGATGGACTTTGGAAATAGACGGCGCAAGGGTATGCATCTGTCTCTGACACATATACTTATTATTTACAAGTTTTATCAAATAAATCTGGAATTTAAATAGTTTACACATGCTCACAAAAAAATATATATATTTTTAGACATATATTCTATGTCTATGCGACTAGGAGGAAAAAGCCTCACGCCTCTTGTTGCTCTTTGTGAGAGTAAGGTCTTACAAAATGGATGGTAACAACCATGTATTTTGTGAGGACACCAACAGTTTCTGCTGAACGTGATTACACAGTGTGTGAGCCAGTGAATGTGCTGGGGCTGTCTTTCAGACTGTGCTAACCACAGGACTCCACCTAAATTCTGGATCAGTTTAGCGGCCCACAAAACATAAACCGCACGGCACAAAACTCACAATGCACGGTTGAGTGGAGGGAAAACAAATAGTAAAAGAGATTCCTCTAACAGACTGGAAAAAGAACTCGTTTTGCATCTCCTTAGTCTTTGTTTTGTTTTTTTAAGTCTAGCAATGGCACCACCCACACGTTCTCACACACACGCACTTTGTACACTGCTTTAAATTTTAAACTGAACAATTACTAAAACTGTGTTTGGACTCTGATCTGGAAAATACAGAACTGATCTGACGCAAGCTGACCCGAACAACCACCACACTACATATATTGCACTGCAATTACTAAATGAAACCTGAGGATTTTCTCTTTTCTTTTATAAGAGTCATGAACACAGTAGAGGAAAGCGGATTCATGCCATATATGGCTTAACAATTCCAGCTTATAGTATAAGACCAAACTCCTAATTACAGTCCCACCACCTGGATCACAGGTCTGAATGCTGTTTATCATGCCTCCATGCCTCTATTGTCTATAATCTAATAAATAGTGCAGTGAAGGAGCAAGCAGAAGTCCCCACTAAACCAGCAGCGTTTTATCTCATCTGCTGAACCGCTTCGAGTTAATACAACACATAATTATAGAAGGGGATTCACATCTCTGTTATTGGTGCACACATCTGCATGTCAGCCTGACTTTAAAGGTAGTCTCTGTGATGGGTGAGTCACTCTGCCACCCAAATACAAAAAAACAAGACCAGATCTCTCTAAGCAGATGGGATTTCAAACACAGGATAATAAACTAATCAAGGTAATTAAACTAATGTTTATGGTTATGCGTTACACGTAAACGCCTTGATTGGCAGACAGACTGATTGACTGCAGCATCACAAAATCAAACAAAACGTATTTCAAAAAGCTTGTTTTTAAACTGATCTTCATCCAAGTTTGATTTAATCTGTTTTCATCCTTATCTATAATTGTATACACCTCAGATGCATCAGCATGGTAAATCTAGAAGTACAGAAACACTGAGCTGACATCAAAGCTACAAAGGCTGACACGGCGACGTCGCCTCAAATCGACTGCATCCGGACCAAAAGCTGCAGCGAAACAGCTAGCTAGCAGACGTGTTCTTTGCCTGCATGAGAGGAACTAACTTTTCATACCAGCAGGCGGCAGTGGGCTGTATTCATCGCTCAAATGGAGAAACCAGAAGAGCCAGGACCAGCTAGCACGCTAGGTCGCTACGAGGAGTTATAAGCTGTTGCACAGAGCAAACCTCTCTTGAATCATGCTGATGAGTTGGTCTACGGTTTATTCATTATAGATCAGGGGTTAAACATTGATCAAACAGCCGAAGGGTCCAATCTGGTCGGCAGCATAAAACTACAAAGTGCAAAAGTGACAATTAACTGCAATTTTTTTATCAAAAGTAACTGCTTCTCTTAATTTTAACATGAGGACGAGCTCTTTCCGTATGAGTTGTCGACATAACACAACACAGAGACCCTGACTACTTGTAATTGTTAGCACTAAAACATAGGGGAACATTTTGAGTTGGCCTAGCCAGTAACATAAAAGCAGGGTCTAACTAGAGATGCACTGGAAAAAACAGGTCTTACTCACAAAACCCAGGCAGGTCAACTTCCATTTACTGATTCAAATCTGTGTCTTGCTAGAAACTGTGCATTAAGATTTCACAATCTCTAAAAGACTGGCATTTGCTTTTGGCTTAATATTTAACAAAGGTCCGTAGCAACGATTAACTCTCTAATGCTTTAAGGAGAAATCAAACCCTTTCTAATCATTGGACAGGACGCAGGCTCCTTCATAGTGTTCACAACTCACCGCCAGAGTACTCTCCCCCACGTTGGACGCTATAAGGCCATCGATAGTTCCATATTCAGCATCTCGCGAGGTTAGTCTCTCCATTTGGTTGTGGTGGATGCGTCTGAACACCAGGATAGCGACAGCAGAGAGGAAGATGAGAACAATGATGGGCGCCACGATGACAACAGCCAGCGTGGTCACACTGTAGCTGGACACCTCGTCTGCTGGAAGAGGAGAGAGGTAAAATTACACATGGTGACGTTTTTCGAGACAGTCATTGAGACATTTTAGATGCAAAATAAATGAAATCTGATTTTTAGCTTTCAGAAAACTAAGAACAGTTTCCTTGCAGTGAACAAAATAATTATTGAGAATATTGGGTGAAAGGTTTTCTTTGCTGTAGCTTTTCTTCTGACCGGACCACACACGCTGAGGTTCAATGAGCCCACAGGTTGTGCGACTCTCTCGTGAAGAAACAGGTAACGGGTTGGGGGTGAGGGTGAACACGTACACAAGCGTATTCACACGCACACAGAGTGGATCTCATCTAGTCAGCAGAGGCCAGGCCGAGGAACTGACCACCATTCACACTTTCCAAACATTCCAAGGGAAAGACTGCTCGGCTCTGCCTGCAGCACAGACAATGATCCCCTTTTCTCAACTGGCATAATGAACTCTTTCTTCCAAATGTACAGCTCGCTAGACTTGGGGGGTGCACTTAGGCAGAAAATTATATAAAAACAAATTCTTTATGATTATTTGTACTGATGACAACCCAACAACATGGTGGGGGTTGAAATATAGGCAGAAACAGTGAGCACATAGATAAACAAAACTCATTCCCTGCCAATATTTGAATGGTTATGATATGGTAAACAGCATCCAGCTAGTGTCGCAAATATCTAACATAAATACGTCCAAACGGTTCTTTTTTTTTTTTTTAGGCTTAGATCTCTGAAATGTAAAACCAAACAGATAAAGGAAAGACATATTACATATTTATAAAACATAATCTAAAAGAGCAAGCCAAAGAAGCTCTGTGATGCATGTATCTCCTTCAGTCCCAGGTGGCCTCACCCTCTGGGTTCTTGTCAACCAGCTCTGACAGCCACCGAGAGGACAGAGGAGAAGTGGACCATGACTAAATAATATTCAAAACCCTCCCCCTGGATGCCCACCGTCTCACCCCTTTTCTATTTCATGAGGTGCCAGGAGTGCGACCACACAAAGGTGCAGCCGAGACCAAGAGAAACCATCCAGAACAGCCGTGGCAGATAATTTCACAGCCGATGGTGAAGCCGTCTCAGCGGACAGTGATGGAGGGGAATGAATGTGTGTCTCTAACCCGGCAATAACTACCCCATGTGGTCATTCCTATTCTGAATATATATGAAAGCTGTTGTGTGGAACGGGTTTAGCCATTTGTTTAAAAGTGTGAAATCAACAGATGGTTCGCTTGAGACTCTTGGACAATGCCTGCACGTGTGAGGCATTGTGGGTAGTAGTGTGGTATACCTTTGACAGGCAGCTCCACGGTGCTGTTCATGTTACACAGGGGGCCGTGGCAGCACTCGACAATCTGGTCTCTGGAAGGTGGGGTCTTGCAGGTCAGCGTGCTCTGCTCATAGACCTTAAAGCAGCCTTTCTGGTACACCAGGGAGCCCGCGTTAACTGTCAGAGAAGAGAAGCACTGGTGGCCCATGCAGCGATTCCCCGTTACACATGAGCTGCCCTCACACACGCACTCGTGCTCCTCCTTGATGAGGGGCTTTACCTCATCCTCTGCAAAAGATTCAGGGGAAAAAAAGTAAATAAAAATCATCAACAGATATTAAATGAGGGGAACTTTTGTACGATCTTAAGTGACATAAGGTCTGCAGTGAACGGCGGCCAACAGAAATGTGCACAATGAGTACAAAGTCACCTTTCCCCGGAGCTTGCACAGTCACGTTCATGTTACACAGATGGCCCTGGCAGCACTTGACAACATGGCCCGACGAGGGTGGCGTGGCACAGGTGGCTCTGCCCTCCTCGTCGTCCCTCAGGCAGCCCTTCTGTTGGATGGCTGCCCCATCAATCATCTTCAGGGAGGAGAAACACTGCTGGCCCGTGCAGCGATGGTCATGCTCACACACGCCGCCCTTGCACACGCACTCCTGGTCTCGGAGGACCGGTCTGACAGCAGACGGTTCTACATCTGATAAGGGGCAACAGAGATATAGGGAAACCCATTAGACCAATACCATTAGCAACCCATTAAATTAAATGGCATTCACTCACATCAGAAAACATGCAGGTTGGAAAAATCTCTTAGATGGCCAGACATATAAGAGGCCACTGGAGTCAGTTTAGATGAGGCAGCAAATACTCTTTCAGATCTACCATCTGCAAATATGGAGTGAGTTTCGGTGTTTTCCAGAAGCAGAGTGTATTCAGGATGGCCACTCAAATGGATTTCCCATCAACACAGCCTGTGTGTTATTTCATTCTATCACGATTCAACAGTGGAATTTGGCCATGAAGATATGCTGCTTTCTCAGTGTAATTATTAAAATGAATCAAGCTTTTGTGTTTCAAAACGGCCAATTCTTATCAGAAAATTAGTCTGGTAACACACCGTTGGATTTTATTACGGGACGGTTTTAAACAACGCAGAGAAAAAGTAATTCAACTCAATGTTGCTCAGGTGACATGTATGACATTTTTTATTTTTCAGGCTCTGTGCTTCAATATACTTTAGATGAAAAATTAATACAACGTTAAAATGATAAGTGTCAGTTTTTGTAGGTTTTCGATCCACTGACCCTCCATCACCTGGGCGTACTCATTCATTTAAGCTCTCCTGGGCCTTGTTGAAACTTTTAGTCTGGTTTGCAGCCAGGAGAACGCTGCTCAGCCAGACTGAATTTAGGTGACAGACTTTATGACTTGAGCACATCTTCTCTCTGACAATCTCTTTGTTTGCTTCGTATGTTTGAGCCTGTTGTCTTGCAGAAGGACAAACTGTGGCCCAGTGACGTCTGATGAATTTGGCTGAAAGTGAGAGCGCTGAAAGCTCCTGTACACCTTTGAATTCATCCTGCTGGTTGCCTCCACAAGCAGTGATATAACCAACAAATGCCAGTGTGGCTGTTCCGTTGGCAGCCATACATCCCTAAGCCGTAACAGAGGCATCACAGTGTTTGACAGATGAGGTGGCATGCTTTGAGTCATGAGCTGCTCCATTTCTTTTCTCCATACTGTTCTAAAATTGGCCACTAAAACTCCAGAACTGATGGCCAGGCCTTGTAAACCAATGTGAAAGACCATGCTGCCAAGTGGCATGAAAAAAAAAAAGGTGGTCCAGAGGTGCCGTCTCCATTATTTCATGTCACATTCCTGTGTTGATTTTAAGGCAAAACAATCCACACTTTTTTTCCTCCAATACTTTCTTAGCCAACATCTCACCTTTCTCTGGGGACCGCAGGGAGCTGTTCATGTTACACAAATGTCCATAGCAGCACTCCACCGCCAGCTCGGGAGTCGGCGCGCTTCCGCAGCGCAAGGCCCCGTCGTCACTACCCACAATGCAACCCTTCTGAAAGACTGACGTGCCGTTCTGCGCGGAGAGAGAGGTGAAGCACTGCTGGCCAAAACACCGGTCCCCGCCGCTGCAAGACGATCCGTCGCACAAACATTCATTTCTCACACTGCCGTCGCCTGCAAGAAAAAACCATTATGTAACAAGTGACCAAGAATGTGAGCGACAGATTCTGTTTTGTGGCACTTAAAACCACTGTTATCCCTGTTCTAAGTATGCATGTATATAGTACTGTATATATTGCAAACTTGGGGGAAAGTGTGGCCTTAAAAAATGTGCTTTCCACTGCAACCTGCTTCAGTTGTTTAAAATAACACAGACAGACACCAGATGAGAGGGAGACAGACAGAGGAGGGGAGGTGAAAAAAAAAAAAAAAAAAGTGTGAATTTTTGTCTATGCATGCATGAGGCTTGAGGGGGACGGAGAGAGACATAGAGGCTGCAACACTGGACTAGATTAAAAGAGAAAGGAGGGTTGCAGATGTCCAGTGCACATTTTTAGCTACTGCACTTGGGACCTTTGTGTCTGGTCTGGCCTACTGTAATCTTGTTCTTTGCAGCATCGAGGCTGCAATAACTCCTTGTTCAGGGCTAGGTCCTGTCTATTTGTGCTAGCAGAAGCCTCCCTCCTGCCTTTAGCCACAGATCTCTTTTAGGTCCGACGTGAAAGCAGCTGTGGTTTGTGACAAGACGCTTACCTTCCGAGCCAGAACAGGGAAGGACCAGGGTGATCGCAAACAACAGAAGCACGTCCCCACTCGTCATTGTAGACCTACGAGGGAAAAACAAACAAAGACACAAAACGAAGGTTAAATTATGGGAGCAGATTGAAAGTGCATCCTCATAGAAGGCGGGTCGTGATTTTGATGGTGCATTAGAATACTTTTGCAAATTCAGTGAGACAGAAGAAGGAGGGAAAAAAAACACCCATAATGACGGGATTTGCTGTCGCCCTAAGAGTATTAGAGAGAGCAATTTTACAGAGTAAGACCTTTTCTTGTTTTCAGAAAAAAAAAGTCAACACCAAGTTTAAAATGCTCAAGTAAAGTGGGTCTCATGCCTTCCTGTTGTCCTGGCAACAAGGCATTGAGTGGCAAGCAATGGGGAGACTGGTGCTCTCCTATTGGCTGCCTCGGTGCGTGAGTGTGTGTGGCGAGGTCTGTGTGTGTTGGAGGGACAGGCTGCTTGGCAGTGAGGGGAGAGGAGCAGACAGACACGAGGAGGAGGAGGAGGAGGAAAGGAGGAGGAGGAGGAGGAGGAGGAGGAGGAGGAGGACAGCGAGGAGAATGAGTGTGGGTGCCCAAATACTATCGTTTGGTCTAATCCTTCAATATTTGATGCGTCTGTAGGAGCGTTCACATATGCCGTGGCGTTATGTTTGGAATGTATCCAGTGAAAATTTTAAACAGACCACTTGTTTAACTGAAAACTCTGAGAAAAAGCCCCCATCCCCCTTCAAACTAATAATTTTATAAAGATGATATGTAGGTTTTGGGGAGACGTAGCCTGGAGCGTGCCCCGCTTTTTTTTTTTCACTATACAGAGCACAACAAACGTTATCTTGGCAGCATGTGCGCCCGAGTGCATCTGTGCCACTGATAAATACCCAAGCACCCCTCCACCACCACCACCGCCGCCACCTCCCCAACCCCCTCCGAGGCTTTGTGCCCGTCTCTCAGACATAAATGATTAAGCAGGTAATGTTAGCATTAGCCCAACGGCGGCGTCTGCGCAGGCCGCTCACACACAGACCACATGCTGCTCCTTTAATCAGAGCACAAAACAGAGGCTGCCACACAGAGATAATCGGGAGCTCTGTCTGTTCCCCTCAGACCGGGGGGGGGGGGTTGAAGCGGGCAATGGGGGCAGAGAACGGGCAGGAGGGCATGAGGAGGCAGGGGAGGTGCGGCCCGGGGGCAACTGGGGGACAGTGGGTCAGAGAAGGGCAGAGGACGGGGTGCATGCGTGAGAGAGAGATGTGGGCGAGGGTGGGCCGTAGCAGCGAGACAGGCTGAAGCGAGGTGGGGGTGAAGTGGGATGAGGAGGTGTCTGGTGTCAGCGCCCTGGGGAACACTGGGAAGAAGGGCACCACGCTGAGGGGTGGGGTGGTGGAGGGGGGGCTCGGCTAGACTACGGTGGAATGAGGAGGTCGGTGCGAAGGCAGAGTCTGGATCAAAAAGTGGAGCCCAACAAAAGTGCGTCTGCGAGTTTTCTCGATCCTGACTCGTATACCACTCGTGTAAAAAGACAACAAGCACAACATCCTGACTCACACGCAGCTGACGGATCAATAACTCACGTCAATTAACTAAGCAGAGCGTGTCATGAGGCCCCACTTAATGGCCTCGATTAGTGTAGGTAAATGACTTGCTGCATTTTTGTTAATATTTACTGCTGAAGGACCCTCGATGGGGTAGTGAAATTAACTCCGCCTCAGCTCATCTCTCCAGCACTTTTTAAATAAGCTGTAAGGACTGAGCCTCTCTCCGACATCCAGACAACAAAGCAGACCATTGTGTTTGCCGTTAGGTACACAGCAAATATTTGCTTATGCATTGCAAAACCTACGGGGCATTTGGAGTCACACCGCTCGCCAGACACCTGCATGATGGATAACCATCTGAACATGTAAAGTGCCTAAAAGGTTTACACAGTCCAGCACGTATTTGCATGTAAAATATGCTAGGCGCGTTATTATTTACAGTGTTTTCTATGCATAAGCACAGTGAAGAGAAGCTATGCACGACGCGTGGCTGGCTGGTAACATCTATCATCGGGCTAGCCAACAGCTCAGCTTGATAAATACGCAGCCAGGACCCCGGCCCTGATATTGGAAACCTCAGAAGGGATTCTTAGGAGGGAGAGAGGCAGGGTTAGCATCTGCAGAACCGATTGCGATCTGAGCACACCATTTCGTGGCGCTGCGTGTGAAGGTGCGTGTGTGTGTTGCAGCCCTCCACCGCTGCGTATTGAATTCTCTGGCAGTGTTGTTGTAGTGTGCGTTCGCAGAGCTGACATCCTGCCAAGAGTGTGCTCTCACCCCCCCTCCACCCTCCTCTATCTGTCTCAACCCCCATCTTTCCTTTTATTCCCGTTTCCTATGTCCTCTGATGTGGTGTTGTAATAGGAAACTGGTATGAGCACCGCACGATAATTATAACTTAGGATGAAATTTTCCCATGTTTATTGAGGTTGGAATTAATAATGACTTCAGAAAGCAAAGGAAATTTTTAGAGGTCACCTAATATCAAATCATGCAAAACTGTGAGTAATTCCATCTCTTTAACTCCTTTCTGCACTGTGATAAACACCATTTAGTATGAAAGACTATCACTTTAAATGGACGTTTTGAGTAAAGAATCCAAGTAATTTAGTGTAATGATTTTAAAGGCTCCAAGATACGCAAGCACTGACCTTATACGCGGAAACCTAAAAGGACACATTCAGCTCATCGGGTCCACAACCCAAGAGAAACAGCTGAAACAGACAAGCCCCAGTGAAAAGCATGTTAGGGTAGACTCCCGCCGAGTGCTGCTAGAGAGACTAGAGAGTGATCCTGCGTCTCATGGCTGACATTTTATGACGCCACGTTTCCTTCCCAGACTCTTTCCAGTGATCCCACTCCAGAGGGCTGTCGTGATAAGCACTACTCTAAGAAGTTGAGCAGAGCTTAAAGAGATTAGATGGAGATGATTAAACATGCCACTCACATGCTGTTATTGGTACAACTGAACCCACAACTAAAAGGGGGGAAAAAAGCATGTAAACAGTTCAAATGCATGTGAGGAGCTGGTGTACATTATTATCAATTACAAGACTTCAAATGCCACATTAAACCAAACATTTCACTACCATCTGTTATTTTTGGACAACGTTTCCAAATCGATTGCTGAACTATCTTTCAGAAGCAAACAAGGCGTATTAGTATCGTTGGATGCTTTATAATTTTTGGTCCGTTTTGTATTCAGGTCAGCTAAAGGGGAGAATGACAAAACACTACTTTGTCTGATGAGCATGGTGTATCACTGAGGTTGAGGAGGGAGGAGGCTGGAGCCCTGCAGGAGCTGCTGAGTCATCATGCTGGCAAAGAGGGAGACGAGAGGTGGAATCTGTGTCTGAGCTGGCAGGCTGGCACAGTTACCATGGCACAAATAGCCCGAGCACCGAGGAAACTGCAGCAAACTGCAGGGCGGCGAGTGAAAAGAAACAGGCAGAGAGCGGGGCAATGCGGCGCCTGCTGTTCGTGTCCCTGTCCCTCTCTCTCTCTCTCTCTCTCTCCCCACCGACCTAGACCCAGACAGCCAAAGTGCTAGCGTGCCATCAGGGACACGCAGATGGTTCGCTCCTAGGTGCGTGTGGGTGTAATACAGACCTGAGGGCGAAAGTCGTCCTCTTTGCAGCAGCCCACATTCATATTCACACTGCAGCTTAGCAAATCAACATGCTCACCTCAGACTAAAGCCGTTCTCAGCCCGGTCAAATACAGCACTTCTGATGACTTAGTTCACCACATACACGGGCTCAACTTAAAACCTTAAAAATGATATGACAGAAAACACACTTTATCATCCGCACTTACAAACCGAGCAGTGTGTAAAATTACACTGAAATTTACCTTTAAAGGAAGAGGGCACAGAAATGATTCAAACATCTGCGCTGAATAGAAATTATGTCTCGTGATCTAGACACACGGTTGCAATAATGAGCTGGGATTGAATAAAAGACAACCTCCTCACAATGTGCCAACACTTTCCATACAGCACAATGAATAGTAGGAATTAATGGTTGTCTGAAAAATAAAGGTGTCTAAGGACATATCACTTTCTACAGTGTGTCACCAATTTAGGACAGATGTCATATCCTCCTGTCATCCATGATGCATGTCATCCAAAAGGAGGCTTGTTGTGTTGTGACTTAGGGCCTCTATCCACTGTGAGACAGCAGAAATCGTCCAGGTTTGTTGCACATCACACAGGCATGGCAGGTCTCATAAAAGCTTGGTAGACAATGTGTCAGGCTGAGAAAAATCTATTAAAAAAATATCAAGTTTTGACATAAAGACCAAAGAGAAAGCTTTGGCCTAAGTTAGGACTGACCCCTCCGAGTATAAGGCTCTTTTAGGCTCATTTCGGCGTCCACTTAATGCAGAAGTCTAAACCAACTGTTAGAGCCGTCGCATCGACCAGAAGAACCCTGATTCAACTCTAGTTTCTCGGTTGACTTGACTTCTCACAAACTGTGAACACGATGTGTAACTGTGAAATGTGAACACGAGACATACAGATGAGGTGTTCCACAAATAATGCCTCAGCTAGCTCCCTGGGTAAAATGACAAAGTGCAGCAGGCCTTTGTTCACTGCAGAAGTGTGTACTTTCAGGGTGCAACATTTACATCGACATAATGTACAATAACAGTTATGCGGTTGTTTCAGAGATGTCGCCAAGATATCTAGTGACGTTAGCATGCTAACCAGCTACCTCTGACCCGTCCTGTCTTTATTAGTCACTGCAGCATCTAGTTGGCCTTCAATCCAGCAGTCAATAGTCAACGCAATAGCAATGACGGTTGAAGCTCTTCAAAAAGCAACAATAAACACCAGCACTAGGCAAGAAAAATTTGTGTTGCTTTCCACCACTGGAGACAGACATAGAAAGTAAATCTGAAGCTGAAATGAAAACAGTTCTTCTAGACTGGTAGGTGCTATTTGGCCATCCATCACTATCCATAGCTTATGAGGGCAGCCAACTCTATGACGATTCTGACAGTGTTTAATAGTATGTCTGCTAAGTTGGCCGTTTCTTGATAAGTGGGTCAGACCAGTTAGCTACCAAACTTAGGCAACTGTATGTATCAAACCATCCAGGTATACTGACTTAACTTAGTGATTACAGAATAAGCTGTCAGCATCAGCAGTACACAAACTCCAGACTCGTGTACTGGAACAGCACGTACTTGATGATGCCTGCAAATCCTTCCTTGGAAGGCAGGCTGCACCAAGTCCACACAAGTTACTTCCCACTGCATCCTCAATAAACAGAACTAGAAAGCAAGTACACATCAGGGTAGTGGTCAGATGTGTACTTTGATTTGGAACCATACCTGGGCAGTGACCCAGGACGTCCCAAATGAACACAAGTACAGACAAGAACGCATACTGATAACCGAGCACGGCTTTGCTGTGCTGTTTACGTACCACTAATGCCTCCACCCACATCTCACTGATAATATGCCGCCAACTACAGAGGCTTGGTTATGTTTTGACTGTTTAGTCTACATATTGCGCAATACTTTTAGGAACATAAAATGACCTTCTCAGTATACTGCGTGACACACCGCTGCTGTGTGTAAAAGATGTCTCACTGTAACCTTTGGAAACACACCTCCCCGGTCAAGGGCCTCATCAAATGTTAGACGATAGAAGGACCTCTGGAACAGACTGTGGAATCTGCAGTGCCCCGTTAAGTCCGACCCATCTTCATCTCTCAGGGTCTTAGGGTCTGTCGGCAGCTGCCCCCTTTCACAGTGTGAGTAATGCAATCAAATGCAAATGCCCCCCTGCTTATGCCCAATTCTCATTCACACATTTATTGTAGCAGCCAACAGCCTAGCAGAGTTTTGTTCCTTGGATACAGTGTTAACCATTTGTATATGCACACACACACACACAGTGTACTCAACCTCCAATGAATACAATGAGAGGGAATGGTTAGTTTTTAATGCTGATGTAGTCCCACTCTACCTTCCACCTCTGCACTAATGACACACAAGCTGTTCGATCACACTTCAGTTTCTAATGAAATTCAATGACCAGTTTAATTTACAGAGAAGACATGGTACTTTAGGTCAATAACTGTCTGAGGACACATGGTATAAGGACCGGAAGAGTCCAGCAGACAGATAATGCCAACTGTTCTTTTAGAGCACTGAAGGACCGGGAGATGGCGTAACATATGTACGTAGCCTGTGACAGCCATTTACACTTATGCACTCAGTCTGGCCTGCTCTGTAACAAAGCCACCCAACGCTAGTCAGCGCGATGTCTTTTTCACCGGCTGGGTTGATTTTTTTGTTCCCGCTTCACTTTCAACAATGGCGACTGAAAATTTGCCGTAACTTCACCACACACACACACGAGTCATACAAATGTCTGCATCGCCGAACCTCCTCTTACCGATTCTTTATTGATCCAAAACAATCAATTCAAAAACTGCAGAGATGGAGAAGCATCCAGAAACACTGAAGTGGGACCCACGCTACTACCAAACCAACCAATTGTGGGCTGTGTGTTGTTTGCTCTGAGCTAAACGTAAGAATTTTAATTCCCACACAGGAACAGCAGCTTTTGTGGTTCCCGCAAGCAGTGTTACGGCTCTGTGCTGTGTGATGTCCCACGATACACAACTTTGAAGGTTTTACAGCTCTGTAAAGACACCGCTGTGTCAAGTGTGCAAGCGCTTTACACAGTGGTCACCATAGCAATTAGACATTCATTTTCACACAGCCATCAAAACATTAGAAACGGCCAGTTCAAACACTGTCTTTATGGCCCTCGGCCATGTTTGCCCACAGAGGAATGCACAAACATTCTCACTCCAAGTGACCATCTCCCAAAGTTCACTCCCCTGGGGCAATGTGTGTCTCAAAAGGACACCTTGATTTGTATCACAGTGCACCCTTTAAAACACATTTTCCTCTTTGTGAAAGAAGAAAGTCAAACAAACAGACCAAGCTCGGGGAATATTTAGTCTCGGTTGACTCAGTGGCCTGCCTGGCTGCGGCTGGGTGAAAAGAGTCAGAGAACGACCAAACCATTAACCACCGTCATGATAATCACTCAGCAAATAGCTTGCAACAAAACAGTGAATGCAGCACTGGGCTGCATACTGTGACTGGCCAGGGCAGTGACATCCTGCTGCTGATCGGGACTTTATAGCCCGGAGATTCCCGGCCTTCCACGGGAGAGAGACAAGCAAGAAGATTTTAACAATAACGTCGGAAATGTGAAATTAAGATGTAAATGGGTCCTAATATGTAGACGTGGGTTCAAATTAAGTCTGATTCACCACAACATGAGTCACTGTATTTAATAAAAAGTACATTTTCAAGTGACTTTGTTATAGCTGAAGCAACCAGCTGATTCACCGAATGCATTCATCTATAAATAACTAATAAAAATATAATATTAGTTGTCAACTTAGGCTTCAGGCATGCATTATTAATTAATTAGTAACTAGACCAGACCAGACAGCCCCCACCCCACCCCCACCCCATAGCAATGACACTCCTTGATGGCAGCAGCCAGCCCCAGCAGGATGCAGCCTGACACAGACACAAATACTAAAACGGTTTAGGAACAACTGGAAAAAAAAAAAAAAATGAAGAACAGCACAAGGTGTTGACCTGGCCTCCAAAATCACTAGATCCCAAACTGATCAAGTATCCACAGAGGCCCCTCCCCTCAACCCATAGGACCCAAAAGCCCCCGTTAACAACATTGTGTTGCCAGACGCCACGGGACACTCTCAGAAGACCCATGTCCATTATCTGATGAGTCACAACTGTTTTGGAGGCACAAAAACACAACCGGCATAATATCAGGAAGGTGGTCGTAATGTTACACCTGATCAGTTTAAATTAATAATTTGTTGAAACCCCCAAATATTTGTTTATGATTTCAGCCATATTACCAAGCAACGCTTAGATGTCAAAACCAATGAATGACTAAAACATTATAAATGCCCCATTTGGCTCAAGCATGGAGAATGTGCCAGACTAATTCAAGGAAGCCCCATCGACTGCGCCAGTGAAGTACGGCCATCACCATCATAACAGGCCCACTTCAGTTTACGACCCCATGACCCACAAGATGAAACATAGATTATTTTCAATTCAAGTGCCCGCACCAAATGAGAGCCCATGCCCAGGCCGGGGGAATGAGATCAGAGCGAAGAAGCAACTGAAACAAAGCCATAACTTGCCCCCCCCACCACCCCAACAGCTGAGCGATAAGACAAGAGCACTGAAGCGAGTGAAGGGCTCATAAAATGTGTATTGCAGACTGTCTCCAGTGCAGTCTGGGGTTAGTTTAGAGAGGAGGAGAGGAGCCACGAGCACTGCAGATCCATGAGTGTGTGTGCATGTGTGCAGACGGTAGTGTCTCGCCTCTCTCCTCTCTGTCTCCACCGGTCTTCATCCACATTTGAGCACAGAACGGGAGGAATCGATAAGTCTGTGCAGAGCCACCAGATAAAGAGCCGAGCGAGCTCCCAAACAGCAAACACAGGAACAAGACTAAAATCTGGCAGATACACAGGCAGTCCTTTTTATCTCGCTCTCCCCTCACCCACCCCCTTCGAACTTCCCGTGTCCTGCTGAGACTGCAGAGCCGCCGAGCCCCAGACAGCTCTTCTTATCGTGATGTGTTTGGGCTACATACGGCTGATGATTATTAAAAGGCTCAAGGATTTTTTTTTTTGACTAAAAATAACGCCGCAGACAGAGGGCCCCTCTCTAAAAAGCCGGGCACAGAGCAGAAGCGAATTCGACCCACAAGCTGCGTTCCTCCGCAGCTGCCTCATCCGATGCCAGGTCCGGTGCTAGTCAAACTTTCTAGTAAGTCAGCGCACAAAACCACACATATGGACAAAAGGTGAAGCAAGGTTGCTACTCTGATGCTGCACGTCCTGCCAGATACTGCTCTCTTTCTATCCGTCAGTCGCCACCTCCCACCTGCTTAGCACACAGTCTCTCCTCCTTCCCTCCCTCCCCTCCCTCCTTTTCTTCCCCAGCTTGAGAGCCACCTACATGGAAGAGCGATGAGCCTCAGACTCTTGCTCAGACTTGAAGCGGTCTATCTTGGTCTCATAACTGCAGTTCCCTTGTTAATGACAGACTGTGTAACCTGATTCCACACACGCACATACATATACACACACACACCACCACCACTACCACCATCCCCCCTTCCTCCCCCCACTACTCTCTCAGGGTTGTTTTGGAGCTAGCTCTTCCCTCCACTTGCATATTGTTCCAGCCCAAACTGCCAGCTGCTTCTGACAGCCAAATTATTGTGCACAGGGAAATGATTGCTACGGGAAGTCTGCCCCCACTGACCACCCCAAAGAAGGAAAAAAAAAACTCTCTCCTCGTGTTTTCTGACCTCTCTGGGCAAAATTACACACTTTACGCCCGTCAGTAAGCACGGCTGCAGTGGGGCAGTAGGGGCCAATCCGTTTGCAGCCAAGGAATTGGAGAGCCGAAACATTTCAAAGGTGCAATGAATGAAGCTGCAGTCGGCGGTAATTTTCAAACGACTCAACTTAATCAGTCAGATAATTAATTGATTGGTCAATGAATAGAAAGTGTATTTAATAACTTATTTTATTTAACTACCTTTGGCCATAAATAAACATTCAATAAAATAACTGATATACGAGTTACTAATTAAAACAGTCTTTGGTTTCCTCATTAATCTAAAATGTCAAGTCAGCCAACACAAAGGGCTCCTACACGCACGTACTGAAAGTAAAACTACAGGTAAAGCCCCTAAATACAAACACATTTTAGGCCTTTTTTGAAACAAATGCAAGAGAAGAAAAAATGTCCTCCTCTCTCTGGGTGTTTTAAACAATTGCCACCACTATTATTGTTGTGAATGCATCGTTAGTTTCAGAGCGAGATAACTAGCTGAAGAGTAAGTCAACACAGACGGTCTGTTTGAAACAACCAGAACAATAACCCTGGGCCAAGAATTGGTGAGAAGGAAGAGAAGGAGGAGGACGATCACAACGGCAGTCGGAGCGACCGCTGCTGAACAGGACAGGAAGACCAGAGATCCGCTACACAGTCGAGCCCAGACTGCCCGACGTCCTTTTATCTGACCACTATCTGCCAGACTCCACGGCTCCGTGAGAACGTGGGGCGAGCCAACAAAGAAGCTAGAGCACAGTGACCGGTTACGCTCCCCACATAAACAACACACCATCATTGATTCTGCCACTAACCATGATAAATAACCTTAATGGTGATCACTTCAACCACGTCTCAAAACTTTCCTGCTACTTCACCCACTGCTGAAGCTCCACTACGTCAAATATGAACAGAAATAAATTGCTTCTTTCTTCTAACAGGGATAGATTGCTTTTCTTTGAAGTGGGGTTGCATGAGGTACATAATCAGTTTATAATCTACAGTAGATGGGAGTCAGTTTGAAGAAGCAGTGTTTCAAAAAAAAAAATCAGTTTACCAGACTCCATTGTCAAAAACAGCCATTTTACCCTGCACAAAATCATTGGTGGTTCTAGTGCTATTTTAACACAACGGTTTTGATCTGAACACGGTGTTACTACAACGCGCCCTTCGAGCAGCCAAACCTGGTTGAGAAAACCGTTTCAACTGGCAGATGCAGGAGTTGCTGGTCTGCCGCTATCACAATCGAATAGTTAGTCTCCGTTATTTAGTGACTTTGGTGTGCTAACAAGTTAATTTGATTAGAATTAATGTGTTAAAGCTTCAAAGTAGCAGAGCAGTAGAAGAACAACAGTGTTCAGCGAGCTGAAATTCCCACTTTTGTCTGTGGAGTCTGGTGACTTTGAAAAGAGATAATGAAATCAAGATTATTTTTTTCCTGGAAACTGACAGCAAAACAAAGTAAAGATCGTATTAATCAATCTGTTTTTTTTTTTATTATTATTTATGGTGCGTCTTGTTTTTGGTGGCTAAGACACATTTTGCTGTTGGCCCCATCCACAGCACTTCACTGCTCGTCTTTCATGCCAGTACTCCTGCCTGTTTCTCTAAACCTGTGGCATGTCACTATAATACACTAACTATGGGCAAGTAACCCAGACAGCCTCGCCTCAAAAGAAACCGAACTCTCCTTTCAAGTTCAGAAAATTCGTCAAGAGCTTGAGTGGCCATGGCCTCGTCTGGTGGCGATCGTTCCAGTCCAAATACATCTTGAGTGGCGCTAATCCACCCTGATTAAACAGTCTCCCAACACCAGACACCGTTACCAAACACGCCCCGGTGTCATGTACATGGATTTACTTGTGTTTTCACCTGAATGCGTCACAAAATTAAAAGCCTCTCGATCGCAACAGCTGATCTAGTGCAAGCATTTACTAGTGAACAAGAGGAAGGAAAGTAATTAGTGTGTGGGAATGTAATTTTGTGGGAGCAGGGAGCCACCACAATGAATCCTGGGGAAGAACACTCAAGTGCGAGACGCTTTCCATTCACACGTCTGGCAATCAGCACATTTATCTCTGAACGTTTTTCTGCCAGCATTAACACCTCTGTAATGAAGTTTACACCCTCTCATCACCAAGCTTTACATCTGAGTGCCCCTGCAATCTTATCACGCACGCCACTTCCTGTTTGGTCTGATGGAAGAACAAAAAACAAAAAAAATAAAAAAGGCACATCTTTGCATACTTTTACATTTTGTCTAAGGACTGCACTGGGGGTGTTTGAGCATTTCATACACTGGAACTGGAAACTACACTGGATAGTAAACACGTACAAAGGCTGCTTGGGCTCTCCCTCCTGCAGGACTGCTGATTGTGATGTTAAAAGAGCCCAGCGTGCGATGATGAGACCCACGATCGAGCTGCAACGACCCTCCCAAAAAGCTGTTTGCATGACAATAAAAAAAAAAAAACTCTTCACAACTAGTTGCAATGTGCAGAGCTCGATTTGATTGCGAAATAGAAATTACAACCAGTCGCAGCTGGAAAACCGCAGACTTATTTTCATTCCTTCGGCGCTCATCACCGTTTATCACCACATAAAATCTGTCTATGACCCAGTATCTCCAGGGTTCTTATTTCCAAGCATTGTAAATGTTAATTAAATATGCTGCATCAAAATAAAAAGAATGAAAGAAAGAAAAACAGCACAGGCCAAGATTGGAGCTCAGGGGGAGACAGGGAGTTTTCTTGTCACGAAGCCTCTTCCAGCAAATCAGCAAACTTTTTTTCCACGTCTACCATAAATATCTCCACGCGTGTAATAGCGCAGATAAGTGTTGTTTAAACTAAAAACATGTGTAAGGATAAAACTTACCTTTTTTTTCCTTTAAAGTGCTTGTAGAGGGCTCGGTAACCGCAGGTCGAACTATTCTGCCATCTCCCGAGGATTCACCGACAATACCCGATTTGTTTTCCAAAGTCTGAAAAGCAGAGCCTACATGACGCCAACATTATCGCCCCGTCGTTCACTCGGTGGAGGCAAAAAAAAAAGAAAGAAAAAAAGTGAGGGTCTCACTCGGTGCTAGTGTTCGGCAGGGAGCCGAAGCGAAGAGACATTTTAAAAACGATGTCCTTCTTCACATATTAGCGCCGACTGAGCTTCACACAAGTCGCAGCAGCCCCGGCGGCGGCGTTTCGCAGGCAGAAAGCCAGGATTGGAGGAGGAAGTTACCTTGCTACGTCTCACTGTGGGCACACCGCGTCGAGGTAGCGCACAAAGGCGCACTCTTCCGGTGTCGACGTTTCAAAATAAAACCAACTCCTCTATTTATTTGCTAATGCACAGAGCTGGAAGAAGAATTAGAAAAGATTGTCTTTTTTTTTTTTTTCTTGTGGTTTTTCAAAATTTCACATTAGCAGTGGCAAAGCAATACATAACTGAATAAAGCAGGCTTACACATACACGAATGAAGGCATTTGTTTTTAAACTGAATGTTTTCATTTCATAATACATGTTTTCTATTATTCTAAAGAGGAGAATTTATTTGGCACATTTATTCGAAAGCTATTGCCGTACAAAGTTAAATTCTACACGGAAAATCATATCTCTACTAACTTACACACAAGGGCATTAATAATAACAACCCTGCGACATAAGATATAACAGAAATTCAAATACCTTACGCACATTTATGCACTTTATAACATTTTCAATACAGGACTTTATATATATATATATATATATATATTACAATGATTTTCTTTTCTGAATTTAATGTACTTAAAGGTCAAAAGTCAACGTACCGACTAGAAATGTATTATGCCACAAATGTGCCACAATTTCACTGATTCTTAGATAATTAAGAAACACGTTAATGTCATAGACCAGCTGGTTAAGGTTAAGCTGCAAATATTGAGCTGCTGGGCTATTTTTGTCACACACTAATAAATTCCACAATAGGAAAACTGTGCAAAAAAAAAAAAAAATACATGTAAAGTAAGAAATATACCGTATGCAATGAGTAAACATAAGCTTGAAATAAAGAATGTCTCGAAACGTGGGCCTTCATTACCAGGTAATAATATGAAGGCCCTTAGCAATGCCATTCTGTAAATTGAGAGTTTTCTATGAAAACTGGAATCCACAGCAATACCACAAATATATGGTGGAAATACAAGATAGTTTGGAAAACATCAAAACACAGTTTACAGATTATTAAATCCAGACCAAAGTTTGCACAAAAAGTGTTCTGGGTGTTATTTATCTGAATTGTTTCATCCGAGATTCCTCATCTGACCACAAAAGTCCATGGGAAAATCGGTGCTTTTATGCTGAAGAAAAGGCCTACATTTCCTGTCACTGGTATGTTCTCTCTGATCTGCTTGACAGCCCTCGATTTTTAAAGGACCTCTGCTGTTTGGGCTGCTCTGCGCATGTTCTCTCAGCATTCGGGGAGAGTAGAGTTTAAGCATTTGGACATACCGAAGCCCACAGAAATGATAGATATAAAAAAAAGCATGATACGGTTAAAACAAACAAGTATTCAGTTCTCAATATGGTTATTCATAGAGAGGAATGTTTTGTTGATTTTAAAACGCAAACTATTGTTTATATAGACAGTTTAAATATAGTCCTGTACACAGACAGTTCACATAATAAGTGAGCATAATTATTAAGCAGTATAAGTAAACTTTAATAAAAATGATAATGTACGTATTCTAGTAGAAACTGGATAGCCGAATGCGCCACAGACTACACACAGTTATTTATTTGTAATATAATCTTTAAAATCTAAAATAAACAAGACCCTTGAATAAAAGAGAAAGTGTGGAGACACATTCCAACTCTTCAAATACGCCCGTAAATGCAGCACACACTCATATTATTTCAGAACTACTATGCTTTACGTTTTATGCAACTTTATACTTATACATACTCGATTTTATAGACTTTTAGAGTGGGGGGTTACTAACTAACTAACTAACTAACTAACTAACTAACTAACTAACTAACTAACTAACTAAATAACTAACTAACGAACTAACTAACTAATCAATCATGGCGAGGAGTTTAGAATCAACCGCATTATTCTCGTCCTCTAAATGCAGCACGCATCCCATGAACAGCAGCTGTACTCCGGGACGTTTAGAAAAAGCTGTTTCCGTGGAAACATCGTCACAACTTCCAAACAGGCTCACCGATCCACGCTCAACAGTTTCTTCTTCTTGCTCCGCTTCCACAATGAATTCAGAGTAAGTCAAATACTGTTAAATTTTAACACGACCTGTATTTGTTGCCCTGAAACTTGTAGGCTATGTTTTACCACTTGCTTGTAATATCCATTTAATTCGAGGTTTGATTAAATGAAGGTAGCAAACTTTGTCGTGATGCTAACGACAATGCTAGCTTGTACAGGCTACATTGTCGAGAGTTTACCGGGGTTTTGTTCTCATTTCTCCTAGAGATTCTTCAATTCTCATGAGTAACGATGTTCCACCGACAAAATCTGGCAAGTACATCTATTTATATTAACTTAGCTACCTTACTTAGCCAGTAGTAAGCTTGCAGGGAGAGTCGTCTGCTGGACCGTGGTAAGAGGATGCTGCCCATCTATCATCGCAAGAGTGGTGTTAGGGCATGGGATAATGTAGTTTGAATGTGATGTATGTGTATATGCAAGTGATGCATTTTCTTGTTTTACTCTGTACTTGTGTGTATTCTAATTTTACAGGTGTCAAAACAGGGTACCAGACAGCAGATGGCCACATCTCTCAGATCCCTGGACTGTCTCCAACCATCAAAACTCTTAATGAAGACAAGGCCCGGGGTCGAAGGGCCGGAGTCCTAGACAGTGATTCTGACTACGTCAAGATTGCAAAACAAGGAGGTCACAAGGGTAGACTCATCCTGTTTTCTTATAAATGCATGGGTTCCTCTAGTTGGTTGATACCTGCTGGGAGCTGAGGAGTAGTTCGCCTCCTGCCATGTCCATGGCTGAGGTGCCCTGAGCAAGCATCTAACCCCCAAATCGCTCGCCGGGCGCAGTCCTTACATGCTGCTGCCCACTGCTCCAACTGTACACACTACTGTGTAAACAAACGGATGGGGCAAACGGCAGGAGGTGGACTGTCCCCATAGTGGGACAATTACGGGTTAAATTATTCTTATTATCCTAACATCTGTGTGTGTTTTTTTCTCTCTTTGTCACAGGACTTCTGTGGTACGAGCAAGACTCATTTACTTCTAAACCGAGTTCATACAAAGCTCCAAACTGGTTTTGCCCTGAATCAGCAGACACCAACCAGCCAAAGTATGTGTTTTTTTTAGTATCATGTGGTCTATTACTGAAACTAATCAGAACAGAATCAGCTTTATTATCATTGCCCATCGACTCAGAATTGCAAAAATAAGTAATATGGCGTAATAATTGTATTACTATAGTACCTCTCATGGTTCTGCTACTGCAGTGATATTATAGATAGTACTACTACACCATTTATGTCACCACAATGCTAATTTTTACTGTTTATTCTTCTTTATCTGTTCAAGCTACATTGTGTTTTTTTTCCAACAGCCCAATTAACAGCAAAGAGAAGCAAAACCCTGGAGCTTTTCAACCATCAGAAGCTCCCTTTGGGATGGACAATATGTCAGCCTGGGAGAGGGACAACAGCAGCAGCAGTGGAAAAGAGAAGGTAAACAAAGTCCTTGAGTCATTTAGAAAGCAATTTGGGCAAACAAGGGACCACAATAAGAATTTATTTGATCTTTTTTTGTGCGTTGTTTGATTCTGTTATGATTCTGTGGTTTAAGACAATGGATTGTTTGTGATCTGTGTGGCGTAGGTTATTGATTCTCAAAGGCTTAAACTCAAAATGAACCAAGGTGCCAAGAGAATGTAATTCACTAAATAACCACAACACTGTGACTTTGTTATGTGTTCTTTTGTGTTCAGAGCGACGTTCAGGGTCATTACAACAAGCCGGAGAATATCCAGACATCCAATCAATTTAACGAGCTGACCAAATTCAGGAGAATGTGAGTTCACAGGGTGGTCACAAGATGGTGCAGTTGTTCCATTATATATTCAACATGAACCGCTCTGCAGGATGCCAGTTTTTACAACGCGCGGTAACCATGTTAGTTTGATTGGAAGTAGCTCAGTAAGAGAAGTACATGGTTGTTGGAGTCACAGATGCAAACTGTACTATTGTCATACAGAAAACATCACCCACCACATATAAACTCAGTAGTTCTTTATGTGTATTTTAGTTGAGTATTTGAGTAGTATAATTGAGTATCAGCTAGTTGTCAGGTGGCGTCATAAAGTTTTGATGTAAGTAAAGTAAAAACAAAAGTCAGATGTCCATTTGTATGTTTAAACATTTACTGCTTGCTTCTCGGAGCGTTAGATCCCAATGTGCTTTTAATTTAAAGTGAAGTGGACCAGAATGTTCTGTCTTTGTTCTGTGCATAATTGTTTCAAAATTGTTTGTAACATCAACCATTTGAGGTGGACAAGGCATGAGAACCGCAAAGTTAAAGTCCCATCACTACAAAATTCCCTCCTTAGTCTGGTTAGTCTGCTTCCATTGAAGCTCAGCAGGGAAACACAGAGGCAGTTAGACGTCTACAGCATGGAGTAAACTAGACATTAACTTCAAATGAAAGGTATTTACAGGGACTGCAGATTTTGTCACCATCATCAACATTAAAAGTTTAGCAAGACAGTAGGATGTGGTATGAAAGACCATAGAAACAAAAAGCCGAGTCAGTGTACACGTGACCATTTAATGTTTTAGGGGAAAAGGGGAACATTCCAGAAGTTGTTTGCTATGTTGACTGTAAACGATTTCGCAATCAACAAAGTTTTACTTTACTTTGCAAACTGGATCTCCCAACTGTTTAATTCTGTAGCTATTAGCATTACAAAACATAAGCTAAATGGCCGATAAACATTTAAAAGCCTGCATATTTAAGAGGGCTTTTTATTCTAGTCGCCATGTTGTGATGATGACAAAGCAGGAATGTGCAGGCTGCTGACGCAGGTCTAGCAAAACAGCACCAAGGCCCGTGGCTTTTAGAAAAATCTACATGATCATTTATTTGCTTTGGCTCACAGCTGATCGGAGCTGTGTGTTCCCTGTACCTTTGGGAAATGTCATTGACTCGTCAGACACCCAAAATAACCCCACATGCAGTGGTACAGAGACTAAACAGTAAAGATCACTGTCATAGAGCACGCGTGATAAAGATGCAAAAGATATGTAAAATCCTATTTAGTGAAGCATGAAAACCTACAGGACTGGTGGGATTATTCTAGACCTAATCATATTATTATTTCAAGAATGTTGTACCATCAGTTTTATGGTCACGGAGGACGTAGGGTCAGTAAGAACAGAAGAGTCCGCCTGACAGTAATTACTTCTACTTCTCTTTTTGCTCTGTCTCAGGAAAAGCATGATTCACTGGCTTGTTGAGATGGGCAATAATTTGTTTGGTACAAGATGTACAGAAAACTGCCAATTGCAAATACCAGATGTTGAAATAATACTTTAGTAATAAGTAGCCAGAGTTTGTCCAACAATGTTGGGCTAGGGTCCATGTTTAATGTTTAAGCTGTCTCCACTGTCTGGGTGATCCAGTGGTAAAATATTACATTCAAATGTTCCGTTAAAAAGCTAAATCTAAACATAAAATTTTTGCTCATACAGAGTATTTGACAAGAAACCAGCCCCTGTTGACATGTCTAAGCTGTTGCGCTTCGGTTACGCAGAAGACAACGGGCCGGAACAGTGACGTGAGTAGTGCAGCGTTTGAATTATGGTCTTAACCGTGTCACTATTTATTTTTGTCATGCTCTCTGAGTGTGCTTTTTGTACAATAAAAAGGAAATGCAGGCAAGCTGTTAAGATGTGTATTAATTTTACGAGACTACTGCATGAAATGATGGCGACAAGAATGAGATGTGAAGAATTTACAAGGCTCCCTGACAGTTTAATATAGAGATATTAGTGAATTATGTGATTATTGTAATGACTTGTATTCTTATGTAACAGGCTGGGACACTGCCAGGTGCACAGGCAGAGGATGGACAGTTTCCAATTCCTCAAAAAGGAACAGTTGGTCCCCTTTGCTCTAACCATGTCTTTATATCGTTTTCTCCTTCGTTCTGAGCCACGAAAGACATTTTATTTGTGTGAGAAGCTTTTGCTTTGCTGAATTAAAGTTAGGACTTTTTATTTATTGTGCCTGTTACTGTTCCCTTAATGGTCAAATAAAAAAAAGGCACAAGCTGTTAACACCTGTGTTAAGTCCATTTCTGTGTCTTTAACTCTGTAAATGGCAGTTTGATGGTTCAAATAAAATTTTAATGTTTCTAAATGTTTCATGAACTTTTTTTTTGTGCTCACAGACTTAAATCTAAATGGGAATAATTTGTAACCCAATACTGTAAAATGAATAAAATAATGTTTCGCTTCCTGAAACTCATTAAAAGGACAGTTAAAGTAAAAGATAAATCATTTAACAAATGGCAGACAGACTGTTCTGTTGGTTATACTTGACATTGGTTGTGTGTTATTGTTTTGATCTGCCGGTGTGTTACGCTCCAGTGTCAGAGGTTATCTAAGTGTTCCCTAGGTAGACACGTCACAAAACATCAGATATTCACTCCAGACTGGCCCTTACTCACATTCACACATGTCACAAACGTGTTCTTTAGTTGTTGACTTTCTTTTTTGAAAATGTTTTGAGCCTTTGGAACGGAGGCAGATAAAAGAAATGCGTGTGATTGATCTGGCTCTGTTTGTGTAGGATGTTTTTGTGAGAGCAGGGACGCTACTCCTCTTCACGGAGCCAATCAGCTGCCAGGTCAGAGATCACCACTATATTAGCTCCGCAGCTGGATGCAACTCTTATTTGAAAACCTGCTGTGGCGAGTACTTGCGAGTTTTTTACGGAAACCTTTGAAGGCATTTCAAAATATTGAAGCAGCCATGGCACCGATTCTTCTGAACTGTATGGGGAATGACCACAATGAGTATATAAAGTAAGTATCTGGAAGGTTTTTGCAATTGATGTTTCCCTTTCTTGTTGCTCCTCAACGCTCTACGTAACCTTATGTAATAGTGTTTGAAATACCTAGTTGGATTGAATTCTGTTCATGTATTAAAATGCATTAAAATGCTTTCAGGCAACAGGTCCAAGTGAAAAACCCCTACCTGGAAGGCATGGAAGAGGACATTCTCTACCACTTCAGCTTGGGCACTAAGACACACAACCTCCCAGAAATGTTTGGAGACATTAAGGTTTGTAAAATAAGATAAATCATTTTCTAAAAGATCGAAAACTTGAATTTAATAATCCTCTTTCCCTCTCTGTTTCCCGTAGTTTGTGTGCGTCGGTGGCAGCGCAAACCGAATGAAGGCTTTCGCCCAGTTCATCCACCAGGAGCTTAAGCTGACTGGAAACCCAGAGGAAATCAAAGATATCTGTGAGGGAACTGACCGCTACTGCATGTACAAAGTGGGGCCAGTGCTCTCCATAAGTGTAAGTATTCCACAACACACACTGGAAATATACTTGGAAGGACTTTTAATAAATAATAATCCATGTATGTTGTATTTTACAGCATGGCATGGGTGTCCCGTCCATCTCCATCATGCTGCACGAGCTCATCAAGCTGCTGCACCATGCCCAGTGCCGTGATGTGGTCCTGTTTCGCCTGGGAACGTCCGGTGGAATCGGTGAGTACACTGTTTTCCACATACAGTGAACCGCTAATGTACTGCTCTTACACAAGGATGTTATATAAACGGCCCTGTGTCGTCTCTAGGTCTGGCTCCGGGGACAGTGGTGGTCACAGATAAAGCAGTGGACTACTCTTTCCGCCCTCAGTTCGAACAGGTGGTTCTGGGTAAAGTTATCACCAGGAGCACCGAGCTGGACGAGGGAGTGGCCAGTGAGCTTCTGCAGTGCTCCTCTGAGCTTCAGAACATCCCAACGGTGATTGGAAACACCATGTGCACCCATGACTTCTATGAAGGTATGGCTGAACGTTTTTTTTTTGTTTGTTTTTTAAATCACATACATTGCAACCTTCCATTCCTCACTGACAAATCTTGTGCTGTGCCTCTGTAGGTCAAGGCCGACTGGACGGAGCTCTCTGCTCTTTCTCTCATGAAGACAAACTGGAGTATCTGAGGAAAGCGTATGATGCCGGAGTGAGGAATATTGAAATGGAGTCCACTGTATTTGCTGCCATGTGCCGTGTCTGTGGCCTCAAAGGTACGTTCAAAATTATACAATGCCACCGCTTACTGATTCCACTGGCCTAAAACTGGTCAAGACCTACAGAATCTTTTTTCTACTGACTGTAATCTGACCGACAAGACAGTCTAGGAAACTATAACATATCATATTATAACCAGTAATCTCTCTTTTCTCTCCAGCGGCTGTGGTCTGTGTGACACTGCTGAACCGCTTCGAGGGAGACCAGATCACCTCCCCGCACGATGTCCTGGTAGAATATCAGCAGAGACCTCAAATCCTGGTGTCCCACTTTATCAAGAAACGCCTGGGACAAATCTAACAGCCCAGCCACTTCAGGACACTGTAAATAGCTAATATGTAGATATGTATTGCACTGAACCTGTTAATATGTGTATTAGATGCTTATTTAAAATGTTTATGATTTCTTTGATGAAGCTAAAATATATATTTGTGTAAGTGTGGACTGTATCTTTTCATATTTAGCACTTTGATATGTGTGTGAGAAAGCAGAAGTTCTCCAAATAAAATCTGCTGAAAGTAGATTTTCTCGTTCATCTCATCGCTAAGGCTTACAGAAAATGATCAGTGGACGTGTCACCACAAATCTGCTTTTTTAAATCCACAGGGGATGTTAGAAGGATCAAAAAACTCACTTAAATTTGAACCATTATTCCAGTGGCGGAGATTTGCAGTCAATCAGCGGCGTCTAATTTTACGTCTTAGATGCTTTTTAGATGAAAAGCCATAATTATTCCTTCACGTTCTCTTGTAATACAAGCAGACAGAGTAGACTGTCCAACAATATAACAGCACTGAATGTGAACATTACAACTAGCAACTTAGGTCATATAAAGTTTGTTAATCCAAATCTCCATATCCACTGACTGATAACTGCAGATATTGTGCAACTATTTTCTTATATGTATCACCACTGCATCTATACTGTATTGCTTATACAGGAATAACAGCATAAAATCTACATTAAAATCCTATGAAACTTATTGCACTGTGTCAATTGGTGGTCAATACTTGTATTTCTGTTGTAGCAAACTGCACAATTTTTACACATGAACAGTGTCATGCACATGTCACATGCAAGAATAAGAGTCGGCTGCACTTCATAATGAAAGCCACACATAAACCTTCAGAATTTAAGGATGGATGCTGTGTCCCGTCGAGGCGGTTTGGGAGGCTTGATGACAGACAGAACGTCTTTGGCGTACTGGCTTTGGTGCAGACCGGCCTGCCGTAGAGCCTGCTCAACCCGCACTCTCGGATCAGACACAATCTGGAGAACAGATATTGAAAAAAAAAAACACAGAGAGTAAAATATTTACAGCTGTTTCAAACTAGAATACACCCACTGTGTTACTGGTGTTTGCTTTTTTCACAACACATTTAAAACATGAAGGTTAATCACTGATTTGTCATGGTTTGATACAGGTGGAGAAGATTGTCAGAGTTGGACAATCATTAGTAATATCCCGTGTTACAAAATGAGCAAATCTTAACTTGTTCTCTACCGTAACAACAAAACACACACAGCCTCTGCAGTTCATTGACTGACTTGATGGCCTTGAGGTCAAGGCTGTGTGCTGATATGAGGACAAACACTGTTTGACCAGACAGTCATGTTGCATAATTTTCCTCCACTGAACGGGTCACAAGTCAGTCTCACCCAAGACAAAACAAAACCTAAACAACTGATTATAATCAATGAAATCAGGGAAAGAGGTCAAAATAAGGAGAGCACAGATAAGGAGGTCGGGGCAGACGGCCAGGAATCTGTGGAACATTTGGAGTCACACAAACAAAAGGTTAAGATTACAGTAAACGTTATGGTGCCTCACCTGTGTGTCTGTGTACGTGTTAATGCTGTAGAGAGGCCTCTGGAGCTCAGGCTCCTTTACATTCAAGAGTCGACTCCTCCAAGCCTCTGTATCTGCCATCATCCTCTCTGGATCTGCCTCTGCCACCACCTCAACCTAAGATAAGTGAGAAAAATACATTTAATATATTGGTAACAGACACTTGTCTTCTGACTTACAGCCATAAGGTGGCAGTGGCGCCTTTACTCAGACAAGGAGTTTGTGGGTAATTCCAACTACCAGAACAAATCCGAGTGGTTGAAAGTGTTAAGACCAGATAATGATCCACCTGCTTTCTGAGGGCTTCCAGACGATTCTGTCTCTCTTGTTCTTCTCTCTGCTGCTCAAGCTCTTGTGCCTCTCTCTCCATCCTCCTCTGCTGCAACACATCTGCCCGAAACTGCACCCTGAAGGGAGCGGAGAGGGTGCATTGACATCAGGCCTAAACAACCCTTCTCTTCCACGACTGCTGCCACAGTTTACATTACCTATCGCTCCTGACACAGCATGCCTCCGGGCTGTGGAGGGTTTTATGGAGCTGCCAGAGTGCCGTTCCTCTCCTATCAACTGTTTTTATCTCTTTCTCAGCCCCCGTGATTCCCTTTCTCATTCCTGCCACAGTTTATTCTCACAGTCATAGTCAGCGCCATTATACGGTATTACTGCTTGTGTGTGCCTGTGCTCATAGAAATACTATGATTTTATTTTTTTCAAAAGCAATAATACACAGCCAAACATGATGTTTCTGGTTGAAAGAAAGAAGAAGAAATGGGTTGCACCCCCCAACAGCATGGATGATTGTGTTTTGGTGTGGTCTCGGTGGGACCTCGCTCTAAGAGGAGCTGCTGGAGGGTGGTTAGTGAAACAGCGTTGATCTCTGGTTTGATCTCCACCGTGTCCATGGCTGTGATGCCTTGAGCAAGCTCCTAAAATTCCTCACAACTGCTTCCCAGGCACATTGAATGGCTGCCCACCGCCCCAAGTGTGCTCACTTGGTTAAATGCAGAGAACAAAGGCAACACCTCTAATGACTGGTTGGAGTTGACTGTGGACAGATATTAGGGGACAGTAATAACAGTGCTGTAGTGTTGTATCGACACACAGCATTTTTCTCATTTGAGAAGATGAAGTCAGCAGGAATTTACACCGACCGGCCACAACATTATGACTAATAACAGAAGTAAATAACACTGATAATTCAGTGTCCTGCTGGGTAACTGTTGGACCTGGCATTCATGTGGATGTTACTTAGACATGTAACATCCACGTAGACCAGAGCAGGCACCCCCACCCCAAAGCAATGGCACTCCTTGTGTTGATCTGGCCTTCAAATTCAGGATCAGAATTCAAGCTCTTTAGGACGTGGTCCGATCACACTGACATAAGATGGGTTATCAGGCCATGCACAAACATGCAGCTCGAGTGCTGCTGTCATAAAATCAAAAGGGGGAAAAAAACAAACACTAAGATATTATAAAGCTCAGGGACACTAATAGAGATTCAACTTTTCACTCAAAATGGTTAGCTAATATCCTTTGGGATTAAACATGTTGTTTTAAAATAAATACAAATGTAAGACAAACAAAAAGGTAAGTAGAGGTTGTGTACTTCTGATGGACAGTCATTATTTTTGGGGAGGTTTCAGGATTGTCTTTTAACAACCTTGATTCACCAGGCAGCAGTGAAAACTCAAATATCCCATGGTGCAGCACTCACCTCTGTTTATCTCGCCTTGCCTGTTCTTCCATGACGCTCCTCAGATTAGCAAGTCTCTCTTGATCCCTCTGCTCCAGCAACTCCCTCCTCTTCTGCTGCTTTAAATAAAACTGCCTGACCTGGGTCAGGGGGGAACAAAACAGAACAACAAAGAATAAAAAGTCAACAAGAACTGCCATCGGACACACAGACTCCCGGAGAACTCCCAGGATCATCATGTCCTATTGATTGAGACAGAGCGGGAATCAGATAAGTGTAAATAGAGAGAATGAGATGATATTTCAATGTCTGCAAGACTATTGTGCTAAATGATATGGAATCCAATGAGGCCTAACTGTTCTCATTAATCAGAGTGTCTCAGACTGCCCATATCTCCTAGCAGACCCCTGAGGGGAGAGTTAATTAAACAGTCAGACACACACTGGGGTTGTTGTACCTGTGAGCTCAATAACTAAAATAAATCATCGAAATGCTCAAGTAACTGTTGCAACTCTGGCTTTCTCTTTGACATCCATGTGTGTCCACATTAAAAGCCTTTAAACTCAGATAGTAAGAAACTTTAAGTTAAACTCCCCTTTACGATAGTTTTGTTTCACACAGTGTTCCTTAAGTCCAAAAAGACACTGTGTTGTTGGCTAACTCAAAAACTTACTTTAAAAGTGTTGAAAGCGACAGCCCAATAGCAATGCTTCTATAATACTGTATATAACACAATAACAGCTTCAGACATTAAACAATATGTACTCACTTGCCAGTTCATTAGGTACATTAGGGAAAAGGGATGCATTCTGATATAACAGTCCTGCATTAAATCTCAGCCTCATGATGGTTATGGTATTCAACTGTGACTCAGCTAGCTTTTAAATTGTATTACGTTGCACATGTGTTTTCATAATTTTGATCATGCAGTTGAATTACCACCTCTCTTACACCATTTCAACATAAACTGACCATTACAACGGTCATAAGGGGGATTTAGTGCAAAACAGAAAGCATTTGTTTTCACTAAAGTACCTAAAGGACTGGTGAAGTGATTGTATTTCCTTGAATAATCACCCATACATTCATATGTGCACACACCAAAAGGTTTTAAGATGATTTGACAGAGCGAATATGATTCAAGGCTTTGTGTGCTGAATGCTCGGAATTAAACTGAGCCTAAGTGACTTCAATCTTTTAAATTATTACTATTATTTAATTACTTCTTTCAATTTTAAAGGACAATTTGGCACACCCCAAACACTGATCTGAACCTAAGGCCTGCTGTCTGTGAAAATACACAATCAATCATTGCTGATGTGGTCACTTCCTGCTTTTTGATACTTCAAGTTCTCTCCTTTGCAAATAGGCTGTGCGCATCTCCACTGCAGGCAGGCTGCATGATAATGAAGCACATCAATTCTTAGTCATTTTTCAGACAATAACCTGCATGCACAAGAAAGGTGATGGATCTTAGGAAGCGCAGGAAAAATGACCATCTATCATCTAGAAAGAATATTTGCTATAATATATGTATGTATGATGATTTCTTGTATAATAATGAACAACATCATATTAACTCAACCTGGTTTGACATTTTTACAAGCGTGTGTGTGACTATAGAAACCATAAAGTCCAAGGAATTGAATCATACAGCCGAATGAAACGGGGATTTAAGCTTGGAGACATGCGCAAGTCTCGTTATCAAGGTATCTGACACCTTTATTTCAGTGGGTGTGAACAAGAAGTATTTACTTTTTCTTTCTGCTGCGACCTGACAGTGGCCTCCTTCTCCTGCTCCCTCTTTAACCTTGCCTCTTCCTCCTCTTGTTGCCTGGCTGCGATGGCTGCCTCCAGCTTAGCCACCTCCTCCTGCTGGGCCCGCCACTGCTGCAGCTACAGACGTGCATGCAAATACACGCCAGGGGGGGAAACAGAAAAGAGATTACTGTCCATCAGCAGCTTCTTTGAAAGAAACACTCACATGGAGACAACTGGCTGCCAAAGTATGGCAAAGAGGTGTCTTTGTTTGAGATCACCCCTAGACCTGTCAATGCACTGAATCATAAAGAAAATCCCTGCGCTTGAGACCTGGGATAAACAAAACCTATTCAAGCGAGCAGTGCTGTCTTTGCTTGCAATTCTAACAAATATGCCATAAAGATTTTGAGCATTGGCTTTTAACTTAACAAGCGAAGATCTAGCTTGTTTTTGTTATTATCTAAGTTTGAGTTTCTCTGAAAGAGAAAGTCCCCCTTTCTAAAATTACGGTTATTACTAAAGATAGAGATACGATGCCTTGACAAAATATGACAAACAAACGGTCCTAATACTGAACGTGTTTGCACAAAAATCAAAGCTTCACTCACCCAGTTAGAAACTATCTAAAAACAGATAAAACTTTTCCCACACACAAACACACACACACAGTCCGCCATTTGCTGGGTAGTGAGTGACAGGTTCGTTATGCAGCAGCCCCTCTGCGGCGTGCCGGGTATTGAAGTGTTGCATTCCGAGCGGGCAGATAGATTTACAGATCTATCAGAGGAGAGCTTAGGGATCCCCAAAGGAATGAACCGCAAATTAACGTGGTCACACACACATTAGCACCGGCAGTATCATCAAGTCAATCATACTTGATGTCTGCCTGAGAAAAAGCAGCTGTGTGTTTGAGATGGGACTTAAAACAATGCAGCTCTCTAATCCAGTTCTATTTAACGCTGTTGCGACTGGAGATACGACATGATACTACTTATTCGAAATGTTCTTCGCGTAGACATTTGTTGGATTAGTTGTCTGGAAACCTGGTTTGATATGTAATTTTCATATCTGTAAGGTCAACCCTGAGCAGTGACAAAGAGGGAATAATAGGATGGTGTACCTGCGGTGTAAGTCTTAAGATCATTTACTTGAGTTTTAAACAGCACTGTAAGAACAATACCTTTAGTAAAAGTACAAGTATTAGCAGTAAACAAATAATAGTACAGGTCTGGTCCCTCTCACTGACATATTGTTGGATTGGAAATCAATAGTGATACATCAGTGTTGTAAGCAGCATGTTACTGTTGTAGCTGCTTGACGTGGAGCTAATCTGAAATACTTTATAAAGAGATTTATTTGCAGAGACAGCAGATAAATCTGGGAGGGTGAGATGATTAATGGGAGAGGGAAGGAAGAAGAAGAAGAAAAAACAAAGATCCGAAAATATGTTTTTATTAACGGGATTTTGTTCCCATAACTTTGAGGTATTGGATCATTTGAAAGTTTATTGAAATGCAACCATGTGAGAAGTTTAGGACACGGGACTGAAATGTCAACCCCATCTACACACACTTATACTGTTTGTGAGATGCCAGAAGCCAAAAAGTTTAGAAACCGCTGATTTGATATTGAACATTCATTCATTTGTTCATTCATTCATCTTCTGTAACCGCTTGTCCTGTTGCA
This sequence comes from Planiliza haematocheilus, assembly GCA_005024645.1. Lineage (NCBI taxonomy): Eukaryota > Metazoa > Chordata > Actinopteri > Mugiliformes > Mugilidae > Planiliza > Planiliza haematocheilus. The sequence continues at coordinate 7,168,292 of SRSE01000725.1, forward strand.
GGGGGTGCTGGAGCCTATCCCAGCTGTCATCAGGCTGAGATAGGCTCCAGACAGTCACATTCACATCTAAGGCCAATTTAGAATCACCAATGAACCTAATGAGCATGTCTTTGGATGTTGGGAGGAAGCCGGAGTACCTGGAGAGAACCCACGCAGACACAGGGAGAACATGCAAACTCCAAACAGTGAGGCCCAGTTGGCCCATGGATTCGAACCCAGATCCACCACACCACTGTGTTACAAATGACACCACATTAACAAGATGGCAGCGTCCACGTCCGTGAAAGTCTGGCTTTGTTTTTGTAAAGAGGGTGAGAAAGCCGAGATGTGTCCATTTTTATATACAGTCTGAGTGAAATCCACATCTTAAAGTAACAAAAGCTGTCAAATTGATTACAAATTGAATTTCTTTTGACATGTGGAAGTACAACTTAGCTTAAAATAGAAAGACAAAGTCTTACAGTTTTAAGACAACAATCTTAAAACTGTACATATGTAAAATACTTGTGTAAATCGACTGAGACCATTTGTACACGGTAGAAGTACTGCATATTGTATCAGTGTAGCATAATCTTGTGATTTGTGGAATGATGGACAGTAATGATTTGATTCACTTCTAGTATATAGTTAAACAGACTTCAGTCAGTGGCACACTTCAGCTTTGGTATTGCGTGAGTCCTTTGCTGATGATTTTTTCCTACCTTATTATGAACCTTTGATAAAGGACATAATGTTAACTAATGTTTACTTTTTGTACATATAGAGGACTTAAATACACTTCTAACTGTTCATATTAAGGAGCTTCCTGGTGGCTGCTGACCGTGTATCGGAGTAAATATTTCCGGCCATCTCTCAAAACTGGAAATCGATAATGTTTCACAATTATCCACATTTCAAAAACAAAACTGTCCAAAAAACACTTTTATCTATACTGGCCACAGGCAATTGTTTCACATGAAATTTCTCCATCTACCATAAAAAGCCGTAAAATCACATCAGAGATGCCCTTTTCTCTTTTTTTCTCATCACATAATTATAATACATATAATAATCCATCAGAGATGATACGACATCTAAACAGCCTGGTGGGTGCTTTTGTAGAGCGTATTGTTGAGATACATACAAACATGTAACAGATAACCGCCGTCTTTGTTTTTATTTCCAAAGTCTTAAGTTCATTTGCAGCCTGAGGTCACATATAATGACAAAATAATCTGAAATCTATCTTTAAAACTTCCACAATGTCTGAATGTATTTTGTATGATTTCTTGTTTAGGCAGAGATGAAGAGGCGTTTTAGGAAGCACAAAGGGAATAAAATGGTCATTATGTACAGTCTACAGTCGTTTGTCACCGCAGTCTCATTTTCTGTGAATTCAAAGGGAAATGGGACACCATCCTTTTTCATGGTAGCACGAAAAAAGACTGCAGATATGTCAGAATAACAAAAGAATGATGGTCCTTTTTATCTGCGCACTGCAGCCGGCTGAAAGCCTTTGTTACCATCACTGTACAGTTAAATGTCTTCTGTCAGGGGGGGCGTTGTAACAGCCATCTTAACTTTCCATCGCTGGTCATTTAATGGCAAACCTTAGATATATGACAGATGAGCGAAACAGATTAAATGCAAAACTACAAATCACCCAGACGAGACAGAAACTTGCACTTCCCCTCCGTATGAGGAACCACTGAGTGACATTAATGATACATGAGATTTATAGAAATCTTAAATGGACAAGAACCAGCGTCCATTATGAAATGGGAAAAATGATCCGTGCAGTAATTGCTGTATATCCACAGCTAGCACGATTTCCCTGAGGTCCATAACAGATACATCACATTGCAGGAGAAAGATTATACACAAATGAGCAATTAGCTCCTCAGAGAGTTGTCAGCGGAAAGACTGTGTGGCCCACGCACTGTCCAACCAGCCACCAGAGGGACTTCAGAGACGCTGACACTCTGACACCACTGAGAGGGGATCAGCAAAGGGAGTGCCTGGAAAATATTCCACTACACTGCTACAGGTTGCAGATAATCAGGCCGTAAATAAACCCCGTAAACAGTTTGTTTCATGAAAAAGAAAAATCTCCCTTCTTATGAAAATCTTTCCTTTGTCGACTGTTGTGTGGCTAGTCCTGCTGGCCCGCTCATCCCTTTCCCACCTGAGCATGCTGCAGCTATCTTCCACCCCTCCAGGCTTTATTTGCTCATGTGGAAAACACAATCGCTCATCAAAGATGCCTGGGAGCGAGATATAAGTGGGAGGTAAAATGAAAGCAAGAAGAGAATAAAGGGCTTGAATGAACAGTAAGACCAAGAACAATAGCAGCTAATTACAGCAGCCAGAATAGCGCAGAACAAACAGCTGATGATGAGCCCGTCTTTCTGTGATAAAATGGAAAGAAAATAAGCCAAGGTCTCCAGATGCACGGAGCGTTAACTGGTTATCTCAATCATCCATTTCATCTTAACACAACAATTCCAATCACATCTGGAGCTCATTCTGAAACCTAACAACTCCTTCAAGATCAGTAATGTCATCTCTGTCCAAACAATACAATCCTGCCAGTCATCTCTGGCTCCCAAGAAGAAGCTGCAGTGTGTGACAGCTTTGCCCTTTCCAAAACCGAGGAGAACGAGCTAACTCTGAAATCAATTACCCTCGATTTCTGCTCACTTCCCCAGCATTCGGCACCGCTCCCTGTACTGAGGTCAGAATCTGACCGGCACTGACCAAAAATCGCCCTGTGTGTGCTCTCATCTGAACCAATGGAGGAGATGAGATATGGAGGCTTATTTGCATAAACCCATAAGCTTTTTTTTTGTGTCTATTAGATTAGAGCATACTTCTATTTTATTAGATGACTAAGTTAAATAACTTGAGTTGAGTTTTCCACCCTCTGGCTACAAAAATCGAGGGTACAAGAACTACTGTATCTACGCTACGAGCATATTTTTAAACAAGTGAGGATGAGCCACTCTTAAATGATATGCTGACAATGATAAAATACACATTTTAATACATTTATAGGTGACCTGCCAGCTGCATTGCACTAGTCTTCTTCTAAACTACACAGGACACTGAACACAACAAGACTGACTCACAGCAGAGTCAGGAGAGTTGTTTGGATCGGAGGGAGCAGCTGCAGAAGCCAAAGCGTTAAAGAAGCAGATGCGATGGGGAGGAGAATCCATCTTGCCTCGCCGCTGCGTCTCTGCGCCGCGGTGATAAAGGCGGCGGAAAGAAAGACTGGATGCAAACAGGCGTCCATCTGAGCGTCCACAAAAATGTGGGCGCATGCACAAAAAGCGTGGACGAGGATAAGTCATGGGGATGAAAATGTCTGTGATTTTCTTTTGCCAAAGAGAGCCATGAAAACCAACCTCAGACGTGTGTTTGTTAAAGTCTGACGTGGGTAATGTATGTTTTACCCCGGGTTTATCTAAACAACTGAATGTCAAAGGCTCCTGTTATTTTCAGAAACACATTATAGAGGGGCTTGTTTTGAATAATGTGTTCTGTCATGTCGAAAAAAAAAAAAAGGTTTTTTATATTGCTCAGCTTTATTATGCCACAGTCGCTGCAGCTGTGTCTGAAGTAGCTCCATTTTGCCAGAACTGAATGTAAAATGATCATTGCCCTTGAGTTGTAAATGACAGCAAAGCATAAATGTGAAAGCAGTCCAATTAAACGTAAGAATCAGCTGCATAGTAATAGCAGGGAAAAATCCTGAACAACATGATGATGATCTGCAAGCTGCTGATTGTTTTGTTTGAAGCTGTAGGAATGTACATGTTCCAGGTGGTAGACTTCACCTTCTTTTTGTGATATTGATAATTATGTCTTATTTAAGGCTTACTTAATTTTACTACATGTCAGCTGTTCTCTCCGAGTGACCTCGATTGCACATTGAGCTATTCACTCATCTGCACTGTAACAGCAACTGAGATTGTAGCCCGTAGTATATTTCCCTTTGAAGACAAGGTCGTGAGCCTTTATGCTAGACTGGATGGAAAAAAAATGTTATTTCCAGCTTTTGTTGTTTAAGCATAGGAAGACTTTTTGGTGTCATGAAGTACCATGAAGTGAATCAGAGATCATTTGTGTTTAAAGGGGAATTACCATTTTATACAACCTGGACTTTAATTCACCCATATAACTTTGGTGTCATTTGGAGTTGTTTGGACGATATTTAGATCCGCCTATATCCATATAGTAGGAGTAACTGGGGCACCGAAAAGCAGCCTCTAAATAACGCATTATCTGCCGCGAAACTCGTTCTTTTCACCAATATTTCGTTATCATACGCTAGTGCTATTCTCCCGTTGAGTCCTGAGTATCTGTTATCTATTCGCGGACATGCAGCAGTTTGTTGTTCTTTGGCCAGCTGTTCCTCTCTCTGCCTCAGCATCCTCCTTTCAACGAGCTCCTCATCCGTATACTCTGGCTCGAAATGGTGAAGATGTCCATCATAAACAGAGTCGTCGTCCACAGCCTCAGAATTGGAAAAATATTCAGCCATGTTGCAAAAAATTAGCAGAAGCAAATTACAGGTACACAAGTAACGTGGGTGCGTGCGGCGCTCAGAGATGACATCATCCAGGTCAGAGGTTAGTAGGTCAAGCTACAGACCCCGGATGATGATAACAGGTAACTCCAGACTCAATGGGGAATAGCACTAGTGTATCATAACAAAATATTGGTGAAATTTATAAGTTTTGCGGCAGCTAATGTGTTATTTAGAGGCTGTGTTTCAGTGCCCCAGTCACTCCCACTATATGGATATACACGGCTCTAAATATCATTTTAACAAACAATCGTATTTTATGCCAGAAACAAGGACCAGGTTGTAAAAATAGGGCAATTCTCCTTTAAGAGCTATACTCTTTTGAAAAAGACAGTTAAATAACAACATTAAAGCAAAAGCCAGTGGATTTTACTTTAGTGTTTGCAAAAAAATGTATTCTAAAGCCCTGTTCACATATAAAACGATTTGCTTTTCGCTTTGTGGTTGGCGACTAATGGCTGTTCCAGGCTCTGGGTAACCTTTTTGTACATTTCGGAACCGCAAATGTTTCTGGATAAAACAATATTGCTAGTGTGTGGATAGAGCTTGCCAGCACAACACTGATAATTCACCCAGTTTTTTGTTTTGGTTTAAACTTGTACAATATCGATCACCAAGAACTAGCGCTTCTTACTGTCAGCGATGCTGCCGCTCCACCTGGGTTCACCCAACGATCCAAACCTCCAAATAGTAACCGAAGTCACAGTGTTTCCCTGTGGCAAACATGTGGGTTTAGGTCATGAGTCAACTGTATCCGTTGCTCCCACTGGCCGTCAATTATGTGGGCTCAAAGTAAAGATTAATAGTTCCCTACCACTTTGCGCTGCCAGAGGTATTTTTGTATATCATTTATACAACTCACTGAATTCCATTAACATCCCACGATTTCTTGTCGCCACAGCACCCACAAAACTTGTTTTCCAAGAAACATTTCAATATTTAAAGGACCAGTGAGTCTCATTTAGTGGCATCTACCTTTGAGGTAGCAACACGCCATCTCTAGAGCAAGTATGTTTGATTTGTCTCTTCTGGGTTACTGTGGTAACATGGCAGTGCAATATGCAACAGAGGTATCTATCATCATCTACCGTACAAAACAAGGAGCATAAGAAGGGGTGGAGGTTGTCAAATATTATCGTCCAAACATGGCAACATGGGAAGAAAAGACACCTGCATCAGGTTTGTCGGCTTGTTTGTTACCTCACACCATACTTGACTTGACTGTAAATGCTCCTGACATACAGTGCAATATATATATAGCCATATATATGCTTCAACAATTTCCCCCAAATGAAACTACGTTGTGCTTCTTATGTTTGCAAAACAACAAATCACTGACTGTGCTTTTATTTGACAAAATGAGACTCGGTGGTGTTGGCCCACGCCAGCCCTGCCTCATACATCAGTGCGTCTAACCAGCCACAGGACATAATCACCATTCTTTTAAAAACACGCAGGCAAAGCAAATACAATTTGTACGGCACTATATCAACAACACATGGATTTGTCCACATGAGTAACTTGTTTGTTGTGTGAATGTGAACTAGCACCCCTCGGAGACAACAACATCATGTTTGCAAGACCATCCTTATTAGCTTGTTTGCATTCACAGCCCATCCCAAGTGGCAGCTAAAGCCAGAGATGCTGTCAGGCAGGCGGGCGTAATGTACAGCCTCATCAGCAGATATACTGTACACAAGAAGGCAGTAAGATTCGGCTGGCAGACACATCAGACTATCACAGCCAGACATCTGATAGTTTGAAAGGGACTTTATGTGAGATATATACTTCAAACCGACTAAAATCCATCAATGCTACTAAATAAGCGTGTGCCTTATAAAAAAGAAAAGAAGAAAAGAAGACTACAGGGTAAGTTACAGAACAGTGAATACATCTAATATCAAAGCTACAGATCTACTTCCAGCAGGGATTAAATATGGGCTGCAGCTACAGACCTGTCTAATAAAGTTGAAAAGGTTCCAAAAACATGTAACAACTTCTGACGTAATTGAATAGCAGGCGCTGACCTTCTCTTTGAGATGCAAGCAGATGTCCTGCTGGTGCTGGCGGCCTCTGTGGAGCTCCAGCTCCTCCTGGTGGGCATGGTCAGCCTCCTGCAGTGTGACCAGGGCCTTGGCCAGCAGCTCGTCCCAGTCCCGCTGCCACTGCTGGGTCAATACATTCAACTGTGCCTGGGTGAAGCGCTGCAAGTCCCACACACGTTCATGCTCCAGCTGGAAGATCAGCGAGAATGGACAAAGGCATCAGTGAATGTATTTCGCTTACAAGCAATGTCATCGATGAGGAACTCAGTGTGGAAGAGTGAAGTGGCATCTCTACTGCATTATGCATGTGATGGATGGCATGCTAACGGAAATCTACAAACGTCCCTCCGTGATATACCGTCTCCAATCATGGCAGCAGGACCATGGGGACAACTCTGTGTCAGATCTAACTCTAGCTGGTGCATAAAATGTTCCCTTCTCTCCTGGCTGTGAAATGTCCTGAAGGAAAACAGTTCCTTTCTGTGTGAGGGCTGCCTATGGCTATTCATCATTGTGTCAGCGCACACAGAGGCTGCACCACTTGGCTGCTTCATTGGAACAGAGGGAATGATATTCATCTATGGGCTAATCGCGGCTAACTGACGGTGGGAAGGCATTAGACGGCTGACTGGTTTTATTGAAAATGAGTGAGCTGACAGACCTGCCATCAGAACAGAAATGCCAGAGGCAGTCAAGCAAGTCCTGTTTATTAATGCACAACTTTGGAACTTGAGGAAGAGGCACCTTTATTCCTCCCTTGTCCTCTCCTTCACTGCCCTTGCCCTCCTTGTGTTTTCTGAGAAGCGAGTAACCATGAGCGTAGTAGGTGTGCGCATGCATGGTTCCACGCATCATGTAGTGTCTCTTTGCTCACAGGCGCGCGTGCACATTAGCAAATACACTCAGCATGTTTGTAGAAACATGGTGTCTGCAGTGCACACTTTAAAGTGTCACAACACTTAGTTCAGTTGCTACATCCACAGCATAGAGCTGTCTCCATGAGGAGAGAGTAATACAAAGAAGAGAAAACAAAAATGGATGCATAGTCAGAAACAATACAGGGTTTGAATAATTTCCAATAGTGCCATGTTATGAGTGTATTACTATGAAATCCTGCTGGTACTCTGCTGGTTAGCATCCTACTTGTTTTGGGATAATTGACACTAAAGTGCCCCATCCAGCAGAGGGAGATCTCCACTCAACGCTAGATGGAGTACCACAACCTGAAAGTGACACTGACATACTGGCTGCACTTCAGGTCAGCAAAAGTAATACAGAAAACATGTCCACACACTGGTAGACGCAATCTAAAGTGGCACTTTGCCGATGCACTTTACTGGCCATGGTCAAGCAACCTGCTGCAAGAAGTCATTTATTTCAAATATCTTGGGATTAAGCAGGCCGAGTACATCACTAACAGACCCTCTGCCTTTGCTCTACTTTCCTTTGAATATCAGAGAAAGAAAATGAAAAAGTGCAGAGAACATAGGAGCCAATTTATCACCAAGGCTCTCAAAGTGTTATAATACATAAACTCTCTGCTTCACACCGTCCGTCTAACTAAAGGGGCCTGACAAAGGCAACAGAAGATGAAGCCATCAGTCTGAAATGATTGTTCGCAGATGGTACATAATGGTGAGCGATCAAAATATTAAAGCTCAAACAGAAATGACCTTCAATGCTCTGAAGTAAAAAAAAAAAAAAGAAAAAGAAAAAATCAACACGGGTAATAGCTAAGAGACTGACTCCATAAATTGTTAAATTGTAATTAAAGGGAAAACTATAGGATTTCCAATGCTCTCATATGTCTGTAAGAGCTATGGGAATATTATTGTTCCTAAACAAATACAAGAGAAATATATGCACAAACCACACTGCTGCCAGTAACAATTATTATTTTTTTCATTTTTTTGTCATAAATTCACAGCTTAGTTCAACTAGGGCACCAATCTTTTGGGCTTACTAGACAACAATCAATGTAATTTAAATGTAGCCTGTCACCAAAGAAAAGCCTATATGAAACCACAAGGTTTATATTTTACAAACCTGATACACTGATAGCAGAAAAGCATTTATGCTCCTAATCACAAAGGGTTTAGCAAACCAGTCTATTGTTCACGCTGATTATCCACTGCACGGAAGCCGGCTTAATCATGACTAATAGCTGAATTAGGTGGAGTCAAAACTACAGCAACTCTGTGACTCTCTGAGGAGGTGAAGAGCGTGGAGAAAGACATCGCTCCTCCCTGAAACCCCCACCCCTCCACCCACAAGGATGAACGATGAACAGCTCTAAATGCAGCACCCAGCTGGAACTGATATGAGGACAGGTCTCTGGGTGCCAGTGAGGGAGGAGAAAGGGCCTGGCGGTTGTCATGGTGATGCGAGGCAATGGTGTGAGCGAATTGTCCACAGTGGGTGACATGGCACATCCTGCAGCGTGCTGAGCAGATCATTGTCCAGGCTTATCTGTGTCTCTGCTCGATTCAGGGTAGCGAGCTACATTGATCAGGGAGCCTGTGGCTCACACTGCAGGTCTGCCTCTGACAGAGCAGAGGGGGTAGGTACATTTTTAGATGGGTGCGTGTGGATGTTTGCGGCTTAATATACAATATGCGCATGTACGAAACAGTGTATGTGTGCATTTTTTTTTTTTTTTTTTTTTTTTTTGCAGTACAGCTGTGGAAAAAACTAAAAGGCTAATTGGCAGTAACGGCTGAAATTTACCCCAGCACCAATTTGGTTCTTGATCTAGGGACCCTGAGTCGTTCACTGGTCAGCAGATCAAACTGTTGTTTGCACTGGTCAGGTTAACAAGTGACTATGGCTATGTGAGTGGGAAAAGAACTATCCCCAAAAAAGATAAAGATCACTTCTCACAGAAAAATGTCCCTGAATAAACAAAGTAAAGCTGAAACTATTATTTCCCTGCCCTGAAATTGTCAATTACATGATTAGTCATTAGCCCCCAAAAAAACGAAACAAAAAAGAAAGAAGAAACTAATTTACAATAGAAATCCAAGGCCTTGTCCTCGAATCTCATCTTCTCAAACCAGCAGCTCGAAACCCAAGGTTCTATTTTCCCAGGCCAAGAGCTACCGGACTGTGTGCATCACCGTGTGCATGACTGCGCCTGTTTGATAAATTTTCCCAGTTACACGCCACGAGCGTGCACGTTTTTTATACATGTGCTGTTGTCTCTCTTTCTTCTGCATCTCCCACCCTGGAGCAGGTGGCAGAGCACAACCGTTACCCCTTGCGCATCAAGGTAGGGAAAGAAAGCCCATTCTTTTCCAGTGGGTTCAAAACAAATTGAAAGAAACGGATTGATCTGGGCAGGGTTTGGACTGCCTGTGTGATGCATTCTGTGCTTAGCTTAGCCGTTAACTTCCTCTGTGTGGTGAGAGGTTGTTGCATTTTGTTGTACGCAGTCATTTTTTGGTTTGGGTTAAAGTTGATACTTATTGACCGTATTTCACTTCACTTCACAAACACAACACCACTGTAACTTAATTAGGCTCCTCCTGCTTTTTTCTTCAGGGGTGTTTAATCTATTCTTACACCTCTCACAACACATTTTGGGTAATGTATCAGTCTGCTTTTTAAAGGACTTAAACTAATTCGATTTTTTTGTCGTTTCCTGTTCAAGTACTGACCAGTTCTTGTCTAGTCTTCTCAGGGAACAGTCTCATCAGCAGGTCCATGCAGAGAAGTCTGTGGTTGGATATGTCCTGAGTGTACATAGACAACGTGAACTGGAAGTGTTCATGATCCTCTGGACACCAGCCGCAGAACCTGAAACAAATTTGATGCAATACAGTACATCATCACAAAAAAAAAACATAACAATAAACTACCTATACTATGAGATCCCTTTTCTCTCTTTCCCTTTAACCCTAACCCTGCCAGCATTTCATCTCATTCCATTATAAAAAGTACCATTCTGAAGTGAAAATCAAGGTGAAAATTAACTTGGAGACGTTGATATAATCAACCTCCTGGCGAGAAAGAATTGCCTTATTCAACAGATTGCTTCTAGGAAGTGAATGTGCCTCTACATGGTGTTGATGTCTTGGGGAGTTTTTAATCTTTCATCTTGATCTGTGCAGTCACACCACGCTTTCCATAATGGATGACAGGGGGGAAAAAAAGAGCCATTAAAGCCATTTTCATAGACTTATTTCATACAAGCTGAAGAAATAAACAATATTTTTCTTTTTCGACCAACGTGAAAGCACTCAGAATTATAAAGGGAAGTAAAGCTTCACTTTCTCAGGGCTTATGTACCTGTCAGTTTTTTGCAGCTGCTCTTGGAGACTCTGCAGCCTGCTCTGGTACCTTTCTGACAGGGAGTGGAAGGCCTGGATCAGACAGTCCTTCAGCTCAGGATAAGGGCAATCTGACTGCAAAACTTCCTTTGGAATTCTTTCCGGGTTCACTAACTTATCTGAAGATGTTGTAGCATATTTCTGCAAAGGACAATAGAACCACATTTGAGATAGTCTGTCTGTTTAAGCTATAGCTCCTTAATTAATAGTTGTATATGAAAGCAAATACAGTACTTGCAGCAACTGAGCCTTTCTTCAAATGAGTGTGGTGGGCAGATGTTTGGAGGAAAGCAGCATTTCCCGAAAACAACATTTAGTTAATTGTTAAAATGTGTAATATGTCCCGATCACTTAGTCGATCAGGGCGTATTACACAGACATACTGAAGAATTTATTCCACTAAATACCCACAACATTTTAGATGCAAAGGTCATGCAGTGAGTCTGTCAACAATTCTTTTAAAAACAAGTAGTATGTTAACAATGGAAGAGCGTTAATGTATGAATTATTTGTGTCTTGATTTCATTCCTAACAGTAACTTCTAGTAAATGCTGCCCATTCTTATCTCCCACCAACAGTTCACCACACTTATTTAAAGAAAGACTCAATTTTTAATGCCTCTGCATTACCATTATATTCACAACCTCATTAACTTCCTATTGTATTTTGTTAATTAATTAAAAAACCAAGCATATGTAAACAATGGAGGGACTTAAACATTTGAATTATTTCTTTCTTTTGACTCCCAAGGCTAAAACTTTTGCATAAACCTGTAAATATATCGATTGTTTGCAAATTAGCAATCTGACAAAGAAGAACCGAATGCAGGATATCTAAATCTAGTGGTGAAAAACATACCTCCAAGCCAAGCCCTTTGATCTCCTGCACCAAGTCAAGGTATTCTGTGTGAAGGTTTGCAGTTATTTCTTCTTGCTGGTCTTTCACAAAGTTTATCTGGTGGTTCAAAGATGAAAATGTAGTCTTAGAAAACAAACACATCAGTCATACATCTTGACTTTATGCTGTCCATGGAAGCTGGCTTCAGTAAACAAATCTGCAAGTTTTCCTCCAACTACCCAGGAATCCATCTGATATCAATAATGCTTTGAAGATCCCCATGTTCTTTCAGTCAGATTTAGAAACATTTGCCAGATAATCAGTAAGTGTTTGTTTTCAAAGACGCAAGGAGGAAAGCAGCCGGTTGAAATAGAGACAATGTATGGCAGAAAATGAGTCTATGTCTCAAGAAAAGAGCACATAAATTCTAAGTAAAAGTGTTAATATGTGTAATAGTGTAATATTTATTTATTCGAAAACTGTACTGACTAGCAGAGTTGTGGAGTAGGAAACAACCAAGATTATGTTGCCACAATTTTGCGATTGAATTATCACAGAATCAGTTGGTTTTGTACAACTCACTGAACCTAATGCAACATAATAAGACATGTGATTTTACAGTTTCCTCCAGTCTCTAGCCTTTGCAACATGACCACCGGCACTCTTTCTGCATGACTACAGACTTGACAGCAGACCAGAAACAGTCATGGCTTGAAACTGTTATTTTTGCCCACTCAGCCTGCACAGCGGATACCGATGTGTTACACCATTTACACCAGACTTCAGCACTTCACAGTCAGAGGCAGTGTTGCATCTTCTGGTGTCCTGTATCAGCAGTAATGAACTGTACTCATTCTATAGTAAAATGATGCCAGAGTATAAAACAACGACAACAGCAACAGAAAATTTGCTGTTCGATGCAACTTCAGTGTATTGTTGTGACTTTAGGAGCTTACAAAGAAAGGTTAATGCATTTGAAAAGAAACAGGGGGAAAAAAATCACCAAATTCATCAGCTCTGTTCTGATTCTTGACAACTTCTGCAGGGCAACGCTTAAAAATATAAATATGATTTTTTTTTTTTTAAATCCAACGCCAACATTTTTTCATTTATATGTGCATAAGTGGAAAATGACACGCATTCTTGTATGTGAAAGTGTGTTTAGCTTTTGTCTGGTTTTATCTAGCTGATAAACCCCATAATCTCTTTCATACGGAGACTACATTAACTGAAGCCAACAGCTATGGGAAAACTCGCCATGTTTACTTCACGAAAATAGTGATAAAGGAGAAGTGTAATTTGATTATTAGACTGTTAGCTTTAACCTTATTCAAATTACATCTTTAAGAGCCAGAAACACGGCATAAGGTAAGTTGTCCTTGCTGTCTTCAATCTCCTTTGTCTCCATCTTTAGCATCGTAGACAGATTCATTTCTATTTAAAACACCCAGGGATGTAATTATACAGTTAATGTTCTCTCCTTTGATTTGTTGTGAGGAGAGAAGCGGAACTGGAAAAAAGGACAAAGAAAAAAGAAAAAGGGCAGTCAGGTGGAGGGGGCTATGGGCCAAAAAGAGAAGAGGAGGTCATGGGAAAGAAACAAGCATGAGTGAGCAACAGAAAGCCGACAAAGTGGCTGGCAGACGCTTCATTCCAAGTATGGTCTGTTTTTAAAGACCCCAGCTAACTCCTTAATCTCAGCATTCATCTCTAGAGCCTGCAAAAAAAGCCTCTGAGAGTCAAAGTCAGAATTGATGACTTAGGGACTGTGGGTATCTAACAAACAAGATCCTTCATGGTCAGTGAATGATGCTGTGCACAGGCTGAGCTCGTGTGGAAAAAGCAGGGCAGTTTAAACTTGGGTTAGATGTGCAGGACCGACTAAATTGGTCTGGTACCTGCAGAGTGCACACACGTAAGATTCACTGATGAAGGCTTTCAGCGTTCTGACAAGATAAAACACTGTCAGACCTTTTGCTGACAGCCAAGGACAGATGTTATGAAATGCAACTCGGTATTCTCAGAAGCTGAACAATTGTACAGTAAAAACTATGCACTGTGCATCATGTTTTCTGTGACACATTTAGAGATTCTGCCTCTGACAAATAAAGCTCTATTAAAGGCGAATTTTATCAGACTTGCAGAGGTCTCATTTGCGGACGTTCAGTCATGTCTTTATTTCATATCACCCAGATACCTGTTGTATTACTTGTTCCCAGTCAGATGGATGCATGGGGAGTTGCTGCTGTTGTACTTCATCCAGTCTGAAGCACAAGTCATCTCTGAGCTGATGAACAGGCTCTACGGTGGCGATCCTGAATGCCTCTCGTTCCCTCTCGAGAAACAGCTCTGTACCCCCAAAAACGTGCGCATGTTAGCACAGACTGATGGTGACACACACGGACTTAAAAACTGTAGGTGTAATGTACCATATTCTTTCAGTGAGAAGATGGCAGTGTCTGTTATACTGATTGGCCTGATGTGCTCTAGAAAACCATGGACGTCATTCTCAGCCTTCTCCCTGTTTAATGACAGAATGTTGTGGTAAACAGAAAACCATTAGTCAATTTAACTGACAGTTTCAAACATTGCGCACATTAAGATAATTATGCTTTGTCCAAATGCTTACTGGAAAGAAAACTCCTCAAACATTTTTGACATTGTCTATTGGCTTTGCATTTTGCTAAGCAAATTCAGCTACCTGAACATTTGATGTTTGAAATGCTGGTTTTATAATTTCTTCAGCAAATTGGCATAATGCTTATCTGCTCCATCGCGCAGGAGTCAGGAGAAATTATTCACTTTACGACAATAAAAGGACACATTGTCCAGTACATTTATGCAGCCATGACTTGTTACACTTATTGAATGCGCACAACAGGGGTAAATGAACTGGACATATGCACAAATCATTACACACAAATTACCTTATGACATTATGCCAAATGGCAAATTTCAGAATAATACATTAAAGATAAACTCAATGCGGCAAAATAAGTAAAAAGGTGATATAATAGTCCTCAAACTGCACTGAAGTACAACCATGCAAAGTAGTAGTGATCTGAATTACTCTAATTTGTTACTTTCTATCACAGCACGGACTACTGCAGTGGGTTGTTTTGGAGATGGGGGTGGGTCATCTATCACACAAACAATTACTGAATAGACTTGCAGACTATTCCGTAAAGTTTGACAAAAGCTGGGGGCTGGTTATCTCGTTGCTGTGGGCAGTGTCGCACAAATAGGCCTGTGGATGGAGCTGCACTAATTGTTTACTTCTAACTAACTAGCCCAGGGGTTGGCATGATTCTGGAAAAAAAAGGTGTAACCATAGAGATATTTTTGCCTGTTTCCCCGTTTGACAATGTGGCTTCTGAATCCCAAGGTAATTTAGCTCGATATATGTGGAGAGTCGCAAGCGGTGGCACATCTTTATGACTAGGCTCATTACTGGGACCCGCGCTTGTGTACATCATTAACCTTGGGTGGCTCAGACACAGTCATTACGCAGCCAAACAAGCTGCACCCCAGAGCTAGTGCTGCCCTTCTCACTTCACAAGGCATGACACTGCTGGGACCCCGATCCCACACTCCTGCCTCAGCGCACAGAGGCGCAGTTTTCCACCATAAAGTATACCCCTCTGTCTCCACGCAGCTATAACCTCGCACTTCTCTCTGTTTGCCGACTTAATTCACTGTCAACACTGTCAACAACAAAAAAATGTGCTTAAATCCCTTCCTGTTTGTTCCCTGATAACTTTTTCTGTTTATGCTTACTTTGGTTCGCCCTCTTTTCCTATTTTTTCATGAAGGTTCATGTCCGGGCTCAATGGAGCTTAAGTGGACTGGCTGCATGGTGTAATAGCAGATTCAGAAAACTGCTGCAGATAATGACAGGGAGTAATAGGGGGCTCTTACTCAGCCTTTTGGAGCCTGGGGCACTCTCTGCTCCACACCTGTCTGTGCTGCCGTAATATGGAGCTCTTCTTGGTTGCCTTGGCTGCACAGCGAGTCTTCTGAACCTATAAGACAAGGCTTAATGCACAGCACGAATAAACAGTTTCCCTGGAACTGCAAATGCTGGAGTGCTTGCTTTTAAACGCACTTTGGCCGTGACATTTATTTCCTCCTACAATTAACTTTGTACGGAGAAACCCTTATGTGCGGTGCTTTAATGCATCAATTATCAGGGCCATTTTGTAACTCTGGAAAAAGTGTAACAACAATAAAGTGTGTGAACCAGAATGTGGCAAGGAGGTAGTTTTCTAGAAGCAAGCCGTTTGCTCCTTCTTTCCACATCAGCAGTGTGTTTTCCTAGAGGCTTTGGTCTTTATTAGCATCGTGCCTCTAAGACGCCCATAATCTCTGGTTGTTCAACTGAAACAGTGTCACTGTTAAAGCATGAAAGCAAAATAAGCAGTGGGAAATTAAAATAATCAAGTAGAAACACGCATGATACGCATGAGGCATGTTGTTAAGAGAGGCACGGGGAGGTGGAAGACTTAATCTACTCTCATTTGTTTTCCTCCTTTATCCAAGCCCTCCTTCAGAGTGCTCTCAGTGCAGCGACTCATTGTCTCGTATCAGGGTTTTTATACACAGGCCAGTGGCTCCGATAATTGCTCAAAAGGAAATTTCACACAACTAACATAACTGATACATGGGTGCAATATTTTTCAAATGAGAAGAAAATCTAAAGGGGTTAAGGTGTTGATTTATGTCGTGACTATACTGCATGTCAAGAGGTTGCTGCTGGTTTGAATATATTGTGCTTGACATTTACCCACAGGGTGACATTCATTATATAGTATCTGGAATGTACAGCGTTCAATCTGAAACTGGTGCTGCACTGAAAGAAAAAGGCCAAATTGAGGTTATTCCATTCCTATTCCTGGCAATGCATTGTAGGTGATCTTAATTAGCGCTGGCTTTCTAATAACTTAGTTGGTGTACAAAACCTATGCCTGGAGCGAAACTTACATGAACTCATTTCTAGCCTCACTGTGCCAAGCAACACTAATCCATCCACCCTTATCAGTGGAATATTAACTGTTGTATCAGTCAGCTTCCCAATCGCATGTTTAGCTAGAAAAGACATTTTAAACATTGAGTGAACATTATTGAATTGAAGAAAATCTGCATTTCTATTATATACTCTGCCTGGCCAAAAAAAAAAAGTCACCACCTGGACTTAATTTGGGAATGAGCCTCCTATTGGATAACTACTGAATGGGCAATTATCTTTCAGCTGGCAACAAGTTATGTAACCCCAACTGATGCAATGAGTAGCTTCTCATTTCTTAAACAACCATGTTGGAAGACACATCCCGTGGTCGTTGAAAAGATGTTACTCTGCTTGAGAAGGGTCAAATTATTGGCATGCATCAAGCAAAGAAATTATCTAAGGAGATTACAGAAACTACTAAAATTGGATTAGGAATTGTCCACCACATTATCAAAAACTTTGTCTTCTGTCTAGAAGAAATGTGGTCAGAACAAAATACCGATCCTGAACATTTAGTGAAATCATATCGGTGGAAAACAACGATAGAACTTAAGGCTTTGTTTAATGGTGAAAGTAAGAGCATTTCCACATGTACAGTGTGAAGCGAACTCAAGGGATTGGGACTGAACAGCTGTGTAGCCTTAAGAAAACCACTAATCAGTGAGACTAACCGAAAAAAAAAAAAAAAAAAAGCTTTAATTTGCCAGAGAGCATAAAGATTGGATTCTGGAGCAATGGAAGAAGATCATGTGGTCTGATGAGTCCAGACTTATTTTAAATCTGGTGACACTGCAGATGTTTATCAAAACAATGCCACAGCAAACGTGTGCTGTAAGTAAGTAAAGGCGAAATATTAGAGTGTGACCTTTTTTTTTCTGGTGGCGACTTTTTTTTTGGCCAGGCAGTGTATATTCTAATATTTGCATCTTTCAACATTATACATTTTGATGCATTTAATACCATTTTATCTTCTCTCTAAGATTAACAGTCAGATTTCAGTTCTTTTCAGATATTACTCTTACCAGTGAATCACATTCTTTCAATTGATAAACAAAATGTAAGGTATGTTTTTCAAGATAAATATTTTAAGGCTCCCACACTAAGTGTGTGGCAACTAAAAAATACGTGGTCTACATATCGAAAAACCTTTTCTAATCAGAAGATCGTACTACCATAAAAAATAGCTCTGTGCCAGACATAGTGTTAATACTTGGTTCCCTTTCCGTTGTGCTGCACTGTGTTTTATATATGTCTTGCTTGCTAATTTACTTTTTCACAGGAGACACCTTGACTTGACATGGTAGAAAAAGCAAAGGTGTTACTAATAGGATCATACCGTTCTAATGTTCTCTCTTTCACTACTTCTTGTAGACAGAGTCACCCGATAGTGACTAATGAACGGAGATGCCGTCAAGAATAACTCTATGTTTCGCATCATCAAAAATGTCCAGTGTCCTCTCACCTACTAATGAGGCTGACAAGGATCCAAATAAATAAATCTATAAAATGAAGCATGTTCCATCGTATGGCTGAGGTGTACATGCAGTGGATGTTGTGAATCATTCATTTTGTTATTTTCACCTACGCTGTTCCCACACTGACATGTCACAATGTGAAAAAGGCCAGTTGCATTTCTATGAAAAAGGTCCTGTGGTCCCGTTTAATGGCACTAGAGTGTGAGACAGTGGTCTTATAGGTTTATTGCAAGCCACACTGTGAGTATAAAACTCCATCAGTGTCATGCATAAGAACAAGAGTCAAATCCTTGTAGTATTGGTCACACTGTATTTGGAAAATGTTCGAGGAAAGAGGGCAAGAATGTGGACTGGTCATGTGTGTTGTCCAATCTGCTGATAGTATCTTACCTTTTGCACATGTGTGTCATACATACATGTGTAAAATTGGAATCTGTATTTGTGATATTGCATGGAGTCGCGCATCATTTCATGCTGCGAGAGATATTCCTCCTAAATGTATGACAACGTCATGTTGTTGCTGGCTAACATCGGTCGCAATTGCTGTTACACGGTTGCATTCTCAGGCCAAATTCTTTCACACTGGTTATCTTTTGACTGAGACAGACAATGCAGTGCATGTCTAACTTAAGAGAAGTGGGAAAAATGTGCGTTGTGCAATTACTCTTTCACATGTATATCCATGCAGGTGTTTTCACGCTGATCAGATCTCTGCACGGGTTGACAACAATGTAGATTCACACTGGTAATAACTATGGTGACCAAATTTCACAAACAGGGCAGACTGATAGAGATCTATCTCTCAAATAGGGGCAACAAAACAACAGGAGAAGTGTTTATCTTTTTCAGTTCATATGCAATAGTCATGCTCCTCAGAAGGAGTACAATCAGGCAGAAGAAGTGAAAATACCTGTGCGGGTAGACCATGGGTTTGTAGGTCTTCTAAATATTAGGTACCTTGTAATTAAAATGTATTCTTCCATTTTATAGCTTTTAAAACTTTATTCTTGGGAACTTAAAATTCTGGGCTAAAATATATTTGTATATGCAAAATCAGTAGCATTAATGAGGCAAAGCTGTGTATTATTAAAAACTTTTCACCCCAGCTTTTATAATGTACCCACATACACAAATATATATGTGGTGTAGTACTGTATAGTACAGTACTGCTCATCTTTTAGTGTCTGATGCTGCCAGATCCTTCATGGAAATCAAAAATGATCCCATGCTCGAGGCTATTCATGGTCATTTATTTTACCCTCTATCACATCACCACTGGGAGATACTCAAAAGGCCTGGTTTTCAGCGGGCCAACCGAATGTGACTATAACCAGCCTTATCTAGGTTATACAGAGAGCCCGGTTGGAAGGAGCCATAGGCAACAATAATGACGCTAAAAGGCTTCTGACACAGTTTACCAATTAAAACAACACAGGTCTAACAGTTTAATCTCCATTGCCCCCAGCATTAACTTTTTGCTCTGCTCAGAGTCACATGACTATGAACTTCAAACATGTTTATAGAAAACCACAGGCAGCCAAATGAATATTCATGGCAATGCTGTTCTGTATGGCAGTGATATTACTGCTCTGTTTCATGTTGTTGGACCAACTGCCAACATTATGCAATGCCTGTTTCATGTGGAATTAAATCCCTTTAAAGTGTAGGGTGTGCATGAAAGAGGAGGAAAAAAGGTAGACAAACAGAGAGAAATTACACTATTTACGACTATTGGAGACATGCTGTTTTATCACCTCACATCAAATTCAGGTTTTTGTTAGTCCACACTCTTGCTGTGGCGAGTAATGAGTAGTGTTGTTGCACATTCTGCCTTATTTCCAGCTGCAGCACTATTAAATGTAACAGGAATAGATTTTGCAGAAATATTCATGTGTTAAGCAGAGAGATGATAACAATTTATTTACCTTTTGTCCAATCAGATCGGACTCCAGGCGTTTGGCATCAACAATAGCTTCAAGCCGTTTATATTCAGCCGGTTTGTACTTCGAGCTGCCGAAACCATTTTTCATTCGCTGTGTCAGTTTTTCTGCATGGATGAAAGCGAATGATATGGCTGAATTAGGATCATTGAAATTCTTGAAAAATCCCCGTCTGAAGAAAAATCTTTATGCTGACTTCAGCAAAGAGGAAAATCGAGGCAGAGCTAGAAGAACAGCCCCAGTAGGGCACTAATGGATTGTATGCGTAATTCAGAAATTATTGCACAGGAGGAGGTGGGTTGCTGTGAGCAATCTAACTGTGTCAGACAGTTCTGAGTGGTTCAGCTCTGACTGAAGGAGGCAGGTGAATAAACACAAGCAATGATGCCTCTGACAAAAACATCAAAGATTTGACAGCACCTGGAGAACATGGGGACTTTAGGTCAAACCTATTTCTACAGTTCAGTGAGCCACTATGTCCCAAGTCAGCAACGCTTGAGTCCCATTTTCCACTAACTTACCCACATCTTCAGCCTTGTAGTTTGTGATGAATGTTTGTAGATCCCTTCCACTCATGACTGTAGCAGTTGATGTCCATGTGCTATAGTGCCTTCAAAATAAAGAAATTGTTACATTGTTACATTTATAAAAAATATAAAGTCTTAAAAAATACATTTTACTTGCACTGGTCCATGGCTCTATTGGTGCACAAGCTAAAGTATGACAAAGGCCCATTACAAAAATATCTTTGTCGTCAAGGTCTGTATGACATTGTTAAGAAATATCAGTTGACACTCATGAGCTTTGGTGTTTGGAAGGGACATATGGTGCACACAGTGTGATACATGCTGCTGGAACATCTCTTTGACTTTGTTCTGGATTAGTAATGTAGATGTATAAGGGCTGGTGTAAAGTGTGCATGAATTGACTTTTTCATAGATTCATCTATGACTGAAAGAAAATTGGTGCTCTATTCTGGATCAATTGAAGATATTTCTGTTTTTTCAAGGACACACAAATGCTTCTTGTTTTGGACGATAAGATTATAATTTTTCACATTCTAACACTAAGATAACCTTCGGTGCAAAGTAGCAGCCTATAATTAGCCATTGATTTCCAATTAATCCATAGTCATGCTTGTTCATACATGACAAGAGGCGTGTAGCATTAAAGCCAGTTGGATACACAACTAGCCCACTTTCCAGTTAAAGTGCTGATAATTCAGTTTACCTGTTTAAGATATCAGGCTTTTTTCATACAACAAGCAATCCAAATTCAAGTTGGAACCCTAGGACAGACAATACAAACATAATGGAACTTGCAAAAACAGCAAAACATTAGCTTGAAAGGTGTCACAGTTGCAACTCTCTTGTCAAATAACTCACAAATAGTTAAACAGTGAACAAACACGTTTACGTTTTACATGGCCTTAATATACAACTAAATTAAGCACACACGACTAGTATTCATTATTATTTTCTATGCGAGTGAAATGAACATTTAGCCACTGAGCTACCTAGCTTACCTTGTGCTAAACCCTCTCTTTACAGTGTATGGGTTGACAAAATTGGTAACCAAGGTAACTATCATTTCTTCAGTCATTGGTCAATTCAACAATGCGTACCTCCCCGGGAACGCCCCGCTCCCCCACTTCAGCCAATCAGGAGTGCGCATTGGTTTCCCACATTCCCACTGACGTCATGCACGCTCGCATTGCCTGGGACTGCTGGCGGAGAGGCAGGGAGCAGCCGAGGAGGGGTTGTCTTCTTCACTCGACTATGGACGCGAGTTTCATTCTTCCACATGCATGGGACTAAAACAACGGGACTTTACAGATGAAGTTACCTGTTCCAATGTAGATCCGAGCCGCAGCTCAGCCAGCGCAACAACAGTCCTCCTAAGGTATTTAAGTGTTTTCTCTCACTGCAGAATCATTTGAAAGGAGGGGGAAAGCGTTAGTGGGGGAAAAAACGAAAGCATCTGTGCGCAAGGCAGGAGGGTATGGGCTGCTGCTCGAACTCAGAAAGTCTTGAATTCACAGTGAAAAGAAAGTGGGTAGCTCTTTTTGTATGTGTGTGTGTGTGTGGCACAAGCTTCTTCAGGCTTCTTCGCTGCGGGGAAGAGGCTAATACTCCGCTAATCTTGCTCTTGTGACTGATTCACCGCAAACAACGCTCACCTTTTTGAGGGAGCCTCACGCGCTGCTTTTGCTTTTTTGATGCCCGACCGTTGGGATGGAAACTTAAACGCTGACCTACGAAAAGAAAAACGTTTCGGCGTTATTAATTAATTAATTAATTAATTATTATTATTTATTTTTATTTTTTTGTCTTCAGTAAAGTCACTTTATTCTGACAATGCCCTTGAAAAACGTGTTGGCGAAGTGGTGAAGGAAAATGCAGGTGAGCTTAGAGTATGGGAATCTCTGGAATGCGAGGTCGCCCGGGGGCGGAGAAGATCCAAACTCTGCGTTCCCACCAGATAGGCTTACCTTTTACACTTACGTTCACACTACGTTCAAACTACGCCATATTTAATGACCCCTATCTGCATTTTAACCGGGGGCGTTTCTTTTAACGGGGACCCGCTGCTTTGCACCGTGCATAAACTACCCACCTTTAAGGACAAGATGGACTCATCTTTGATGCTGTGAAGTGTAGCATTCACACTAAGATCTTTCAAATCCTTTGCTGCTCTAACAAGGCATGTGTTCATCATTTTGTCCTTTGGCTTAAAATATGATCAAATGTAATCTGATTTGTTTGTTGATACAGATGACATTTTATTTTTAGTATAACAGCCTTTGTTGAGTTTTTAGCTCATCTAATAACCCATATAAAATATTAAATCACTGTGTGAGGAATGTCATCTCAAGGGGAATAGGATATTTACTTTTTCAATCCCCCTGTGTCATATTTAAATTGTGTTAAAAACAAGAACAACGCAGGGAAAACTAAAATACTACAGAAGCAGGTATTAAAATTCCTATGATGGACACTCACTAAAGGTCAAGTCTCATACTCTTATTGTCACATAAAAGATGCCCGGAGCAGCGCTTCAGGTCTCTCCTGTTTCCACGCAGGCGTATAAAGGTTATCTGTATGCAGCGCCGATGTGACCGGAGTGCAGGTTAATATTATTTCAGGCAATTAACAGTGGAAGCGCACATGGCCGCGTGCTCTCTCACAGTCAGTCAGTCACACACACATTTGAGAGGAATCTCTAGGTTACTCCCCTCGTGATTCACATTACTGTGCTAGACACACATTGCAACACAGCTGACAACCATTGAGGCTGGTTTGCTGTGGAGTTGATACAACAGCAGGGTTTTGGTTTCAAGAATCAAACTCGCACTCAGCTTTTTATTTTATTTATTTATTTATTTATTTTTATAGCAGTTTTTGCTCATACTCTAAGCAGCAGCAGTGTTTTCCACAAGGGGAGAGGCTGGTCAGACATGCAGCCAGCTAGTTGTCAGTTACATTTGTCATGCTCTCTGTTGTTTATCACTCTTTCTGTGCAAAACTGCGATGCATGTGTCTGAAACTTTCATGACCTTGCGCTGCAGTAGACAAAAACAAAACGAAGCATAAGATTGCTTGTGTGATCGTTTGACCCAATCTTCACGGTGAGTTCTTTTTAATGGATACTGACATCCAGCTGAATAGTTTTGTGCCCTTTGGCGGGCCTCTACTCCTTGTATTTTTTTTTTCACCCTCTAATTTTGGCAAAACATCAAGGCCTAATTCCTAACCCCCATGTTGCATGTCAGATTTGCTTTTTTTCTGTTATGATCAAAAAGTGTTCCCCCTGCCATTTTAAGAAAGGCAAGGCACTTCCAATCTGCCTTATAGCTTGAATTCCTGGAAACAAAATGGTTTGTGTCTCTGCATGCATGTATTCAAGTATAGTGGTGAAGTATCAGCCTCTTTTCCCTGCAAGTCAAGAGCAGGTCAGCATCTGCTGTGTACTTTTCAATTAGTCACATGTTATCAAAAGTCAAGTTTTTCTTATTTAGTCTATTACCAACCTTAAATGTTTATGCATGATGACTCTGTAGACATAGTGTGACTATGGCTGTGTTTACATTACAGTCTGAATACTTTTACTAGAGAGAGCACAGTGATGAAGATTTCAAGGCATGATGAGTGATCATCAATAGCTATGTTTTATCTCCTGTGAATGCTCAGCTACTGGTGGTGTAGCACCAGTGTGGGATGATAATAATAGTTCATAGTCGAGTTAGCAATCAACCAAAGAAAAGATTAAATTATTCATTCTGTGGCATGTAAAACTTCATCACATTTACCCGACATAACTTCTCTCCAACCCACACTTGCATTGTTTGGACTAAACTGTGTTTATTCTTCTTTCTCTCCTGTCTCCGTTGAGAACAAACCACATGTAGCAAAAGAGGGGATTTCCAGCATGAACTTGGTGAATCCATTTTTAAAATATCGCTCTTTACGAAAACAAAATCTCTGAATGTGTAGTAATATAATGTCACGATTCAGCACAGTCAAAATACGTAAAACGATTCCCAGCTGCTAACTCTTATGCTAGACATTCCTTCCTATCATATGTTAAAAAATAATAATAAGAGTCATAATTCATGGCTACTGCGCGTTCAGCTCTGCATTAGCTTGCGTGGATAAGCCTTGACATGTGCGGCTGCTGGCTGATTGTTGATCCAACTGGATGTGTAGAAAGAAAGCGCCCCAGATTTCATGCTTTGGTTGGATCCCGTACAGCTAAAGATAACAGTGAACACAAAGCATGTCAGCGCTTTCAGAGATTAGGTGCACAATAGAATATTGTCCACTAAAGCAGCCCTCCATAGGACCGACATGCTGAGTCTGAGAGACGGCCCCTCATCGGTGTCTAGGTGGAGAGACAGAGCTTTGCCACTGTCCTTTGTTCCACACTTACTCCTGGAGTCTTCCTGCAAAACTCATTCCTAAAACAATCTCATCTGCCTAAGCCTATCTGGCTGCGGAATTACCTCAACGGGGCACATAATACCTTGTTGAATATTTCAAAGTGCTACTCACATTATCACCCCAGGCAAAAGCTATCTCTTTACTGATGGTAAAAGGAGGAAGGGTATAACAGTCCATCCCAGTGAAGTGCATGACAACAAATAAGCGCCTCTGAAAAACACTACCATACCCTCTGTAGTTTGAAAATCATGTCATGACCTAAAATTACACTTAATGCTGAGTAGCAATTTATTTTTTTAGCCATATGCCATGCTGTTGTAAATAATTTAGCATTCTAGGCTCTTGTTTGAATGTATAGTGAACTATTGAACCTTCCCTTCACTGATGTGTTTGTTTTGAGTTGATTTCAGTCTATGAAATGGCCAAAAGTGTTACAAACACAGTATACTAAAGTTTTGGCCTTTACAGTTCGAGACAGTGCTCAGTCAGTGCATCAAGTTTGTATTCATATTTCCAGATTGTATTAATTTTCTGTCAATTGACATTTCATTCTGCCACATGGCCTATAAACATAGGACATGTGCTTCTTGGTAAGTCCTTTTTTAAAGCTAAAATTGTTTGTTTGTTGGATCAGGTGTCATCCCAAAGTGGCACGCAAGTGCACCCAGTGGCTGTATTTAGTCACAAGGTGAAGGCATCTCTCCAGTGTCATTCGAGTGACCACAAGGGTCAAGCCTGTTCCCGGGCTACAACTAACAAACCAAACAATCTGCAGAATTTGTCCCCCTCACCTGTTCCCAGGAAAAAAAAAGAAAAAAGAAAAATCACTTCTTAAATGTCAAGGCATTTAGAAGACTGCGACAAAGTAAAATTACCACTGGAAAGGGGAGTTGTTGACATTGGAAATAAACAAATAAATACAGTTCAAGCACATGACATTTAAAATGACATTTTATAGATCCTAAGCTTTGCATTTGGCTTCAGATTTGAGAGGCAGATGGGGGCTGTATGATATCAAAGCTTATTCTGTACCTTTTATTTCTCTGTCAGGGTAACCTGATATAGTGACAACATCAAAGTAGGCAAACCTGTAGCCTTAAGGCACTGGTGCACACACTGATACGACTTAAATGAGTAAGACGCTGCTCTTTAAGGTATCCTCTTTCTGTGGCACAGATCTTACTAAGTAGAAACAGAGAACTGTCCCAAAAAAGCCTTAATTTTTCTGTTTGATATCTAGAAAGTGTCTGTATTCTACTAGAGATACAATGTCTACTATGCTACCATCTTACAAACGCCTGCAACCTGTTAAAAGGCTCGTTCTCAACTCGGTAAAAACTATATTACTGCCATCTGAAATGCACTCTCCTGCACGGGGTAGTAACCCACAGCAATTCCCTGCCCTTTTATTTTTGGATGGATATTCATTCCTACGTGCTCACACATCATTTGAAATATTCTGTTGTTGCCCAAATAGACCCCAGTCTCCTGGGGGGGGGAAATAGCGCTCCCACAAGAGGTGCACATCTTTTGTTGCTCAGAAAAGCTGTGTTACATTATATCTATATACACTGGCTATAAGAAAATACTTACAGAAGCACATTCATGTGATATAATGAGCCAACACTTGGTATTGTAGTGCTCTAAAGATATAAGTTGTGGGTAGTTCCTAAGACAAAACCATGCATATCTCTGCAGAACTGCAAAGTCATACACCTCCATGAATCATTACAGAATAGAACTAAGGGGGGAATTTATTTTCTCAACACGTGGATGTGATTTATTTTCTTAATTAAGTCTCCTTTTCATATAGGTTATCTGTATGGTGCCTTCAGTACACAGTGACATTGCAGTTGTTAGGGTTTCTGTTAATCTGATCAATGAAAAGCGTTTAGATATCCAGTAATATATACACTCAGTCATTGTTTTAAAAATGTCAGCTCCTGCTAGTTAGCTGAACCAACATTTTCCTAAGTAAATTAAGTTCTTCTGGCTCTATGAATCATGGTTCCATTACTGTGTCCTGAGTTCATAAGGTAACTCACAAGGTTCATAATGAGTTTAGTTAACCAAGTAGATGCTTCTTTTCCTTTCAGTTTGAGTTGAATTCATATAATTTTATTGTTAAAAATTGCTTCTATGTTGCTACAAATGTGGATTGTCTTCAACACAAAGTAACTCTGCAATAGCACCGTTTTTGGTTCCATCTGACATTACTCATCCTTAGCATTGATTCTCATTTAAATAACTTAAGCCTATCATTGTGCACTCCAAAGCATAGTTTGCAATGCCCATAAAAGTTGGAGCTGTGTTTTTTCTCATTGCCTCTTTAACTGTGTTATTTACAGTAGGCTGTCTTCTCTGCAACAATTCACGTTTTACTGCCTACTACCTGGTAATTACAGAACAATCAGTGCGCAGAAAAAAAAATCATTGCTCTTTTTCTTAAGGACCACTTTGACGGTCAGGAGTCGTGGTAAATATTTAATTGATTAAAAATGAATTGTTACCATTGGGATCTTTCTCTTTGGAGTAGTCGGATGTACTAAATTAAAAAGGTGTCCTCACATGTAGTGACTTGTGGTTAGGCCCTTCAGCAAAACCTTTGAGGATCCACCTGCTTTTACACGTTACAAATTGAATGAAGGTGATAAGGTTTATATTACCTAATGCAGTATATGCCGTATACAATCTATACCACATACTGTGAATTATTGATTTTCATATCAAGGTTTATACGGTTCCATCCATACCAACTTCTTGATGATCTGGCTAGTTTTGTTCAGGAAGACTTTACTTGATCATTCTGTTGCCGTTTTAAGGTTTGTCTGTGCAAGTCGTAGGAGCTGCAAATATGAATGGACAGCAGCATGTTGTTCCTTGACCCCTGCCTGTCCACCCTGATGCACAGGGCATTGAGTAGGCAGTGGCAATGCAAATCAGTCATTAAGAAGTACATTGCCAGGCCCCTGCACATCTATTGCCATCTTTAAGCTGGTTTATACTCCTTCACGGGAGTTTTCTTTTTTAGTATTTTGTTTTTCCAAGGTCATCAGAGTTCATAAATCAGTGCCATGGCACAGAGGAATTCAGTCTTTTAATCTCAGCATTTTATCATAGTTGTTTTAAATAGCTTGTTCCAGGAGGTGTAAGCATATGTGTATGAATTAAAGGCTTGAAGGTTTCCAGTTAAATGAAAAATAAAGTATTTTGTATGAATATAAAATTACTATCATTACATCCTAAAGCAGAGAAGTTAATATTTACAGAAAATAGCTCAGGTCACGGTCAATGATGCATTTTCCACTTAATGTAAGTCACAGTAATTGGACTGAATATGTTTATCCTGGGGAACAAAATATGTAAACTGCTTAAACTCCTGTGTTTGGTTTAGTTCATCCAGCTCACCATAAATCTTAAAGCAGTGTTTTTCAACCTTGGGGTCGCAACCCCACATGGGTTCGCCTGGAATTCAAATGGGGTCGCCTCGAATGTCTAGTAGTTGATTAAAAAAAACCTTAGTGATAAAAATATTTGAATTGCCTACTTTCAAAATTTTAAATTTGCTTGGAGGGAATATTTTCACTGGACATTTTTGACCGATGGGGTTAAAAAGGGCCAAACTTCCTTACCGAATAACGGAAACAGTTGTAAAGACAAGCTAGCCTAACTGTACCTGTGATCAGGGAAAATAAAATGTATTTGCAACACAGTGTAACAAATGATCAAAAACTAATTCTAGAAAAAAATGTCTCTGGGGTCGCCAGAAATTTGTGATGTCAGAATGGGGTCACAGACCAAAAAAGGTTGGGAACTACTGCTCTAGTGAATACAATTATCAGCCTGCTATCAATGGTCCTTTTTTTCGTTGTCATGGAAGGGGAGCAGCTACAGTGATTACTGCTTGTTCTTTTTAATCACACCGTACTGCAGATGTCTGGTTGTATTTCACATAAGATACTGGACTTGCACTAAGGAATGTTTGAGTGCCGTAGACATTAGTGCTGTAATAACAGTAACACAGCGTGCTGTTTTTAATGGTTATGTTTCAACATGTAGTGCTGTTCTGTCATAATGTGTTTTGAATATTAAGTGTATCCATGGGGACTCAGCGAGACATGGACGGAAGATAACTTGTAAATTTTTATGATCGATTATTTTTCTGATGTTATGTTCACACTGTGAGCAACTGTTACAAAATGGCATGGTCAGTTAACTTGTAATCAACTGTTGCTTAAGTGCTTGTTGACACTGTTACGCCATCACTCTTTTAAAAATGAACTGGTGAGACAGACGCATATTATAAAAGTTGAGGCCAACTCAACTGTGATTTGTAGCTCATCACACCCAGTGCTGCACCACAGGTCGGATATTAGTTTGTAGCTTCACATTGCCAGCTTCCATTGACTTGTAGCCAGTTGCTTTTTCATTTGTAGTCCCCATGAGAGCAGTTTATTTCTTGTTATTCAACATCAAGATAAAGTGCTTCCTGAGCTGTTATTCACGCTCCTACACTGTAAGAGCCAGGACGCTGTCGGACACACCAGGACTTATTAATACTTAGTTTGTGTTTTTAGTCACAACCCTTTTGCATGATCCTGGTATTTCTGTTCTCGGAATCCTGCACAACATAACATCTTCATGTGATCATGGATGGTAGATGATGGTCATCCCACTCAACAGAAAAGGTTTTATACAGCAAATGAAATGCAGAGGGTTTGGTAAAACTTGCTGCCTTGATTAAACCCATTTTTTTTAACCGAACTGATAAATGAGGTTAAATAATGAACATCCCCAGCCATTACTAGAGTTTGTCTTGCGCCACATCTTTTAGAAAAGGAATTAATTGCTTATAATCTCTGGAGATGCACACGACATCATGCTGAAATGCCTTCTTGGGGAGCATTTCTGCTGTAGTTGTTGTGTTTGCATTGTAATTGTATGCAGAAAGTCAATAGGGTGTTAAATGTATCTGTCTAACAATGTGTGACAGGATGAACCATGTCTGTCTAGCACAAACTGATTCTATTTAAGGGATTTGCATGCAATCAGAATAATTTCCCTCCCGTTCTGTCACAACATATTACTGGCGGTGACATGCTGGAAACGCTGATGAGACTTCAGCTGAGCCTCTCTGATCCCCATTAGTAGAGGTATTGTTGTGAGGAAATTATTTTGAAGGTGAATGGTCACTGTAGGAATTAGCTCAGAGCTTGTGTTTTACTCCTGCAAAGTGCAAACGTGGATTATTTGGTTCTGTAGTCGTCTGCCCTCACGTAAACCTATCTTGGAAGATCAAGTGCACCTTTATCAGGTCATGTGCATATGGCATTAGTCTTAGTTCATTTGTGTGCCACACAGACTGTGCAATGACAGTGTTTCCTGTCTACTCAGAGCCAAGCCCTACCCTGTGGACACACATGCTCATATAAGCCTCAGGTTATTGCAACATTTGTCGGGGTGAGGTTCAATGTGTGAGGTAGGCATGGGTGCAGCTCTGAATGATTTCTTTTACTTGTCCATTTGCCTTGGAATGTGAAGTAGATGCTGTCGGACTTGTGACTCCACAAACTCCTACATCTCACCCTGTTTAATCCTCTATCAACAGAAGGACAGGTATGTGTCTATATATAGGAGACTGCATCATTCTCTGCAGCTTATTCAGGGTAATTATTGACAGACTGATTGTTTGTACAAGTGGGACCGTTTCCTCTCTGGAAAGGAGACATTCTTTTTCTTTTGGGTGTGTCGATATGAGCAAAGCGTTTTCAGCTGTTGAGAGCAGCAGAAAGTCCAACATCTAGAGATCTAATAATAACTTTTTGTGTTTTGACGTGGCAAGTCCACCATGTGGGATGCACTGAGAATTCATCATTTTCCCTTCAAAGAACTTTCCATGTGTGGCACACCACGGAGAAGTCACATTGTGTCGATACTTGGATGAGTGTGCTGTCTGAGGTTGGGGTTGATCAGTAGCATGCAATTTGTACTGAACAGTTTGAATATCTGTGTTACCTGAATTCTCTCACCCGCTCAGAGCAATTACTTTATCAGGGCTTCTGTCAGCACTACCTAACCCTGTGTTTAGTTTAATAACAGGCACAGTGGAGTATTTCAGAAATTGTTTCAGAATTCCGTGGCTTGTCTAAAAATATAATGCTGCCGGTGTGAATACTTTTTGAGCTGTTGCAAAAATGTTTTTGTCACCATTTATGGTGATTGCAATATGCTATTGTTCATCCTGCTGAATTCTGAAAGACCACATTGAACCAAAGTTTTAGCTATATCAGGAAAGTCAAAGTCACACTGTTTTGAAAGAGCAATTAAAAATTGTTGGTCTTTGGGGATTCTGCTTCAGCTGCTAAGAGATTAGCTATGGGACTGTTTCTCTCCACAAAGCTTTCACATGCTTCATAATGCTGGTTGGTTAGAAGCAATCATGTGATACAGAAGCCTGAGAGCACGTGGATGATTTCATTGATGAACTTTTTTTGAGGAAGCCAATGTCAATCCAGTGTAGATATTAACAGGTTCTTTGTTTGACACGTTTGCTTCCGACATCCTTGGTAGCTGTGCTCTAGGCTCTCAACGGGATGTAAAACTTGATACACCATGAAATCTTTATTAGCTCACTGCCCTGAATGGACCACCATTGTGATTTCACTTCTTGAGGCCCAATGGTTAGCGACCACTGTAACCCCAGTTTTGGCAGCATGTGTAGTGCTAGTTGGCCCTAGCTAGTTGGTGCTAGTCTATGACTGTGTCTCAAATCGCGTACTTTCGTCAGTACACTTCGATATCATGCACTATGAGCACTATGCACTTACGTCCGTAGTGCGTACTTTTCAAAAAGGTAGTATCATCTCAAATCGGGTACTACGTCTATACTTACCGGAAATGACGAATGACCGCCGTATTTTTGACCGCGATCGCGGCAAATTATAATTTTAATATTTAGACATGCAACACTTCAAACATCTTAAATATGACCATTTTGATCTCGTTTTCTAGCTTTTGCGAGTTCGTTCACTGCATCGAGTCAACACAAATCGCTAATTTAACTAAATTAACAGTTATATCGAGCAGTAATTTAATAGTACTACGTATAAAACAGCAACCATTTTCATTAAATGTCATATTACTTCCATCTGGACCTGTAAGCTCCACCACCGCTTCCAAAACACTGCCGCCGATATCAAATCGCAAGTTTGAATTGGGTTGATAGTCCCTCCCCTTCCGCTGCGTAGCCAAGATGGCTGCCGTTTAGTGTGGAAAGTGTCCATCGTCCACACTCAGCATTTTGACCGTTTTGAGTACACCATCCGGGTACTTGCAGTACACTTCGTCTCGTTGGAATTTTCAGTGTGAACACCCTCACGTACTCAAATTAGGTATTTTAAGTGCAGAAGTACGCGATTTGAGACACAGCCTATGTGATGCGATGTGACACAATTTCGCAATCACCTTTTTTTGCAGGTGTTTCTTTATGTCACATTTCTAGTTTAAAAACTGGTAGTGATGGGGAAGTCATCAGTAAATCAGCTTTGTGCACCCAGATTTAAAACGTGGGTCACTTTTTTATTTCGCATGAAAGAGTGGGCTTGATGCTTTTCTGACTGGAGTTTGGGCACAGTCATTGACTGTGATGAATACTCAGAAAAGCAAGCAATCAAGAGATATTCTGAGAGATATTAAGTATAATGTAGTGAACATTTCAAACCACAAATTGCTCAAGCAGCTCTAAGCTCTGTTTGTGCCAGCTCCTTCTGCAAGCTGGGGCAATCAACTGCTTCTCCCAGACTGTTACCAATTGAAAGTCAGACTATAATCATTGCTTAGCTCATCTACATTTCTGTGCTGAAAGTCTGTGACGTGATGTCACTCAGCCCCCTGAAGTCAGATCTTCCACCCTGTAAATCAACACATAGTGGGCCTAATGGGTTTGATTTTCAGGAGTGCTGCATGTGTTCAGGTGTTGGTAGGTTATGTCTTCAAGGAGTAAAAGTGAGAATAAAGGAATTGAGCAGATTTATGTGAGCACCAACCAAGTCCCGACTTTCCGCGTTACTATTGCTAGGTTAGACGAGCAGTTGCCACGTGAGGGTCCATCCCATAGAAAAATGTTTGAAACCTGAGTCTACAGATAATGTGAAGGCAAGACCGTTAAAGTTAGCAAAAGCACTGATTGTCAGATGTTGGAATTATGACTAGTCTTTTCACTAGTATTACATGTTTTTTATATGGTTCTTACCTGGTATGCACCCTGTATTTTTTCACATTTTTTTAAGAATCACTGGCACACACAGGTTCATCTCTAGTCTACAGTCTGGTTTGTCTAACCTAGAAACAGCATCATAGGAATTTGGGACATGGCAAACGGTAGGAGCTATCTGGTTGGTGGTCAGCAGACTTATCAGAAAGCCAACAAAGGGACAATTGTGCAAGAATGCCAAGTGACCTGCACAGCTACGGGTATCTTAATTATGCAAAATGTTGAATCTATTCGGTTTGCCTCGGATGAACTCCAAATTATGTTCTAGACACATCTCAGGCAAACAGAATGTACCTGGCCACAATTGGGTCTAAATACTGCAATACTGAATAATTTGCAAAGTTTCTGAAAACATGTTTTCAGTATAAAGAGTTGATTTGAACCACTGGGTTGCAGACACGAGAACGGTGTGTGCTCTCCCATTAAAGACCTGACCTCTCAGTGCTCCGTCAATCCTGAACAGAAAGGAAAAGAAGATACAAATTAAACTAAATAATACAAATAAATAACCAAATATATCCTGGGAGAAATATGCATCTAGACCAACTGCGTGTAAAAGCAGGCATTGCAATGATTGTAGAATTGTTGTGTGTAAACATGTTCTGCAATCCCTGATTTTCAATTACTGTTTTTCTTGTACCAATGTCAACGTAGCACATGCCAGATATTAGATTTTTTACTGCAGTGCTCCTCGGGGAAAGTGACACAAGGCACAGGTGGCTTTCAAAGCATCAGAGGACTTATGAATTCATGTCTGTAGATGAAACTGATGCTTGAAGGCAATATTTGAACTTGAGATAGTAGGTTTGTCTTAACTCTGCAGTGCCACTCCCTACAAAAACATGGTATTTCATTAAGATTTAATACTTTAACATGTATAGGCAGGTTGTAAACATTTCCTTTTCCTTCCTTGCACCATAAACTACACTGGGTTAGGGAGTCAGAGTCACAAAAAGAGGAGTTGTATAAGAGGCTCAGAGGAGTGGCCGAGTCTGAGGTCAGTAGAGCACGTGATACAGCGTGTCAGGGTGGGGTCAGACTAAGACTTTTCTTAGCAGCCTTTGAAACACTGAGGATTATAGTACTTTAAAAGGGAGATTTAACTTTGTCTGAAAAGAATGTCTAGTGAAAGAGATGCTTATTATTCCATACTTAAACACGCAATGAAATCCAGTGTTGCTTCTGATATTAGCTGTGATCTGTCATGCTTGCATGCAGTGTGTTTGTTTACTTTTTTTCACTTAGTCAATGTAACAACCATAATTGTAATAATTAGACGTTGGTTTGATTCTTTGTTTTGACCAGAATTAGGTCATTTTTACTCTGTGGGAACTACGCAGTATGTTCCTCAGGCATTAACCTAATGACAGCCTTGAAACCTGCACAGATTTGGCTGGCCTCCTTAGCTTCTTACCTACTTCCCAATTGTGTGCTTCATCTTCGAACTGTGCAAGGGCCTGATATGCCAAAGTCAACTTTCTGTCAGTGTATTTTCAGCTTGACATTTGGAGAAAGAGAAATGTTGAAGAACCGGTCAGATGCGTGAAGGTACGACCGTGGTGGGATGACAGCACCGTTGTCTTTAGTCCTTTTTCAAAGCTGCCGAGAAGTAAACAGAGTGAAGTCATTCTGGGCAAGATATAATGTGGAGGTTCAGAGGTAGGGTCTAATGCATGTTGCCGTCTCTCTTTGCTTAAATGCGCCTTTAATTGCGTTTGCTTGCCTTTTGTGTGTTTTTTTCCATGGTTCTATTTCTATTTCTGCACAGTGTGCATTTTCCCACAGGCAAGTTTAGACTGCTTTAGAAGTACTCAGATCATAGACACAGATTCTGGTCAACACATGAGGACTTTCCCTTTTTTCGTTATCATTATTTTGTTAGTAAGTTGTATTTTGAAGGAAAGTAGGTTAAAGGAAGGTCATTTTGGCGGGACCAATTTTACACCTAATCTGTGGGGATATAAATGACAATGACTGTAACGGCGTCTATCCATAGCTGCATACTTCCCTTTGTCCTTCAAGATACTGAGAGAGAAAACAAAAGGGATTTGTGTCCACCCTGACCGGGTTGGCAACTTCTGGCAGGTTTAAGATTCACTCTTAGCCAGTCCTTTCCATGTTGTTCCTCTCTGTGTTTGTACAGAAGTCAGGGAGGAGGAGCTATGTCAAATTCAAACAACGTTTCCCGTTTCCTATTGCAGGGTTTTCTGGGAATAAAGCAGCATGTCCTTGATCTGAAGCCTGCAGCATAGGTGGGAGGGAATGTGGGCAGTATGTTGCAAAATTGTGAATGAATAAGAAAGGAATCTGGGAGACTGATGGGGGATATGTGTGATATCCTGTGTGGATTAACATACTTGGGAGTAGTAAAACATTGTCTGTTATTTCAGAGCTGGCACATGACTCTTGACAGCTCACACTGCCTTGGTGACAGGCTCCCAGAATACCTCGGGGTCACATTTCGTCCAAGAGTGTGGACACCTCCTACTTACATGTACATTAGTATCTTGTACATGACAGCAGCAGTAGATCTCTAAATCACATAGCTTCTGTGTTATTAGATACCTTGCTTTTGTCTGCTTCTGCAGCCCTGAGTTGTGATGCAGCAACGTAGCCGTTAGCTCTTCTGTCTGGCTCTGCAAGCTCTGTCTAGTAAATATGAATCCACCTTGAGGAGACTTCCCTTGACACTGTCTCTGTCAACAGATGTAATGAGACCATAACTATAAGTTCTACTTTCTCATTTCAGCCCTGGATAAAAAGCCAGAAAGCAAAGACAGGAACACCTTATCACCTCCCTCAGACTGCTGGCTTGTTTTTTGTTTCAAAGTCCTGCTCCTGCTCATCCCCTGCATCTTCTCCCCTGTATCTTATACACAAATATAGTACAATATTCACCTGTGCACATGCATGTTGGTAATACTGCTGTATTGCCAGGACTGCAATTTCCATTCCCATGATGTGGATTTTCTAGAATCACTGGCTGTCGTTCTGTTTGTGTTGTATTTTTTATCCGACTATATTTTGTACACAAATCGTTTTTTAAGTCGCGTGTTGTCTCAAGGCCATATGGCGTTCATTTGCACTGCCACAGACGTAAAACACTGACAGTCCTTTTCTCTTCAGGCCATATGGCATGTGTGGGTGTATGTTTGTGTGTTGCTGGTGTGGTGTGTGACCACTGATAGTCACTTCTCAGCATCACTCGCCTGTGCGTGTCGAGGAGGGGTTGAATCAAGTGTGTATTTATGAGGGACGAGCGTTTTCAAATGCATGAACACAATCTGGTTTGTGTGTGTACAAGAGTTTCAGCTGAGTGCCTGTGGTGACTAGATCATTGTGTGTGTGTTTGTGTGCGTGTGTGTCCACACAGGAGGAATGCCAGCTCCTGAGCAGAGCTCAGTGACGGAGGAGGGGCTTCTGCTGACCATCCGCGACAGCTCAACTGGCCGCAACATGGAGCCTGACAGCACCGCCAACAACATCCTGGCCTCCGTCAAAGAACAGGTAGAGTCTTTCTTCCGAGCCCCTTTGAGTCATGATGTATCTTATATTGTAGCACAGTTAAAGCTTTTATTAATCTTGTATGAACCTATGGAGAGTGACATTTAGACAGTGCTAAATTTTCTGATGACTCACACATTGTATATAACACAAAGAAGAAATATACTGGTAATGTTTATGATTACTTATTTGTGTCACACACTCTCTTTATACTGTAACTGCATAAGATACACCTGCTTGCTTCTTCATTAGAAACACTAGTGAAAATGAATGTATTCTAATTTAACTGAGCCCCTTCACTTATATTGTACAGGTCAAAATAGCAGAACAGTTCAATAGTACTACCAACCACATCCTCCAAAATGAAAACAATCAACAACTCTCTCGGTTATTTTAAATACATGCTGAAAATTACCACCTTCACAAAGCTAAGATTCAGTGAGGGCCGTTGTGTTTGTATGCATTCACTAGCGTACCTAATGAACTGGCAGGTGAGTGTATATCTGTGGCACAAAGTTGAAAGTTGTTGGTTCTTTGTGTGGCAGATGATGAATCAATTTCTATATATGGTAGAAGAGTCATCAGGGAGGACTTTGTTTACTTTATTGTCTTGTGGAAAATTGGAAGTGTAGTAAGCTTGACTAGGAGCTGTTGGTTGTTCGTCGCCTGCAGTCATGGCCTGGCTTGCGTCATTGGACAACCAGGAAGATCATCTTGAGCAGAGTTTGAGAGTTTGTGGAGGGACGTGCCCTCTGACTCACTCCCTCTCAGCCTGTCTCGCTGTGATTCATCCACACCCCCTTTGGTTACACGCACACACACTCAAACTCATGTTTGCATCTTTGTGGGAACTTCCTTTGACAAATGCATTTCCTACCCCCTTATCCGACCCCATCTCAACTAAGTGCAGCCTAGCCACAGGCCCCACAATGACAAAAAGTCCTCACAACATTGGTATTCCATGAAAAAATTGGACCCTGCACGATTTCCCGTTTTCCCTTTGGCGTTTCTCCAGTCTTTCATATTCCTGGGAATTCAGATTTTTTCAGACATTGTGTCTATTAAGGATCAAAATTCCCGCATGGGAAAATTTTACATATATTACCTTAAAGACATAGGTCACTTTAGGTGAGCTAAACTCGTTCTGTTATCAAGTGGCGTGCACAAGCCTCGCTTAGATTGACTGCAGGAAAGTGGGTATTGTTTACATGAGGAAGGAAAGAAGGAAGGAGGTAGCACCTGACGATGTCACTTCCTTCCCTAGAGTGTTCCTCAGTGGCTCGTCCGGTTAGAGCAGATATCCATGCACCTAAGCAGGAAGAGCAAGTAGTCCGCCTGAGCTGTTGCTTTTAGAATGACTTGCTGGAGCCATGCCTCAGAGGGGATTCCTGCCGAAGAGTCGACGCTGTAAAATGATCGTTCTTCTCAGTGTTTGCACTGTGCAAAGTTGGAGAGGCAAATAAAAAGGGTGAGTGAGAAGAAAGATATGTAGGAGGTCAGAGACTGAGCTAGTGTGAGAGTGTTTTTCCCTCTGCTTTTGCTTGAGGTTTCCTGTGATTGTTGAGAGCCAGACCTTCCAGGGATCGCGCTGTCGATGTAAACATGCAAGTCTGCTGTGCTGTAGCCACA
Source organism: Planiliza haematocheilus (assembly GCA_005024645.1). Lineage (NCBI taxonomy): Eukaryota > Metazoa > Chordata > Actinopteri > Mugiliformes > Mugilidae > Planiliza > Planiliza haematocheilus. The sequence continues at coordinate 7,206,837 of SRSE01000725.1, forward strand.
GTGATGGTTCAGACTGGGGTTTAGGATGACTGGTTGCTTGATAAGTGTTTATTCTGTGGCTTTACTGTCTTTTGTTTGTCCTTCTTTTGTGTTTGTTGTCGGTAGATTTGTCTCCTTTCTGTTGTCTTCTGCTCTTCTTGTCTTCCTCCTTTTTTCTTTCTCTCTTTCCAAATGTCTGTTTCTGTCACTGCTGTAGTAAAAGCTGCATGTGGTTGGCCCAGATGCCCAAACAAGGAAAGATTCACCAACATATTATGATTTCATTCTCCCTGTGTGTTCATGTGCTTGGGCATGTCTCCTCTTTCTCCTCCCTTCTTTTTGTGCCTTCAGTCTTAGGATTTAATTATGTTGCTCTGCAGTTCCCGGTCATTACAGTTCTGTTTCTGTTTTGTTTCTTTTAAAGCATCCGCCATCTGTGACTGAAACTTCCATAATGGTTTATCACAGACCCAATTTAAATCATTAGATGTTGTTGAATTTTTTTTTTGTAACACAATGTTTTTTTGCTGCTCTTTCATGCCCGAGTCAACCGTTTTAAATAAACTATATAGTACTTCAGAATTAACTTTACAAATTCTCCTTCTTCAGTATTTATTATCTCATTACTTTTTAATTTAACCAAAGGGGGGTTTTGTGCATAATCAAAGACCTAGTTTTTTTATCTGTTTCATCTTAAGTATAATTAAAGCAGTGGGAGGCTGTGCCGCTCATCCAGACAGATTATCTTTGGTGTGGATTCGGCAGTCGTAACACTCTTATGTGTTTTATGAAGTTATTATTTGATATTTTTGACCCATTGGAACATAAAATAACTGTAAAATATAAATAATCTGGATAATGATCAGTTTTTTATTTAGAGTAGGCATTTTTTAACGTAAAATTATGTAAAATTATGTAAAAAAAAATTAATCTTAGCTTGCGGGTTTCTTGAGAGCTGATCACCCAGACAACTTTTATCACTGCCCTAATCTGGATAACATGCCAATCATAAAAAAATGCCCAATTTAACCGATTAATTTGACTGGCCACATCCTGTCTGAACAGAAGGAATTTTCAGTTAGAAGGGGAGTGGTGGTGTTGGGTTTATCCAAAGAGGTTGGATTGTAGTACATTCTTTCTGCATGTGATCGGATGAATTGACGAGTGTCTGAGAGTGACACGGTGGCGGCAAAAAAAACTAGGTTAAAGTGGACGAATGAGGGTAGAGCCAATGTGGGCAGCGCCCTTGTTATGTTTGTCTTTTGAATAATTCAGTGTTGTCCATAAAGTTAAGGAAAAAACTTCTTCACCGCAGTTGGCAGAACTACTTTGTGCATGTCAGAAGAGGTTGTATTCCGATTGATGTTTTGGGCCATGAAAGTGTAAAGAGTTACTGGATAATTTTATTGAGCATCCTTGTGAACAGTTACGTTTGAATCTCTGGTTAGATTGATTTCAATCCAGTGGAGAACAGTGTAACAGTGTAAACACAGACATGGTGGCACTGCCACATTTGCCGGCTTATGATGTCACAGTAGCCCGAGGAGGACTCTTTGTTGTCGACTTTGTCATAACCACCGCCACGCTAAAATAAATACTGGGATAGTTAGTACTTCATAGTGGGCAGAAAAAAGATGGTCTACAGTTAAAGCATGAGAGCCTGCTGCAGTCAGTGAATGAGCTACTGAACACACATTCATACACATGGTTGCAATACACCCGCTAGATAGCTAGATGTGGGTCCCTTAGGGGAGTTTTTCTGAGCTTGCAAATCGTCCTTTGTTAGTTTAAAGTAAAGTTTGTGAGTCCTCCGTGGGACGCTAACAACAAGGGGACCCCATGCAGTTATGGCTGTGGAAGCGTAACAGAAACGACTTTCATACAAAACATGATCCATGATCCATAATATAGATATAAGCCATATATCTGTACCTCGGTCCCGGGCAATACCACCAAGTTTGCAGCTAATCACAACAGTGGTCTGCAAAGAGAAAACAACGGAAAACACAGAACAAAAACAATGTGCGCACAGACACACACACAGATTCCTTGCTTTATTAGTGAGATTATGTTTTCTTTGGCTCTATGAAAAGGGAAAAACAAAAAGCCTTTCGCTTTTATGGGGTGATTCTTCCTTGCGTGTGTAATTGATTTAATGTAATCTGACATGGGTGTCAGATGCTGCCTTATCACAGAGACACAACAACGGTATGTTACAACACTAAACGTGACAGCAAGCCTCCTTTTTTCTTTTTTACCGCATCATTAATAGCAAATGTATCATCTGTGCTGCAAAGCCTTGCTCACTTGCTCTTCATCTGAAAAAAGGGCGCGTTGGGATAGGGCTGGGTCATAATCCAGCTTTACTCACTCAGTCCCAACGGAGCTGTGTTACAATAACACCACTCTTTGTTTGTGTTAACTTGCAATTGTGTCAGAAAAGGAATGTTAAGTATAGCTAAATAAGAAATAATGCCAGTTTTGGGATGACAGCACTGCCAATAACATCTTGACCTGTCACAGTAGGAAAACCACAGATGCACTAATGTTGGCTGCATTCCGGATAAAGAATGCCCTATGTTTATTCATGCTGGTTCCCTGTCATTGCTTACTGGATCTGTTCAAAGTCAAAATGTCTGCTGTGAAAAATGTCTGTTGAACTGTTATATGTTTATAACAATGATATGTGTGTGCCATGTTGTGGCCTTTACAGCCACCAGATCTTAATTGAATCCACTGAACACACTGACGATTGGAGTGGAGGGAAAGGAATATAATTTGGAAGATGTCCTAAAGACTATGATGGTCTTCCTTTAGGCTCTTGGTGGTGCAACGCCTTATACAATACTGTATGTCACTTGTCTTTATATTTATAAATAGTTTGATGTTGTGATAAAATGTTGCCACGAATTACAAGTTGAGGGAGGAAGAATGATCCAAGTTATGAGGTGTAGTCAGCTGATGGACGCGATGTAGCCATGTAATGGTTTTCAGTTAGAATATAATGCCTCATATTAAACCACAATCACACTATGACACAGTGATGAACCTAGAACTAACAATGCAAATCCAAAGATTTAACTTCAGATTTCAATGTAGTTAATTCTTCAGTGAATGCATACTCTAGGATCTATGTCTATAACTGTAAAATTGTTAACCTTTTGACACAGCAGTCTACTATTTGCTTATGCTACGTCATGTGCTAAACCTGTATTCCTTTGCAAGCATGACTTTTTGAAAATGTAAACGCCTGCAGTGTTTGACGTATTTCATGTTGAATTTTCCTGAAGCAACACTGTGAAACAATCCTTTGCTGAGAACAAAGCTATTCAGTTTTAAATAAATGTTGCAAGATGCCTTGTGCACAATATAAACAACTGACAGATAACGGATACATTTTGTACACAAGTATATTAGAAAAAGAACAGTTGGATTACTTGTTACCAAGGTAAACTGCTTAATTTATCGCAAGGTGAGATCAACTGAAATCAGTAACACAGTATCAATTCTACACTAAGATGAATCGATCGCATATAAGAATCCACATAGGTATCAATATGTGCATTGACTAAAATCAACCTTTTATTTGACGTTTTAGCATAACTTCTTGGTAAGCTTGCTTAGTTGTGATTTTGTATTGAAGGGTAGTAACCTTTTAGGTTGTGCCTTTGTCCAGTGTCTGTTAAAAGGAGTACAGTGGCAAGTTCAGTGTAACATTTAGTGATATTGAAGTGTGTTGTATTTATCGCCACATTCAGTCAAGTAGTCTTTAACCATCTGGGGATCAACAGTTTACAGTAGTTTAATATGTAAAATGTATTTTGTCCTTCCTATAAAAATCCCGGATCATTGCCTGATTAGATAAGATTAGATTAAACTTTATTATCATTACGCTGTTAGCAGCTAACCAGAAGTGCAGAAGCAGCAGGTGCAGATAGACAAATATACATACAGTTCTAAATTACATTAAAACAGTGTTCCAGTGTACACCATGAATATTGACTGTGCAATATGGACAGATATTGCAGCAAGTTATTTAGAGTATGAAACTATGGTTAATAGAAACTTTGACAATTACAGCAGGATATGTACAAACATTCTCGCTATTAGAAACTATATTACAGCAGGATATATACTATGGTTAATAACTATATGGGTGTCAGTTATGTCAGTATTGCAAGAATAGTAGGAAGATGGAAGGATTCAGCAGCGTAGTGGGGGTTAGTGCGGGGTGAAGTTCAGTAATGAGACAGCTGTGGGGAAAAAGCATAAAGCTTTTCCAAATCCTGCAGGTTTTGGACTTCAGGCACCTGTTGCACCTACCTGAGGGTAGGAGGGCAAACTGTTTACGTGCTGGGTTGGACGCATGCTTGAAAACGCTGCATGCTCTTCACAGACAGCTTTCGCTGCGGATGTCTTTGATGACAAGGAATGGAGACCTGATTATGTGTTGGACAGATTTCAGCATCCACTGCAGTGCTTTACGGTCCGAGGCTGAGCAGGTCCCATATCAGGATGTAATATAGCTGGTTAGGATGCTCTCGATAGAGCAGCGGTAGAAGTTCACCAGGGTGGCTGAAGAGGTGGGCTGTTTGGTTTTGAATATTTCTGTGGAGTGCTCAAATTTGTGTGTGAAGAACCAATATTTGACTTTTGACATACTTCTTCTGTCTGGTTGTAATGCTTTGAAACAACTGAGTATAATTTGTTGTTTCAGTTAGAAGTGAGTCAGAAACACACCTGCAGGTTAACTGGTTTGAAAACCTTACTTCATGTCTCGCTAAGCAGTGAGATAATGTGGCAGTGCTGAGGGTATTTTCTACCCAAATGTTGTGCAAATTTCAAGTGAGCTTCTGTTATGTTGGTCAAACAAAATGCAAATCCGTAAGTGTCTCTAACGAATACTGTTAATTATAATATTGGGGAGAAAATGCCACAGGTTTATATAACAAAAAGTACCGATACGCATCACGTTATAAAGCTTGGCGAGATATTCAGTTTGTGTGACATTTCCTGTAATTTTTCTCAGCACATTCGTCACACTACATTCTCTGTATTTGAGCTAGACTTGCTACTCATAATGTAGCCTTGAAACTGTTGGGTGCTTTTGTATGTTATAGATTCTCACAAATGACGCAGTGATTGGTTAGAGTTGCACTTGATATATTTTCGTAAAAGAGAAGGACAAAATTTCTAAAATGAATCAACCGGTCAACGGTTAGTTAGACTACTGTAGATTGACTAGAGTAACTTAAAATGGTCTGTACTGTTGTGAATGAAAACCTTGCTTATAGCAACTTTGGCAGCTCCACCAAGCTCAATATACCACTGTCCCTTGTGAACAAGCCAAATTCAATTTTGGAACAAGTATACAGGAGACCTTTAGATGTCTGGTGAGGGACCCCCATGGCATCCACTGTGCAGACATCAATGATTGAGAGCTTGGGTCTTTAAAGACCTTCATTGATGACTCTGACCTCCTCTTTGCTTTCAACTGCATCTCCCTGGAGAAAAATAGCTGCAGGATTGGAGAGCCATTTAGTTGCACCAAGCACTTTTTAATGTACACAAACACATCTTCAGTAGTCCCTTGGTATGCCTATTTTTAGCTATGTTTGTATTAAAGCATCACTAGGATGAAAGAGAGGCTTGCAGCTCACACACTAATGGACAGTAAACTCTTAATGTAATGTTGGGCATATCATTAATTTATACTTTAAAAAGTCAGCATGTATTACAGGGACACTGAGATTTGTAGCTATAAAAGGCAAAGTAGTGTCAGAGTGTAAACTGAGTTTTTCCACTCAGTCTTATGTCATTGCTGCCTGCTCTGTGTGCCCTTAATTGCCCCTGGGGACAAAAAGAGTCTTTCTGAATCTGAATCTGAAAAGAGAGGAACAGTCTTTACTTGATAAAAAGCTGGCTAATGTCTAGTATCAGCAACTTTCAACATCTTATTGGTTGCATACATTTTGTGAGTGTTTCAGTATTCATAGTGTATCTTGGTTATATGGTTTTATATTCAGAAGCCTAGTTCAAATTTGGTGGCTCTTGATTGACACACAGTTAGAGCTTCATATAGGGGCAGAGCAGGAAAGATTGTTCATTTAGTTTTTGATGCTTTCTGTGTTATGCAGACGCTCTACTCTTAAACATAATATGTAACTCTGTGGTCAGATTAATTCTTGCCAATCGCTGTTGAACACCAACCATTTCTAGTGTCAAGACTGTGGTTTCTTGACCTTGAAAATGCAATGTTTTGGTGCGCTCCTGTCCCTCCTCCATTGTGAGGCTTTGCCCTCAAAGTAATGCTGTTATTAGCTGTGCCTGGACATGCCTATATGTACCGCACTGCTGGCAGAAAGGGCCCGTTAGGCGCGCCACACTGTGGTGTTTCAACACACCACCTCACAACAAAACAAAACAGTGGAAATTTCCCACTTCGTCAGAGTCCATTACACATGAAAAATCCGTCTGCCCCCTGCTTGCCTCTGACAGACCTGAATTACTCTCTGTGACCCTGTTTTCATCCGAATCTGGCAGACACACATACAGACTCTGACGTTCTCTGCGAAGCTCAAGAAGTGACCTTGCTTTGAGTGCTACAATTCCAGTACCCCCTTTAAAGGCGTGATGGATGTGCTGGAATATTACCCTCTTTAGATACCCATGCAAGCCTCTATCTTGTTTTAATTAAAACAAAGTCATCTTTGTCTAAGTGACCCAGTCTAAAGAGTAATAGTTAGGGTCAGGGCAACGCTTCAGATCAGTATTTGTGCCGTTATGAGTTTTCATGCCATACGTGCTGCAGAAAGGGTGACTTCTCTCTGTAGGCGATAGTGTCTGTTCCACTTCCATAGGCGAAATAAGGACTCTAATTACAATCGACTAGTGATTTTCTCCACTCCTTGGGGTCTTATCTCCCTTTCTCTGCCTAGTGCTGCCTCTGTGACACAGACAAGGAGAAATCTAGTGGCATAAGCATTCTGGCCTCGATTATAGTCATAAAATTGAAGCCTGGCTTCGAGCAATTACCCCATGGGGGAGCAGAATAAGTATAAGAGGGGAGGAGTGAGACAGATTCAGAGGGGAGGGATGCAGGTGAAGGAGAGTGCTCAGATATGTAGAGGAAAGACAAAGCACTCAGATATACTGTAGAGGAGGGAAAGAGTGAAGGGAAAAGGACAAAAGTGAGAGTGTGCACATGATGGAGGGGAGGCAGAGCCAGAGTGGCTGTCACCTGTGAACGGTTCTCTAAAGCGCTGTGACAGGGAGCTGTCAGCGTAGAGGAAAACAGAAAGGGAGGCAAAGAGGAAGAGGAGATAATCTGCCCCCAGTGTGACATGATGTCAGAGAAGTGGGTTGTCCAACGTTCAACAGCACTGTCGATTTGAACCCAGCCAAAGGAGATCTCCCCCAACTAGCCTGCTAATACTCATTAACATCACTGTCATTCTCATCATTATCACCCAAATCATTTGCATCCTCAAGAGCCCACAGTGAAGACCCGGTCATTGGGGAGCAGGTGTAGTGCTCCTCATACCAGAAAGTAGGTGTACAGTAAATAGCGCTGGGTTGTCCTTGGAATAGGATCCATCCATACAGGAAGTTTAGTAAGTTGGCCGGTTGAATCACCAATGAGATTTATGTCTCTGCACCATCCTTTGCCCAAATGTCTCTCAGATGAGTTCCTCTAAATGACTGATCCTGAGGTAATCACACATGTCACTGGAGTCTTTGTTCACTACAGCAACCCCTAGATTGACAGTCCCTAGATTGCTCAGTCTCCTTATTATGGCCCAGAGCAATGTTCTTTTTGTCTGACACAACACTATTGATCTCTCAGAGGAATTGTATGTTCACAGGTCTACACGAATAGCACTGGCTGTGTGATTGCACCACTGCAGCATTTTAGCTTTTTTTTTTTTTTGTTCCAATGGAGGAGATACAGATTGCCTTTGTGAGTTACTCTCATTTACTGGCACTACATGGTATTGGCCTTGGCAATATTATCAGCAGCATCACGTAATAGCCTTCGTTGAGGTTCAACAGCTTGTAGGTGCCCAAAACATGAGCTGCAAGCTGTAGTGATCAAAAAATTGGATCAAAAGACCTGGTGCATGAAGAAAAACAATATTGAACATTGAATATGTAGGGAATTACTTTTGTATGCAGCTGTGAATTATATTTTTGGAACCATTATTTACACTATAGGTGCCATCAATAGGATGATGCTTTCCGATTTTTAAGAAAAAGCTTTTCGAAATTGTAGAAATTAAAGGACAAATTATGTTCTTCTGTGTCATGCTGTGAATGTTAATAAGGCAGAAAGGCAAAGGAATTATATGATGGGGAGCAATTACACCCACTACCCACAATATGTCCCTTCTGTTCACCCAAACCACCTGTGCCAATCACGCTACATCAACAACGGCTTAAAAAGCCAAATTTTTAGATGCCATAGTCATTCTAAATGAGCCATGACTGTCAAAGTTGATGAGCAAAGAGGAAAATCTCCATCTAAAAACATGCTGGAAGGGAGTTTTAAACGTATTGTTAAATGTGTTCGTGAACACTGACACAATCTTCTTTCTCTTTTGTCTCTGTTGTTGACAGTCTTTCTTCTGTTGTCATTCTCTTGTGTGGCAAATAGTGGCTGCTGCACTTGCCAGTACGATTGACAGCTCTTATAATAGCATTCACTGCATATGTGACAGCCTTAAATGACATTTTAATTATCAAGACAGTTTTCTCTTACGTATTCAGCTTTTATGTTCTCAGGGGTTGGTTTAGATCCCTTTATAAGTAACGTAGAGCATTAGGGATGAGTGATGTCATAAAATTTTGGTAAGTATCAAGTACTTCCTGAGCAAAGATCACAAACCAGGACTGGTACTGACGCTTTTTATTGCTGAAAATCAGCTATTCTAAAGAAAGGGAGCAAAATAATTGACCTCATGATTTATGAGGTAAGTGTGTTATAATTTATATGTCTTAGTTTTATTTGAAGATGATTAAAAGTTCTTCTAACCAGGTAAGATGATAGACATGTTGTCAATGCCCCTTCAAAGTTCAGAGTCTGAATATTGTTCATAAGTTAATATGCTGGCATTATGACATTATGTCTTCTACATTCTTGAAAGACTGGGTTAGGGTTAGGTTTCAGTCTTTGCCAGACCAGTCTTTGGCTTACACATTCTTCATGTAGCAGATCCAGCTTGCATGTGCACATCCTGAACTTCTCGGGTGAGCTCAGAGAGACGCATTACTTGATCATCTCCTTCATACATCCTGCACAGTTAAACTCTAAACACTAACTAGTCTAAATACTGACGCTGCTTTCTGCTACCTGGATGTTCTCTGTTGAGATATTTGTGTATAGCTGTTGTGCTGCTGTTTCACAGTCCAGTTGGAGCTCCTTCAATAACGTCTCATTTTCTGCCTGCCTGCCTGTTAGTGAAAGCCAGCATGATTTCGGGATGAACGTCAACATTTCCAAGTGCAACATATTCCAGACAGAGTGACATATTTACACAATTGATTATTTTCACAGAATGACAAAGAGCAAACATGTACTGCTACACAACACAGAGGCCACAATAGAGGTAAAATTGATTGGACACAGGGAGCCAACCATGATTCGTATCAGTACGGGGAGGCCAAATTTTCTAGGAACCAAACAAGATTATCCAGCTCGGACCTTAAATTCCATATCGTGTATAGAATCGCAGAATGTCAATGTACTTCCAACGGATGGATTTAAAACATTATTTCAGGAGACCTGCAGGTTTCCTTCAATAATTACTTCCAGTGTTGCACTAGAAAACCCGGAAATCCTAGATTGAATGATGTTTCACATTAGTGTTTGTGGAATCTGTCACATTATCAGCTTATACAATATAAAAGCTTTGGTGCAGCTGCTGTGAGAGCTGAAGCAATTTTCACCTTCAGGTTCACCTATAGATTGCCTTTAGGCGAGCACTCTCTTACCTCAGCAGGCCACCTTACAGTGTTTCAAAAGTCTTTTTCTGCACTGTAGTTATTATAAATCTGCAATGGTGACATGCCGTTGCAGCTAATTTCTTAAAAACCTTTGTATTTTAACAAGGTGACTTTGTGGCAGTTTTCGTAAGTAATTGCACTGCATGGTTCCTCTGTGTCTGTTCACACAGCCTGCTCTGAGGCTTGTTCTGTTCGCTCACACCTCGGGCCTGCTTTTCTGTCCCTGCTGCTGCAGAAATCCTTTAACCTCTGCTGTCATTCTCCCACTGCGCAGCAGTGTTGGTCTGTCGTTGGAATTCTTCTGCAACGCTGCAGTGAGGGTGCAGCGCTGTCAGGCCTCATTGCCACTTAATGAACAAACATATTTCTGGTAGATTCTCTGGTTAAGTGGAAAAGCCATCTGCACTGTTTATGCAAAATGGATTTCAACATCACAAATGAGCGTGTATCATGCGCCTGTGTAGATTGGCAGTTAGGTTTGCTGTGGCCTATGTGTGTGCATCAGTGTCTGTGTGTGTCTGTCTGTCTATCAAATCATGTGTAAACTTTATGATCTGGAGCTTAACTCAATGGTTGTATTTCCTTCTTTTCTAGATGAGGCCAAAATACTTGTTTGTTTCCAAATTCAAGAATGCTGTATATTAGGAACTCTGCGTGTTTAGAGGCCTGTGTAAGCCCATCTAAGTTAATATAGTTGTATGACATTTGGAGTTTATGTGCCCATAAGTCTCTGTTATCTATGCTGAGCTGCAGTGTATATGCTGAAACAGCAGTGGGCAGAGTCCACTTCAGGCATTTCAGATGGGTCTTGTGTTGTCAGCGGGACCCATAGAGATGACATGTAAGTATGTAAGTTGGTAGCGTAGTCTCCTGCCGTATGTCATCTGTTTCTTTAGGGCCTTTCTGAGGACACAAGGGGACAGGATCTGATTCAGCTCTGGGACCACAGGCAGATCATACCCAGCAGGCTCATTGTAATTGCAAATAAAGGCATTTGAGGCCTTGTTGATATGGGGAATCCAGTCACCTATTGTCTCTGTCCTCTCCTTCCACACTGTGCTTGGTGCCAACCAAGGCCAGACCCACACCCATTAAAAAAACATAAGCCCTTTTTAATGGTCAGTATTGCTGTGCTTGGCCAGACTTGGTGAACGGTTATGCTGAATAGATGTCTCTCATTCTGTGTCGTGGCCAAGCACAGGAAATGCATGAATTACACAGAGCAGTGAGTACTCTCTCTCCATGGCTAATACGAGCCCCACTTCTGAGTATGATCCTTTCCTGTGTTTCATCAGACCAGAGCCCCATTTTGGCTCAAAGCCCCATGTTATCACAAGGTAATTATGGATATATTGGAACCATATTCATAATGGTGTTAATGATTCATGGAGAATTAAGAAAATCTGTTGAAATGTGAGAGAAAGCTTTAAACCCCTTGGTCACAAAGGAGAGCCTGAGGAAGTGATAGTAAAGAGGCATGGCAGTAATCTGTGATGCCACCTGAGCGGCCACTAAACTCATTATGGAAGAAGTGCTGTATTGTTTAATGCCTGGCAATGGGATCGAACAGAGTAGGCCACCTGAACCTTGGATCGTACTGCATTCCCATACAATACAATCCTACTATATACAAATCTTACATATAAATACAGTACATGCACAAAACCTGTGCAACTTAATTCTACTACTGAGAAACAGGACAGTAGTCACTATGTCAATTAAGAAAAAAGACTTGGATGACAGAGCTCCATGAGGGAAACTTTGGACTTTCTCCATGCTTCACTATTGTGAGTAAACAGCAGGGCTGGGGCAAGCATGCAGGCAAGATGCCCACCTGCTATAGGCTAGGAGTAGCTCTGAATATCAGTAGTGACAGCCTTATGGCTGCAGCAGATGTCTCCCTCTGCTGTGCTTGGTAAAGATCATAGACCATCTCATCAGTGGGGTTGCGTGGAAGCCACTTGCTGTGAAGTATTACGAAAGGATTAACAGTTTGTTTCTATTTTGGTTACATGTAAAACTGAATTATATGAACTGAGGAGCATGTACATGTACCAAAGTCTCTGGACTCAAGAAGGCAGTCAGTAAGCCAAACAATACAATTGGATTATGAGCTTAGAAGAAAGAAGGCAAAGAAGTGTAGGGCCAAGAATAGTGACATTTGCAGATCACGAAATCTCTGTCTTCACTCAGGGAGTGAACAAAACAGTTTGCTGTGTATCACATCCTATGTTTAATGTGTGTCTGTTCGCACATTAATACATGAGACATGCATAATTGTGGCATCTTTACAAATGTTTATCTTTTAGCTGTATGCAAATGCTTGCATTTGGGTGGAATCAAATTCCATGTATGTATGCATGTTTACACTCATCTACGGTATATGAATCAGACCACAGCTTCATTTTATACACCACAGAATACATGGGGGGAAAGAATTGTGTTAACGTTCGCATTTCCTCTCTCTCTTCTCTCTTTCATATATGTGTCCATATGGATAATCCCAATACTTATCTCTTTGTCTTATATTCTCTGCCCTTTACATTGCTAGCAGACTCACACACTTATCCTGATTTGAATCAAAAAGCTGTGAGTGTATGTTTGAATCACTTCACCCCTTTCTTTCTCTGCACACAGACAGATGTGTGGCCTGCCATCTTGTCATTATAATTCAGTGGGCTTGCCTTTAGAGGAGCAATTTATAAAAAGGTGCAGTATCTTTCTTAGCAGCGTTGATTTTTTACCCACCTTTGACGTGCTGTGCTATGATGAATGTATCATATATCTGTGTTTAAATATTAAATTAAAGGATTATACTATGTTAGCATCTGGGAGCTCACAGTTAGCGGCCGCTAGGATTTCCGCTTTTCCACACCACACCCACTCCAATTTCTGACCAATCACAGAATAGCAACAAGACAGCGCACCAAAAAGTTCTGACCGACTGATGTGTCATGAACAAGCTACGAGAACTCCCAAACAACAAAATGAGGCCCTTTGAGACCGGATTCTCATAATTTCCGAAGCACACCAGTCAGAAGTGAATTTAGGTAATGGTTTCCTAATGACTTGTAAGAAAATTATTGAATAGTGAATAATATTTGAAAGGGGGTTTATTGGAGTAAGAGAGATTTTGAAGCCAGCAAATAGCAACCATCAATGGGTTTTCACTCAAAAGCCACATTGTCTCCACTTTTGAGACCTTCAGTGGCTATATCCATCTTTGACATTCCGTATATTTGTGGCTGTTAACTCTGGATTGTGCTGGCCAATAAAACGATTAGACAATATATAATCTGCTTTCTTGAGTGTTAGCAGCTGACATTTCCAAAAGCGAGTCAAATAAAGTCAAGGATGCCAAACATTAAGCGGAATTTACCAGTGTTTAATAGTTCTGCAGATATTTTAAAGTTATGGAATATGGTCGCTTTCATTTGCAGAATGAAAGGCAAGACAACTTTAAACATGCTGTTACTCATTAGCCTTTAACTATGTATAACTTTGCTCACTTTGCTTTTACAGCTAAAGTCTTGACCTGTATGCCCACGTGCCTTTGTTACTGTTGTTATTTGTGTTTAGTTATCTGTTTCTCTTCTGTTTTGTCTTCCTTCTTTTTCCTTTCCTCCATGGGCTCTTTGGTTCGTCAGCACTGTGCTTATAGTGCTATTTGAAAAGATTTTCTCACTGCCCAGGTAACACATCCACTTTTAAAAAAAAAAAAGCAAAACCCTAACCCTTAAGGAAACACAATGTGGCAGCTTTCCCTCCTGCATGCTCCTTCTCGTTGCATTCAAGCTTTGCGTATCTTCAGCTGAGGTAGAAAAGAGGTAAGCAGTGGAGGATATAAAGCAGGAGTTTGGGGGAGGGGTGAGCCGAGTCTACATTGTGGTGGGAAATTTCAGTTCTCCCCTAGGGAACACAGGAGAGTAGGTGTGAAAAGTAGGCTGGTCTTGGTGCTGTAGAGTGACTTAATTTCCTTAGACAGTTCACAAAAGAAGCCGATAGCCGGGCTATGTGTGTGTGTGCGTCTCTGTGCTTGTATGCAGCTGACTGTGGATGTAATTGACCATGGTAATGGACATTACATGGGACAGCTAAGGATAGCAAGGGAAGAATCCTTCCATTTGTGCACCGTGCTATGGTGAGTGAAGTCTTTTTGCCAGAAAAAGTGAGTGCAGATACTCTTTATACCAGCCATGGGAAGGGTGAGGTGGAGTAAAAAGGTATTTCCAAGGTAGGCAAATAGCTCTGTGTATGTGTGCCGTCATATTTATGTGTACAAAAGACCCTGTGTGTGTCTTATGAGTGTCATGATGCAGTGCTTGGAGCTAGAGAGCTGTGGAAGTAATGGCCTTGTTCAAGCTAGATAATTAGTCAAATGCTGATTTCTTCTCCACTCCCATAGGAACGGTGCCACCAAGGCTAAAAATCACCCATTGAAGTGGTGCTTATCTCTCTGTGTGGGCTGGAAAAATGGCAATGTCATATAGGCTGTGTGTGTTTCTATGTGTATAAACCCAGATTTGTGTGTGGTGCTATACATAGTCTATTTTTACTTGTTAGGAAACATTTCTGTTTGGATGTAGCTCGCTTGCAGTGACTGAAGTGCTTATATTGTGCCATCATTAACCTACAGACCATGATGAAGAGAGCTGTTGTTGGGGCAAGCTGTCAACTGTCAACCTGCCTTCATTACATTGGCCATCTTTGTTAGTAGAAGTACATATATCACTATGAGGAGAATGTATTTCTGACCTTCAACCTCATGTCTTTTTTGTGTGTGTTTTTACGTGCAGGAGCTTCAGTTTGAGCGGCTAACCAGGGAGCTGGAAGTAGAGAGGCAGATTGTGGCCAATCAGCTGGAAAGATGCAGACTCGGGGCCGAGTCACCAGGCGCTGGTAGCAGCAGGTAATGAGGATGAGCACAAACACACACACACACAAAGCCACAATCCAACACATGGCTTTTCCATCCTTCACAGCAGTGGCCATATTCCATAGTGTAACCTTATGGCATCATCGCATTGTGATGCAGCAACCGTGTGCTCAGATATGATCAGACTGTGAATCAAAATCTCTCTCCTTGTTTCATTTAAATTTATTTGGGGCAAACTTGAGAAGGTACATGATAGGGATGTGTTATTTGCTCAGTGAAGCACTGCTGTCAGTGTGGAAAAGCTTCTGAGATTTTGAGAACTTCCCTCTTCATCAGCTAAGGCACAAGTCCGCCTGATCATCACACCTCAGTGACCACACATTCTGTCTCGTCTGCTGTCGCTCACACATGTCAGGTTCATTTGTTAAGCTCAGTATCACATACTCCAATATCTGTGAAGCGGGAGTCCTATTTTCTATAAAACTGTTTCATGGTTTGCCACAGTGTCATTTGTCAATGACAAACTGTAGAGATGCAGCCATGCACAGGCATGATATAAGCAGTGACTACCAACTGTTGCAAAAATCAATAGAGGAGATGGAGAAATGGAGATGGAGAAACTCTTGATTCTATATTTCTACAAATATAGCCACAATGAAAAGAAAGATTTTTTGTATACTAAACTAAAACATGCTACATTGTAGTTGCGTTCATTAAGCTAGCATTATATGGAGTACTCTTAAGGTCTGGTCAAAAAGTCCCCTACCTTAAACTGGCAAGAGAAATTGCAATTGAAGATTTTGACATTTAAGAGACTGCTTAAGATTTGGACACAGCAGTCATTTTAAGTGCAAGACTTTTTGTATAGCTTTTGCATTTTTTGCTTTGATTAAGACCAATTGATTCAATGGCACAGTGCTGTGTGACACTCTGGGGCTGTTATACTGATTAGTAACCAGGCTTTTTGCTGCTTTAGTTTGAGTCATTATGTGTTTTGTCTCATTGGAAAGTATGTGATTAAATAAGGCTGCTGATAGAAAGATATGCTTGTGAGGAATGGAAAAATAAACAAACCACTACCACCTACTCAAATGGGACCACTATGTGAGCATTGTTTCTCCAGTTTAGCCATCATTTAACTTGAAGCTTGAGGAGTTTAAAAATCGCAGTACGTGCCTTTTGAATGCTCTTTTTCTGCTCACTCAGTTGGGCTGTTTCATAAATGTCCATCGTCATAAAAGTGTCTTGATGCGTCTTGTGTAGCTGTAGATGAAGCACCAGAGCCTATGTTTCTGCTAACGTGCTGCTCACACGACAGCTTGTGTTTTTAGAGTGTAAGATTAAAAGAAACTCTGCTTCATAGTTCCACCTCACTCCTGTCTGTAATACCTGAAGTCCCTCACATATGCCCACGCATACTGAATTTTCAACAGCACAGGCTTTAAATAAGTGGCAGTGTTATTTGCATATTATTCACAAATGGTCAACTGATATGCATTCGGGTGGCAGATTTGAGATGCATTCACTTTCAAATAGGCCATAATATAATAGAGCTATATCTGGATACTTTGTTTGTATAGAGGCTGTAATCTTTTTCTATGATCTTTTCTGGATTTATTGTAATAGGCTATATTCCCTTAGACAGTGCATTTTTACAATTCATCCTGCATACTGGCAAAAAAGAAAATCAACCTAATACCAACAGCTTGCACTACTCAAGCGTCCATCACCCCCTTTTCCTGTTTTAGAGGCTTGCCAGTATACAGCAGCTTTAAGTGCTGCCAGAAACGTGTGGACAACAGCTCTCTGAAAATATACACAGCCATGCAGTTTACTTTCATTTCCTCTTTAACAAGTACTGCTTTTAGACCTCAGATTTAATGCATCCATCCTCACCAGCAATCATATTTGGAGATAAAAGCGATAAACTTTTTTTTGTGACTGACTGTCTTTCATTTATTCACTCAGTCGTGACAGACATTTAACAAAACAGTGACTCATCAAGATTAATTTAGAAAGGAAGCTAGGGGACCGAGCAGTCTTCTTTTACTCAGTCTAATTATTCTGTGAAATGTGAAATTGTGTGCTAGTCACAAAGAAAATCTGCACTCAAATCTGCCTTCATTCACCAATCCACATCAATGATATTTAGCTTGCCAATTTAAAGAGTGCGTTCAGAGTAGTTGGAGGATCAATGGCAAAGTGATAATAAATGTTGCCTGTAGAAAACAGGCAATTGTTGGCCAAAATATGTGCAGTAAGCTAATTATATAATCATTCCTTTATAATACTAATACTAATATTCAACATTTTGTATGAGGGCTGATTGACATGGCCAGAAATGGCAGATATTCATAAGAAACACTACCAAGAATGAGCAACATGGACACCAGCCCCAGGTTTACCTCCTCAGACTGTTTAATCAAATAGGCCACGGTCGCTGGTTAAATCCAATAAGTAACATTTGCACAGTTAGACTGTTATGAAACATCCAGGCGCGTGACTTCTATGTCCAGTTTTCCCGTTTTGTCGTTTTAATGACCGTTGTATTTAACAGAAACATGCAAAATGCCAGGCGTTAATACATCTCTTTTTTGCATGAATAGCACAGTTTTAAAATGCACTCGCCTTAATGTAGACGTAGTCTGACCCTCAATCGTGCAGATCACATTTCCCCAGTGATGAATGTGTTGGCTCAGCTTTTAGGGGTCTATTTGACAATGTCTGATGAGGATTTCCATTAGATCAAAAAATGTTACTACACTAAATTAAATTTGCTGGTGGATATCAGGACAGTTTCCAGATGTTTTTCCGACTATAGCTTCCTGTTCCTTTTTAATCTATCGTCAGTAAAATGTGAATTAGTTATACTTCATCCACGGCAAAAACATATCTAAGAGTAGAGAAATAATGAATGTATAATAAGGGAAACTACCATTAATACAGAAAGCTGTTATCCTGTTTTTTTATGATAAAGCACATGCAGTCCATATGCTTTAGATCCTATGTAGCTAATGTTTTAGGCCTCGTCCACACGTACGAAAACTCTCTTTTCCCTATCCGTGATGCGTCTCAGCACGACTCAAAACGCTACTTCATATTCCAGGCCTACAGGTGGCGCTGTTTCAGTTTCAGAAATTCACCAAAAATGGAGAGGAACAGGCGGAGCATGCGCATGAAGCTTGAACGCTGTTTACAAATCGGCTTTAGAAGAAACCAAACTCAAGGAAAATTTAGATTTTGCCCTAGTAACCATAATAGGCTCAATATCTTCTCCAGCAGTAACACGAGCATGTAGTCTGCCATTGTTGTTGATGTTGTTATGAGACGTCTCGCGGGATATAAGAGGTGGAAGGCTGCTCGAGGGGTGTGGCAATGGTGGCGATGACATCATCTTTTGTGAATGTCTCCGTTTTCGTCCACACAAAAATGCAAGAGCTGCGTTTTTTAATTTTTCCACCAAAAAAGTTTGAGGGCTATGCAGGATTCGTGTGGGCGATCGGCCAAAACGATGCAAAACATCTGCGTTTACACCAAAAAGCGTTTCCGTGTGGACGCCCCCTTAGTTTAGGCTACGACAACAGACATTTCACTGTCAAGTACATGTAAATGCTGACACTTCCCACTGGGGGACTGGAACCACCCCCTAGGGCCTCTTAAAGAAAACATGTAACAGCATTTTCACACCTTTTTTTAAAGCTAGAGAAGGACAAATGAAATGCCCGTCACTGGTCATTTGTGTGTGAATGGAGATTACCTTTAAACATTGACGTCCCACTGATCAGCTCAACAGCACAGCATGACAACAGCAGAGGTGACGGCACACTTAAGAATCATTACATTTCATGGCACCACTAGAGCTGGCCACCCTCATAATTTCTACAAGCACGCATACAGAGGCTGGTCATCAAACGCGACCTCTGGCAAAAAGATGCGACCTCCCACCCAGCCAGGCTTTTAGTAGCCAAAGGCACTGGTGAGAAATAAAGGTGTCCTGCCAGGGTTAGGCCTGTTGTTTATCAGCATTGACGGTTTTACAGTCACTTTACAGTGCCTTCACCCAGCCTTCTGGTCCACACACAGCATGCATGGCGCATCGTCATTATGGTAGTCATTCCCCCACTTTATCAGCTATGGTTCAGTAGAGCACAACTTGCCCAACTTCCCCCTTTTAATTGCCTGCACTCTCATTAAAATTCTAAGAGTTCTGCTTCTTAAAGCTCATTTAGTGTCACCTTAGATGGAAAAAGTATCAGCAGTAGCAACAGTGAGTGCTTGATAGTAATGACCAGCAAATACAAGATATTAGACAGAAAAGGGTGGTAACGCTGCTCTGAGGTCTCCTACTTGGCCTCTGTCGGCTGTAATAACAAGCCTTGGAAAAATGGCACTGAAAACTGCATGAACTGCTTTCCATTTGGTCAGAAAGTATTTTCATAGGTACTTGAAATTATTAGGTAGCTGCTAAGATGTCTATATATGATGCTTGCTGTGCACTCTTCTTTCTGCTGAGCTCTTAAGTGTTATCATTTGAGTACATTGCATTTAATGCAGGATTACTATAATTTACAAGCCTGGCATAGCTACCCTCAACTCTTGAGATTTTTAGTCTTGTGACACTGCATTTGGATTTCATTATGGTGCATGTTTCAATCGATACAGAGAAAAAATATCTTTGCATCAAGTTCTATAGTCCTAAAACCAATCAGAGCAATAAATTATGAGGCATTTGCTTGTCGACAAATGCCTTGATCGCTGTAAACTGTTGGTCTTGAAAAGTTATTGCTGTAAATCTGTTACAACAGAACATGATAGCGGATTCTAAACATCTCGCTTCTCCAATGACAGCCCATCTAAACAATTTGATCGACCTGGAAGATCATCGTCGTTCATGAATGATGAATTCAATCTGGACAGAGGGACTCCAAAGCAGAATTTCCATACTAAAATTTTGCGTGCCGGGAAACTTTAGTCTGGCTTTTAGCCTAGTGTTAATGTTTTTCAGAAAAATTACTTTGCTTACTACATTTTCAATTCACATTAATTTATGTGTTTGTATAAATTAAGGAAATTCCTCAAATATATCTGTCATTATCCATCATTAGTTGCTGTACGGTGCACTGCAGCTAAATGGTGGCAGACGGCATATTTTATTCATCCATTGTGAGGTTCCAGATATTTTCCAAAGAAAACTCAAAGCGCAGTAGGGCAATTAAAGGCTAATGACAATATGCTGATTTTAAGGTGTGTTTTGGGTGCTTGGTGTTTTTCTGTTCAGAGCTCACAAAGTACAGCACCATCCACTGGTCTAGGATCATACATCATTATTCACTAAACACTGCATTCTTTCTGTTTGTGTTGCTTGGTGTTGTGTTTTATCCCTGAATAATAGACACAAACTGTGATCATTCTCTGGCTGCACCATTATTCTCTGTCATTATTCTCTGGAGAGACCTCTGGTGAGATTCTCACCCCACTTGAATAAATACTGGCTTGTCATACACGCATGTCAGGATTGTGTCAGGATGTCAGGACACTGAGCTTGAGTACCGAGTGTGTGAATATACAGTACAGTCGCTTTTGATTTATTCTGAGCGACACCCTCACGTGTCTGCTTAGCTTCAGCTGCTGTCAGGCTGCATTCCATCCCTTGACCACTGGCTTAGTGTGTTTGAATGTGAATAACAGCTTCCAGTCCCACATTTACAGTATAAATGTTTTGGCCATTGCTAAAACAAAACTCAAGCTGATACCTTTGGGTCTTCATAAACTATGATGACAAGAGTGGACATCTGACATCTGACATTAAATCTCTGCTCATGCGATATAACCCAAACTTCTTGCTGTTTTATCTCAGACACTGTGATTAGCATCTGATCATGTTGGGAAAGGCCCAAGGAAAGGGTGTATATCTTCCTGATGATTTCACTCATGTCTCTCTGTCTGTAGTTTGGAAAGCACATAATCACTTTTCCATTGTTTCCCCCCACACAGCTCATCTGAGAAGTCCCTGCCTTGGAGAACTGCAGGTATGTAAGAATGTTTTTTATTGCCTTCATATTTAAAGCTCCTGTTTTTATTTGCTCCATGTTGATACACTGATCAGCCCCAACATTAAAACCACTGGCATGAGAACTAAATGACATCAACCATCTTGTAACAAAGTTCTACTGGGAAACTTTTGGACCTGGCATTCGTGTGGATGTTACTAAGGCCCTGTCCACACGTACGAAAACGACCCGGTTTCAAAAAAGTGCGTTTTCGGGCTATGCGTTTACGGAATTCGTGTGGACGATAGGCCAAAACGAATAAAAACATGTGCGTTTACGAAAAAATGCGTTTTCGTGTGGATAGGGCCTTAGACATGTACCACCCACCTAGACCAGACCAAGCACCCCTGACCCCATAACAATGACACTCCTTGATGACAGCAGCCATCCCCAGCAGAATGCAGCCTGACACAGGCACACAACTAAAAAAACGTGAAAACAAGCCTGATCCAGAAGTCCCATGTTTGTTCTCTGACGAGTCAGAACTGTTGTGGAGGCACAACGGAGGTTTACACAATATTAGGAAGGTGGTCATAATGTTATGCCTGATCTCTGTACGTTGGTGACGGTTACACTCATGCATGCTCATGTAAAGGTACTGAAGAAAAAACACACCTCACAAAATACAGTAACGTGTAATTATTAAATAATTACTCGTGGTTGTCCAATGTTGATGTGAAACAACAAATTACTGTTCCACCTGTGTAGTTTTATTGTAACACATTGGGCTGCAAGGCCACCTACTTTCTCTGGGATGCTTGTTGCTGTGGGTGCCCATTCATCACTATAATACAAAGCTGTATTTAGGTTAACTCTCTATAGAATTGAAGCAACCTGTGTGTCTGTCCTGTGTAAGAAACTAAATTACATGACAGACATAAATATCCTTCTGTTCACATATCATCTTTTAAGTATCACAATGATAAAACGCATGTAAGGCATATCTGCTCAGCTAAGTGCTTTTCAATTCTCATAATGGCTGGGTCTGTGTGTGTCCAGGCTCTGTTAGGTGTGTGTGTATATTGAGTGTAGAGTGCAGGCATGTTTTACATTTCCGCAATAATCGTTGCTAATACGAGACTTTTCAAGCAAGCAATTGAGAGCCCCAGGCATGTTTTTGTTTTAATAGTTATTTAAGCTATCTCTGCCTACTCAGCCATCAGTGACAGGTAGCAGAAGGATTTCTCTCAGAACCTTTTGGTGTCTGTTTGTTTAGCCCGCATCCTTGTAGGAGGTTTGGGAGAGAGTCATTGAATTAAATTTACTAATGTCTTTCATGGCTTATTAATTGCGTAGTGGAACGCAGAGTTTCGGCAACGGTCATTAATCTTTTATTGTCGATCCTGTCAGAGGAGCCTATGGGGGTTATAGTTGTACATATGCACTGGTAATATTAATACTACGCAATTCTCTCATTTGCTGCCCGCTCCCCATTTCCTGTGCTGAATACATTTCATTACTGTTGCTACTGCCTGATATGTAATAGCAATCACAATTACGGATTTGCTTTACATTGATTTCTCATTGTACTGTAGATGATAAATGATAGTCAGAAGCGCTAATGTACTTTTTTCCATTCTGAATTAATTAAACTCTATATGTGTGGCGCTAAGTTTAATGGACCACATTTTTCTGTGAAGCTTGTTGGCCTCAAGAGCCACCGTATATGTTCGCTGTGAGAGATGGAGATAGCAGTGAGTATTGTAGAAACACGTCTTTTAGCTGCAGGAAATGTCGATTCAATCATACTTCATGTCCGCTGAGTGTAGAGGACAAACACCCCTGAATAAAAGCTTTCTCTTTTTCTTTTCCTTAATTTTTTTGTTTTGCTGCTGTTTCTTTTCCAGACGGGCACTTGTCATTGTGCTGGCAGGTCAAAATGTCACTGTTCAAAAAGGCGCCCCATGCCAGTTTTAATTGAAGCCTCAGCATGCTTTGGGAAATGAATAGTAGTTATTACTGTTAAAAATCAAGTAAATACCAGAACAATACTCGTTGCTAATACGAGACTTTTCAAGCAAGCGAGTTTTTCAAATGGATTTTAAATGGGGATGCCAAAAATACATTGATATTTTATAACCGTAATGTTTCTTCTTAATTTTATTGGGAAAAAAAAGGTTTCAGTCTCCTTCTCTGCTGGCTGCGTCTGTCTCTTTTTGTTCCTCCTCTGTTCTGGCTTTTTGGCATCTCATTCATCAAATACGGTCAGGGCACAATATAAGAAAGATTGTGCCAGACAGAGTCACTGCCAGAATGCCAGTGAGCGGGAAGTAGAAGGCTTGATTAGGCTTGTCGTTACTTAGGTTTAGAGGACATATGAATGCATTCTAATCTTAATGAACCGTCTCCTTGTTTTAGGGTAAATACTTTAACAAGCCTCCTTGTATCCATTGTTAATGGTCTCAGACGAGCTCTTTTCTTGTGAACTGTTGCTCTGTATGCCTCAGCCTTAACAAGAACATGCCCTGCACCGTTGCCATTACTTTTCCCCATTGACGTATATCAAGGAATTTTGTTAAAGATACTGAAGGCAGTTATTGTTAGTTGGTGAACGAGGAAAACAAAACTAAACAGACATGGAAGCTTATAATTAAATGAAGCCCTGCTAAACCTGCTGATTATTTTTTTTTTTACAGCTGGCCACTCCCTATGTGTATTCTGACAGTTTGACTCAAGACCCGCTTAGCTAGAGTCAATCTCGTGTGTAAATAAGCAGGCACCCTTACATATCCAGAGGTGGGATTGCAGGATGCCAGCTTGTCAAACACACTAGGCCTATGTGTCAACAGATTTATTCAACAGGTCAGCTTTGGCAGGAAGGTGGCTTCTTCATGGGGTTCAGCTTTCATTCACACACCAGCTAGCCGGGCAGGATTTGACAGACCAAGCTGCCAATTCTCCTCTCCTTGTTCCCCTCTGTTTGCTGCCTATTGTTCTGGTGTCTGCAGAGGGACCCATTGACTCTGGTCACGCTTAACTAGATTGTGACTATGAGGACACATTGTGCTCAGGGACATTAGATGGCTAATTCTAGTTTGTTTGCCACACTAGCTGTTGTCATGCGTGAACAGAGAGGGGATGCAGGGAAATGTTGGAGCAGTGAAACTGTTTGCAGCATGGTTTCTATACAACTGAAGTGACTTCGCCACACAGTTTTGACTTCCCAAATTGGCACGGCAGTGAAATTTAATGATTCCAGTTGTATATAAGCGTGAAACTAATGTTCCAGAAATTATTGTCTGTTATTGTTTCCCCTCAGTTCCAAAGAATGCCGGCTGCTTTAATGGCTATAATAATCTGGCATTCCCCATACCCAGACTCAAAGCTCTTCCCCTCTGTCTGACTCTCTGCTATGCTGTGTCTTCTCAGATGCCTCTGCCTCAGGGGACACAAAGTCTCGGGTGACTGACAGCTCCCAGTCGCCCAGCTACCGCATCAGGACCGAGTCAGAGCAGGTGTCTCTGTACTCCCCGGAGCAGGCCTCCCTTCATGAAAGTGAGGGTCTGTTATTACCTTCAGTCTATCGCTTCTGCATTCCCCCCTTTTCCTCTTTCTCTTCCCTCTGCCTTCTCCCAGTCCCACTGAGGGCAATTTTCAACTACAAACTGCTTCATTACTTCTATTTAGACAAAACAAGAACGTCTTGTTTTGTCCTGGTCCTTTATACTTGATCCTTTGAGTGTCCCTGACAACAACTGAGCCCTCATCACAGGTTATGAAAGCCTGGATGATGTACCATGGTACTTTGAAACATAGGGTGATAGAATGGTCATTCCCCTGCTGTGCCATTTGTCATTAGTAAGGCCATCCAGATAAAGGTCATGTCTGTTATGAAACCTTTTATGATGTCTGTCTGCTGTGCCTCTAACCCTTCTCTGTCCTCCCCCTCTGCATTTCTTTCGTCTGTGTTTTTCTGTCACTCTCCCTCAGGGTCAGCAGGGAATTCATGTAGCTCGACCCAGATGAATTCTTACTCGGACAGTGGCTACCAGGATGCCAGCAGTGGCTACCTCAACAGCCAGAACCTGGGCAAGGCTGAGCTTAGGATGCAGCACTCCTTCCCTGGTGCTGGCACCGGCAGCCTGATGAGGAATGCCAGGGCCGAGGGCCAGGCTTCAGTCCAGGTACTGGCAGTAACTACATGTGCATCATATTCCTGTTTGTCGGGTAATATTGTGTTGTATCGTACACCTTGTCATGGTCACAGTTTTCTTGAAATTTAATTACTTCAAAAGTGCTGTTATACGTTTTTGTGTGAAGGATTTTAGGCTTAAAGGCACAGACGGTACGTAATGCACTGAGCGCCGCAACATAATCATGCTTCATACAGCTTTGTACACAGAGACCGCTGAGAAACCAAATGGTGCTGTCACACTATAGAGGGGGGTGGAAAAGAGAAAATAAATATGGCCCAGGGTAAAGTCATGCCCTGTAATGTATTGGTTTATGTAATGCTGTGTTATTTACCATGCCATTATCATTGCACTAGCTAGTTCATAGCAAGGAGTACAACATGTTGTGTCCTTTTGGACTGAGGAACTAAATGGCATTTTTCTTTTTTACTTGCAGGTTCAAGCAGTCACAACAGCAGTTCCTGGCCGTGCAATGCGAAGGGTAAGCTCAGTGCCTTCTCGCTCTCACTCGCCAGCCTACGCCAGCAGTATGTCCCCCTCCCGTGGCTCCCTGCGTACCTCAGTTGGCAGTGCCTACGGCTCCCCCATTGTAACGGAACCCAAACCCCTCTCCAGCATCTACTCTACAACCTTGCCCTCTGCCCAGCGTAACAGTACTACCGGAGGCGGTGGCAGTGGCTCACCCTACTCTACCCAGAAAAATTCCCCCGCTGCACTGCGCCGCGTGGGCTCTGCGAACTCACGATCTGGCACCGCTAGCCGTACCACCTCACCCTATCAGGCCTCTGCAGGGTCATCGTCAGGCCGTATGGGCTCACCTCTGACCATGATGGACAACATCAACCCTCCGCTGACTAAACAGCCCAGTCACTCGTCGTCTCCAGTCAGGGCCAGTATGACTGCTGTGCCCCAGCACTACAGCTCCACGCTGCCCCGCTCCATGCTCCACAACACTGACCCCTACGGACCCCAGAGTTACGACATTTACGAGAGGATGACGCGACCTGACAGCCTCACAGGTACTCCAGTGTGCACACACGCCGTTATTTTTAAAAAGGTCTAAGGCCAACATTGTTGAGATTAATATACCAGTGGGAGGATCACTGTTATACAGTAGGTTTGTGTTGGAGTAGTGTATGGGCTTAGACTCCGACTGAGTTACAATATTGTTTCCACATTGACTCACACCATTAATGTAAATACAGTAAAGTATACATTGCTTTACAGTTTTGTAATGCTCTTAAACTCTACACTCGCTGATTTTTTCTTGTGTCTCCTTTTTGTTCTGTACTTGATTCAGATTTGTTGACTGTGTGTATACGGTCAACAAATGTTGTTGTATATTTGTTTCGCTGGCTTTTTACTGGCTTTTTTCCACATACTGTATCTGAAAGGAAACAGTGACTGTTAGGTTTTTTGTTGTCTTGGATTGTAGCCAAATCGTGGTCACTGCAGGAGGACAGATATTCATTCAGAGCACAATAGACTGCTAACCCTAGTTGGTTCTGCTGTTAATAACTGACAAGAAAACCAAATCTAGAAGTCCTGCTGTAGTATTAACAGTTGGCTTTTTAAAATTGGTTATTGGAACTAAAACACTTTTATACATCACACAATGGTTACAGCAGATGGAGAGGTTTAATCCCTGGGGAGCACCGAAACAAAGATATTCAGCTGCCAATAGCTGCCTCTTCTTCAGTTTAAGCAAGAGTACTACTTTATATTATGTATTATGTATATATGTAGCATTAATGAGGTTAAAAAACTGACAAGCAGTTGAGCCATATGCTATGAGGGTGTGTTTGTATGTGGTGAATAAATAGAGAAGGCAGTAGAAAACATTTCCAAACAACATAATGGAGTTCCTTCCAAATCCATTATTTTGATGAGTGCTTTATCAAGGCTGTGTTGTGGGCAGCCAGTGAGGGGAAAAATGAGGTGGCTTTGTAACTCTCTGTGTTTGTGTGTTTTATTCCAGGATATCAGGATGATAATTATTTGAGAACCTGCTGGGCTCGTACTAGTCTGTGGTTCATCCTTTTAAGAGAATGAGGCAAAAGCTGACTAATGTTTTCTATCAGAACCAACAATATATATTGTTTTAATCTGGAGCCGCACACAGATTTTCCCTGCAGCAACATCAAGAGGTCACCCCGTACTCATTCGATGTCTGCTCTCACTTTTTAAGGTGCCTCATGTGACAAACAATGACAGCTATATAAATAATGACAAATCTGTTTTTTCAAGAAAACAAAAGTCGTTGATGAAAACGAGGTATTTTTGATCCAAAGAGTCACATGAGCTCTTTCTCAGCAAATCACTACATTATGCTTATACGGTTAATTGACTTTTCTCTTCTTGACTTTATGCTGCCTGGGGATATCCTCAGATGCCCTCATTGATGGTGACGTTCAAGGTGAACATTTTGTTGGTATTTTTACATCGGCTTTCCATCATTCATCTACAGCATGTGCATGTTTGCTTGCCATCAGTCCATTAATCATCTTACTGCAAGTAAAATCACATGCTGTGGTTCACTCGCTGTGCCTTTTGACATTTTATTCTACTCACCGTGCTTGGGCAAAAACATTATAACAATGCATTTATACACTGATCTGTTGTTTACTATCACAGTATACATTTTATGCCTCTACATTTATAGCTCGAATTAAGTCACCTTCCTGTCCAACCCTGCCTAACTCAGAAGGATTGATACTGATAACAACAATCGTGTAGATTCATGTTCTTCTCAGCGCTGTAAGATAAACTTTGGCTACATATTTGGCAATTAGAGCACAGATAAAATGTTTAATATAAAAACACATTTCTTCGTTATATATAGTTTTAAATGGAGTTGAGTCACGTGTGAAAATGACTGCAAAAGCAGCTTGGTGTTGACTCTGAAAGCGTTGACAGTCTGGTAGTCTTGCCCTTGGCATTAGCCTTTGTTCTTGTGATGCTGTTAACACTTCACTGACTTATTGTTTCTTTACTCATAATGATATGTTTTTCAGATGACTTTGTTTTTGTTAACTTGTTCATACCAAGCCTTGTTGGCATAATTCATGCCTTTGTTTGCAACAGTTTCCACGGAACACTATTTTACTTCCCCATTTTTACATGCATTTTCTAGTTCTTGTAAGTGGGTGGATGCAGTTCAGGTGAAGGCAGGTCTGCAGTATTTCTTATGAACTTGATGAGAGTCTGAATCTGAACAACACACTGATAAAAGGGTGTGCAGACTCGTGCAGTTAGTTCTACATTTTGTTAATGTGTCATTGTTTTTCAGTGGCATTGCATAGGTTGTCTTTTGGATTGTTTAAACAAGCGTGCAGTGAGAGTGCAGTACGGTTTCCACTTAATGGTTTGAGTGTATTACTCACAAATTTTTACATGTATCTTGTAAGTGGGTGGTTCCAGCAGTGTGCATTTTAATTTACTTTTCTTCTCTTTGTGGTTAAGGCCTACGCTTGTCAGCTGTTGTCTGACTGATCAATTGTTCAGAACTTTTTCCTAACAGCAAAATATGTACACTTATCAGCACTGTTAATCGTTGTTACAGTGAACATGACATGGACATAAAGTTTATTTTATAGTCTAGTTTTACTACACATAAACAGACGTGCTGCTGCCTTGATTGAGAACAGACACAAGGCTGTTTTGTCCTCTGAGCAGACTGAAACATGAACCTCTTCTCTCTTTCTCGCGCTCCCTCTTTTTCTGGTAGCGTATCCCTCCTTCCTCCTCTGGCTCATTCTCCCTCACCTTCTTCCTCTGCTTCTTTCTCACTCTGTCTCCCTTTCACCCTCCTCTCCAACTCCTTTCTCCACCAGACACATCATCTGCACTTTGCCTTTATCACAGTAATTTGTCACAAGCCTCTGATGAGCCATAGTAGCAGGAAATTGGTTGATCACATGATCAGGCTCAATTGCAGGCATTTGGCAAATGACATCCAACAGCCTAGACTTGATTTTATAGCTGTTGGTAGTTGGTACTTCACCTCCTTCCCCTTCTTCATTCTCACACTTTGCAGTTTTCTCTGTTTTCTTTTCAAAGGGCTTCTGTTCTTTTCCTTGTGTTTAGTTTCTACTCCTCATTGCCATTATACTTCCCTCCTTTCTTCATACCACCTGGTTCCCCTCCCTGCCCTGTCATTGGCAGGAAGTTGTAGCTTCCCTCCTCTACTGAAATATGGAAAATGAAGACAGATTGTCTCTAATAGCATACTCATTATGCTTCATGTCCATTTTGGAGCAGAGCTGAACAACGACGGAGCAAGGGAAGATGTCATATCTCCTTGTGTCCGGTCCCATTCTAGTTTTAACCGTGCAACAATCTATTTTTAATTTTCACTTTCTCACTTATTCTCACGTATTAATGTGTAATGGTTTTCTGGTAATTTGATGAGTTCATTTTGTTTAGAGAGGGTTTTTGTAAATAATTTTAGTTGAGGAATGCATTCAGCTGCATCCGTTTAAGTGTTTGTTTCTCCGGAGCAAGCACGCGCCAAGCCGCCACCGCCCTTCATCTAGCCTCTGCCAAGTGTAATCTGTTAAAGCCACGGTGAGAGGACTGAGGGGGAGAATGAAATGACTATAACGCAGCAGGAATGTGGGCCATTCATCCTCAATAGACAGCAGTATGTTATTTCTCCCTGACAATTTGCAGATGCTTTTAGAAGTGACTGCAGCCCTTCTATCAGGGGAACGGAATAAAGAAGGCAGACAGATTAGTCTCCTTTAAGGTTGTTTGAATGTTGCTGCTTTCAGGAGTCAGGGTGCTGAGAGGGGGAGATATGCATGAAGGCTCCTGTGCCTGGGAGATTTTGTCCCTCTCACTTTGTCACAGCTGTGCCAAAAAGCCCCGTTTATGTGGCCAGGCTTTACAGGGGATGAGAGGTCTCTGGTGGTCCTAGACGGCCTCATTAACCCTCTTTTCATTTTCATCCTTTCTTTCCCAGCCCCGCTTATATTCCCGCCTTTCCTTATGTCTTCCCGGCACCCTCTTCTCTCTCCATATCCTCACCCCCTTCAAACCTTTGAACAAGAGAAGCTGAACTGATTTCCTGCCAAGCTGCTGCTAGTGACTATTGTGTGCGCTGCCACGGAGTGAAAGGCTTCCAGGGCTATTGAGTGCGCCACTACAGCACACAGCGGAAGAATCATTTTTTTCATACTTTGTTTTACTCCCTACCCTTCACAACAACATGCCTCTAATTTCAGATTGCTTGTTTATATGTAGTCGATTCTAAAGTGTAACCATTTAGTTCCTCATAAGGTATTTTAGGCATTTAATTGAACCCACTGATAAGTCTTCAGCATTTATTACAGCTGCAGTGGTGTATTTAGCAATATGCCATTAGGGAACACTAAAAGCTAAGAGACATTCACCCTGGAGTATCTTAAACCGCCTAAGCTTCTCCAAATGCATTGCATTAAGTGGCTTATTGCTTTCTTAGTGTTGAAACATATTTTTGAAAGTCTAATTAAAGTATATGATAATGATTTTCCACCAAGCAACTCTGAGCGCCAACAGCTTGGTAAAAGATGGAGTGATATTGGCAAAGAGTAAACATAAGCAAACGAGGCAAGCCTTTGTGAACCATCATACATTTTTAGTTAGTTTTACTATTTAGTGATTGGACGCCACTGCAAACCAATAAATTGTTTTATTAGGACAGTTCCCCCGAAGGACTGTAATGGTTTAGCTGGAAATACCATTCACTTGCATTTTATTTATTTATCTTAATGGTGTTCGTGTTTGCATAACCCTTGAGGACAAATCACTGCTGACTGAGGCTGAGTCAATGCCCTAATGCACCAAACCACCATCAGAGAACTAGCAGCAACAAAGGTTGCGACATCACCTGTGTCTGGCCTGGACTCGAACATACCACAAAGATGGTGACAGTAGTTGATTTTATTTTAGATGGTCATGTTGTTGGGAAAATATTGGTATTTGAATGTTCATGTTCAGAACCAGAGCAGCCTTCTGAGTCTACGTTGTTTGCTTATTTGCATCAAATGGGTTTCTCTTTTCTTGCATTAGTTCACTGAGCTGACCAGCCAATCAGAGTAATCTCTCTCAGCGACACTTCGGCTTTCAACTTTAACTTACAACACACTGGCAACTGAAGAGTTTCAAGTTTCCCTTCTGAGCCTTATTTTTTAAGTTAGAAGGAATCTTTGACCAGCTGCCTGATACCCCTTCAAAGCTCAGCCCCTTTGCTTCTAAAAGTCAACTCTCCAGAGGTCAGCATCCATCTAGCCTACTATCAACTTTTAAAATCTTTACTCGCCTTGCCCCTAGAGTGTCTCTGCTCACAAAGAAGGCTGATCTGCTTGCTTATTAATTTCCTCAGTCTTAAAAAGGCTCCCTAATTTGGTTGGTTCTGCATGGCAGAATTGGTGTTTCGCAGCAGCATGCGTCAGAGCTCATACAGTTGGAGAGGACCCAAGTGACGTTTGCGGGACTCGTAAAATGTTCAATGAGCAGTAAGTTGCCAACTGTACACTGGTCCTCTGGGGTTCACGGTTTAGTGAGATTCACTCATGTGAGGTCTAACACAAACATACACAAGCAGGCTTGCACATCACTTAAATGTTCTGGGTTTGTTTGACAAAGCGAATCTCTTTATATCCATCGTCCTCCATGCACGTTGAATTTTTCTTTAAATAAGAGCCTAGACTCTAGCCCATCTATGCCATCTTCATAATATAGCTGTAAATGCATGAATATTATTGAGCCTCTTAAAACAAGTTTGTTGTTTCACAAGAGCGTATTCAGCTCCAAGTTTAATTTAATTAGGCTGTGATTGGCTGTGCCACGCCATAATTGTGGTCCATTTTCAAGCATTAGTCCATGATTATTTTGATGAAAAATCTGCAGCCCATTATCCATCTCCTACACAAATTAATAGGGTCCTTTCTTTGTATAATTATTTTTCTCAGTGGCATTTTTGGTTTATTACAGATTTTTCAGCTTTTTCTACCTAGACCTGAAAGTCTTGTGACTTATTTGTGCAAGTCTTGCTCTTTTTTTCCAATTAAAATTGTATCAATTTTGCAAAGATTTTGGTATATTAATGTATGGTATGTTGAAGCTGAAAATAGTTTTTGTTTTAATTCAAAAGCTGTGTTATAATTTGTCTGAACCCCACTTCCTCTAATATCATTTTAATGGAGTAAATTTAATCAGTATCTACTTTAATTACTGTTTTGTTTTGGGTTTTTTTCGTAGCTCGATTAGACGATGATTAAACCATACTTTTTAGTTTATAAATGTTACAGTGTCACATAGACATTTAGAGCAAACTCTTTAGAGCAAAGATCCATTTAGTCTTTTCCAGGCCAC
The DNA here is from genome assembly GCA_005024645.1 of Planiliza haematocheilus. NCBI lineage: Eukaryota > Metazoa > Chordata > Actinopteri > Mugiliformes > Mugilidae > Planiliza > Planiliza haematocheilus. The sequence goes on from SRSE01000725.1 coordinate 7,239,233, forward strand.
TGTATCTTTTCAAATGGTCACTAAAGCCAAGTCTGAACGGCCAACATCTGAATCTTTACAAAATTACAAAAACACTTCTTTGAGATTTGTGGAATGACAAGACGAACATGAGGGTTGGTTCTAAGGAGTTCACTTGTGACGTGATAGCATAGTAAGATTTTCAGATATGTCTGGAATGACCACACAAAGATAAGAAACAGCTCCCATGTTTACTTTGGTATTTTTTTGGTTGGCTGTGTAAGGGAATGACAGTTTCATGGCCTCAGGTGCTCTCTATGTGGAAGTAATCATAGCAGCAGATACTGTCGTCCCGTTGTCATTCTGCTGTTGTTGTTTTACATCTGAAATGAGTCACACAGGACTTGACGCACGATGCCTCCGCAGCACCTTGTTAAAGTAGTGATCTGTCTGGAAGGGATTTTTTATTTTTTTATCTGAGAAGTCTGCGTTTTGTTTTTGTCAATCCTGTCAGGTTAGCTTGTTGCTGATAACAGAAGCCGTCTGCTGTGTCACACGTTTCCCAACATCTGCTGAGGTTCATTAACTGATTGCTTCGCGTTTTTCTTGGTCTGACTGTGACTGTGGTCAGCCCCATCAGTGGCTCATTTTAGCCACTTAGAGAAAGTTTTTGGTATTTGCTTCCTGGATGAACTAAAGAAAACTTAAGCTCCAGTTGCTGTTCTTCATCCTGCATATTTTAAATCTGCACATCAGGCATTTACTGTTTAATTAGTTTCACAGTAACAGTTGTTGGTTTGTTTGTTTTGTTCATCCTCCATGATGCTCCCTGGAGTAGAAATACAGACTACTCACTAGTTAATTGTTTGTTGGCAGTGTATGTTGAAGCTCATTCTGTTTTCAGTTTCCAGCTTCTGTACAGTTGTTTACCATTTACGTACATAATTAGTATATACATTGCTGATTATTACCTCCTTGAGTACCACAATATGTTTATGTTTTTCTTTCAGCCACTCAGTGAAGTGGTTTGAATTAATTTCCTTGGAGCATGAAAATCAGCATCCACATAGGTCACAGTGAGCATCACCTCTGACATGTTTGGCAGGGTTGCGTCATTGCTGCACAGCAGTGCAGTGTCGACGCTGCAGATCAGTGAACCGCATTACCATGCTACCGTGACAACAGTAAAAGAAGACAAGCTGTTTAATGTGATCAATCACCCAACTCACGTACGTCCACAGCAGACTAAATGGAAACCAACGGCAGCCTTGAAAGTCTGACAAAAGATTTCATAACACTTATCTAATACTCTTATTTTTTAAGAGTTATTCTCTGTCTTGCTCAATAACACTTTGACATAATTGCCAAATGTTCACTCACACAGTGCTCAACTCTTCATACCACTTCATACCTGCTAACCATTTACCTCCTACATCTACAGGAGTACGGAGCTCATACGCCAGTCAACACAGCCAGTTAGGCCAGGACTTGAGGTCAAACTTGTCCCCGGACCGCCACATTGCACCAATCTACGAAGACCGGACGTTCCAGGGTCCACTGTACCGCAGCCCCAGCCACACCCAGCAGGGCACACTCTACCGGAGCCCCTCAGGTTTGTCTAACCGTGTTTATATGGTGGCTTATGGGTTCTTGGCTCAGACCAAAATCAGTTATTACAACCATGCAAACCAGTGCACAAGCTACAGAGCCATGACTAAATGATATGATTGGACTAGAAACTGTTTAGCTATTAAAAAAGTGTGAAACTGTGGGGAAAAAAAATCAAATGTCTGTTTTGCCGTAGCCAGAACATTGTGCATGCTGTTTTTGATCTATAGCAACGCTACTGGATCTGTAAGGAGGCAGCTAGTTACCGACAGTCAGTTGTGACTCATTCAAAAAGTTTAGAAAATTCCAGAGAACTTGTGAGACTCTTTAGACGATGCAGAGGAGACCTAATAAGGATAATGTTTATTCAGTCAAGATACCGTTCCCGTGCTCGTCTGCAGCGGTGCTACACATTAAAGAAATGGAGAACCCCTGCTGTGTATAACAACACACACAGTGTTTTTTGTGTTTGTGTGTGTGAGCTCTACCAGAAACTCCATTTCTTGTATTCCTCCATCTTCTCTCTTCTTTGTACTGTCTCTCTGCCTTCATGTGCTATAGCCTTGCAGGTCAAGATGAGCACAGATTTTTCACTCGTATCATTCTTTTTCAAACACATCTTTCCATCAAGTGGGCTTTTTCTTTCTTATGTATTGCCGATGTTCTCTTTGAATTCAAATCTCTCAAAGGCTTTGCCTTTTTAACCGGGAGGCCCCTGACTCTGGTGTATTGTCTTCCTTGGGGGACCCCATTTCTCTATCCTCTTGCCCTTGAGCACTGTTTATGTTCGCTCTATCTTTATTGCTTTTCTCTATTTTCTTTCTCCCCGCCACCCTTTCTGTCCTTTCCCCTCGTCCCTCCACTGTCAGGCAAAAAGGGTGAGACATAAGTTAATAGGCAGGTTCTGATATGTCATCCTGCCACAAAGGAGTCCATTACGCGTGTGTCACGCTGAGAATGAGAAGAAGGATGAAGGGGCCAGGGGACAGCTTGGTTTCCCACATCCACATCCCGTTCTCTTCTAGCTCTCCTGATGTTGGCATTCCTCTCTCATCATCTCCCTGCCTTGAACACACATGCTTAGTTTTCACTGGCATACACACTCTTTCCATTCAGTGTCCTTCACTCATCTACTTAAACCAATAAGTTCACTAAAAATGCTATAGATGCTTTGAAGAAGCCTCACAGACAGGCTTGTATAATGTACGTATGCCAGCTCCTGTACAGTGAGGAAAGAGAAGTGGGAGTGGAGCTGGAAGAGCGGGGCACTATGGTTACCTCACAAAAGTGGGGGTGGGCAGTGGGATGAACATTAAAAAATCAATTCTCTCCCATTGGTTTTCTATGCGTTTTTGTCTTTTTCTGGAAGCTCACTCTATACTTTTTTGTGTACATGGGAGCAACATTTGTATGTTGAATGGAAGCATTGATCCTTTGCTGAGGAGGTGAGAAATGCCATCCTGATAGTTGTGGTAAAATTGCAAAGCAACACTATGTTGTTCATAATTTGTGTCTTTGGCTCCGTAAGGTTACAGTGAGGGAGATAAACATATTGCGGAGTAGAGCTGCTGCCCAACACAGAAGTGCACTGATGCGGGAAATTGTGTTTTTGGAGTAGCCCCACAAGTTGACGTCTTGGTTCCTGGTAGGAGGGTGTTTGAGCGCACTCATGCCCAGTTCCATTGGATCTGACCAGCGCAGCAGTCACGCTGCCACATATCACGTGACTCCCGTGAGAAGGAGGGCTAAATCCAACCAGCTTGTTTATGCAGTTCTGTGTTTGTGACCCATTGTTTTTAAAAACTAGGTCATAATATCACTTGGAGCAATTGAAAAGAGCGACGATGACTGAAGCAAGATGCTCTCCGGCTGATTTCTCTTCATGTTTGTGACGCTTCGGCTTTAGCAGTGCATGCCTCGTCTGTTTTTGGACCACGCCATGGCTTACCAAAAATCTCTCTGTCGCGTTTGGAAAAGTTACTCTAAGGAAACTGTGTTGCAAAGGAGCAAGAATGTTGTGAAGAAAGGATTTAAGGATCACCAAGCAGGTTCTCCTGTCTTCTCTGAAAACCAGCGGGATCCCTCTGGCTAAACACGATCTTGTAAAAGCAAGTAAGGAGTTCTTTGAAGAAGAAGAGTTCTGCTCTGTGCAACCATGGGAGCTGTGTTTTACATTCATCATTAATAGGTTCCAGGTTTGAGAGTTTGCAGAGTCTGTCAGAACATCTGTGTGTGCATATTTTCAGCTTTCTTCAAAGTTGCGTGCTCGGAGTTTAGCCAGAGAGGTGTGAACATAGCTAATCTTCCGTGGCTTTGTATCTTTTATGTGCCTAATCGTTGTGTTTTTGTCCCTCAGGCGTGGGGAGTCTGCAGAGGACATCCAGCCAGCGCAGTGCCATGACCTACCAAAGAAACAACTATGCTCTTAACACAGTGGCCACCTATGCTGATCCATATCGCTCGGCACAGTACCGGCCCTCCGACCCCAACTACGCTCGCCAGGGTGTTGTCATGGATGACGGTGCCACCCGCTCGCCTTCCATAGACAGCATTCAGAAAGATCCGAGGTAAGCAAACTAAACTACTACATTCATTCTGTGGTTAGTGACCAGCGTAGTGTGGCATAAACCAGTCATCCAGAGGAGCTACTTATGCTTACAAGGCATCTCTCTTCTGCTGGTTCAACACTGGCGTCCTCTTACTATTCAAACAGAGAGCCCCCTGGGCAACCGCACGCAGCTCTAGCCATTAAGCTGGCTCAACTATGCCTGGCCACTTAACAATAGATTCTCACATTCAGTGAAGTGCTGCGTCTGCTCTTGTCGCACAGACGTGTGCAAGCGTAGCGGGTGGATTGACACTCGCCGTAAACCCCTGACCCTGCACTTTGGGAGCTTTGTTTACAATTCACGTATGTTGCTGTAGTGTAACTACTTGGAAGTGAGTGCGCCACAGGGATTGCCATGACCCAGGTCCCTTCAGGAAGCGCATTACAGTAGAAATTTCCTATTTTTTAACAGGATTCCTGTCGAGGGAAATCCTCTGGTTTGTTTTTCAGCAGAGGTTTAAAGAAGACAAATTTACTTTGACCAGCTTGGGGACTTGCTGCATATAATTCACACTCTGTGCCAAAGCATTTCTGCTGCAACTCAGGACGTTAGTAATCTCTTTTTGTCACCTAGTTTGGGAGACGTGTGAATGCTTTCTCGCTTTGAGAGTGATGTTTTCTTTACCACAAAGAAGAGAAGAATGCATTTACATAAGTGGCATTGTAATGGCATGTACAACAGAGATTCTTTTGTTAAATTTAAGAGTGTAAAAATGCTTCATTACCATATTTCTGGATCAGCACAGACACAATGCATTCTTCTCTCCTTAAGGTAGTGCATACAGAAACGCAGTAATCCAAGTGTGGTCAAAGTGCTATATAGGACTTGACGTGAATGTAATTTCCTTGGTTTATCTGGTTGCCCCAAGGTCCTTAAGTAATAATATCAAAGGGCAAAGGTGCCGTTTTTTTGTTTTTTTTAAGGAGGCAAACCTTTCTCTGTCTCTGTCTTCATACTGACACCTTTTCACCCCACCTGTACTTCCAGAGAGTTTGCGTGGCGTGACCCAGAGCTGATGGAGGTAATTCACATGCTACAGCACCACTTCCCCTCAGTGCAGGCCAACGCAGCTGCCTACCTGCAGCACCTGTGCTTCGGCGATAATCGAGTCAAGAGCGAGGTAGGTGCTGCACCGCTGATCCTGCACAGTGCTTTATTAGAATAAATCCCCACTTACGTTTTAATAATTACTACGCATCATTTTTTATGCATTGTGGCTACATTTACGTTGACAATATTTAATCAACTTGAGTGAATGTGATTAGACACATCCAACGTAACTGTTTGTATGGACACACAACCTAATGATCTGATAATACGTGCTTACTTAACATAATTATATACCTTTTTAATTCTGGCATGCAGTGGAGCGCTGAATCTACCAGAAATATAAAGAATAAAAAGAAGGATTTTTCTCCCAACTTTATTGACAGCACTGAATTCTTTCAATAGAAGAACATGAGAGAGGCAGTCCTTTGTTTTCATTGCTGCCCACATTGCTCATCATTTGAAACACTTTGAGCATCTCATTGTTTTTCTGCCGCCACGTATCTGTCCATCCTAGAAACCTGACGTCCCAACTGATGATTACCTCACGTGGCACAAACATACATCAGATCAAGCTTTTGATGGTTTTAAGGCACTAAGATTTTCCTGTTCTACAGATCATCAGATGTTTTACTCAGACTGCTCACAATCCAACTGAACATTTCCTTTCGTTCCCAGTGTAGGTGGTTACTTGAGGCATTTCTGTTTTCGTTGGGTTGCATTTCTGATTATTATCAGAATACTAACGTCTACATAAATGTAGTCAGTGTTACATAGTTTCTTTGAATTTTCTTTGGAAGGTCCACCATTTGTTCAACTGCATGCAAACATCTCTAAAAAACGGTCAGGGCAACATAATCTTTATTTTTTTGGAATAATTCAATTCTAATCCAAAGTATCCCTATTGTAAACAGTTTTCATCGAAACCTTAAACTTTAACCTACCGTACGTGCTTTAGTAGTACACGCTTTTTCTGTGCAGGGAGAGCTCATAAGAGGGTTACTCCATACTTATGGTTTACCTCCTGTGAGCTAATCTGCCAAATCATTGTTCTTTTTTTTTTAAGTACTCGCTGCAGGGCTTTATTTGCAATGGCCATCATAGCCAATATAATTGACGATTAAACCTGAGAAAATGACATTCAAAATGGCTGTAATTTTACTTTTTAGACACCATTGTCACCATTTATCACCGGCCCAGGCTCAAAGTTCTACACCTCTAATTAGGACTTGGACATAAAAGCATGTTTTGTAGACGTGAAATCTACTACAGATTCAGATGCGCAGACACACTGTAATATTCACACTACATGCCATAAGTCAATAAAAACCCCACAGCATACAGCAGCAGTTTAAATAAACTTAACAGACACCCAGGCCTCTGTTGCTCCAGACGTTTTCTTTTCCCTCAGACAGTAAAGGTCAAGCTCGCCCTTTTTCACTGTAATGCATTTTGCCAAAAGACGCTAGAATTTGATTGAAAGGCAAAGAAAGAGGCACTTTTTATTCCCAGATGCTACATGTCTGTATGTCACATAATAATTCATTTTATACCATGAAAGGCAGGAGGATAGTTTTGATAAAACTATTTTTTTTTTTTCAAAGAGCACTTCATGCTCCAGTAGAAAATGTAAATTCAGTTTTCTTTTAGTCGTCCATCTCCTGTGGTTTCTTTTTTCATAGTCACAGATTAGCATTATTTTTCCAAATAATTTGCTTTTGTTATGAATAAATTCCCCATGTGTAGATACTAGTGTAGTCACATGCATAAATGTATGACTTTGCTCTCCCACAGTATGTAAGTCGAACAAAAATTGCTGTTTGTGTAAGAATCAGTTCCCATCTGATAATAGTGTGTGATCTGATTCCCCCTGTCTACTAGGTGTGTCGTCTGGGAGGAATTAAACACCTCGTGGACCTACTAGACCACAAAGCCCTTGAGGTCCAGAAGAACGCTTGTGGAGCTCTGAGGAACCTCGTTTATGGCAAAGCTATAGACGACAACAAGATTGCTGTCAGGAACGCAGGGGGTATCCCGGCACTGCTGCGCCTGCTGAGGAAGACTGTGGACGCAGAAGTGCGGGAGCTTGTCACAGGTTAGTCAGTGAGTGGGGAGAATATGCATGTCCATGCATTATTCAATGTGCGTCTTTAACCTCACCAATACATTATTCCATAATGATGCTCTTCTGTTTCATTTGTTATGAAACAAACTCCCTATAAGGGCTGTAGCTAATGTTATAATAAACTGATGCATTCAAATTACATTTCCAATGTTTTCTCTTGCATGTGCTTGTTTTTGGCCCAAGCTATTAAAGATATTCAATCCTCTTATTTGACCTGCCGCCGTTCCAATGCGGTTTTCAGAAATTTTCACAACTAAACCTGGGATTAACTAAATGCATATTATACACTGTTGGAAAGCTTAATTTCTTGAGATTAGAATGAAGCACACCATTTCAGGATACAATCATAACAGCCAGTCACATCAATTAACACTTACGTCAGACCAGTCGCTAACACAAACATTTATTTGACTCATCTGTTGAGCCTCACAGTTTTCCAAGAGCAGATGAAATACTAACAATAATGGTCCCGTTGCATTGTCAAGGGTCCGTGAAGTCTCATCCAGTAAAATAGTTAGTCCACACCAAACCTTTAATCCATAAAGGCACAATGTTTGCTGCAGCAATCTTTCACAGTTTTTTTCACAGCATGCTCTGAACATCTCTGAAGTCTGATCTTTTGGTTGGCACCTCACTTGACCCAATAAATTATTGTTTTTAGACCATCCTTAGCAGAAACACTGTAAATCACTCACTTTCTGCAGTGTTATTGTCATATTTGAAATGGGACATGGTAATTCTTCAAGCTGTGGTCCCATTGTGTTTTCCGGTCCATAACCCCAAGCTAATGATTGATAATAATGATGATTACAATAATTAGGTGGACATAAAATCCTTCTTTCCCAGTGTATTAAAATTCCTATTACTCACTAGACAGAATGTTGGGGAGAAAAAGTGTGTTATTTTTCAACAGAGGCCGAAAACCATGTCTGTACTCCAAATTGTTCAGGAACAGCTTTAAATTTATTTTGGGTGCGCCTTTCTTAGGTGAAGATTACAGGAATTTCAAGCGGTTAAGAAACTGGCTGAACTCCTTAGGAGATCTTTTGTTGGGTTACAGCAGGAGAGGCACCTTACACAGCTTGTGCAGAAGAGGATGAATTATTTACCTGACAAACCCAGGGGTGTTGTAGGAGAGATAGTTACGGTACTGTACTTCAACTCATGAATCTTGATGTGGTTTTCTGTGTGTTGCTCGAGGTTGTTTGTTAGTGCATGTCATGTTTAACTGCAGAATATTGCTTCCAGAGATGAGGAGTGCACTGGGATGCTTGAAATGAACAATTAAACAGACAGCTCACCGTGTTCTACCTAAGATTATGATTGTAGTCCTGGAGGCTTGTCCTTACTTTGCTGCTAATGCTGTCACTTTTGCTTATAATATATGCAACAAAACCACGATTCCACTGGATTAATTTTCGTTCATTACTTAGGCTGCAGAGAGACTTAGCTTCTACTCTTACGGAAAATCAGCCTGCTTGTCATTCTCCGCTTCTCTGCATTAGGCTGTGTGCAGTGTTCCTTGAGCCCTGCGAACTGGGTATAAATCCATGTTGTTTGGGATCAGGGTGGAGCGCTACAGAAATAAGCAAGCCAAGACGTTTGGCTCCCAGGTGGCTGAGTCAGCTGTTTGTGCTGGACTCAGTCAGCCCCCGGTCTGAGATGGTCTCAGGTTACAGTCCAGTATTCCCCCAAGAGTGAACAATACAGCCAGAGTATGAACACAAGACTGTAATGTCCACAAAGAGATTGTCTTCAGCTTCCCTTTTCAGTGGGGTCTGTTAAAACACCAAAGGAGAGAGTATAATTAACATTTTTAAAGAAGCATAATTTGTGTCAGCTCACACTTGTTCCTTTGTGAAAGAATGTAGGTGTCTAAAATGTCTTTTTTCACTCCCTTAATTCAGATTTTAAAAGGCTTTACAGCCGCTTGTTGCCCAATCACGTCAGCAGCTTTAATGCGAGCTCTGTTGAGGTTTTTCCCTCTCATCCACTAGTCGAGAGAGCCTGCTGCGGCTAATTGGTGGTGCAGACCCCAGGATGGGGAGCAATTTGAAAAGGTCAGCAGTGCTGCATCACCTTTGGTTAATTACAGTTGATGAGAACAATCCACATAAAGAGCTTTGAGGAGGACACAAGGACATCCCACACCATCTTTCAAGTAGGGCAGATAGAAATCAGTCCCTCACCCTTTCTACTTATGAGGCGACATAGTGCCGTATTTATAATTTGAATTATATCACCTTCTTAAGCTGCACTTTCAAAGCTGTTTAGGCAGTTGAACAGTTGTCTGAACTCTTCGCATCCCATTGTGTCAGTGGCTCCTTTTCGACTCCACTGGGAGGTCCAGGTGTCGTCTACGCTTCATTAAAGCCGGCTGCAAGAACAGGCCACCCTTGCTTCGGGTCAGGGGTCATGTTGTAGGGAGTCACAATGCGGTCCCATCTCTGTAGCTGCCTCGTCTGCTCACAGCTGTTGTGGTTATTGTTCTGTCCCTAAACAGCCCCTCAGATCAAAAGGCCAAGCCCACTGCTCTGCCATTAGCTCCAATTGCCTGGACACCTGAAACTGCCACTCACAAACACACACACACACACATACATGCATGGAAAAAGTTTAGTTTAGCAGTGTTAGATGCTGTGGTTCTCTCCTTTTTGGGTTCACAGTTTGCGTTCTTCATCTTGGTCTGATTCAATTAAAATGTGAAAAACATAGTCACTGAAGTGTAAATCTCTCATTTCTAACAGCTGTTTTATTTTTATTATAGTAATACTGTATTTTATTTAATTCTGTCTTGCATGTCACTCAAGGTCCTGACACATCATGAAATAAACAGTAACAAACCTAGAATAACTCAGTAGTCAAACCCAGTCTATAGTCAAAAAATTCAACAACTTCCAGTTAGTCCAACAAAGTAGCATCAACACACAGAACTAGTTACCAAGTGTCGGCATAGAAATGCTGTGTTTGTGTTTTTTGAAAATGAAATATAAATGAGAAATGTAATTTGATCCAAAATAAATCCAGTTACAGCCATGAGCGGTAATCTGCCGACTTCCACTGCAAGAGGGAGAAAATGAGAAACGCCCACTAACCTCAAAAGCACACACACCAGTCTGACTCCAGGCTGAGGTTCAGTCGATGCGGCATTGACGGTTTTCCAGTTCATCTCTCAAAATTGAAAGGTTAATAAATCGTTTTTTGGACGGTCAGCAGATCCTTTTTTTTACCGATTGAGCCTAACGTTAATGCTTCACCTGACAGAGTTAATGGCACTTTGGGCATTTTGGGAATTGGTTATTCGCTTTCATTCATTAAGCTTACTTGACACAAACGCTAGATGTGTAGAGAAACCTCTAGCTTAGCTTCATCAAATGCCAAAAAAAAAAAAAAAATGCACTGCACATCTGCAGTGAATACAATGAGAGTTGTCAGCCTGTGCTTCAGTTGCGGTTAGAGTTATTCTAACCAGCCTCATATTTTATTTATTTTTCTCCATTTCTCTGTTGAGCCTCTCTCTCTTGTGCTCGCTGGATAGATTTTTGGCCCAGGTGTCACAACAGTGTTTATCATGGGGCAGTGTTTCAGAGCCAGGGCAGCAGAGAACAAGCCACAGAGCGGAGAACAAGGTTCAGGACCATGTTTACACACATACAGGTCTTCAGTCCATTTGACAGTCAGATAAGACTTATGGGTATTACTGCTGGTTTTGCACCACTGACGGCGTTGTCAGTCACACCTCAGCAAATTCTCCTGTTGATTTCCCTGGCAATCCCCTGGCCACCTCCACAGGGCCAGTCTGAAATCCTGCCTGAGGATTCATGTCTACAAATCGCCGTTACAGTGGGTGTGGAGGAACTTGTCAGAGGAGGGGGGCTATGAATTGAGTCGATTGCAGAGTTAAAAGAATTGGGGAAGTTGCATCGGAGTGTTATCAGTGCATTAGTGGACCTATTTGAGGGCGACCCTTCTATGAGAAAGGCAAACACAAACCTGAACATGCTTGCCCAGAGATCATAGGTCGACCGCCGCAGAAGTTTGATGAAATTATATCCCACAGTCTGAGGCAGAGCAGAGGTGCTTGCCCGACTGATGCTTGGGTTTTGGCATTCAGAGCCATACGCTCACACTCTGCTGGCAGGCTCAGATATAAAGCACGTGCTGCATGTTAACTCGTGACAGTCACATGATACTCGGCTTCGCCCCGATGAAATAAAAATGAAATAATAATAATAATGAAAGCTGACTGAAGGATTTAAATGGCCTTTACAGCACTTTAATGTAGTACTAATAAGGATAATGATAAGTGAAATTGTTGATTAAATGACTGGCACAGGCAGATACACTGTGTGCCAGGCATATATCTGTCTGTACAGCTTTTTGGCAGCAGCCCGTCTGCATTGGGCTCCTGGGCCATATTACGGATTATTATCGTTTCCATCGCCTCAATTAGAGCAGGGGGGGCTAACGGTACGCTGAGAGAAAATAAACAGTGAGGTTGAGAAAGAAGACGCCGGGAGAGGCTTGTCATTATTTTTGACCTCTCCCAACGAGGTGCATGGAAAAACGTATGCAAACACCAGGGTCAGTGTTAATGTCACGCTCGGATCTGTAGGTCATGTACTGCTTTCACAGACGAGGCGAACAAGCTGTAGAGTGAAAACAATAGCAAATTTGGATGCATAAGTCATGAAGCAACCGCACTTGGGCCACTAACACACATCCATACTACACATGCACCGTGGGGTTTTGTCGCTGCAGCATTTTTGAGCATTAGCCATGTATTTAGTCCTGAGTATTTACTGTATATTCTATCTTGTGCGACATTAGCCCCCTGCAAGGTTACTGAAGTCAGCCTGTGCCTTAGTATAAGCCTAGCAGCAAGAGCCATCTAATTAGAAGAACATGTTACATGCGGGCTAATCCTTGACAGATGCAGCATCAAAGGCTGCAAGGACTGTGCGTGATTATCAGGGGGTACCGAATGTATATTTGAATTGAGCGAAATGGTGGCATAATTTCTAAAGACTTTACATTATTTATTTTTCATTTCAAATGACTGAGCTGATGCCATTTGGATCCCCGTCTTATCCCTTTCCCTTTATTTTTCATTTCAAGCAAATAATCTTTGCCCCGAGGACATTCTGCCGAGATGAAATTTGATGTGAATGTCTAATGCCTTGATGCTGGGGATTCATTTCTGAAGAGGAATATTTTCACTTAAGTCCTTGTGTGTGTGTGTGTGTGCGCGTGTGTGTATTGTGAACACATCTACACACACTGAGCTATTAAAAGCATGTAGTTGTTTTTTTTTCCTTCTCTTCTCTTACCCTAACTGCACATGGCAGCTGACATCGCTGGTGGTTTCGAGTGCCTGTTGCTAAATGTGTGTGCTTTGGTTGTCCCCTCAGGGGTGCTGTGGAACCTGTCGTCATGTGACGCCGTCAAGATGACAATCATTCGGGACGCCTTAACAACTCTGACCAACACTGTGATCATCCCTCACTCCGGATGGAGCAGCGCCACCTTTGACGACGACCACAAGCTGAAGTTTCACTCCTCCCTGGTGTTGAGGAACACTTCGGGCTGCCTAAGGTAAACCACCTGATGATCACACTTGGCTCCAGCGCCCCCACGTGGACGTCTGCTGCTGTTGCATCTGAATATGCATAAATGTCGTCTTTGAAGAAAATACACCGCTCATATAATCACTTTCATCATTTATGGAATCAACGTAGAGTCACATTTAAATGGATGACAGTATCAGGATGACGTGCGTTTTGTCACAAGTAACACAAGTAAGGACTTGAGTACACAACATCAAAAGAAAAATCACACGAAGGCTGGTAATTGACTGGACACATTTGAGTCATCTACCAAGAATTTTGACCTGTCTGCCCTCGTTTTCAAAGCCATCATCACTTCAGAGACTATTATAGTCAAAGATGATGTAATAATAATCCTAACTTGTCTCCTGGGGCCTCCTTCCTTTGAAGATATTGTGCAGTGTGTTGATCTCAGCCTTTAATTGGTGACAGCTAGTTGAGCTGTGAGTGTGTCTGAGTGTCTCTTTGCACACAGACTTGCATAGGCATGGTTATTAGTTCCTTATTTACTCAGCAAAGTAGTGTAATTACCTCAGTCAGGCCCCACACACACACACCTCATGTATTATGGATGACCAAATGTGAACGACAAAACCCACAATTACACCTCCCTCGTAGTGGCGCACACACACCTGTCATTTTGTATGTTTGCCCATTTGTTTGTTTGTCCTATGTCAAACATCTAAATTGAATTTCTTGTGCATTTTTGTTTGTTTGTTTGTTTATTTTTAAAGGAACCTGAGTTCGGCAGGTGAGGAGGCCAGAAAGCAGCTGCGCACTTGCGACGGCCTGGTTGACTCACTGCTCTACGTCATAAAAGCCTGTGTAAACACCTCTGATTTCGACAGCAAGGTACACACAGGGACACCCACCACTGCACACACACATGAACGTACACACATAGCCACGAAGAAAACATGCGTACGCGTGATGAAGCACAAGAAAAGCATCACAGTTTGAATCATTTTTTATTGCCTGTGTCTAAATGACCTTCACAGCAGCCGGCAGCGACTGTTTCACATGCCTTGTCACACAGAGCAGCATCCATGCATGCACAATGAATGGAAGTCACAGTGTCATAAATCTGACTTATATCTTTGTAACAAACGTAAAAAAACATCTGTAATTATTGGTTATGAATATATATGTTCACACATACAAGAAATGTTTTCTCTGCAGTTTCAGCTCAAGGGACCTCAGCCGTGGACGTAGAGTGGATTTAAACCAGTTACCTCACAGTGTCATAATAATAATAATAATATCTTTGGGATCGTCTCCCCTCAGAACAAGAGCCCTTAATTTTGTCAGACAGCATATGCTCATTGACATTCTATGAGGCAAAGTCTTTACAAAACTCAAACAGCGTGGAATTAAATCCATTTGCTGTGGTCCAGAGACCCATGGATTCTATATCTAACTCATATCATTGTAACGCAGCAAGTAGTAGGCCTGTGTCCCACACGCTGGCTGTGGAGACTGTAGTACGCTGCAGAGTTTATTGTAATGTGCCTTTTGTCATGGTGATTTAGAAAGACGCTGCTATAACAACCCAGCGCTAACCGCTTTCCCCTTGTGTCTGACAGATTGTGGAGAATTGTATTTGCACTCTAAGGAACCTGTCATATCGTCTGGAGCTGGAGATTGTGCCATCCCGACTGATAGGAGGGGAGGAGCTGGACGGCCTGCTGGGCAGAGAGTCGCCCAGTAAGGAGGTGGATTCCAGCTGCTGGGGCAGGAAGAGAAAGAAGAAAAAAAACAGCTTGCATGAAGACACGGTAAGTGGGGACTTTAAATTGGTTTGTGCATGTTTATTCAACATGCACGCCAGTGGAGCGTCAGTGGATTGTTTTTCTTTTCAAAAGACATTCTTGTGAGTACTACAAACCACACAAAGGAAACCACACGGCCTGTTTGTGCTACATAATTATGTAAAGTCAGATTTTTATGAAAGGTTCCCGCCTTCACGCAGCCTGACAAAACTCTGTCGTTGTTTGTTCAGTGGGACGGTGTCGGGCCGATCCCTGGCTTCTCAAAGTCTCCCAAGGGTGCAGAGATGCTTTGGCACCCTTCAGTGGTTAAGCCCTACTTGACACTGCTGGCCGAGAGCTCCAATCCTGCCACTCTGGAGGGTGCAGCAGGGTCCCTTCAGAACCTGTCAGCAGGCAACTGGAAGGTACAGATGTTTGTATATGCACGCACACTCTCAAACTCCTCCTCTTTTGTTTTTATATTTGCTCTAAACACAATGCCTTTGAGACAAAGCATCTATTCAGCTGCTTAAAAGGGATTTAACAGCTCACCTCCTGTGTGTCACCTTTACACTTGGAATCACACATGCTAACGTATGCATCTCAAGACCATACTGTTTTTTGGTTTTTTTGCCACTGTGGCGAGACCCTCATGCAGTTTTAATGTCTATTGTGTACGCAGTTTGCAGCGTACATCCGTGCAGCAGTGCGTAAGGAGAAAGGACTGCCCATCCTGGTGGAGCTGCTGCGGATGGATAACGACAGGGTGGTGTGTTCGGTGGCAACGGCTCTGAGGAACATGGCTCTGGATGTCAGGAACAAGGAGCTCATAGGTTAGAAGTCACACTCTCAGAACATTTCTATTTGAGATTGTAACAACTCTCTTGGGCTGAATGACTTTATGTGTTCCGTGTTTATGTTGCAGTTACATTATAGGATAATATCATTGTTAAACAGCACATATCTGTCATTTAATTATACTGATTCCCAGCAGACTACACAACACTGTGTATTAACATGTGTAATCATCATACCGTATATTTATAGAATGCCTACCGACAGCAAGTCCATTATTAAACAATGTGTTCAAAATTATTTATTTTAATTAATTGCAGGCTTTTTGTGACCGTTTTAACTGCATGTTATTATTTTACATTTAATCTCCTGCCAGCCTTTTGTGTACCGCGAAACAGCCTCATTTAATGAAAAAACACGGTTTTATGTGCTCTCTCTCTGGGGAATTAATGAGGAGTTGCAGTCACAGAAAGGCATGGGTGACGTCCATGGGTAGAGGTGGGGAAGGAGGTTCAGTGATGGTTTAGGGTGCTTTATTTGTGTGTGCGTTCGTGCAGCAAGTACTTAGGTGCTTGACTTCAGGATGCTGTGCTGAAGGATAGATAGGGGAAACAATCCTTTTTCTCCAGGATGCACACCCTTGCGATTATAATGCAATGTCGTTTAGTAAAACTGCCTGCCTCACTGCAGGCTATGCAAAATGAATATGTTGCTCCTGATATAGAAAATGCATAATGTAGTGGAGGTCACTATGGGTGACTTTTCCTTATACATTATGTAACATGGAAAAAAAAAAAAATGCACCAAATACCTGTATGTGCAGAAACTTCCCCGGCTTCTCTCTGTGCTCTCAAACCTGCTGTAGAGCGCGTCATAATATATCAGCTGCATGTCTCACCTTCTACCCTCCCCCTCAGGGAAGTACGCAATGAGGGACCTGGTCAACCGTCTCCCAGGGGGAAACACCACCCTGCTTTCAGACGAGACCGTGGCAGCCATCTGTTGCACTCTGCACGAGGTCACCAGCAAAAACATGGAGAACGCCAAGGCCTTGGCCGATACGGGCGGGATCGAGAAGCTGGTCAACATCACCAAGGGCAGGGGAGACAGGTGTGCTACAGTAGTGTGTATTCGTCTTAGCGCTTTTTGCAGATACTCACCTGACTCTAACATGAACTACTAAAATACACATAAGTCCTCAGACATATGTGGCTGGACATTACAGACTCCCCTGGTTCCTCTTCCCTTGCATGGAAACGCACACACGCACACATTTAAAGGAGAAGGAGAAGCCATAGCCACAGGGAAGGTGGTACTGTGTGCATTTAGGTTTTACATCCCTGTGGAATGAAGCTATTTCTAGTCTGCTATATATTCAGTAATGTTCCAGGTTAAAACACGCTGAGGACGCACTCTTCCATCAGTCATACTGTAATATTTGCAGTGTAATCTAAAGAACGTGTTTAAAACCTTGTCAGAGTGGTTTTATATATAGGATGGTAATATATAAAGCGATCATGCACAACATTATGACCACTGACAGGTGATGTGAATAACATTGACCGTCTTGTGACAATCCAGTGTTCTGCTGGGAGGCTTTTGGATCTGGCATTCATGTGGATGTTACTTAGACATGTACCACGCACCAGGACCAGACCAGACACCCCTACCCCATAGCAATGACACTCCTTGATGGCAGCAGCCATCCCCAGCAGGATGCAGCCTGACACAGACACACACACAAAAAACATGAAAAACAGCACAAGGTGTTGACCTGGCCTCCAAATTCACTAGATCCCAAACTGATCGAGTATCTATGGGATGATCAACAGAGGCCCCTCCCCTCCAAAGGCCCCCACTAACAACATGCTGTTGCCAGACACCACAGGACACCCTCAGAAGGCCCATGTTCATTCTCTGACGAGTCACAAGGGAGATCTACACAATACTAGACTAATGTTATGCCTGATTATTGTATATATCAATGTTTTTGATTGTTTTCCAGGTATTCTATGAAGGTGGTTAAGGCAGCCGCCCAGGTGCTGAACACACTGTGGCAGTACAGGGATCTGCGTACCATTTATAAAAAAGTAAGTACACAGGGATTTATAGTGTAGCTATGGTGGTCTGATGTTGTATGTGCAGAAAGATTAACATATGCAAGCAGAGAAAATATCAAAGAAAAGCATGTCCTGTCACTATAAAGGGTTAAACAGGGTTTACTGTGAACCAAAACAAATACCAGAGATGAATGTCACAGTATCCAGCTCTGTTCTAGTTATTTAAACCACCACTTTTTTTCCTCTCTCTCTCTCCCTCTGTCAACAGGATGGATGGAACCAAAACCATTTCCTCACCCCAGTGTCAACACTTGAACGGGACAGGTTCAAGTCCCAACCCACCCTCCCCACCAACACCATTCAGATGTCTCCAGTCAACCACCCTGGTAGGTTGAGCGAACTTCCAGACCTACTGGCAGCGAAACAGGAAAACCTCTGGAATTTAATGTCTAAACGTGTTGTTTTTCTCTTTGCAGCTGCCAGTGCCACGTCGTCTCCTGCGATGCTGGGCATCAAAGAGCATAGGGACACGATCAGAGATTACCAGAGAGCGCAGTCAACTATGCAATTTTATAATTACCAAGGAGACAATGGTATCCATAAAAAACAATATACAGGTAGGAAAGAACTCTTTACATATCTAACTCAACACACTATCTGCATACTATTCTCAGGTCCTCTGTATGCAGGGCATTATCCATTTTATCCGGCATGAGGCTCCAAGCAGATTCCACAGCCTGTCTTGCTCTCCTTGCCAAGACACTCCTCTCTTATCATTTCCACCAACGCCTGCCAGCTCTGAGACAGTCCGTCAGTTTCATTCAGAGCACTTCAGAGCTGTTTTTGTGTCGTAGTTGGTCTGCACAGCAGTAAAGTGGACCAACCAGTCAGGGGTGGACACTTTACAATGGCGCCATTGTTAGCAGGCCCGAGTCGCAGCTCACAGACAGGGGGCAGCGAGTGGGCACCCAGACATACTACAGCCAGACGAGGGCTCTCGCCAGCCTACACTTGGTTGGTGGAATCAGGGGGAGGACAGAGTAAACAAAACGAGCCGCAGACTCAACTGTCCATGTGTTACACGGGCAAGTGGAAATTGAGTTTCTGGATTCCACCGGTTTGATAAAGTGCCAATGAAAATACCCATCCCGTGGGCTATGTAAACAACAGACCTGCAGCGGCCGGCTCTATTATTTGCCGTTATTTCTCTGCAGCACAGCACAGCACTTCTTGATCCCCCCTCTATCTAAATACAGATATGTTTGCCCTCTGGGGACTTGCAGACCGTTTCACTGATATGACATGTGTTTGCACACTTGGATTTTCCTCGCTTCATACTTATGGGTTTTGTTTTGGGTTTTGTCGCAGGGTCTGGAAAACCGTCTCCTTATTACTACTCATCACCCACAAGAGAGGAGCCCAGAAGAACACAGGTGAATATCACAGTTGTGCATTAATGCCTCCGGAGTCTCATCTTAGCTGAGTATATCTGCTCTGATTCAGATGCTCAATGATGCTGAGGATCATGTAACATAATAGCATCCCAGTATTCAGAATAAACTAGTAATTATTATTCAATTTATTTATTTCTCAACTGATCATTTAATCTACGTCATCCCTAATTGAGGATCCTGTAAAGACAGTTGGTAGGTAGTACTACATGTACCAGCCTGAGAATGAATATTCCTATAGTATTGGTAGAAGGCCTTCCTCTGATCCCTCCACTGCGGTGTATAAACCTGGCGACTACAACCAGCCCTTCTCCCCCGCTTGACTAATACAAAGAGACTAACACATATTCTGCTGCGGATAAATGGCGATGCTGGGAATGACCCAGCACATCAGCCATTGTTTGAGCGAGAGCGAATGTGACTGCTGGGATTGGGATGGTCCGGGTGCGTCTCAGGCACCTGTCACTGTCGGACACGTCCATGTGTGCCCGCTCAGATAAGCGGCACGGGGAGACGGGGCACACAGAGTCCTTCATCTCATCACATTTAGACTTGTTAATGTGTGAAGACAGTCATTAGCCCCGTTTTATTTCATCCATCTCCTGGATTTTTCCCATTTTCCTTGAAGCTGTGGTGTGTTAGCAGCCAGAGATGTGTAGGCTGGAAGATGATTGATTAGCTCACCGGCTGAAAAATCTCCAGCTAGACAAAAGTGCATTTTGCTAGAACTGCTGAGACGTCAGTATTTGATGTTACGTTTTATTACCATCAAATGGAAGATCGGTTTAAGGCATGTTTTGTGTCTATTATGTGGCAGAAGTATTAAATGATTAAAGTTATTAAGTAAAGAAAGTAAAGACATAGTCTAATATTACAGGAAATAGTTTGCTTTCTTCCAGAGGTAATGATAATAAATGGATATTATTGTGATTTTACAGGCCAACAGGTAACATAAAACCGCAAAGACTTATGGTATTATTAAACATAACACGCTGTAGCCAGTGAATTCAAGGCTAGCTGTCGTTATGCTAAGGTAAATGGTTGCTGGATGTACTGTCACATTGATCGCACAAATATGAGGCTTGGATCCTTCTTGTACATCAAGCAACAACCTCCGTGACTGAAAAATGAAGCGAGGCCACTGTGTCTGTTTACAGCCTGGCACGAAGGTGTCTTTAGCTAATATCCCATTCATGACAACTGCATTTTTAAATACAGTCCCCTCTTTAAACTTTATTTAGGCATAATTGTGGGAAAAGTAAATAACTCATCATACCAGCAGGTGGCAGTAGTTTGTGTTTGTACTACTACTACTGCTACTGTCGTACAGAGCTAGCCTCGACTGAAACTTGTTAATCTGTTGGTCTACGGTTTATTCATTCTAGATTATCGCGTTGTTGAGAAAATATTTGTTTGTCAACGCTCAGATGAGAAATGTGTGAACTTTGTCTTTCGTCACTTTCTCATGTTGTGCACTGGTTGGCTAAGCGGATCAGCCAATCAAAGCGATCTCTGTCAACCATGCACCATTCAGCATGCTAAATCGACTGAAAAGCCGCCATCAGAGGTCCGATTAGTGGCAAACGGGGCAGGACACGCTGATAAAACTAAGGCCACGGACTCTTAACGATTGCCCAATGGCTGACCATCGACGGGGTTTGACACTGCCTTCAGGTTTCAGTCACATGTCCGTGTTGTTACTTCCTGTGACAGCTTCATAATAAAAGTTTGAAAACAGGAGTCCCCCACTCACTTGGGGGGAGGAGGACAGAAAGGAAAGGGCCTGAATGACTCTTCTCTTTAAATGCAACCTACAACAGTAATGTGCAATACAATGTACCCGGTATTTCTATATTTATGCAACAACCATCTATGTATAGTCACAGTATTTATTTTTTTCATTACTATTATTCTTTATTGGGTGTTTTTTTTTGGTATTTGGGCTTACTGTACTGCTTTTTCTTACATGTATGTCTGACAGTGCTGTATGCGATGGAGATGTCAATTTCTCTGCGGGAACCTCCCAAAGGGATCAATAAAGTTGTCTATCTATCTATCTATCTATCTATCTATCTATCTATCTATCTATCTATCTATCTATCTATCTATCTATCTATCTATCTATCTATCTATCTATCTATCTATCTATCTGTCAGCAGCAACAGTGGGACATGTTTGGTTGACATAGATCGAATTAAAACAGCTGCACTCTATTACATACATGCATTTCAGGTTTTGTGAGTTGAGGAAATTTTAAAGTGAGGATCCGGTCACTTACTATAAAAGCAGATCATTAAACTTCATGAAAATCTTATGAAGGATCAGTTCCTCCCATCTTACCTGTCTACTTCTCCCTTGCAGCCGGTGTATTATCCAGAAGAGCCGAGCAGGAGGAACTATGACACCTACAGAATGTACCTGCAGCATCCCCACGGCTTCGACGACTCCTATTTGGAGGAGGTCATCACCTACCCTCCCTCAGTCGACTACGGCTCCCAGCCTCATGGACTGAAATCTACCACCAACTATGTGGACTATTATGCTAGCACGCAAAGGCCTTCCTTCAGGGCAGAGCAGTACCCCGGCTCTCCTGACTCCTGGGTATAGGTCGACGACCTCTTTCACACCTGATTCTGGTTTCGGGGTGTGAGGAGGGGCATGGGCAAGGAGCCAGGGAGCACACGGGAAAAGACTTTTTCATGAACTTGGCTTTATAATGTGTTTGTTTTAAAGTGGATGTGTGTGTACGGAGGGGAGTTCAACCGAGCGATAGCAGATGGAAAGATGGGATGTGTGCCAAAGAAGGAAATCAAGGAAAGTCTTTTTTTTATCGTTTTTCATTCAGTAGAGGAAGATGGAATCACGCTTGGGGACGACGGGGCGACGCTGGACACTGTAGTGAAGAGACGTGCGTCCTATACTGTCTAGATGTTAGTTTTATTTTCTTCATGAAACTCTTAGCTGTGATAGCATGGTGAAAGGTGTGAGTCATGTAAGCGAGGGTCCGCGGTAAGAGTCGAGATGGGAGGGGGGGTCAGTATGTATGTGTCAAAGCCAAAATGGATCATGAACTCATAAACTCATAAAAAAAAACTACAACTAAAAAGAATAGTCAACTAATGATGTTAGATTGTACAGAGGGATCAAAGTGTATCTGTACTTAATGTTGAAGCTGTGTAATGCCATGGAGTCTTGTACATTTCTTTCATTTTATTGTAAATACAGAAAAAAAAAAACATGTTACCTGGTTTACATCAGCACTGGTTTAAAAAAAAAAGAAACACGTGCCATGTCAAATCTCTAAAGATATATAAATATACAAAGAACTATGTGGACAAAGATGGCATCGTAACACAACCATGTTAACACAATAAAAGCTTTTGTTTTTTAAACTCTGTATGAATCGCGTGTTTCTGCTCTCTGAGTGTAATCTCCTCTTCCTCCTCCCATTCCTCCTCGCCGGAGGAATGTTTCATTACTTACGCAGACGTGTGTAGAAGGAGGGGAGCTCTGGACTGGGACTGTTTTATGAAACAGAACCGCTGCACCCTGAAGCACAACGCCAAATCCCTACCAATGTGATCAGTAGCTGACTCGCACCTGAACAAACTTTGCTCCTGGGATTGAAAAAAAAAAGAAACACAGCTTCGCTAATACTGATGCTGAATAAGAAGAAGAGCACAGTGTAAATGTGTTAACAGTTAGAGGTTTGACCGGAGACAGTGGAATATTTCTACTTATGTGAAGGTGAATTATTAACGTGGAGCAGAACTGGCATTATAACAAGAATGTAGGCCACCCCACCTGCCCTGTAGGCTCACCATAAAACATACATGACTTCACAGGGATCGGCTCATCTTCTCTACAATTTATGCAAAAAAAAAAAAAAAAAAAGTACACAAGCCACTAGCCATTCCCACTTGTCCTGAATGTAGCACGCCGTTTTCGGACAGGCCCGGGACCGCGGCTTGCAGCCAGCACGTACTTCAGCCAACCTAAAATATCCATCTTATATTTTTAGACCTCTTTAGAAATGATAAACAAGAGTCGCTCCCATTTGAGATCGTCGGACTTGAAATAATGAGCTGAATGAACACCCCGCTGAGTGATCACTCTGCTCATTAAGTTTTTAAAGGAACACAACAAGCGCCAGTCCATCTGCAATGGCCGTGAGTGAGACTGAACGGCTTAAGATAGTAATTTGCTCGGAGACAGCTGAAATAGTTTTCCCATTTTCGGTTAATTTAGCCGAGGTTCAAAATTTAAAAGAGGTTGCTGCTGAACTAATTACTGCAATCTTACCACAGAACAGTTAACAGTCAGCCTGCAGCTTTTAATACCTTAGAGGTTCAGCTGGGGTTGATGCTTCAGTAGTTCATATAGATCTTTATTCTAATGTCCACTTAAGTTCAGGAGAATCACTTCTGAGTAACAAAATCAAGATTTTACTTAATGTTGCACACAATAAAAGGAAAATGAGAGTTATTGACATGTGGTATCGGAAGAGAGGCCGTGTTTGACCTGAACGTGAAGACACGAGGGTCACAGCAATTTCAAAATAAAGTGACGACTGACAGAAAGAGATCAGAGGTGAAGGTATTTTAAAGTTTGACAGCAAGGACATGACTGAAGGAGATCATGGCAGAATCCGAGTGGACAAATGGAATCTCCTACGGACGAGAAGGGAGAGTGAGGATAAAATCTTCTTGACTGAACTGAGCTCCAGTGTCACACTCCTGGTGTTGTGCACAGCGTCTCACTGTCACGTCTTAATTAAGAACCTGGAATAAAACATAATAGTTGTAAATGTGATCAGTGACACAAGCTTTTCCTTCACTGACAAGCCTCATTTTAATAAAATTTCTTGTGTAATTAAGTATTGCTCCAGCTATTAGATTAAAGCAATTGAATTTATTTAAGTTAACACTTCACCGGCGTTTCTTGCCAAGATTTTCAAAATAAGATGAAACGTAAAAGAGTTGCAGATGCAGCACATGGAAACGCAGACGGCCAACAGGGGACATTGTGTTTTCAGTTTCATTTCTGAGCCCGAGTTACGTTAGCTCTTAAGGCGGTGAGGGGACCGTGGACTTCTAACCTGAATGAGCTTTAAATTATTTAGCAGGATGCAAAGCAGCAGGAGGGGGAACAAAAATACTAAGCTCAGAAAAGAAACCTGCTCTGGCTTGAAAGTGAAACAACAAATAAAATAAGATTTCATGCTACAAGACTAAATATAGCTACACAAAGGACAGGACAGGACAGGATGGGACAGGACGTGGGAAGAGGAAGCAGAGTGGTGGCTTTTCCTAATTGTGCTCCTTGCCAAGAAGAAAAACAGTCCAGTCAGAGTTAAGATACAAGAACAGAGACTCTAAGTGCGCTTAACTGCACAAGAACAACCTCTGTGAGATTTATTTGGAGACAAAATACGGGAGAAATAGATAACAGAGTGTCCCCATCCAAGTAATTTAACCTGCTGGTAGGCCTCTATCTTATCTGTACACTTCCACACTGTGATGCAGGAGTAAAACTGTGTGGACCACGTTCAAGACCTCAAAATCCGGCAATTAAGCTGGACCACTTTAAGACCCTTGATGTGTTCCTTGACATTGTGCTGCATGTTACCACAGTACTTTCCGGTTTAGTTTGCACAAACAAAAGAGCAGCCCGCAGCTTTGGAAACCTTGGACGTCTGCGGAAAAACAACAGAACAGTTGCTGGCGTGAACCTCCGCCTCTACACGTCATCCACATGTGGGTTCTGCTACCTAACCTGACATTAGAACAAGACAGGCCTTAAAGACCGCGCTTTAAGGCATCAGATAATGCACAACATCATTTTTGTGACTGTGGAAGCATGTGACTCCAAGCGGGCTATTCCACTGCAGATATTTTTAGACGTTTTGCCTCTGCAGGGTAAACACAGGCGTATTAATGATGGCTCAGTTTCATTATGAGTCCTGTTGAAACAACAACAACGGTGAACCAGCATGTACACGCCTCCCCTATGTGGAACTGAGCCATCATCAATACACCTGCGCCTTTGTAAGGCAGCCATTGTGACGTTTTGTAAGCGATAACACTGATTACTGAACGGCTCCATGTAGGTGGGACAGGGCTCGGGTGCTGTGCATGCAGGCCGCCTTGAGTGATCGTGACACGCTTAACAGAACCAGACCATAATTCGTTTTACAGCAGTTACACCAGTGTTTACTCTGCACTGACATGTTCAAATGACCTCTGGGCTTTTTTTTTCGAGTGGTTCCACCTCCACCTGCCTGCAGGTGTTTTCATTTGCAGTTTGATTGACATCCTCCTAATTCTCCTGTCAGATTTTCATGCACCTGTCACATTGCTATGCCCCCCCCCCCCCCCCCCCCCCCCCCCCCCGCACATGTGAAGATTTGCACGGCCTTTTAAAAGTTTCAGGGTCCCGGCATTGTGCATGAATGCTCGCAGGCTGTCACACTGTTGTGATTTACTCTCACATAGACCATATTAGTTCATGTGACCAGAGACACGTGCTTTTTCTTCCTCGACAAGTCCACAATGTCTGCAGTCACACATAATATAAGAAAATATGTGGTGCATATAGACATCAGAAGAGAGGGGATCCAGCAGATATGAAAACCTGCTGAGATATCGTGTGATCACATTAGTTGAAGTAGGAAGAGTATCAGTTATTTTCTCAAGCTTTTCAAAATAAACCTACCAGAAAAAAATAATCAGATTAAAAAACAATGCATGCAGCAAATCTTTATAAGGCAGAATGGGAACTTAAACTAGTTATTAGATATTTAATAATTAAACATATGAAGTAAATGTTTAAGTAGTTTCACAATGCACATGTGTTTTTGCAAGAGTTTCAAAATAAGAGAACACAATAGCAATAAAAATAATCTAGATTCCAGTTCAAATTACAGTTAACTCATATTTTAAAAGCAGAAGATGAACTTATATAGGGCCTCAGTTGCCTGATATTTGCAAACTAACTATTTAGTTGGAAGATTTCGATCCTGAACGTGAGTTTTCGCGAGATTAGAGGACACAACAGAAGGAATCTTGTTTAAAAGTCGACGCAAATTGGGACGGAACACGCGAGGCGTTCAAGCATCCAGTTTCATTTCTTAAAAACTTTCACTGAAACAGAAAAAAACAAAAGCAAATCAAATAGGCGATAGGCGTTCCTCTGGCTGCAGACTTCCTGCTGCGTCACAGGACGTCATCCGGGTTTGAGCATAAAAACAAGGCGGTGGGCGTATAGGGAACTTTTTTTTTCTTACAGGTTGCTTTCTCTTGCTTCTCCGCGAAAACTTTGCAAAAATGGTGCAACAGCTGTCCAAATCTGGTGCTAAGGAGACTCCTTTGCTGAAAGCTGGCCACCCTCCTGCAGGTAAACGCATTTATTTATTTCTTTCTTTCGTCAACACTCATCTCGAGTGGGATTTTTTTTTCTCTCTCTAAAACCGAAGCGTTGTTGTTTTCCACTCATCGACGCAGATCGACACAGACGCCCAGTCCGCTCCAGTGAAGCGTTTTAACTTTTATTTGTTGCGTAATAGTCGTTTTAACGGGTTTTTTGACCAGCGTTTAAAACTTGAGTGCTGGTATTTTGCACCGTGCATGCTTCTTGTTTGGAGGCAGGCCTCCCAGCCCAGCGAAAGTAACACCGTGTTCTCTCAACATAAAACCTTCCTGCGAGACGGTTCAGTGCATTCACAGGTGTTCACCTCAGAGCTATAGTTGACGCTTTTGTCTGCAGTGGTGTTTGTCAGCGTTGCACTGTGACCTGCCTCCCTTTGCATGCAACACGGACTTTAAAATGATTTTTTTTTTCGTTTTTAAGTGGGCTTTCTCATATAAGATCTTATTGAGCAACTTTCTAAATGACTTGTAAGTTGCATCAAAGATTTTTTAAATGCCCTGTCCAATTTTGTCACTTTTTAAAATGAGACAAAGTTTGGTTGTGTGGCTCCATTACTGCAGCAGGGCATGGCTGAGGTGTGAAAGCAAACTCATTAAAATATATCACTCAAAGCGTAGGTGGAAAATGTGAAATGTGTGTGTATGTTTTTATTCATTTGTATCCGTCGCCTCAGATTTCTCCCCGTCCCTTGTGCACATCACCACTGAAAGCCACTCCAGTCCCACAGCAGCCATTTTTATTGCATTGCATTACAATTTTGTATCTTTTTTTGTTGCTTAGTCCAGAAAAGAGGCTTGTAAGTCTTAAAGCATGGGCATATATCTAACTTTTTTCATCTGGTTGATTTCTCGGGTAACAAATCTTCCTGTTCTGTGTCGACAGTGAAAGCTGGAGGAAAACGTGTGGCCAAGAAAAGCCTGGAAGATGGTGCCACCCATGGGACTCCAGAGAAGGAGACTAAGAGGCCTGATAAATTGAGGTAAATCCACATTCTGCATCTGCAATATTGGCATTTTGATCTCTTGGATCAGTGCCATTAGTTTCAAAGTTATATTAAACTCTGTTTGAAACCTGTGCATCAGGTCCTTTGCCACCGCCAACAGGATGCAGCAAGTTGGCATACTGCTGGCAGGAACTCTTGACAAGGTAAACAAAAACTCCCACCTCATGAATGGAGAAATACAAAAACAGGGATTAGTCGATGTGCCTCTGAAACCGCCTCCTCCTTAAGTAAGACTTCTGCCCGCCATTTTGCAGCTCAGCCACGACTTCCCGGAGACGCCAGTGAGCGTGAGGCACAGCAAGGTGCGCCCTGCGGTGGAGAAGCCTCACTCAGCCCCCCGGAGCTTTTTCATCCAGCAGCCGAGGAAGTGTTGAACGTGTCCAGGAGGGCCCCGGAGAGGAACCGTGTAAAGTCAGCTGTGAAACATCAAGTGTTGGGGGCGCGTGAGGAGGGGGGGCACTGACGGGTTGTCTGGGAGGTGTTGATGGAAGGGAAAGCTTCCGTCGAGCTCCGTTTACTTAGAACAAAAATGGGCCACGTTTGTTATGAGGATACTATAAACCAGCGTCTTCCACAGCGTTCTCAGAAATGCTGTAGTTGTATTTACCAGCTGATGTGGAAAATTAATGGCGTCTGTATGTTTTGAAGTGAAGGTTGTGAGGTTTATGAGCTTCTGTTTTTCTTTTCTTTTTTTTTTTAAGTGAAATCTTCACTGTATTGCTCGGCAGTTACATAAGATTTATTAAAAAAGGAATTGCATGACATCAATGAGTTGATACTGATTTTGCGTCTATACCCAAAACGGCCTCTAGGGGGCAGCAAAAGGCCACTTATAAACTCTAGGCTCAATTTAAAACAGGTTTTTAGGATGAAGTTGCACAATCTGCAACAAGATGGTACACAAAGGTCACATGGCTACATTCTTATGCATATATTTACTTTAATATAAACTCCTGTGCTCCATGCTTCCTGATGTATGTTTATATGGTCAGTTTTATAAAAACTTTAAATACTAGAACCTATTTGCAATATGCTCAACATAGGCATTTAAATACAGAATTATATGTAATATAAACTCAAACGAGTAACCACAGCCTAAAGGATGAGATCACACCAATTATATACAACTATATAATGAGGTACAAAAGAAAATAGTCGTAATAAAACGGTGTGCCAAAAGATTTCCCATATCAGGAACAGACAAAGTTCCTGGCAGAAGATTACGGACGGTGAAAGAGCTTTTAAGGAGTTAAAAGATCACAAATGCGGCTCGGTGCCAAGCTGTGTAAAGCATTAAAAACAAGCTGTAAAATCAGTTACAAGAGTGACTGGTTAAAGACCAGCAAGAGTTTAACTCTCTGCTGGAAGAAAATCAGACCGGCAGCGTTTGTGAATTAACTGAAGACTGTTAATGTTTCCAACACTGATGCCAAAGTAAAGCACATTGCAGTAGTCGACTCTGGAGGTGATGTCTGGCAACCATAGATTGACCTAAACTACTGGACTACATAGCTGGACAAATTAAGGCGAGCTTGGGTTTGTTTATAAAAGTCACAGAACTGGCTGTTTTTGGTCATGAGCAGTATCCAGCACTGTCTCCATATGCATGAAACACTAAAACCAACCAGTGAGTTGTTCTTGTAGGTCAAATAAACTAAAGAAAGAGTCATGTTGCCTTGGAAAAGTTAAAGAATTACGGGACTGCTGCTACCACAGTGTGTTCTAATTATTACGACTGCGGTGCAGATAACTCTCCAGGAGGCAAGCCAGAAATGCAAGTGATTTTTGGCTTTAGGGGCCATTTTCTGAGCTAACTTATGAATGCAGTGTATTTATGAACTCAGGCGGGGGTTGAACTGCATACAACGTGGAAGGAACGAGATAAAGGAAGAGGATAAGATGGATTAGAAACATTTTCCTGGTTTCCACTCCCAGCCTGAATCCATTACGTACATTTGCTAAATTCTTATCATGACTTGTCAGGGAAGAATGAAGTGATGGGTGGCAACAGACACGGGCATTTGAGCAAGATGAGGGGAAGTAAAAGATCATATGTCAGCAGTGTACTGTAGACTGAGCACGCACAGTGTCCCATAAAGAAAAACATTTACCAGCTACATCCAAGCAGCCAGACAATGTTAAGATATCTGTTGAGTAAAGATTTGAGGGGGCGCAAATTTCTGATTTTTCACAGCAGATGTTTCGCTGTAATAGGAAATGCACAGGTCTTAACAATAATTATTACTCCAGTGTCTCAGTAAACCAAGATAACAACTCATAATGCGCGATACACGACACTAAAATGGCTAAATAAAATTCATCCATTACATGTATTTTCTATGGTGTACCAGAACTGCCATAAGCACATAAAATAAATGATATAGCAAACAAATTAATATGCCATTAAATACCGAAAAGTAATTAAAAAACATATAAGCATTAATTCATTTCTAAAGTCTTATATAAGTATATAAAGTATATATTTCTGTTGTAATCTGCTACTTAATTCCTCTATATATTTACTGTCCCATTTATTAATCCATTTTAATGTGATGTATTTTTCCTGTGTATTTATTTGTGTGTTATTTTCAGTTTACATTTGCAAAAGTAAGTCATGAGGTCACCTTGAAATGTACGAAATATTAAATATGGGACATAATGCAAAGTTAATGCAATATGCTGTAAACAGAAACCATTTAAAACAGATATCTGTCAGGTTAATTAATGCTTGCATTTATTTTAAACAACATTTTGATGCATGTATTTGTATAATTAATTTTTTTGGATGTTTTTTATTTCCCGCAGTTATGTTGGATTTTTCCAGCTTTGGGCCTCCGTACTTACCCTCCTGAAACAGGTCTTTCTGCTCAATAACCCCTTTCTTCTGATTATAAGGGACAATTTAAAGTGCACTTGAGTTTTATTTCTTTATAAATCACATAATAATTATTACCACCAACCTTTTTATGGATGCAATGGTAAGTTATTCCACCTCATTTGGACCTTTTTCTCATCTTTGATTAAACCGCAGTCATATTTCACATTATGTCTTGGATTAATCCAAATCTTAATTACACATTTTCTTTAAAATCAAAGCCATATTAATGTAAAAATATTTTAATTTATAGAATATGTAAGTGGCAGAACCAAAGGGTTTGTACACTGCCTTTGAGTAATGCTATACCTACGCACAGGCTGACGCTGCAGAACTCACTTTGTGTCTAAGTTACTAATAAAATAAAAATTCCTATAGTGTGCTAATACAGTCGATGCGCTTTCTGCAAACAGATTGAGCATGAACATTCAAGAGTGTTTGCCCCCCCTTGTATGTTATGCGTGCGTCCGTGTCCTTCCGTTTGCACCAGGAAGTCCACATTTGTTCACGACCACAGCCTTACAGCCACAGTAAACACAATGTGCTGACCTCTTCAGTTCTCCGTGGTGCTCATGCTGTTCACGCACGCCTCTGATGCCATCTGCGTGTGAAGTTCAGGGACCTCTCCGGCTCTGTTTGAGGAGCGGAGCAGTTGGTGGTCTTCTGACTTGCAGACAGGGTGCATTTCGCTGCCAGTGTCTGCCTATTCCCAGCCATCTGAGCGGCCCTGCTGACCCTGCGACGCCCACTGCTCTGCTGAGAAAACACTGCACAGACCGACTGTACAACACCGCCTTAACGCCGAGGAGAGGGATGACAGAAAATATCCTCTTACCATCCCACAAGAATCTCAAATATGTAGGCTTACTGTGCAACACAGTCTCCTTGTGTTGCACGTTCAGTACACTTCAGTTGAACATGGTGCATAATATACTCTTACCTCATGAGGTCGCCATAGACTAAGGTGCACTCTGAGCTTCACTTACCAAACCAGGGACGCCAATAGAACACAGTAGCAAGCCATGAAGCGTGTTTCATTGCATTAATCCACTCTACTAAGATCATTAGATACTTTCTGCATGTTATAGCCTCCCTCTGCTCACATTTAAATCAAGCTACATGCTGATATCAAAGGTTAGTTATGATTTACGAGTATACAGAAAGCTACTGAGCCCACATCCTGCTTTTTAACAGCTGCTAATACAGACCCAAACCAATTATTGTTAATCTACATAAAAGCTTTGACTCATGTTTCAACCTCCACTCCTCTAATGCACATCATCAAGTAGGAAATTACACAGCGTGCCTGTTAAGTTTGCCAACACTGAGACAGCTGGTAGTTTTGCCATCATCGGACTGTTTAGAGTAAGCAGCTGCATGTGTGTGCTTATCGGGCAGTGGTGGAAAAGTCTGCAAATCTAATCAATGAAAATGCTTGTGACATTCAAAAGTGTGTTGAGGTAAAAGTGTGTTTCTTAAAAATCAACTGACTTCTGGCAGGGTGATTAAATTTTAATGCAAGGCAGCATTTTAATGTAGCCCGTCCAGGTGGTGCCATGCTACTCTTTATGTCCTTGGAAGGATTAATGTGGCAATGCATCATGTTTTATGAGCGGCTTTGTGCTTTGCATGTGAAAATCTTGATCTGCAAAAGAGCAAAAAAAAAAAGAAAAAAAAAAAAAAAGGACTACAAACCAGCACAGAGTAGTGCCTTAAAATATAATATGGACATATTTATTCACTCCACCAGCTATTCATTTATTTAGCTTGTAAAATGACAGAAAAGAGGAAATAATGTGAGGTGAGACCTTGGACAGTTAGCCAATCTAGTAAATCATCAGAATCCAGATTGAATATATTTAAATTTCACATCACTGGAGCAGCAAAAGAGATCAATTAATTCTACCAGGGCATAATCCAAGGTATTTGGAAAGAGCTTTAAAGCCATTTGGAGTTTTATTTTGAAAAATGGCTTACTTAAAAAATATTCTAAGTACAAGGTCCACTTACTAGCTTTTTTTGTTCTAAGCCTCCGACTGCATCACATGGTTTATTCATACTCTCTCATTTTAGTTGTACAGGTATATAGTTTCAAAATAACTCACTGAAAGTTTCCTTAAAAGCTGCATTTAAGTATAATTATGGATTACTGTGCTGTTTTAGTGTGTTTTAGTCTTAATTTTAATCCAGTATATTTAAGAGCAAGAAACTGTACTTTGTACTCAACTACATTTATCTGACAGCTATAGTCACTTTACAACATGATGAAACAATGAATGATATAAAATGCAGTGAATTGTTGTGCTAAAAGTAGTATACATCATACATAGTCGACTACTACCAAAATGCTGCTTGAATGTGATCATCAGTATTATAATAGTAATTTAACACGTAAAAACTTTACTTAAAATAAACACAAAGTTTTCCACCACTGGAACATTTCATTGAATTATAATCAGTTATTGATTACTAGAGTCAGGAAATAACTGGTAATGACTAAAATAATGGTTAAATATTAACCGTTAATCGAATAAAGCCTGATAAATCTTGCAGTTTTTTTGTTGGTATTCGATTGATAACAGTGGTATTTCAAAAATCCCCGCTGCACACCCCTGATTTCCTCTCATAAATTAGAAACCTTCAGCTTGTGTCTCCAGCATCCTACCATGTCCATGAGGCATGCACAGGGAAATCGAGGAGCGAGGAGGAACAGGAGGGAGGAGGGGGGAGATCACTCCCTGCTCTCTGTTGATGTTCCTCCCTGCAGATGACCTCATGGGTGGAGGAGGAGGAGGAGGAGCCCAGCGTCCCGGAGCCTTCCCACCTTGGTGGATCAAGTGTGGGCTGAGTGAGTTTGTGTGGAGATACCGCTCAGAGGACTGGGAAAAGTTTTTATTAGTTCTTTAATATCCATGACATTTATCAGGTAAGACTTTTCATGTACTCACACGTTTCGATTAATCGCTGAGGCGTCGGTTCACTTGTTCGGGATAGTAGCGGTTTGTGAGGAGATGTGAACTGTTTTAGTGGCAGTATGTTGGGAAGAATGTCGGGACATGCCCACGGAGGAGCTCTTCAAAAAGCAGCGGCACTGACAGCTAACTAATAATAACCTATTATTCTCGACTTAGTCTAAGTTATTCAGCCTCTGTGCTGCTTACTGAAATGCTAACGTCACTAAAAGCTAGCTGAAGTTTAAGCTAAGTGGCTAGGTTAGCTAAGTTAAATCACTTTTAGCACAGGTTCCTTATGGACACGAGCTAACACACTCACACAAACTAATCAGAGGGGTAATGGACTGAAGGTGTTTCAAAATGTTTTCGCCACTGTGAATAATTAAATAAATTGCCCTTTAATCGATTAGTGGTTCAACAGAGAGTTATTGTGACTATTTTTTATAATCGGTTAATTTGTAAATAATCAAACACAAATCTTTTTCTTTTTTAGTGATTCTTTAATTCATAACGAGTATTTAACAGATTATTTAATATCAGAAATGTATTGGAATTCTTTTCGTTCATTCAAAAAAAATGTCAGTCGATAGTGATTACACCTGTCTCAGCTTCCCTTTTCCCAGGCTGACATATTAAAAATGCACTTTTCATTCAGTCACATAATAGTCTTTTTAATCAAAAATGGAATTTATTGTGGGTTTGAGATTGTTGTGTCGATGTAATCTAACTTTTTGTTAAGTAAACAATTGGTAGATCAACCATTATTAATTGACGATGGCTTTATATCATCTAAAAGTTTTTTTTCAGTTCATGACATGCTATTGCAGCATAAACTAAGTTGGTTTTTACTGTGTGTTAACTTATTTTAAGAAGATCAGGTGCAGATGTTTTACAAACAGCTTCGTATAACTGTGTGGTCCTGTTTGATGCTAAAGCTAGCCTGTATTTTGTGATTGGATGTGGTGGTTTGGAAAAGCAGAGCCAAGCCCAGATATAGTAGCAGTCTTAAGGCTAAAGGACTGTAATCTTGTCCACCCACATAAATTGAGTCATTGAAGTTTGACCACTGGTTGAATATGACTTCTGCTGCCTTCAGCGTATTTTGAGTTTAGGAGTCTCCTTGTAACGCAGCCAGGTGCTTTGATAAACCAAAGCTCTCTTTTCACCTTCTGAGAAATTGCTTGTGAATGTCAGGATGAGTCTTTGATCATAGCTAACGCATGAATGCATTGCTTCAGAGCGCCGGTTCTATCAGTGTTATGAAGTCCTCATAACCCCCCAAACCTTCTGGCGTTATACTTTGGAGGAACGTGCCACAACATCTTCCCTTGCCCTGTATTGAGTTACTTGTTTGAATCTAGCTTGAAGGGCAGCTCAACTATATACATTGTTGATTTTCCATTTAAAAACCAAACAGGTGGAACAGGCTTTGGCACTGACTATCACAATGACGGCCTGTTAACTTGAATGTACTCAACATTGACTTTCCAACATAATTTCAGGCAATTTTACGCTGATTATCGAACCATTACAGTGGATTTGCATGCCTCTGTGCTATTGAGGCCAAGGCTGTAGCTATTGTCTGTTATAAGGTGCTTGCATTAGAGAGCAGTCATCTTATTAAAAGTGCCACAAGAGTCTGCCTCTCACTCTCTCCAGAGCCTGGTTCCCATGGTCGCTAGCCAGTTGGCCAGTAACAGATGCTGGCATCAGAGTGGCATTGTTATGGCTATGGAGGGAAAGTTACCAGAGCCAGGGGACTGACAGACAGCACATACCGAATTGCTGGTTATAATAAAGATAACGATTTTGTCCAACTGAAATGGACCAACAGGTGGAGCTGATAGGAAATCCAGATTTAGCTAGTGGGGCTCAGATCTCACACTTTTAGCATGCCACCTAACTAGGACTGTTTGTCAATGAAACCTGAATGCGGTGGTGTTGGTGAGGGAGATCAAATCTTTCAGCAACTTAGGTAGTGTCTATCCTTGTGGCATGTTTTCAATTGCACAAGCGTGAAGTTCAAGAGTGTGATAGTGTAGAACATTATATAGCTTCAAACCTAACCTCTTATGTGAGGTTCAAACTAATTCTAGTGTGCTCACCTGTTTTGTTTTTAGGTCAGCTAAGGTGTGCAAAAGCTGTCATTCAAACTTTTGGACTGCTTCCAGCTGGAAGTTCATTTGCAGCTTAAAGGCAAAGAAGACAAACCACAGGATTTTGTTACAGTATCCAAAAGATTAATGACTTGTTATCTATCTGTTAATCGTGGAAACTCTCATGGAAGCAATCTCCGTGGCAATATATATGTAAGGGATTCTCATAATGTCTCCTGTAAGTGGGATTTATGTAACCTAGCCACGATACTTTTACATCTCAAAAGTATTAAGATGGTTTTAGGCATGTTGTGAAATAATGGCATAATGGCAGAAGCAGTTACCCCCTGAACTCCTGGAACCTGAACAAAGCAGAGGTTGTTATGTGCTGTTTGCCATGCTGTGGGGGACAAAATCTCCTGCCAGAAGGTAGCTGACGTGATCATAAAAACATGACTACTACTGCTGCTAGTTGTCAGTTTTCAGTTTACTCATCTGAACATATCTGAGTCCCTAAGTCCTAAACCATCAGGAAAAAAAAAATACAGTTCTGAACACTGAGAACACAAGCTGTTTAGCGAAGAGGCAATGTGGATTTGCGTCAGCTCAAGTTTCCTAAAAGATAAGCTTATGTATCAAAGCACTTACATTTTAATAGCCTCCAGTTACCTCTAGGTCATCTATTAAAACATTAACACAATGACAGGCATACTCTTAAAGTTGCCATTGTATTTCAGAGATGGTACTGACGAGCTGAAATAATACATGTGTCACGGTAGGACTGTTTTCTGTTGTATGGGTTGAAAGTCCAGCTGAGCAACATGTACATTGTGTTTGTTTCCAGGCTCTGTGCGCCCCAAGGCTTGCATGTGTGTATCTGCATCACATGTGTGTTTGGACGTGCTTCTTAGTAACAGCTGTTACTGATTTACATTTTTGTCAAGCCTTTTCAAAACCCCCAGAGACAGACATTGGGAAGAGAGGAGGAGATAGGTGCAGAGCGTGGTAAATGTAACAGCCTATGAAATGCAGTGTGTGTGGAAAGGTATTTCCAATAAGAATTTTAATTCTATGCAATATTAATTGAGCAGTTCATCTAATTTAATATTGATGTCCAATTTCATGCTATTATCAGTATTTTCACTGCGATCCTGAAACTTATTTGGGTTCAGAGTCAGGAGGGTATAAAAGGGAATGTGTGGCAGCCTGTGAGCAATTTCCTTTGCAGGTGTGCACACTGTCTGCAATGTGCATGTGTACATAGGGAGTTTATCAATATACATTCTTGTGGAGTTGTGAAACGTCATCACTTGCTGCCCAAATACTGCTCCAACTCCAAGTACGCATCTGACCAAGCACAGTCCAAATACCCAGGGGTGTTTTTGCTCAGACAGTTTTATCCGGGAGGTAACTTGTGTGAACTTGGGGCAGCCAACCATCCCAGAATGCATTTTGTGGGCACCATCAAGTGCGCAGCTGTTCAGATTACAGAATGACTGTTATGTGTCTTTTTCCATCTTGAAAGAGTTGAATTTATCCAACCAACCAAGTACGCAAGTCTGAAGTTAAGCATGCATAGTTTTGCAGTTGTGTTCCTCACCAACACTGTGGCAGGCGCTGTAGGCTGGTCTGTAGAAAGTCCTCTGGTAGGCTGATATTGACGAAGAGACAGTTCTTTGTTCAAACTTTTACGATAGTCAAATATCAGCATTGTACGATGTCTGCTGTTTTCTTCTTGGCTTTGGAAAATCTTGCTTTTTTTATTGGTTATATATTGTAAGTAGGCATAAGGGGATACGATTGTGTAACCTCAGACCAATATACCCACAATAAACAGTGACAACAGTGTACTTAGCTTTATAAAATACCTTCACAGCATTTGGCTTTGGATTTTTTGGTGTCAA
Organism: Planiliza haematocheilus; assembly: GCA_005024645.1. Lineage (NCBI taxonomy): Eukaryota > Metazoa > Chordata > Actinopteri > Mugiliformes > Mugilidae > Planiliza > Planiliza haematocheilus. The sequence continues at coordinate 7,276,500 of SRSE01000725.1, forward strand.
ACAGGCCAGTGTCTATCTATGTCTACTTTAACTTGGTTTGTGAAATAACTTCACTTAAGAGCTTTAAAGCTGCTCAAAAAGACTAAACAGTAGCCTGTCCTACATACCTGAATGAAGAATGTTTATTTAATTTGACTTGCTACTTGTGCTCCTCTACGTGGCTTCTGCTCTGCTTTATTATTTACTGACATTTGTTTCTGAGCACTAAATACTATGCTAAGTTCACTGAGTGTAGCTTAAGTGATGAGCTAAGAATAAACCCACAGACATGTTATCTGCAAAGTCTGAATCCCTGTTGAATGTTCACTGGCTTAAATCCTGCCTTTCTAAGTATGCTGTGTGCCTCTGGTTTTATATCTATTGCTGGATTCCTCTTTTTCTAAAATCTTACTGGCCTGACGGCCTTTTTCTTCATGTGACCCTCTGACCGAGAAACCTTAATAGAGTATAAGTGTTGCAGGAACTTCCTCTAGACTTTAAACACTACCTGTTAATGTTTTACCCTTAATCAAATACCAGTCTTCCTGAGAGGTAGATGTCAAATTGAGCATAAGTAACAATGGCTCAGATTTGTGTATCTTCCCTCCTGATGTTTATTAAGACTTAATTGCAACAGAGAATTGGTAATAGAGTGCTGAGTTTAATCAGCAACGATAACGGGAGTAAATGAGCACAACTCTGATGAGGTGATTGTTGTTACTCAGCGTGAAGTTAAAGCTGTTGCTCGCTGGTGTTTCCCAACAAGAGCTAGTTGTTGGTTTGCGTGAACAGGGTGAGTTTTAAGTAAGCTGACAAAATAAGGAAGGTTGAGAATGAAGACATCAAACCAGTTGCACATGTCTTGTCATAATAGAGATGTCCTGATTTGGTACCGATCTTTTAATATTCAGTAGTGGCCGATCCAAGTTCCGATCATAAATAAACGAAACTGTGCTCTCCTGCAGATTCATAAAGACTTTTCTTATCTTACTTTTATTCTGCTAGATTGCATGTATACTGGGCGACTGGAATAGCACTGTCAAACCTAATGAGGCAGTGGCATCTCCCCTTGGCTCCAGTAGCTCCAGAAGCTCCAGAAGCTCCAACAGCCAGTAAAAACCTGTGTTTTCTACTCCAGAAATGGATTGACCATACAGCATCATAAACCCTTTCTGTAATATTTTTGCCTTGTTGCTGTTGGCAGCTTGGCCGCTAGCCAACCGCCACTAAAACTGAAGAGGAAGAAGACACTTTGACGCTACAGGGACACGGCTTTGGTTTATGGCACGCCTAAAATAAATAAGTGTAAAAGAATGAACCTGACTGAAGCCCGATACGATCCAATCATTTAAAAAATGTCCAGATCGTCACTGATACCGAAGGACATCCCTAACGGATACATACCTTTGTATTACCTAGTGATTACATATCTATAAGCTACATTATTGTAGCTACACTTTATAGCTCATTTTATTTCAGGTGTAGTCAGTTTTCCAGGGCCTGGGGTGTAACTACATTCAGAGCTTTCAGTGCCCTGTTAAACATGCCTTGACACTTCTAGAGCCACACAGCTGGGACAAAAGACTCATGTTTACTCTGTGCCACTGCTGAGACAGCGTTTATTGTGGGGCTTAGGGCTGTAACGGCGGACAAAATACACAGATCTCACTGTATCATACTGTAACCGTTAAACCACTCAAAATGCTGGCATTATCAGAAAATTAATAACTAAAAGAAATAATTCAAACATATTGGATCAAACGTAGTTGGGATTTCCAGTGAACAAATCCAAGCGGGAGTTTGTGCTATCACACGAGTCATACAATGACTGTCAGCCATTGTGCTCATCGTTATTCGTGATTTCCCATGCCAGGCTAATGAGTAGATCAGACCTGTTATCCATTTTAATTTCACGCTGAGCTGTGTGGCTTGTCATCTTCAATAAGAAACTAGCTCTCTTTGCCTCAAGCAAGAGCTTTGAATCTGCCGGAGCCCTTGATGAGACAGAGTAATTTTCCTCTACCTAACAGTAAATAAACACTGAGATATAACATGTCTGAATGGCAGCCAGCTTTCTCATTGTGTTGCTTTGAAAGAATTCGCCCCGTAATCTTCTTAAATTCTCTCAGATTAGCTTGCTACATGCCAAAACATCTGGAGTTATGACTGAATTGTTTTCTCAGATGACAGTGCAAGTAGTGATAATATCCTTCTCATGCTGCCACTGAATTCAGACCCCGGTTCTTTCAGCTGAAATGCACGTTTTTCCTCAAAAGCTCTGTGGTGCCCTGGGGAAGTTTCTTCCGTGGAATTGCCATATTACACAGTATAATCTCACCAAAAGCCACCACGTTATTGATGTTTAATGGCATTTTCCAAGTACAAGAACTGTTTTGAGAATCACTGAACCCGGGGCGAGTGCATGTACCAGGTTTGGTTCCCTGGTCATACTTCATGCCCCTTAAAATGTTCATGAGCGTGTATTTAAGATTTTTATTAGTTCAGCAAAGTTAGTTTGGCAGGTTTGGATCACTGGTCTGCCTCATATTAATCTGAAAACTCATGTATCATGCTGCTGTTTGCCCGACCTGTTTATTGGACCTGGCATTTATGTGGATGTTGCTTAGACATCTAGACATGTAGCGTCTTTGATGGCAGCAGCCATCAGGACACCTTCATAAGGCCCATGTCCATTCTCTGAGGTGTCACATCTGTTTTTGTGGGACGAGAGACCTACACAATGTTAGGATGGTGGTCATAATGTTATACCTGATGAGTAAACATGATGGTTAATATCAACATTTAAGGCTTTTCTTATTCCACGATGAAGGTCTACTTCTCAGTGGCTCTAAGCTGAAAGGCCTGGCAGGAAGCACTTGAGTCAAAGCGGAAGAGGAGTTATGTAAAAAATATCTCTTCCTTTGTTCTATCCCTTCCACTCACATTAGTGTGAATAACAACCTTTTGTTTACAGTGGCTGACACTCAACTCCTCCATACCTACTCCCTACACTTCCTCTTTCAAATGTTTGTTGGCTAGTTGGCCATTGTTTATGGACCACTTGAACACACAGGCCTGTTTCCTGCACTCACTCATGAACAACAAAAGAACAGATAATCACGGAGTTCACATGAGAATTTCAAAGTGTCACCGGTTCACTTTTCGGCCGCTCTTAATAAACCGGCGCGAAGGTCATCCCACGGTGAGAATTTCCATGTTGCTATGACAACCCGGTGGAAATCTGAGAGTGATCATTCATCAGTTGATGAAGAGGGAGAGCTGGCCGGGCATTTCAGCGGGAAAAAGAGGAACACGTAGGGTGGAGAAAAGCCGCTTGCTCCAATGCTGCGAGAGTGGTGAGACTGATCCGAGCTTAGGGTGGTCTTTCTATTGTCTGCCACCTAATTGAGGACAATGCAGGCTCTAACTTGCCAACATCCAGTTTATGTGAAATACTTCCCCACCAGAGGCAAACAATCCTATTTCCATTCTAAATATAGCTGCCTTCTCAGATGACTGGTATGCCAGTCATGGCCCCATTAGCCACATGTCATGTCCACATGGTGCAGGTGAGGATTTTTTTTCATCTTCACAAAACGACTGGATTTGAACTCTATCATATCAAGAATGACCTGGAAAACACACATGTTGATAACCCGAGGCAGCTGTTCACCACCCTGGGCTCCAGTTTCTCTGAAAGACAAGGAAATCTTCCTGACATGGTAGCTCAGATTGGAGTCCTTTTCATTGTTACCTTGAGCTTTTCCAAGGTAACAGACAGCCCGCATGTGAAGGCCTTAGCGCTGACGTATGTCTTGTTGAAAATGCCAGCAGCAGGGAAGCATCCTTAATGATGAGGTCCATTCAGTGTGTATCCCTTCAGTTGCCCGGGGTATTTTGAAGCCTCTTGAAGACTTTTGACAACTAGGCTGTTGGCCTCTTCAAATAAACAGAGAGCCAGTACCTAGAGCACAATACTCCGCTGTTTCACTGGGCCGGTGTGAATATTGAGAGTCTATTTTGTCTATTCAGCCAGCGTGTGTCCGTAAGGACCTGTGAGCCCCTGTGGGACTTTAACTGCACTGTTGTAATATTGAGAGGCCCCTTCTAAGGGACCATGGTAATATCCAAACACAGACTAAATGCAGTGGGATAGAACTCAACTTGAGGGCTTAAGGAATTTTGATTCCTGTCTTTTCTGAATACCATGCAGTCTAGGACTGTTCTCTAAGGAGACTTTCTTATGGAGTCCAGCCCTACTAAAGCTTTAGCATAGCATGTTGACTGTGATGCCTTTGCCATGGTGGGATGCCACATGCCAAAATGTCTTTGTGTCAACATCAACACATAATGGTCTTAGAGTAATGTCTCCAAAATGTTTTCAGGAATGCAGAAGATTGAGAGGTCTTTGTCATGTGTTGCGATGAGAATATCCTGGGAGTATAGGGTTAAACCGAGATTATCCTGTATTGTATAGCAATGCCTGATGTTTGGTAAAGATTAACAATAAATCAGCAGCATTGTAATGGGACCTGGAAGCTTAAAGAAGAACTAGTAACATATGTTATTTTCTTCCTTAAACTCAGGTCACTTTTGAAAAAGAGGAGTCAGTACATCATCATCATCTTGATCCATAATTGCCTGCTCAGTTGTCAAGAAAGTATGCATGGTTGCTATTGTATTTTTGTTGTGTGTAGCCGTGGCTCTACATGACACTAATCTAGCTCGGCCAGACTCAAATCTTACCAGAATGTGAATGTGATACCACATCATTTAGATTTCATTGCAGAGCATATTTCAGCCAATATGGGAAAAAATAGTCGTGTACGGAAGTTGAAAGACCTACAACCAGAGCAACTAATTCTGTGATGTATGCCTCTCAGCTAATGCGACTGACACGACAGCGGGATCTAGACGTTCCCTGACGACAACCATACACTAAAACAACTGGACAGCGCTCAGATTTCGTTCACAACTACATCACTGTTACTCTTCTGTTCTTCTCCACATGGAGTCTGCCCAAATGTTTTGATTAGCCTGGCAGATCTTCGCTGGCCATAAGGGATACCAAATGAAACGACCTCAGGCTGAAATTCTCCCTGTTAACTTTGATCCAGCTTCCAGGCTACGTCCTCATTGCCCTGGAATCGTGGTCTGTGATCACTGTGCTATTGTTAAATCAGCACGCGACATTCTTGGATTTTACTCAAGCTTACATCTTATTTCTGCACCTCATTCAAACTGATGATAGCTTCATGGCTCAGAATAATAAGTGTCGGCGCGAGGACTGAAGAGGTGGTGTCTCGGTCTCAGTGGGTGCTGACTTGTGTGTGTCTGGTGGTGGCTGTGACGGGGGAGGGGGATGGAAGGAATTTGTCGTGTTGGCTTTTGGAGTTTCAAGAGGGCGTTTCTCATTTCCTCTGGGCTAACCTGGCTGATGTTTATTGTTGCTGTGGAGATGAGCAGCTAGCTCCCACACAGCAGCCAGCAGTACTGACGAGACCGACCAAGCCACGGCCGGCTTCGTGGGTCAGAAACCACACTGTTCTGCATAGATACAATCCCCATCATGTTGCATTACACCAGGTGTCCAGCCAAGGTCAGACACCAGAAGAATTATCGTGCACGCACACAAACAACCAAAATGATCGATAGAAGAAGAGCACAAAAAGGGTTTGCTGTATTTCCCCTGGAAATTTCAAAATAAAACCAAAAAAAACAAAACAAGTAACCATCTGCTGCTTTGAGACTGCATTCCTAATCTTGATTTAGAGTGTATGCTTGGTGGAGTAAAACCCCATGAAAAGTTAATGTTCTGACCAGCCAGTACTGATTCGAGCTGCACAGGCTCCTCGGGGATTTACCCCATATACCTGCACCTCCCATAACTAATCGGCGGAGGCTTTGCTCCACAGTGTTTCATCTGACACCATCAAGGATGAAAAGGGGCGAATCAATATCCCCTCTCGCAGCAGCAGTGAGGGGACCTAGATATTTAAAGCCAGGCTTCTGGGGTTGAGAACTATGTGTTTTGTTTGCAGATGCATACCCTTATTTGGTTGAGACCGTTCTTTTCTCTTCATTGCTCTGCTGCTATTAATACAGAAGAGTACCATGCAAAAGGGCTATAATGTGTGCAGAGGGTTGGAAACCAAAGAGCCCACACAGTTAACTGTTTTAGCTGCCTCTGTTGTCGAGTTACGAATGTTTTACCGTCGTCCAACTACTATACTGTAAAGATAGATGGACTATAAATAATTGCCAATGTAAACAAGGCTAGAGCTTGAGTCCATGTTATAGCGTTTAACCCCAAGGATTCAAAATGCACACTAACTTGGGAACAGCCATGGGTATCAATTGTAAACAGCCAAGTTCAGCCACATAGCATCAATTACATGTGGAATTCAGGGCATTCGACTCAGTGTTTTCCTGCATAACAAGATAGCAGAACGTGTCCTTTTCTGTTTAAATATTACAGCATTCTTTCCATGCGCCCCTACGCTGATGACCTGCAGGATTGGGAGTGCTGTGGGAAAACTCCCAGGCGGGTGCCAGCTAAACAGTATGAAATGCGGATATTGACTGTTTTGCCATTGCTGTGTTAACTTTTCGAGGACACATTTTATCTTGTTTGGTTATTTTAGGGTAGAAAAGACAGGCGTGCAGTGTGTGTAGATGGTTTTCTTACTTGCAGGTGAGTCGAGGAAACGGCTTGTGTTTTCCGTCCCGCGAACAGAAAAGGAATATTCTGTGTTGCTGGTTTATTTCCATACTTCCCCTCCAGTGACAGTGGATGCGTTTCAGTTGTCTTGTTGCGGCAGCAAATGACTGAATATTTTTCTTTTCCCCCCAGGGGCTTTACAGAGAGGATTCCAGGAATCTTGCCATGTTCAAGGCAGTGCTGAAGAAGAACAGAGATGGAGGCAAGGGGAGCAAGAAGGATTCAGGTATGTCTACGATCAGGCGGAAAAGGAGCCAACAAGTTAGCTTCCAGTAAACGGATACACCAACACCCCAAGGCTCAAACAGTAACCCTACTTTCTGAGTTTCTGAAGTCATTCTTGAATAAACTTGTCTTTTATAGACACATTTCGTGGGAAAGTTAGGAGTTTGAGCGCAGTAAGGGAGTTGAAGCCCGAAGTGTTCTCTTGGCAAACATACCGAAATGATAATGTAAAATGTTCTTGGTATTATCAGAGGGACTAGGGCACGGTCTCGGGTAGGGATGGTGTAGACGGAATTACAACTGTCTGAGCTCAAACGCAGCATGCCACCCGTGACACAGCCCACTGCGCCCAAATGTCATCCAACCATTGTTGTGTCTGTCGGATCAGAACGGGAGGCCTTCCACCTTTTTATCTGTAATTTTGACTGGAGATACAGCCGGACCATTGTCTCATAGCAGATGTCCTTTGGAAATTTTGCAGAATTTTCCAACATGACTAACCGTGAGTCATTCTCAGCTCTCGGCTGTCTTGACATAGCAAATTGACCATTTATGCTTATACTGCATCTACCAGTCTGGGCTTGCTTTACCACCCCAGAGCTGTCTCACACAGTTCTGCTCTCTCTGCCTTTGTCTGACTCTTTCACTCAACAGTCGGTGGTAAAATTCAAAGGAAAATGCTCTTGATTTTCCTTCCATACTCCACCACATCACCTCCGCTGCTCTCCAGCCCAGTGAAAATTAACTATCACAGACCTGTATGCATTACTTTTTATGAAGCTGTTGCAACCTGTCACGCGTGTATGAATCACGCAGCTTCCCTGTTATCCAGACAGCAGCGCACCCACATGCACGTACCCTTAAACGCTGGAGGATCTGCGTACGTGAAGTGTGGGAGCAGTGGAGTTTTATGGCGGGATACGACTCCTTTATCCCTGCCTTACTTTCCCAGTTGGACCCCATCCATCACGGCAAAGCAGCTCTGTCTCCTTTTCTCATGCTGGGACAATAAAACCTGGCCACTCCTCTCTGTTGTTTAGGGCTCCTAAGACAGATGAGAGGTCACAGGGATACAGCAGTTTGCAGCGGTCACTTTACCCCGCTGTCGTTTCAGCATGAGACAGATACATGCAAATTCTGTCTTTTTATTTTTGTTTGTTGGCAAATCACGTTCTAGTTATAAGAGTTATTTCACATTAAGTCTCAGTTTGGGGCTGTTCTGCACCACTCAGTGATTACTTGTCTATTGTCCTTGAAGAATTTGTAAATTTAGATGCTTTCTGGGACTCGAAATGAAGTTAGTAACACAGAGGCCCTGATAGGGAATGCCGTGTTAATCACATTGGGTACACAGCAATATAATTAATAGTCTCTGAGACAAGATAGTACCATATTGCTCATAAAATATTCACTGCACCTCCTGTGCTGTTTGAATTAAATTTTGATCCAAAATGGCTCGCCAAAGAAACTTGTGTTAAAATGAAATGTGTGATGCAGTGCAGCTTCGTCACCTGCTTCATCATATGCATTGGCGTTTTCCCGGGATTCGTTTAGTTAAAGATTAAATTCTCAATGTTTCATACCTGACGTCCGTTATATTTTTCTTAGAAGCGTATTAGGTAAGATTAATATGCTCATTGTAAGCAGATTTTGTTCTTGCAGATCAGTGAAAATTGTGTTTATTAGTGAAGCCTGTTGTTGTTCACAGTCCCTGTAGCATTCTGTGAGGCCAGGCTGTGCAGACTCTCCCTCCTTCAGAAGGCCCAGAAGGACAAAACTCCTGTGAAGTCTGCACAGCAACATATAATGGAAATAAGTGGGAGCACAGACCCTGATAATAGTATAATTGCAAGATAGCTCAGCATATGTTGCTCATGACTTAGTGGCTATGGACTGTATGCAACTTTAAAACAGTCAAGGAAACTTGGCCCCCATGCCAGATACCACTACAGTCATTAGCTCTCCTTTGGGATCTCCCCATTGCCAAGACCACAAAAACACACACACTTTGCTAATTTAGTCTCTCCATCTTGCGCTCCTCCTAGATCCTTCCTCCTCCTCTTCCTCCCACTCTTGACTCAAAATGAATCTGCAAGGAATCTGTTTGGAATTGGCCTTTTTTAAGTACTCTTTTATGGTGTGCTTTCCAGGAGTGGTACACAGGGCATGTTGCCTTTGATGTGCACATTTTCCAAAAGGGTAGCAGTGCAGGCTTCGCTACAGCTAACAGATTTACAACCCCAGGAAGATGATTCCTTTGGATCATCAGATTCAATGAATCAAATATTGTTTTAAATTCTCATTTGGAGGATCATTGCTCAGAGTGTGTGGAAATGTTTTCAGACAGTTTCTGGCCATGAGACCGGTTTAACTGAATTAGTTTATCCCATTTTCCTCGTGATGCAAGCATTTTTCATCAGCAGAGTTTACACTAACCAGCAGTAGGCTCATAGTTATTATAGTCAGAGGATATCTTCTGCATGGTTATGATTTTCTCTTGGTTGCACCCACAGAATTCTTTGGCAACGACGTGGGAACATCAAACCAGAGAGGCAATTAACACCTTTTAATGTTGATGTTTCCAGTGTTCCAGTGTTAAATGTGAAATCCAGTGTGAAAGCACTCAGACGTTCAGGTGTAGTGGGCTGTGACCATCCTGAGTGCAGACAATTAAGTCACATGTAATCACGTGGTTCTCCTTCTTAGCCTATAGAAGAAAACACTGACATGCTTAAATATAATTATGGACTTTATTATACTTTCTGGCAAAGTGGCATGAGTGGTGTCACCTTTGCTGATGCTGCCTCCATTTAAAGCCTTGAGGTACGATATATGAGGAATATCTTCTAAAGTTCACGATGTGACCCAAATAAGTTGCGTTTTTGACTCGGCTTGTTGACTGTGACTCCGTGTGAGTGTACGGGTTGGGTAATACCTCCAGTCCTCCGCTCAGTGAACTCGACTGCTTGAGGCAGCTGCCAGACAGTTGTCTGTATGTTGCGGGTGACGCAGCGTTAATCACACCAGCATGCATTGCCTCGCGCTCTCTGAGGCCGGTAACAGTTTCAGCTGTCCGTGCCGCCGACTCCCAACGCACACACACAGAGGCGTGCGCACAAACAGATAAGAAGCCACCTGTTGGCAGGGCTTTTCTCAGTTTGTTTGGCAGTGCAGAGGCAGAATCCACACGTGCACCTGGCTCAGATCACGGCCCTTTTGTTGACCTGAGCACAGAGCTGGAGGCACAGCCCTTAAGTGACTCTCTAGAAAATCCACTGGACTAGTAATTACCTTGGCAAGAGTAGTAGGAACAGTAGGTTTAGTCAATTAAATGTGAGAAATGAGCAAGAGATAGGTGCAATACTGGCGCTGATTTCTGATGACTACATCTGCTCCAGAATTCCCCTTATGGTTTTGCTCTTCAGACTCAATAAAATATAATGACAAACAACTGACGATAAGCAGACTTGCACAAGCACATAATCTGTTAGCGTTCTGGCCACTCGCAGAAGACTAATATCATTTTAAAGAAGCAATTTTGAGCAAAAGCAGCCTTTTCACATTTCAGAAAGATGAAGAGACTGTTCATGATGTAGAGGATCTTTGCACAAAGTAATGGTGTGAGTGTGTGTGTGTGTGTGTGTGTGAGCGAGCGAGACCATTAAGTCCTCTGTTGCCTCAGCTGTGGCGGTGAATGGTACATGCCGTCTCTGCAGTTTCTCTGAGCTTCTTGGGTGTTTTGACATGAAACGGTGATTTGTTGTTAAAGGTCAGAAAACAGCAAATTGGTTACAATGTGAGATTTTGGTGTGTTTTTACGATTTCACTCTCTTCTTGAAGTCTGAGGTGCTTGTTAGCAAACTTTTCATGGTAGTCATAATTTTGAGCCAGTGGTCTGTGGTTTATTGCGATATTTTAAATGTCTTTTCTGGTAATCTCTCTTTTTGCATATCCCCTCGCTGCAGTCTTCCAGTTAGGCGGCGCAGCTGACATTGCAGAGATTCCTTCACTATATTCTTTTTCTCTCCCCCTGCAGCCAGGAAGACTTCCTTCAATAAACAATAACCACAGGTGGCTGAGCAGATATTTGTCCAAACATAAAAGGGAGAGAGTCTGACGGGCAGTTGTTTGTTCAAACTAAAACGGATTTCTTGGTTTCTGTGCAAATATCAAGTTATGCCTGGTGTGGCCTGGACGGTTATTTTAATATGGCTGCTCCTTGTGAAATGGAAATGACTTTGCTCAGCTGTGAGACATTAGGTAAATACTAAAACACTCCACAGGCTTGCTTTTGCCCTCCGGCTGCAAAGCTTGATGTCACTAATATGCGTGACGCAGGTTTCTTTTTATGAATGTTGCTTTCTTGTCCGAGGTGTTGGTTCTTTGCATCTTGAGGTTCGCTCTTCCAACATCGCTGGGAGAGAAGTTCAGAAGAAAACGGCGGCCCGGCCTAGACTCAGACCTGAGCAAACACTGCTCAGCGCAGGCTGCCACAGGTTCCAGTGCCTGACTGCCTGTGGAAGCCTGGCTCTTCTCAGTGAACAGCTGGGTGGCAGCCTCCTCTCCATCCATATCTACCGCAGCCATTTTGAGACATGCTACCTCCTTGTCCTGTGGCTTGTTAGGGAACTTAAGGAAAACTCCCTTTTCACGGTTTGTTTCCGATGTAATTGCTGGATGAGACTTTTTTTTTTGTTTTATCTCGCCTTGTGCTTTTAATACCTTCTATGCAGACATTCATTAACTGAAAAAAAGGCTTTTCTTTAGAGCCATTTCTTGTCTTTAAATTAAAAGTTGTTTAGACGAACAGACACACAAGTCGCACACAGTCAACCACAGGATATCTAGATTACAGATTGCATACAGTATGTGACCTGTAAAGGACAGATCAGGCTTCACATTATCCCACACACATAGACTGAAAGCAGCTGAGACAGAGAGGCAAGCAATGTCAAGATACACTATTAACATCCTTTGATGAACCATAATATCCAGTGCTTAAGCCAGAACCTCTGTCTCCTTTAACATCAGCCCATGATTTTCCATTTGGAAAAGCTTCCTAGTGAAAATAATTCACGTAGCTACCAGGCCCTGGTTTGCTCTTAATGTGCCAGTTAAGCGTTTAAGGTTAAATAATGCGCGTCTAATAGATTTTTAAATCTCCTCTACGTGCACGTAGGGTCATATCTAGGTCACCATCCAATCCGCTTCTGCTCGTTTTAATTTAATAAAACCCCAAATGACAGTTGTGAAAGGCGTTGTTTTAGCCCATGTTTGCAGTTTTTGCTCCCAGTCATGTTTGTGTAGATTTTCATGCCCAGACAGTTGTGGTTGGACTTAAAATGTGGAGAAAGAATGCACCTGATTTACAAAGGAGACCATTGAGCGCGCAGACCTACACGGCTATCAAAGCACTGTGCAGCCAGCAGGCAACGATTAGCAGGGCGTAGCTCAAACCACATCTTTCACTTCCACACACGTTCGCGTTCAAATACACACACACACACACACAAACACACACGCCCACAAACCTCAGGTGTATCCACATTAGACACTCCCTGTCTCTCCATCAGAAAAGCAAAATAAGGGCTCTTGGGGCGCGCAGTCAACCTGGGTGACCAGTCCCTCTGTTTCTTTTTTTTTTTACTGACACTTTTCATTATTTCACATGGCTAAGGACTTCTGAGAATGAAGGGTATGCAGTTAATCGTTTTCAGATAACATTCCCTGCATACAGATTTAACTACTTGCTGCCAAAACGTGGCCACACGGTCCTGAAAATTGTTGATGTACCTTCTTCTGCCTGATAATCAGACTGAATTTGATTATCAGGCAGATTTTTCTTGACTGATAAGTGACAAGTATTTATTCTGGCTCAAGGGAAGATGAAGATCCTCATATTTGAACTGTTATTACAGAACTCTTGATTGGCTTTGTTAAATTTTGAACCATGGAAACCATTGTGAGATCACAAACACACGGGAAAAGATTCCTGCTGGTTAAAGTCTGTGCAATCTGGTCATTATATTTCCATTTAACCTTAATTGCATGTTTTTATGTTAGCTGTTCACAGGCACAGACGCATCTAGGCTCTCATCTACCTGTAATGACTGGCTCATCATGGTATCACTGTAGTTTTTTGAAAGGGATTAGTTGAAATATTTACATATATTTCTGTGATGCCCAGCCAGCAACATAGAGGAGAGCTGAATGTACTAGATTAGGCCTGGGTTGTGGCCTCCAAACCGTTTTTTAACCACCTCGGAAACTCACAATGCCTTACACCTTCTGGCATGCCACATAGCCATAGGAGAAGGTGTCACTGAAAAGCCACCCTTGAATGGGTGGGGGATAAAGGTACACAGTCTCTCTGGGGAGACAATGATGCTGTTGAATTGAGCTATGAACATAAACAGTGCCATAAATATTCATGTAACAAATGAAGACTGAAAACTAGAAAGAGAAGTACCGTATCTTGTTCATCACTGAGCTCTGCAACCACACCTCAACACCTGGCCAATGCAATTCTCATTTTTGAAAGGTTGAGACACAGGCACCCTCGCTCCAACATCGGAAAGGTATGTGAGGAAGGGGTTTGCGATGATGGCCGACCAACTGACGAGCTGTTGGGACGACCATAAATCCTGTTTAATGGTTAAATTTGGTACTGGTCTTGTGCCCGTTGACTTCTGGCAGGAATTAGGAGAAATGCTTCTATGGTTCCCATTGGCGCTCTGTCTGCAGTGTCAGCCTGTTGCCACTTTCCATTACCCTTACTGGCTCCTTCACAGTCTGCACCGATGGTTCCTGTGACCTTGGTACTGTGCGCACAGCACTGAACAAAAAGTCAAACAAATACATGAGGACTCCGAGGGGGTTGATGTCATCCAGAGTACAGCAACAATGCAGGCACATCCCCCCCCCCCTTCTCCACTCCTTTACCCCTCACCCATCCGCTGGCAAATAGTTTCTTTTGCTGCTTCAAAGAGGAGGAAAAGTAGTTTATCAGTTTAACATGCCAAGGTGTGTTTTTAGATGGACTTTGAAGGGGTGATAGTGGCTGTCATGGCAGTTCATTGGCTGGGGAGGTCAGCAGGCCACACGTTTGTCTAATTACAGCGTGACCTCCTCGGGCAGACGCATTCCTTCTGTCTGATTTTTTCCCATTTAGCCTTCATACCTTTGTGACCCGAATGGGCACTTAAACTGTCCCTTTTACGCAATCCCGTCACCCAGAGGATGTGCAAAGTGCCAGCTGTTCATTACCCAACTTTACTTAATTTGCTGTGATATTTTCCGAGGGTTTTGAGGGTTGTGTTTTTCTCATCTGTTGCCATCTCCTGTGCAGACTCCAGCCCATGCTGTCACAGACTCTGACTCTCAGAAACGTCTGTGTGGGTGTCTGTTGAGACCTCTGTTCAGTCTTGGGTTTTGGGGGGCCCCCCTTTCTCTCTCTTCAATCCTACTTCGCCATGCACTGCTCCGTTCTGCATTTCTGCACACAGAGACTCTTCTTTTTGTGATTGTGCCTTCAGATGAATGTCTTGCCATCCTTTGGTCAGGAGGGTTTGGGAGAGGCTGAACTAATGACCTTGGCTCCTTTGTGCCTAACCTCAAAGGACTATGGGATAGCGCTGATTGCATGGAGCGCTCCCTATTCACATTTACGTCTTATCTTATTTTAAGTGCGCCATTATGAGATCAGTTTTTATTGAAAAGCTCTACTGGTGAACTTCACATAAGTACAAAAGTAGTGGTTTGATGAGCAAACTGAGCTCAAGACTGTGCTGTAGGAGTTGTAGAGGAGGCCTGTTTAGTCTCAGAAGAGGTAATATCATCTTAATCCTATTATTAACCCTCAGAATACATCAACATGTCTTCACTGTGCCAATGGTTGAAAAGACATTTCTACCATCCCACGAAATGAGGCAACATTGATTGATGCTACATTCACACAGATTTTAAAGAACATAGTACAAAGCTACAAGATTTCCACCAGTCCTTGTTTACTTATGGGATTAGGCTCTTTGGAGGGATTTGGTGGGACGGCCTTTGTGCTACATCCTTGTCCATTTAACATCCCTGAACAGGCTGTTGTCCAGAGGTTAGTGGTGTTCTCATGACCTCACCTGGCCCCAGAAGAACCTCATGCCTAATGGTCTGTGTCCTAATGGCAATCCAAATCTGTTGTTAAAACCAGATCTCCATGGCAACCTCGGGCTCCCTTACCACAGTGCAATTTTGCCTGGAAGTAAATCCCACCGTCGTCTCAGAGCCACTTTGTTCGTGTGTCTAACATATGAAAGTCATAATTTGTAGTGTGTGTAGAAGACAAAACAAAACAAAAACGAAGAATGTGCGACATCTGTAAAGTCATTTCCCCCCTCTCACCACGCTGCGTTGTGACTGCTTGAAGCACAGAGCTGTGTTCACTGCATCCAAATGATTGATCACTGTGTGGACATGTGTTCATCATTTTGTCCTTTGCTTAGACTGTAACAGCTGTTTCCGTGACTCGTAGAGGACATTGTCGTAATTAACCCCGTGTTAAAACCCATGTGAGAGTCTTTATGGTGTTTCTGTAGACGCATTAACACATTTGTAGCTCAGCAGCCCTGCAAATCAAACCTTTGTGACTACGTTTATTAAACATCCTTACATCTCTAGCAGTTGATCAGACATAATACCAGAAAGAAACATTAGTAAGTACAACATTAATAAACATAAAAAACATAAATACAGTTTAGAAAGGCAAACTGTCTCTGTAATGTTGTTCCATTGCATCAGCCTTTCCTCATGGAGCCTTCAGGCACACCTGTAATGTAGGCCTGGGCGATATGATGTATCACGATATAAGTGTTTCATATCATTCGATATCGATAATTATTGATTCATTTTTTAACCTATTCTACCCAGACTTCTCAGCTGTGCTAAGCCGCATCCGTTATTTCTTTATATCGCTTTGTTGTAGTGAGTTGGTTCATACAACCGACCACCAAAGACAACTCGAATAAACTTGACCAGCAAACAATACTCTGAGAAATGACACTTAACCGACTCATAACCGCTGCTCGTGGATCCCTGCTTAACGGAGTTAAGCCACTCAGTCGGCCGGCAGATAAACGAAACTTAACCGAAACTTACACTACTTATCAAGACAGACAAGAGCCAATTAATATGCTCACTCACCACCAAGTTTGCAGACAACATTGGTCTGACTCTTGTCTGACTTAAAATAACCAAAATATTGCCAAACTGGTAACGTGATTTTTTATCTACAATTTCCTCTCGCGCTGATGCACTCATATTCTCCTTTCACTCCACGCCGTTCTTTTTGTTGTTGTTGGTTTTGGCTTAGCTGGGCGTGATAGCTTGAGGGGCTAAAGTCCTTCCTCTGCCTACATCCCCCAGAATGACTTGCAGTTGTGGCTCGGGGCTTTCTTCCTATTTTTCTCTAACAGAGTGAAATTATCAACATTCTATCGAACGTATTTTCTATTGATATCGACCATGTGTCTATTGATATATATCGACGATATATATCGTAATCGTTTTATCGCCCAGCCCTACTGTAATGTAAACTCTCCTGCCAGACTTGTCAAATCACAGGCAACAACTTGTTCATCCAAAAGGCTCAGATCATGATTGGTGTTGCCGTTTGAGAACCGAGAACACAACAACGTAGGAGTGAACAGCACACCCACCACTTGTCTAGACTCTAGTACCAAGGAGGCCTGTGGAGAGACATTCACGGGCAGACACACACACAACACTACTAGCATGAATATCAATAACCCTCCAGCCAGGACCGTCAGTGGTGAATCTGCCTTAATTTATTCCAAAGCTCTGATGGAACAAGGTCAAACCCTTTACAATTCAGTGTGGTCATGTGGTTCATTTAGGATTTTGAGTATGGTGAATCATTTACATTTATGTAATTGCCCTTGGTTACAAAGAGGCGACTTCAAACGAGCCTGTAACAGTTTTTTTTTGTTTTGATTTTTCTGTTTGTTTCTAACTAATAACGTAAAATTTGGATCAGGTCCTATTTTATTTCTGATTGTCACATCCTGTTTTTACATACACATTTTCTTCTTTCTGTGCTACATGTCAGTGGTGAAAATACACAAATGCTCCACTGCGTTTACTTTAAATTAACTCTGAGACTTGATTGATGACATAACAACACATGCATAACAGCTTTGCAGGGCGCTACCCCTATGTTGTTCTCTCTAAGAACAAATCTGCACAGTCACTTGTTTGGATTGTGTGTTTATATCATGGCTTAAGTTGTCTTCTTTCTATAGACTTTTCTCAGGTAGATCAAGCAGTACATGTTTTTTTTGTTTTTTTTAATTATATCTACTTACAGTGGGAAAATGTTAGAATTAAAATCTGCTTCCTTTCATTTTCCACTATAAGGTAGCATACATACACTATTTCTCCTCTCTGTCCTTTTATAAGCCTTCCCTTTGCCTCCCTGTCGCAAATCTTCAAATAAAACGTGGTAAAGATGCCGTCTGGCTCGTATCCCCCCCCATCCATACCCACTTAAATTGGGGAGTTATGAAGAGGAATGGGAAATGTCATGGTGCCTGCCCAGTGCTGCCCTTCACCTCCTCCCCTTGTACTTCGTCTCCCCAACACACACTCATTCTCACACGCTCTCCCCCTGAGGCCTGCGGGGAGGGCATTCCAGAGCTCAGGCTACTGCAGAGCTGTGCATCAGAGGCAAAGAGGGAGATAGGCACGGCTGTAGGGTTTCTAGATTCAAAAATGTCGTCTCACTTTGCCCACAGCATCTTAACTTAAAACACCTAATTTGTTCTTATTATCAAGTGAATTTGAGTTGAGAGTCTCAGAGCTGCACAAATGTTCTTGGTTCTGGGGGAAAAAAGAAAAAAAAAAAAACTGGAGAAACTGTCAGAGTTGTTTTCTGTCCTCAGGTACCACCAGCATAGATGAGTAATCCCTGGAAACCAGTAAGCGAATATCTCTAGACAATTGAAAAGTTAATGGAATTTCGGAAAAAAAACAAATGAAAATTCATTTTCGAAAACATGCCCACAGGTGGGGTGCTTGCAGATTTTTTTAAACATCTAATAAACAAGAGTGCAAGGAAAGTGCTGCAAGGAAGAGATGTCACGTCGGCTGCCTGTTTTTTTTCCTGTGTGCCTGATTTTGTACCGGAAATTAAGCCGCGTGGAAGCTGATACCAGTGGAAACAAAATGTGCTAACATGCTTTGTTTGCTTTGTTTTATCACTTACATCAGTCTGTGTTTTACAGTCCTTTTTATCAAGCTGCCTTATGTAGTATTTTGACCGTTTCCATGGCTACCACTGGCTGAGTAAAGTGGTCTGAGAAAAGAACGGCCTCATGGGAAAACGATGATGCCTCCGTAGTGTTTCACTGATTTGTTGCATACCATTGCCTTAACAAGTCATTTTCTGTTTCATATTATGTTGAAGCAGAAATTCTAGCATCTTATTAACATATTATATGTAATTTGTCCTTGATCATTATAGATGACCCATACCCCAGACCCTCCCCCACTCTGTATTCTTTGTTGTCTGTCTCGCTCGCTCTCTCTCCTCTCTGTGGGTTGCTGTGTGTTAACCATGACAGCTTTTGTGCGACTGTCACCCTGGCCTCGGAAGTACACAGGGAATCCTCAATGGCACTCAGTCTAGCGAAAGAATTCTCCTCTTTGGTGGATTGTCCTATGGTCATCGTGCTTTGTGTGCTGAATGAAAGAATCTGCATTAATTACGGCCTTTCTTCATTTTCTCTGCAGGCCTTAACGTGAACTAGAGGGAAGCTAATATTTGCGCGTGTACAGTACATGTGTATGGAAAGAAAATCGAATGAGGCCACGGTTCGAACAATCTAAGCAGACTATATTGGGTTTTGCCGATATAATTTGAACCGTAAACAATATTCTCTGTGGCAAACGAGATGGTTTGGAAGGGAACATCACAGGCAGTGGACTAGCTGACAGATCCACCGCTGTAGCTCTCTGCTAGTTCAGTCACGCGTCATGATTTTTTTTTTGTTAGACTTTGCATCAACACATATAGCCTTAGGAGTCAAACTCATCTAAGACAGTAAGTTAATGTGTATCAGCAAACCCTACTTAGCACCACTCCCGCTGATTTACGATAAAGGCAGGTCATTGTGCATGTTTCATTATGAGGCTTCTGTAAAAATTCATGCATTTATTTTGGTGGTGAAGTGTTCTTTTAAATAAAGAAACGCTGACATTGACTGACAGGCTGACCTAACAGCAACAGAAAGATCATATTTTTCGGGGAATCGGCATGCTTACAGTATAGCTGAAGAGAGAAAAGAAACTGAAACTTAAATGACTGCACTTAATGGTGACAGCTAGAGGTCCGTGCCTTAAATGAGTCAGGCGCAGTCAGGTTCATTCATCAGACGCATGTCTTTGGTATAAAGACATAACTGGCTGCAAACCTGCCTTGTTTTAATGCTGTCTTAAATTCTTGGCACAATTCTTATTACTTCAAAAAGCACTGTGATGAAACACAAAGGGGTGAATTTATGACAAAGCTGCTGTACTAAAATGTGTTTTTGCTCTTTTCACACACATGCCTGCCTGCTTGCTGTCTGGCAAAAAGCCTTCCTGGACACTTCTGTTGGACAATAGAGGGGTCCTTATCTTTCTCAAGGAGTGACACATCACATTCCACTGCACATGTGAACGGATCCAGCTGTGTGATCGCTGCACAGGGTGATAAATGGGAAAACAGGATACTTGCATTAAAGGCAGTGCATTAAAAACTTAATCGGTGTTGATTCATAGTGGATGATTTTTATTTGGTATGACTGAGCACTGTCCCAGCTAGCCTTAGTGAAGGTCGTACCTACTGTAATCAGATCACAACAGAAACGTGGAAATTATCTTGCAACATTATTATGTAGTTTAAAACAAGCCAGGCATTCATTCATTTAAGGCATTCATTTCCCTTTTTTAGTTAAGTTGTAATGAAAAGAACATTTTTCTACCTTTATGGCATTCCTGCAAATGCAGTGGCAGTAACAACGAACTTTGGTTGGAAAAAGCCTGGATGCATGATTCACTCTCACTGACCGGCTCAAGTAATTGATTAGTGCTTTAATGTATATTCTTCTAAATCAATGTCTTGAAATAATATTGAACTGCTTTTATGGGTTGGGCATGTCCTCGTGGGCTCTGGACATTCACTTTGATGAGGAGGAAAGAGCATGCAAGGGACTGTAATCATTTTTACATCATCCCGGGGCAGCACTGTATAATTAGAAAGGGCTGATTTCCTCGACCGCAGCAGGGACTGAAATTGCAGGCCTTGCCCCATCCAGGGTTTCGGAAAGTAACCGAAATAGCACTGGCAAGATTCTGTCCTTGTGTCCTTCCACGCAATATAGTATCGGTCAGATGGCAACGCAGTCACCATGACACGCTGCTGCCTGTTCACCAGCACTTGGATGGCAAGCTTTTATGTGGCGCCTCTTGTTTTCAGAACCAACTACCAAAATTACAACTTTGTCATAATCTCTTTAACATGCAGCATGGCTGAAATCCGTATCGGCCGCGACCTGCTGTGACTGCAGCAAGTGTCCGTTGGCAGCTTTTACTATGTAACCAGTGTTGCCTTTACTAAAATAGTGCTTCCCTAACCTAGGGGTGTGTGATGCACTGCATCATCCATACCCAACACAGAATCAAAAATGATACCCCTTTCATTATGAAATGATGGAATTTGCTTCTGATGAGAAGTAGAGATGAGATCCAGATGAATGTCTTTTTTAAAATTACACTGAAAAAGAGTTATAGTTTAAAGATTTTAGGATGATTAGAGGAAGGGCAAAGGAATTGCACTTGGTAAAGGTCGGACGCTGATGCAAACCAGTTCCTTAACCTCTGACCCACCAGGGTAACTCATTAATTAATAATTCCCCCATCTTCACATGTAGGGTAAACATTTGTGTTGATGTAGCGTCAGCAATGGAAATGCTAGGATTAACACTTGACATGTGGTTTGTGTTTAACACACTCGTTTCCCTAAGGACCCTTTGAAGTGTCAGTGTCAGCATATATGTAGCATGTCCCGCTCAGGTCAAGGTGACAGCAGGTCCTGGCCTCTGCTGGGTGACCTTTGGATCATTCGCAGGTTTTTCCACGTCTGCGTGCATTCAGAGGTGTTGCGGCAACCTTCCTGCTTCCTGTCTCTGGCATTCTTCTTTGTTTAGCAGCCCCCTTAAAACACAGGACAGCTTTGTGTCCCCTCTGGTGAGGCAGACGCATGGAGAAAATGGCTCTCTGTTTCTGATTAGCACAACAGTCCCAACTACCCTCATTTCCCTGAAGAGAAAAGTAGGATGCTAATAGTGGCTTGCCTCTTGCATTCGAGTCTTCAGTGATTCTGCAAACGTCTGGCTGCAGACAGGAGTCAGTGCTAATTTGCTGAAGCTCTGAAAACAGAACCAAAGCTAATCGTCATTACTGTGGTCCACCACATCTGCACTTATGATTTAGCTGGCTCTGCTGACGCATGGTCTGTATTATTAGTTAGGTATTACATGTTATCTTGAGGTTGGTAATTCATACATTTTAATATGTGGCTATGATGAGTGGGCAACTTTAATTCTGCAGAATAGATTACTTTGCTGTTAGCCAGCGCCGGGTCGTGAATGGGCTTTCCATGCAGGATTAGTTTTTAGTAAAGCGAAAACAGTTTTTCCATCTGGGGAGCAAACTAGTTGTAACTCTTGAGCTAAGTCACATGTAAAGACTGTGGGGAACCATTTGAGAACATAAATATAAGAAATAACTGTAATTAATGTAGCAGAAATCTGGTAGTATTTTGTTTTTTGGACAGCTGGATTGTACAACACCGCAAACATCTAACAGTATTTTCTGTTCTGAATTATGTGAAGCCTTTTCTTTCTTCATCTTACACTGGCAAATCAAAATATTATATGAAGTATATATGTTGCTCACTTTAAACTAATTGCGCAACGTCTTGCACGACCACAAACGTAGCATAACGCTTGTGTCTTAGACATTGCTCAACAAGAGGAAGAGTTCAGTACATGTAAATGGTTTGTTTGGCAAATGCACTCAGAGTCTGAAAGGATGATTTTCTCTGTCAAGCTATAGCCTTGCTAGGTTTACAGATGTACTACAAATTGATGTACGTGCAGCTTTTGCTCTCACTGACTCAAGCTGTCAGTGTTTATGTCAGCTGTCTTAGACGGGGTAGAACTACATTGTTTGTGACAGACAAAATATGTAATGCTCAAACTAAATTATGAAAACTAAAGCTTCTTATTATGTTGCCAAAACTTCTCAATGAAACGGATCCTTTTCTTCAGCCCTGGTGTCTCTTTGTTTGGTCAGTGTGACAGAATAACTGCAACGCCACTAGACTGAGCTTCCAGTTTACGCATTATATTTAACCTCAGGTCAGAGGTGAAGTAGGTGGTTATTTTTAAGGCCAACAAGCAGCAAACCAGCCACAGCAAGGCGAGGAATGCATGTGACTTGTTTACTTATGTGATAATCTTTAAAATAAACATATTAAATATATATGACCCCGGTTTGTGGTGTGTATGTGTTTGCAAAGTGTTCTGCTGCGACCTTGCAGAGAGAAAATGGAAATGATATGGACAGAGAGACGTCTCAGATTCACATTTTGTCCATGAAATAAGTACCAGCAAGAGGCAGCTGGTCTGTGTTGTAAGTGAATTACATATTTTCTCTACTCTGTCGTCAATGACATTATTTGCTCTGCTAACTAGATGTGCTTCTCTCGTGCCACAGAGGCATGAGAAACGATCACATGCCCATGACCTCCGGTTTAAATACATTTTATACGGCCCTGGTTTTTCCCCTAGCTAGGTCTGTGCTGTTTTCCCTCTGCCACATCTGCCTGTCATCCGTATTTGTGTCCTCAAGCTCCCTAATAAGGGTGGGGAGATAAATATCTGTACGCACAAACTGTACATCCTGCAGACATGTGCAGGTCCGTATAAATACTGGAGACAAGCATGAGCCTTTGTGGATGCTGGGGACACACATGTGCATGTGTACATAGTGAAGACATATGCAGACATGTGCTGAGGACACATTCAAATGCTAGTCATTACATTCACACAGATATGTGCATGTACACGGATGTACTTACATGCATAGTACATATATGCACATTTGCGTGGCTGCAAAATGAGGAACTTATTTCCTAAATTGCTCGACAGACTTGAAACTGTTGTTTGAACCGACTTGCTTGCAGCATGTGGGTCTTTGAAACTGTTAATACTTGTCCAATATTTTATTATCGTTATTCATATCAAATGCCAGTAAGAGACCTCTCCATTGTTTGATAAGCTGATTTCTTTGCAAGCCTGTGGCACCTGCCTGTGTAACAAGGTTGCATAACGGTTAACTGACTACCTTGAAACTGTATGGATGTGAAGGGCTCTATACCGCTGTGTGAAAATCTGTGTGGTGTCATTCAGCTGCAAACTCCACTTTTGCTTAACTCCTGAAAAAGTAGCAGCTCTGGTTTGGACGTTTTCACCCAGTAACTATAATGTCTGTTTTATATACAGAGTGCTCCAAACTGCCGTCTTGTTATGCCATCATCCGAGCTGCTTTCTGCAGCGAATATGCTGCCGAGGTTCTTGGCATTCAGAGTCGGGATGGTAGTAAAAGTAAATGGTTTTGGTTTTTAAATCAGCGTGGCTACCCATGTCTGCTTTCAAGTGGATCGCATCAAACCCCTTGAAAACAGGTACGACAGTCATAGAGTGCCAAAACAAGTTACGAAATATCTGGCAGCGAAACAAGTGTAAATAAAAAGCAGCATAATTTAATCATGGGGATTTGAGAAGATTAAACATGTGCGCAAATTATTCTATAATCCATGCATGCATGTTTCTATCCACACCTCATTTGTTCTTTGGATATTAATCAAATTACTTTATATAATATGGAATCATTTTGTTAAATCCACTCAGTTTTTTTAGTTTCCATACCACAGCAGTAACTGTTGATCTCGACTAAGATCACATTGGCTCAGACAGTGTGCAGTGTGTTCTTTGTGTCGCTGAAGGTCAGCGCAGAACAAAATGGTCATCAAAATGTAAGGGTTCTGCCTAGATCATGTCATTCCTTATGACTTATATCATGAGGTATCCCCAGAGCTGTTTGTAAAAGCTGTAACAAGCTTGTGATTCTCCTCAACAGGTGACGTTCACAGCCATAGTGCCCAGAGAAGATACCCACCTGAGGGGAACCCTCTGCCACCGGGGCCTGGCGGCGGTCACCCACACACACAGGAGGATGTTTTCAGGATGAGCCTCGCCAAGGGAGTGTCCATGTCGCTCCCCTCCTCGCCTCTGCTGCCAAGACAGACCTACATGATGCCCTTACGCAGTAGCAAGAGGTCGCCAGGTAATCTTCACCTTGTTCCTCCTTCTATTTCATGCTGCAGTTTAGTGTAAATGTGGATATTGTTTTGAATTATCATAGCGGTTTACCCAAATATTAAACGCTTAGTACTGCCTGATGATTTTGGGTTACACGCTGAGAATACACTCATTAACTAAATATAATCCTTCATATTATACACTAAGACATCTGCTGTGTGGCCATTAGAGCATATGTACTGTATACTCAAAGAACAAAGCTGTTTCGTGCCATATGCCGAGTGTAAATCAAGACAAGCTACAGTAAATGTCCCACAAACGTTTGGATTATTCCTATTCTTAGTTGTCTTTGATTCAGTCACACGATGGGAGCTACGTTTGTCTCAGTGGGCCTCCTGGAAAAATGATCCCTCTTGCCTTCGGGTGTCTTTTTAGATGTTCAGTCTCTGAACATCTGACGGTCCTTCAGGAGAGACAGCTTCTCAGCCATAGAGCACAGATGGTGCAGCTTTTAATTTATTCCTCTCTGAAACATGTCAAACAATCCTGAGTAACTGTCACTGTATGAACAATAAGTTATACGGATGGAGCATCTCGGACCACGCCAGTCTGACTGTGGGCTCAGTGTGCTCGCAGAGGGTTAAATCTGTGTCCGCTCGCTCTTGTATTTGACCACCTTGTGTCAAAGAAGAGGTTCCTGCAGATGGACTGTGTGTTTACACCTTACTGACTGCTAATAGTTGCGCGTTTACATTGGATCTGGGTCCTCCCACACTTCTCTCTATCCACCATGTTGGGAACATGTTTGTCAGCAGCTGTGGAGTGCTTCAAAGCAAGGAATACCTTTTGTAGCTGAACTTGTTTCAACCTGAATCTTTGTATTCCGGAGACTTGGCAAAGAGGAGAGAAATCCTTTAAGGGTCAGCGTCGCCCTTGCTCACATGTGGCACTCATATGTGGGCTATCCAGCCATTGTTTGGAGTGGTTGCAGCTTTGATGTGTTTGGTGTAAAGGTTGGTTGATGGGAAGTTGATAGTATGGTTTGACCTTTGAACAAACTTGTGTTATTCAAGTTAACATCACTGTTAAAATTTGTCAGATTCAGGGTTGTGTTTGTGTATTTCATTGAATTCTTTAGATTGAACTGTTGCCTTTGTTTTCATTTTCTTACCAGCAGCGGCTATCATCCCATTTTTTAGGATCAAATCTTGCATGGGTAATGTGATGCAGGGCAAAACTCGATGCACAAATACGCCTTAAACAAAGTAAAGCAAACGACAGAGTTTACAAGTAGAGTTTTGTTTGCGGCCTCTCAGGTTAAACCGCTCTGTTAACTTAAATAGCAAAGGATTTGAAATGCCTGTTTAAACCCATCAAATAAAGCGTTTGCTGAAATGTACACTTACAGACTTGAAGAGAGGTGGAGAGAGAGAGATGAAGAGAGCGAAGAGGCTGGGTTTTCAAGGTGAAACGGGCCCTGGGGACCCAGGAAGGGGAAACACTCATTAAAGGAATATTCCCTCTCAGGGTGCTCTGAGGCATGGCGAAGGGAGAAAAAAAAATGACAACTTGCAAGATAGGATGTCATGGAGGACCACCAGCAAGAGAGGCTTTGGGGGGGGGGAGGGTCTGTAGACTCTCCACCGCGGTCCTCGCAGGTAACTGTGAAAGCCCGTAGGGGGAGAGTTCACACCTCCAGTTAATAAACACATGCTGCAGGAAATGTCTCGGCTCTGCGACGAAATCAGCATAGTTGGTTATATTGCAGTATTTTTCTCGTCTCGCTGAGCCATAGCGGTGACAATGGATGCTAAAACGGACGTGCTTTCTTTTAAATAGAGGTGTCATTAGTTTGTCTCATATATATATTTGGTTTCTAGCGTTAAAGCTGGATTTATTGCTACCGTTTCAATGCAAGTGTGGTGCAATGAAGCTGTGGAATCAGAGCCTGCGCACAACGTGGAGACAGTTCCAACAGAGGGAAGATGTTTTGGAAATGTGTGTAGGAAAAAGACAAGCACTGTGCAAGAAGTTCATCTGACTGTATGCAACAAATAAAACAGTATATCTAGGTTTATATGTTGCTGTTGCTTAATATATGTTAAGAACTAACTGAGATGTAGCCCTTTTGAGGCTCTTGATAGATTTTTAAGAGATTATAAAGTAAAACCTACGAAGGAACTAGTTGACCCTGCTAATACCTTCTCAACTAGTCTTATGCACTAGTTTCGTTATGTCCTCAAGCCATACTACCCACATGTGTTTATGCATACGTCCTTGAGTGCATTCTTTGATACAGATGTTTGATGTGTTTCCCATTCGGCCATCGCTGATGTCTCTGGGGGGGAAGTGGGGAACGTTTTGTGGCCGGGCTTCATTTCCTGACACATTGGATAATCTATAGCAGTTTGGAAGGCCCCGGCTTGGTGGTTGTTCTTTTCATGAAAACTTCACAGGGGACAACAGAGAAACATTGAGTTAATTAGGAGTGTGACGGATGCCTGAGCCGCAAAGTCTGGTGGCGTTGAGTGGCACAGCTTTGATCAGCTAAGCCCAGAGCTTAACCATGAAACACGGCACCCTGACATATGTTGAACAGCAACTAGACTTTACTGTCAGTTAACAGGCCCTTTAAAGACCCTCCCTGGGCTGAACATACCCTCCGGAATGTACCTGTCCTGCCCACACCCTTCTTGTTCCACCCCAGCGCAGATGGGGTGCAGAAAAGCACGAACATTCCCTAAGTGGATTGAACATAGTTGTTGACACAGAAAATGAGCTTTTCATGTCTTTTTCAGCACTACTGGTGCTCCGCCTCCCACCAGTCTCCTGGGTATGTCCACAGTGACCTCCACTGGTTGTAACAGGTTATTGTGCCATTGTGGGATTAATAGCGTCTATCTCCAGTGCTGTAGTGCTTAGTGAGTTGGTGGAAGGCTCCATGCTAGTGTTGGTTACAGAGTTTGGCATGAACAGCAGTAAATAATACATTAGTATTGATCAACATCAGTTTCTACCAAGAAGCTGAAGGATTGTAGATGCAGACGTAATACTGATGCTGCTGTTGTATGGATAGTTGATGTGTGACCTTTCTGTAGCTAGACACGAGCTTTGCTCCTGTGCAAGCCTGCAAAGGACTATAAAACAGCAATTCATAATAACTGATTGCTGTCCTGGGCTGTGTATCATTTTAATTGCTGTATCTGCAGCATGGTTGCAGGGGGACCGTTCTCTGGTAGGCTGCTGTGTACACTGAAATAGCTAAATTGGTTTTTGCTTTGATGGGAGCTTTGTCTTTTGGTTACTCAGGGGGGTGATTCATTTATTGATCAGCCAAGCAGGTCTGCAAATCATGACCAGATTATTTTTTTTGCATGATCTCTCTATCTAGACGGACCTTGAGAACCTTTGTTTTCCATTCAGCGATGTCACCTTGCTAATGGCGTTTATCTGGGTTGCGCTCAGCAAACATTTCTCACCAATAGTCTTATAGCTTTTAGACTGCCAGACCTAGCCGTGTGGTTTGTGTGTAGGTAACCAGTGTAAGAGCTGTAAGAGCCTGATTTGGGAGTGGAGGTTAATTTTAGCTTTAGCATAGGTGATATCAATCCAGAAACCCATCATCTATGGCAAAAGTTTTCGGGTCTTCTGATTTAGCCAGCAAATAGACAGAGACGAGACCTCCTGTTCTATGTGGTGGTCATTGTTCATAGTCCAACTAGGAACCTTAGATGCAAGAATGAGGTGGAGGACTTGATAAGCACTCATTTGACAAAACCATGACTACAGCTGTACTTAAGGTACTTGCTTAAAAAATCTAAGTGGGGCTGTATGAAAAGCCATTCTACTGTTTTGTACAGTCTCTTGTCTGTAGATTAAAGGCATATGAACAACTACATGTTGTGTAAAATCCTTCTAAACCTATGATTAACCTCTCCTCCGGTCCAGTTTGACAGTCATTAAGAGCACATGCGTCATGCAAGTTCAGTGGCACTGTCTGCTTTAACCAGTACTTCTTCTGCTTGCGGAATATCATTCAGCTGAACATAAATTAAATTTAAAAAACAGCATAGGAAGCACTGTGCGGGTGAGTGGAGTGTTGATATATATCGTTCTTCATCTCCAACAATTTATTTTGCAGTGCTGTCAAGAGGGTGGAAACTCTCTTCAAAGTGAGTTGTAGCCCTTTTGAGGTGAGCTCTCCTGAAGTCAACTGTGGGATTTTGACAGTAACCAGACAACCCTAGGGGAATACTGATGCCTTCCTGAGAGCGGGGCTGTAAAAGACCTTGTGAGGTTGCCTTTGAAAGGTTCCTCTGATGAGCACCTTGTGAAGAGTACTATCCAGTGCTCCACCTCACCACACTTCACTACACTCACCCTCTGGTTCCATCTAACAAGTAACCCCCCCTTTTTCTTTTTTTTGTATTTGCAGAGAAATCTCAAATGACCTCCTGCCTCAGAGACCAGTACTGAATAAACGGGCATTTCTTCCTCACCCAGTTGTTAGGATTAGTTTGAGGGAATGATCGTACTAGATCTTAACTCGATGACATAAAAAGAAAATGGTGACTTACTGTACAGTGCCTGAGGTTTTCTCGTTTGAAAACGAATGACTCTGTGCGCAGTGGAAACAGCGAAAAGACGCAAATCATAGCATCTTTTGGAGCAGGATGTGTGAGATTAATCATCACTATAAAACTAGTGTTTAAAAAAGATTACCAGTCTCTCATGGTGATATTGTGCAGAAATCACATTAAGTAAAGAATATAAAAATAATAATATGTCAGGCTGTGAATAGGGAATGACTCATACATTAGCATTTGAATTTCTACTCAAAAAGCACGGTGCCTGCAATACTTCACAAGCTTTTTGTAACTATTATGGTGAAAAGATGTCAAGCTTGGTACAGGTATTGACAAGAACAGGTGCAAGATATGTATTCATTCTGATCCACTTATGTTCCACACACAAGAAGCTAGAATTTTGAGCAGCATTCAGAAAACCAATCTGATCAAAATTTTTTCCACAATATCATTATTTTTCACATTTGACTTGAGCTCATTACCACATTTTGCAGCATAAAGACGGCTGCTGTGAGGCTGCTTTCAATCTCTTTGGTCGCACAAAGAGGACACACTGTCTCATTGATAAGTTGAAATGTGAAGAAGTCAGAGTCCATTTGGGGAATGTTCGGAAAGCTCCTTGATCACTTCTAACCATGAACAATTCTCCCTTTCACTGGCATTGACTGGACGTTGTAAGTTGTTGCCGATGGTGTAGCCTGGTGTGTGTTAGGGCTCGTACAGTCTAGTCGGTTTGTCGACTTCACTTCTCTGACGCTTTAACCATCATGACGACTAGTCGCCGATCACGCTACAATAACAAGACAGACGCACAAGAAGACAAATGAGGAGCCCAGTGGGTCATTGCAGCAAATTAGCAGCAGTTCATCAAGTGTGTGGAAATACTTCACTTAAAATGAAGCCCATTCTACTGTGACATGCAAAATATGTAAGTCAGTCCTGAAATACAACAAAGGTACTACTGCAGTGCACACTCATCCGCTAACGCTAGCAGAGGAACGGTCCTCTTGACAGCAGTCAATTAACAAAGCAGTCCCAAATCAATAATTTGCTGGTGAATGTCATCGTTTAAGTTGTTAGCTCTTGTTTAACCCGGCGATCCCGTCTTACAAATACTATAGATGGTGCTGAGTTGCCGCCTGTTTTATACAGTCTATACATATCTGCAGAACACAGTACATAGCACATGAGCTGTTTGATATTAGCACATGTATTCAGGTCAAGAATATAGATTTCAAGTGACGTCATCTGCGACTAGTTGGTGTCGACTTGACTTTCATCACATAATACAATAGTCGACTTTAAAGAAATCTGAACTGTGTGTACGTATTGGCGCATGTGCCAGCTGAATGTTAATTTTCTGGTTATAGATACCTGAGTCTCACAGTGAATACCGGTGAGTCCTCTGCAGTCAGTGCTCGCCTGACTGCTTTACCCAAGGGGGTTCCTTTTTCTCTCTGCTTTTCGTCCTCCTCCATCTCCTCCCCTACCTACCTTTAAAGTATATTTGCATAGATGCATATTTCCACATATATTTACTGTGCGCTGAAATCAGCTGAAGGCTAATTTATAGTTAGTGAGCAGGTTGTTGGAAACATGACTCATGGAAAAAAAATAATCTGCAGACTTCTGTCTTATCTATAATTACAGTTTTATTAGTGACTTGATTTTAGGTATTTCATTGATTGCAGTTGCATATGACGAGTCACTAGTTGACGATATTTGATGACACAGGCGGTAATTTTAGACCAAGCTAAAGCACAGAGGAGTTTCTTCATTATATGGCCACTTGAAGCTGGCTCTGAAAGCAAGTCAATCTCCAGAGACTGCCGTGTTAAAGTTATCACATTTATTTAAAACAAACAAAAAACAACAACTACAGCCTGGATAACTTCCACATTTTTTTAATGTCTCACCTGTTATTATATTAAGAAGAAGATGGCGACAGCCAGTGCCACTTGCATTGAGCTTCAATCCTGCTCTTCTGATACACTATAAGTGACGTCAAGGAGAGTTTGCGCATCCTTTGATACAGTTAGTCATGAAACATCAGGGGACTGCAGTGTCATTAATGATAAAGCTATTGTGCCTATTGACAGCGTTACATAAACTCCATCCCTAAACTGGAAGGACTCATTCACCAATACATTTGAGAAACACAGGTCAGCCTAAGTATTACGTACTCAACTCAGTATATATATTATATTTTAATATATATATATATTTTTTAACAACACTACATGTCTTGTTATACTGTAAATAGTCACTTTAGAAATCTATACTTTTGAATCCATCAGCCAGTTTCCTGCTTTTTGGAGAACATAAGAATCTGGTTTATTTTTTTATTTTGTCCAGTCTGCATGGGATTTGTTTACAATGCTGAGACTTTGTACATTTGTTGTATCTGGCCCTGAGATTGGAAGCAGAGTTGTTTGTGGTTTGAAAAAATAACATTTATGATGATTGTCCTAGATGTATTGTACATCAGTTAATGTGAACAGATTTACATCTGGGATTTTCCATGTAAGGTGCGTTGAAAGAAAGAACCCATCTCATTTCTGCCTTTCTGTCCTTCAAGGGTCATATGTCTGACGCTTCCATTTCTCTGACCTTTTCATGCCTGTTATAAAATGCAATTGCTTATTCGTCAGCGCTTCCATTTAGAAGGGCACGGCGGTAATGGCACCCTGTTAAATCTTGAGATGAGATTTTGAATGGAGAAGAAACTCCTCTGTGCTTTGTCTGATGCTCATGCATTAAAGTCCCCCCGAAAGACCCTTTGCCTTTTCCCCTATATTATCGACCCTTAGATGTGGCCTAAAATTACCCCTGATAGCCAGCCACATGTTTGTTATTTAATGTGTGGATCCTGTGTTCCTCTTGGCAGTTTGTGTAAACTGAATCTGAACTTAAGCATATGGTTTAGATTACTCAAACCATGCCCCCTGTTGTTTCTAGATGAACTACAGTCAGAGGAACATGTTAGGCAGTTCACGTTTCCGTCCAAGATATTTACCTGAACTAAGTGTGTCTCACATACAGCATGCTCTGTGTCTGTAGTCCCACTTTAATTGGAGCCATGTGACTCCTGGGTAATAGGTTGTGCCTGACCGTGTGCAGATGAATGGAGGTTTTCAGGACACTCTCCAACTTTGTCTGCCAAATAACAGGCTCACTTGGATTGCTTTTGTAGATGCTTCACTGGTCAAGTCTCCTTTGGGCTTAAATCTGTTTTCTCAAATAAAATCCCTCACACCTCACATGTTGGAAAGCCTTAGATTATAGCGCTTATAAACGACACTAACGTCACCTTTAAAATAATTTCTTCACTATGTATTAGGACTTCTGTTTCCAGCTCCTCTGATTTATGCCATTATTTCTGGTTACAAACAAGAAAACGCCCAGATACCAAAGATGGAAGCCCTTCTCAACTAACAAGAAACACCGTTCCTCTCTATGCATTTCAAGTTGCATATCCATAGATGGCACTGTGCGTCAAGCAGCCACGCTTTAAGAAATCGCTCTGTCTGATTCAGAGGAATTCTTTGAAGTGGGAGTGGCCGCTTATCAAATGTGTTAATAGGAAATGGCTGTCCCTGCTCTCCCGTCTCTTCTTTATGTTATGACTGGGGTCACACATGCAGTCATCTGATGACAGGCGTCTGGAGGAGGAGAGAGGATGCTGCTGGGATTGGGTTACAGTAGGTCAGGGCTGGAGTAGTATACAAGAGTGACACTAGGGGAGGCACTCTTGTTATGTTTTTTTTTTTTTTTTTTACGGATTTATGGACCTAAATTACACAGCCACCTCCTGTTTTTCAGAACAGAATATGTCATGCAGTTTAATTTTTGTTCGCGTGTTTGCAGGCTGAGATTTATTGCCTTTTTACACAGGAAAGTGTGGGAGAGAGCTTCAAAATGTACACAGCTAGTTGCTTAGGAGATGTTTTGTTTTCATGGCTTAGTATTTAGACTAGCGTCTTTACTGGATCTCATGCGTGTACAAACAATTACATTGCCACTTTTAGGAAAGATTAGTAGGCATTTGCTGCCAATCAACGAAACAACCTTATTTTCTGTCTCTGTAGGGCAAATTAAGAGTCATTCTTTACACAACATACTGTAGACAGCAGGGGAAAACCTTTCTGCCCACTCAAAAATAGAAATGTTGCAAAAGGAGCCGTGTCTCTGTGGAGGTGAATATGTCAGTGGTTTGTCATAAACTTGAGCACAGTGAGGAAGCGCTTTGTGCGTAGCTGTGGGATTTTCTAATACTGTTATGATGTGGTGTGTTGGGGGAACGGAGCATCTAGCCAGCATAGACTCCTCCTCACTAAACACAAAGACGTTTCTCAGAGGAACCTCTGTCCTAGATACATCATCTGACTTACACCGGGACACCTTGACCTTAATCTATTCTAAACTGCAACAGCAATAGAAGGAGATACTTTCAAAGGGCAGTGCGCAGGTATCTGCAGGAGAACTTTTTTTTGCGCATCTCCAGCGGCGTATGTGAGCTCTCTTTTTTAGTTCACTAAGAGGCTAATTGTTGTGGTTTCC
This sequence comes from Planiliza haematocheilus, assembly GCA_005024645.1. Taxonomy (NCBI): domain Eukaryota; kingdom Metazoa; phylum Chordata; class Actinopteri; order Mugiliformes; family Mugilidae; genus Planiliza; species Planiliza haematocheilus. The sequence goes on from SRSE01000725.1 coordinate 7,310,003, forward strand.
TGCTGCAGTTTACATTCCCAGAGTCAGCCTGCAGTGTTTTACTGGGAGTCTCCAGCCATGCAGACAATATTCTGGGTTGTCAGACAGACCAGAGCTGCTATCAACGCAGGGAGGCTGTCTGAAAGAGTGTGCGAGCGAGTGAGTTTTATGTGTGCTACGGAGTGCAGCCAAGCCTGTCCAACTAAGACACCACTGCCTCTCATCTCTAGTCCATCTGGAACATATTAATCCTGTGAGAACTCTCTCTCTCTGTTTCCCCTCATTCTCTCCTCTTCTGCATTTCTTTCTGCCTCTCTCTCTCTCTCTCTCTCTCTCTCTCTCTCTCTCCCTCTCTCTCACACCCTCTCTCTGTCGGACGCTCTCTCCCTCCCTCTCGCTCACTCATTTTCCCTGTATCTTCTGTGCTGGCAGGTCCAATCAGGAAGCCTAAATATGTAGAGAGTCCTCGCGTCCCTTCTGATGCCATCGTGTCAGCGCTGAGGAAGGTGGCCGATAACAAGGAGTGCTGCCACAATGGTGAGTTTTGCTTTTGGTTTGATTTTGTGTTTTTGAAAGAAAAAAAAAAAAATAGTCATAAAAACTGTTTTAAGTGTTGTCAGCCAGAGTCCGCATCGGTGTGTGTGTGAATTTCAGAATAGGGCTTTATCATTTAATGGTAGCATCAATTCCTGCACGACTCACTGTAAGTACCACACCGTTTGAGCCCTTCATTCATGTAGCCCCTAATGCAAACACACAATAGTGCTGTGTTTATTCCAAACTCAGTGTTTAGATTAGAGGAGTCAGTTTTCCACCGTGTGGAGATGAATTGTACGACCGAAGCACTGGATTAGTTTCACGAGAATGTAAAGAGCACAAGACCTTTAATGTTATATGAGCTGTACATGTGCTCTTGTGTTTCCACATTTGCCTGAGCCGTGCCTGTAGGGTTATTGCTGCCTGTTCCCTCTCTTGTGTTTGCCATTGTGTTTGTGTGTTTAGGGGTAATGTTCCACTAAGTGTACTGTTTTGATTTCCAGCAGAGCAGGGCAGGCTCAGATTCCTCCCATAGGTTTAAATAGAGATGCAGGTTATCTTTAGCAAGGCAGTACAGAAAAAGTGGCCCGTGATTTGACATGTCTCACATATGCAGACAGTAGTAACTCAGCATAGCCTAGTCACTGTTGACTATGACATACCAGTGAATGAGGGCGTGTCTGACATTCAGCTGGCACCGAGCTCAGAGCAGGCTACCAGCAGATAGCGGACGCCAGATAAACGTTATCTCACGACAGCTGGTGTGCTGGCACTGTTAGTCAGCTTATTTGAGATGTATGAGATGTATACTCTGAAAACTTTTGAGAATCCCCCGACTGGACGCTTCAACAGATGTTTGAGTGTATGCTGCTGGGTTAGTCAAGAAAGCTTATCAATGCAAATCTACTGTGTGTTCAATAATCAGTGTCCAGATACTGCTTCCCACTGTGCTGCCACACCTTTCTACTATTCTCTGTGCTCACATACCCCACCCTCACCCCCAGCAACATACACATACACATTTCATATGTCCTTGGTGTCTTAGAAGCAATCTTGTGTGTCCTTCCTTCTGTCTTTGTTGCTTTTTTACTTCCTCTGCTCTTCGTTGTTTTGTGGCATGTGAAAGAAATAATGCTCAAGGGGAATTGATGTTAAACAATGATTTGTGATTACAGAAGAGCTCTGTGTGTTCAGTACCAGGTCTAGATCATAACTGCTTTTCAGCTTTGTGGGAGGATCACATTCACTTCAGAAAGTTCGCATTTTCTGATTTCTCCATACCTATTGCCTGTTGCTGGTTGATTGCTTGGTTGCAGTGCACCTGTGAAAACAGAATGGACTGGACATAGTTCAGAAATGCACACACCTGTCTGTGCCACGGTCCGCTTCATGTCTTCATGTGAGGACAAAGACCAGGTCATGAAGTGCGAGGGTAAAGCTCACACTGCACCGGTCAATCGACCGGCTGCCGTGCGGTTCACACTGAGCAGCCAGCCCCTGCTTGCTTTGTCCACTGACAATTCCAAGACTGCCGTGTCCTCGGTGTTAACAAAAAGAATAGAGAATAGCAGCCTTCCTTTGTGCTGGGGGTTGCACGAGTTCACACTGTCATGGGATGAAAGTCAAGTCGACACCGACCACAATGACGTCACTAATAAAAACACAGTAGAAAGTGAAGCTTTGAAACAATGAAATTTATATTCTTGACCTATACATATACCGAGAACAGACAGATCATGTGCTTCATGTGCAGCCTATATAAAAAACAGGCAGCAACTCAGAACCATCTATACTGTTTAATAGTATTCCACAGCGTCTTGTAAGATGTGATAGTGTGGTCAAGTTAAAACAAAAAACTGAAGGCTTCTTCATGTTAAAGATTAAACACATTTGACAATGAAATTCACCAGCACATCGTTGATTTGCAGCCTTCTTCTCTGGTCAAGTTGTTGATCTCAATGGACATTTCTCATTTCATTTATTGTATTTTTTTTATACTTAAGCAACTGAGGGTGAAAGTGTGAGAACTTGGCCTAGTCAGACTCAATACTTCTGGTAAAATGTAATTGGGCCGTGTTTCAATAGATAACAAAAAAATCTCTCCGCTGTGTCTCTTCTGTCCATCACGACAACACTGTTTGATTGACAGGGCTGATCTTTAATGGGACATGATCAGTTCCCCAGGGAGAGACTCCAGATCAACCTTCCACCACATAAATGTTGTGTTCAGGGAAAGTCCTGCTGGCTTCTAGGCTGTGTTACAGCAATTATAGCCATTAAAACACTTGATAATATGAATTATCTGACAATGAATGAGTATATATGCATGTACCATACCAAACCATGCCTTGAAAACTGAGCTTCTTACCTAAAAGCCCAATACTTCTGTAAAAGAGCTTTTTTTAGTTTGGGAATTTTATTTTGTAAACAAACATTTCAAAAGATACTTTCTGACTTTGTTATTATTGGTTATTGAGAATGGATTCATGGGGAACAACCACCATTTTATTTACTCCAATTGAAATGTACAACACAATAAGCAGCACTTTCTCTTGAGTGTATGCGACAAATTTTCTTACCAGGCCTCCTGAGAATCTTTGTGCTGCCACACAAAATGTATTCAACCGTGCGGCTGCTGCAGTCTCAAAGACGAGGGAGAACACAGAAATTAAATTGAAATGAAATCTGGACAATTTATGACAAATGAGCTTTGGCATTGCAGCCTCTGTGACAGTACCAAGCCTATTTTGGTGCATTTTTGTTCCTCAATAAATATGATCAAAAGCCTCTCCCTTGTACAGCTGTCCTCCTTGTCCTGGAGTCAGCCTTCAACGAACTGAAGAAACAGCCAATCTGCTTTTAAGGTCATACTGCCTTTGTTTGTGCCACGTATTGCTGCCTTGTACAGTCACTTAATAAATGCAGCAAATAAGCCAGGAGAAATATTTTACTTCTTTCTATTCGCAGCTGCAGTTTGCAGGTAAAAGACATTTACTGCTAAGAAATGGCAGGAATGAGCCAACGCACTCAACTAATTATGTATATTTAGGCAGTGTATAAATTATGGACTAATGATAGATGATTGTGATAGCCCATCTGTAGCAGAGTGAGGCCTAATGCACAGCTGACGAGCATTTGAAATCTGAATGCATTATATGAACAAATCCTCGCAATCTTTGCCATACAGCGCACGCTAGTGTTTGGGGTTTGGTGTTTGGCAACTGCAGCAACAAGATTCATTAAGTCATTAATGTCCACTTATGGGTTATGACAAGGACATGTCCAATATTATTTTGTCAATGACAAGAGCATGTTCCAGCTTGTGTAGTCTCCCGGTCCAGAGAAGATAAACTGTTTAGGCTTTTTCATGGACACTTGAGATAGAATGAGATTGTTGTTTGCAGCATTTGGAACAAGGTCAACATAGACTGTTGATAGAGCACCGGAAGAATCTGAGTCAGAAAATCCACTGGAAGTTTTGCAGCATGAGAACTGTGTGACATTTAGGGCACAAATCAAGCGAGTTCGTGGGAGTCGTGAAGGGGCTTTTGCTTGTGGGTGTTCTTAAGGATGCTTCTCTTGTATGTGGGAAACCAAATCTTCGATCCTGAAAGTCTCTGTAGGGTTTCAGGCTGTGCAAACCTTGAGTAGTCCGAATGCAAAAATGCATTTGTCTGGTCAGTTCTGGCATTCTGGTGTTGTGGACAAACAGATTGGGCCAGCACAAGAAAGGAAACATGCTTTTTGACAGTAGAAACTGGCTCTGTCTTCGAGGGAGGATTGACTTCCTTGTGCCTGCGTGTAAATGCAGCATGTATTTCTGTTTTGCGCATGTGTCCGCCTTATTCTTTGTTTAGGTGTGTGTGTGGGTGTTCGCGTGTGTCAGGCGGCTCACAGTCCGGTCAACGAAATTGTTTCAGCTGTGGTCACAGAGCCCTGTCTCTGTCAGTCAAGACTCAACCACAGGTCCTGTCCTCTCCCACAATTATGTCGCTCTACAAATCCCCCCCCCATTTTACAACTCCAGTGAGACTTCCCCTCCCAAAAAACAACAACAACCTAACACCTGTTTCTTCATGTATTTATTAACTTGTCAGTGCTGGTAATATGGCCAGACTTAAGCATTCTGTGAATTTACACGACTTTAACAGTCTGTGGTGACACTTTTGCTTTTCTGTTGTAAGTATGCTGGTGGTAATTGGACCAGCCATAGTCATTTCCTGCACAATGAGAATTACTCAAGTGTTAACACCTTTCTGAGGCCATGTCGCGCTTTGCGCTGTCCATAGCACTCTTATCAATTCTACTTTAAATTGAACGGAGGAGCAGTGGAAATATCTCAAATACACTTCTTTTTTTTTTGCACAATATGCAGCTAAAGACTTCTACTCACCGACTCGACTTCACGTAAACCTAAGGTATATGTGGCTAAGTGCAAATTGGGCTACCTGATCTTTTTCTTATTTTCTTATATCTTAGCGTGTCATCAAGGAAAAGCAATCTGATGCAAGATCTCTACAGACTCAGGTGGAGCTGTGGCAGCCTGCATGCAAGGAATGTTTTTACAAATCCAGGAAAGCGTGGCATCCCAACACACTGTATATGGCCAAGATGATACAGATGTCTGTCTCATTATTCCTATAGTCTTTCAGTGACACTGTACGGAGACACGCAGACAAGAGAGACATGAGTAAGAAGCACCAAAGCGTGAACTTGGTGAGCGCGTTACACTGAGAGCGTCTTCAATCGGAGTTAATTTAGGATCAGTTATAAATTCTCCAGCGTGATTGTATAATCACGGCCAATTGTTACCCGTGTAAAGAAGTTAGGATGATATTTAGGCAGCCTTTGTGTGATCATCTACAGCTAAGGAAAAAAGCAGCTTTGTCTGAAATGAACAAGACAATTTTTGTCTGAAATGGGGCACCGATGTGGCAGATTGGTGCTTTCGTCTCTTTCTGTATCCCATTGTTGCTGATTCTCTCTTTTAATAAACAGCTAGAGGATGAATCTGTGTTATGTCTCTGTAGTTAATCACAAAGGGTCATTAGTGTTTGTTGTCCATCTTAAAGCACAGCTGAATGCGGAGGCTTCTGCTCTCTCAGTCTAATGCTGAATGAACTGCCATCTGTATGTGCAACATTAAAAACAGCTAGACTATGGTGTCAAGTTGAGATGTCATTCAAACTGCGATAACTATCACTTTGCCATCTCTAGCCCCGAACTGCATTTTATTTGCAGTTACTTTACTATCACTAGTCTGAAATTCATTAGCTGTAATGTCTCATTGGACATCTGCGCTCGCAGCAAAGGACGCTTACGCTTCCAACATTGGAATGCACAATAAGAGCGCTTGACTTGCTTCAGGGGGACGCGTCACCTTGTACCTCTGAACTTAAACGGGGAAGCAGGATGCATGTTCTCATTGAGGGTTCATTAAAACAGGCTCCACTGTTGTGGTAATGAAACTCCAGCTGCTAATGAGCACCGGCTGGATTGTTTTCTCGGCAGACAGAGAGCTAAGGCAGCTCCGCGGAGCCAGTCTGTACACGGCACCCCACCTCCTCCTCCTCCACCTTTCCTCAGCTCCTCCTCTTCCTGTCTTCATTCCTCTATCACTGAAGCACACAGCTGCTATTTCACACCTGCTCATAAACTTCCTCAGGCAGCAGATAACAATGTTGTTTTGTTTTTGCCTCCATTTGCTGTACAGTTACTGGAATAACAAAGTGGTTCCAGCTACATCCCTGGTTTTCCATTTCTCCAGGGCAGTGAAAGATGGAGCAGACAAATCAGACACTTTATCTCGAACAGGGAGCTAATATTCTTTGGGTAGCCATTTTACTTAATAACTGCCTTGCATTCAGATAAATACATTCATCTTACCTTACGTGTGCAGCCCTACTGGCTTAACTGCCACACAATCTTTAATAATGTGTTTTTCATTATGAAGTCTTGAACAAATTCATAAATAGAGGGACAGCATTGTTGCCGTCTCTCAAATGAAGTCACAAAGTTATATAAGTTTGTGTGGTGCCAATTAATAAACCAGGTTAATCAAGACCAGACAGCGGTAATGAGAGCCTTGAGAGCAATGCTGTTGACTCACTACAGTCATTATTTTTTAGATGGTATTTTGTCAAGAGTGAAATTAAAGAAGGTTTATCATATAAGACAAAACTTTTCCACACCTAGTGTATAGCCTTGTTAGAAAGGTTAGCTACACTTCAAATGTCCATTTCCAAAGCTTCTTATTTTCTTTGTACCCGCAGGCTTCCAGTTAGGACGGTGTAAAGCTCTGCCAGGTTGCCCAAAAACAGTCACTGCTCCCTTTACACTGCGTACGACTTCAGCCGAGTTGATGAAATAAAGAAAAGAAATGCCTAAAGTTTAAGCTGGCACAAATTTTCCTTGTGTGTGAGGGATGATAATTGAATCCAGTTGATAAATTCATTAAATGTGAATTTCCATATACTGTACATGGTGATATTGGTGTCGCATGGCAGTGTCAGATATGGGTTATAGTGCAGTGACCCTGCATATTAACGGTCTTTCCCAGTCTTGTTAGTAACCTAGTGGAGGTTTTTAATAGCCAATCTGTCATCAAGTCACCATATGTTTTACTGCTGCTATAATTTGGGATTATTGGGCCTTTGTAGTCGGCTGCACAAGTGCTTATTGTAGCCGTGCTCCACTGTTCCACTGTCTTATTATTGGACCTTGATAACAGTCTTTCTGAAGGATAAATTAGCTTCTCTCACATATGCGTACACAAATTGGCAGAACATAAACCTTATTAAAAATAATGCCTTAAATTTGACCGTGATATGCAGCGAGCAAAATAAGTTGAGCAATAACTTGTAAGTGCTCTCTGATGGATAACCCATATCATCGTGGCAAATTATCTCAGAAGAATCTTTCTCTTCTGCAGTAAATTGTTTATATCAGGGGTCAGTGCTCCGCTGCTGATAGGCTTTTAAATCACTAAACCATTGCAGCCCTTTTGACATCTAGAAAAAAAATCAGCGAACCCAGAGGTTGACCTCTGTCTCCGGAATATGTTGACAGATCTTGAAGCGCACTCAGAAGTGTGTTGTCAAAATTTGGATACAGCCGACGATCATTTCTGCTTCACTGCTGAGTTTCAAATAGAAAAAAAAAAAATTTAATGACAGAAGGAATATTGAGAAGATAATTCAGGGATACAGAGCTTTATTATGTATTTGTTGCTACAGTTGCAGTAGCATTTCCCTGTGCAATACCACTTTCATAAAAGTACTGTAATTTTTATAAAATTGCTTTAGCTGACATTATTTTTCTCTTTTTATTAGAAGATATCTATACACAGTACTGCAGCACTTGAATGACCTTTAACCCGTATGTGCTGTGGGAGACATCGTGGCACCAACAAGTCCAGCTTGTACTAAATAGACTCTCCAACTATCATAAACAAGAAAGAAAAAAAACCCAGAATCACACACAGAGTGTTTAATAGAAAATCCCAAGGGAAGTAATGACTAGTAAAGCTACCTGGTAAACAGCTATTTTCACAGACTAATATTGCCTAGCACCCACCCCTCCTATATTAGCAGCAGTGATTGCACTGGAAATAACTGTCCATTAAGGATTTAGATGCTATCAGTTTAGATCCAGTAGAGAATAAAGCTTATGACTGAAATGTAGCTGATTTGATCCAGGTAGGAGAAAGCTTTTTCCCTCTCTCGGTGCCATAACTGAGGTGCCCTGGACCTCAGGCTCTAAGAAAATTAATGAGAAAATGCCCTGTGCACCAATCAGGCCACGCGGTATAGCTTTACACAGCAACAGCCAGGACTGCCCTGCAAATAAGGCCAGTTTGTTTTAAGCACTTTCTTTATATAAAGTAAAGGCAGAGCACCCTTGTCTGCCTAGTATGGTTTTAATTTATTTGACTGTCATTTCTGTCACCAGATAGTAAAATGCCAATGATTAATTAATCTGTGATGATAACATTCATAAATTAAACTGGTCCCACTTCAGCTGTTTAGCTGTACTACACAATTGCCCTGTTGTTTCATGTATATCAACGGACTGAATTATGAGTCACCCAGTCCAAATCCATTCGAAAGTGGTTGACAAGCTAGACTCATAGTAGTGTAATTAATATGCTCGCAGTGCCGCAATAAACTGATCACAGATTTCTCCATGTACCGAATGTGCCATGCATTTATTCATAAATGCCTGCTGTGAAAATTTGCTATGAAGGTTTTGAGTCTATTAGCTGTGGGTGCAGTTGGCAGTTCATCTAATTCACGTTGTTGGTACAGGGTATTGATTTTTTAGAGAGACCACTGGCTGCAGGTGTTATTATTGATGCGGTCCATGAGCCTGAGGTTCGGCTTGTAAGTGCTATGCGTGTCATTATGTCAACCTTTCTGTCTGTTGTGATGTATCTATGTCAGCTCTTTCACAGACCCAGCACTGTTCCGGGTGGTACTGATTGGTCCTGAGAGGCGGTTGGGTTTAAGTGGTTTCCGAGAACTGAATGATGAAGTGGTCTTGTCAGGGTCCAGTAATAAAGAGCTGGCTGATGGATTTAATCAGATTTGCCCCCTAGACTTTCAGCTCACTGTTGTGGCTGAGGCCGGCGAGCACACCGGTTGAAGTGACGAGCAGCAAGAGAAACGTACAGCTGTGAAGAACCTCTCAATCAACAAACTGGATTAGTTTCTATTGTGTTACATTATAGACAGAGCACGCACAAGTACAGCTATGTTGTCTTATGGCGAAACCATAGACTGTATAAAGATGGGTGGTGGAACTGCTCCTCTAAAGTGAAGCCAAAGCAAGTAGAGCTCCCCCTGGTGACTGGCTACAGTACAGGTCATAAGCTCCACCCCCTTCCATGTTAGTGGATGGGACTTGCGGTTTCATTTTAAGTAGTTAATATAATGTTGATGCAGCTGTCTAGTTATTTGACACAATATAAACAGGATGTAACATACTGCCAGGTGCTATGGCAACCACTCCGTAAAGCGATCCTGTGGGACCGTGAGAGTTAAAAATAAATATATAAAAACTAAGTACATTGTATAATCCAAGATTTCCTTGTAACTGATGGACGTAGAGCAGAGCGTAGTATCAATAAAACACGGGTGAGTCTGGAGGAAGTGTGGGTGGGTCATCGATATCGTGGCTCCACTCTTGGACCGTACTGCGCAAACTCTGGCTCCAAACTCGCAAGACTGCACTGCCCGCGTCATCCATATTTATACAGTCTATGGGCAAAACTGATCTATACAAGTTTAAACGATTATTTGTTTTTTGTTTTTTTCTTGACACTTTTCTATAATTTTCCTTAAGTCAAAAGACCCGTGTAAACTTCAGATAGGTACCACTCACAGAAGTTCCAAATAAAACCCTAAATTCCCTACCAGTTATGAAGAAGTGAAGAATCTGCTTGGAGGAGTTGAAAAATGTCTTCAAGAAAACTCCAATTGTTTATTGATGCACCGTGCTCTGACTTCCAGAGAATCTTCACCGATATGCCTAGAAGACTCAGGATTCTGTGTAGTTTCCTTGTCATCACAGATATGCAATGTAAAAGCCAAGCCTGAGATGGTCTCATAATATAAAACAACCTGTTACTGTCTGATAATGCTCGGTAGCCATAAATGTGTGATGCGTGAGGTATCCCTTTTAAAGACCTTGGACTACCAGCCATTATCTGTAACCATCCTCAAAAAGTTGATGAAGCATTTAGTACAATGTGTAGTTGCTCTGAACCACAGCCGGCACGACACTCCGATGATATCCGACTAGAGTTAAATTACTAATTCGAATCGTGCATGTTGTGGTTGAATCTTCCTTATATTTGATATTGGCCTGTTTGAGGACTCGTAAAAGCTTTCCTGGTCTGCATCCAGGACTCACCGATGCTCTCAAGCTTTTAAATGGGTAGGGTGACATTCCCTATAAAGAATAGATTTTTATTGTGTGGGCTTTCTATTGCAGAGGGAAAAAAACGCGCCACAAGTACAGCATGTGTAAGGTTAGCATTCATTGTCTGTTTCTACAGAGCTGAATACTATTCAGTATGAATCCTCCAGGCTTATAGGAGTTGCACTATATTTCTTTTCTGGCCTATAGAATATTTATGTTGTCAGAATTAAAGGTTTTAAGAGGTTGTGTAATTTTCCCAAAGGCGGCGCCAACATATACACTTCAGCAACCAGGCAACCCAGTGGGCAGACGTGTCAAAGGCTAATATAAATATTCTGCACAGACTCAAGGTAAAGATATGTGCCTGTCTGGGGTTACTTGCAATGCATGTATCATGTTGACATTTTGTTCTTGGCTAAACACGTGACTAACGTGCCAGGCCATGATAGCTAATTGAGTTGAAACTGCTAAGACTAAGTTGTTCTCGTACCTACAGTAGCAGCAGCTGCTTGCATTTAAATTACCATCACAAGTTTAAATGGAAATTCAAAAACCTCTGGTGTTCTTAAATTAGTGGTGAATTAGGACTCGTCGCTTCTGCAGTCTGCTAGATCGTGCACGGTTGTTATGGCTGGATAAAAATTATTGCTACTTGTCACTGATAAAACACTCCACCCAGCTAATGGATTAGACTTGCAGCTAGTGATTATTATCGATTAATCAGTAGATTATTTTTTTTAAATCCTTTGAGGGATGTCTTTACATATCTGAAGGTGGATTGGACTTTTTTACCTGAGAAAATTGCAAAGAGAAAACTGGATTGATTATCAAAATAGATGCTGATTGACTTAATAATTAATCATTTCAGCTCTGAGATCAATAATTCTGCATCCACTGGTCAGTTTAATGTGTGAGTTTGTTCATTACTTCCAGGTTTGATGGTTCGGTCCCGACACGCTCCTTGTGCCTCCATTGGCTAACAGCAGTGGAGCACCTCATGAGAAACGATGGGAATTTGTCAAGGAAGGATTTTCTCTGAATGCACATGATATTGCCGACCAAAAACGAGCCTCTGTGAATCTTGAAAATAAGCTCCAATTATGCGAGGATGTCACATTTAAACAGAGCAGAAAGATTCAGTATGAGCTGTAGCGTGTAATCGTGTATTTAATATAAAACTGTAAAGTATGCTGTGCCAGGGAGATCATTATACTGACCATAGCACAGTAAAATCCAAGAATGGGAGTATAACTTTTTTTTATTTTTATGGAGAACATTTCTGTAATATTGATACCACTGGTGGCTAGGTTGACAGTGCATACCATCCTCGCAGGACAAGCAACCTACAGTATAACTTCTTCTAACTGTACAGTTAAGGACCTGAGCACCAACACTGTGGATCAGGCTTGTTCCAGTGCATCCCATCTACCAGATACTTGATCAGTTTGGGATCTAGAGAATCTGGAGGCCAGGTCAACACCTTGAGCTGAGTTGTTCCTAAACCGTTTCTGTCTGTGTGTCTGTGTCAGGCTGTATCCTGCTGGGGATGGCTGCTGCCATCAAGGAGTGTCATTGCTATGGGGTGGGGGTGCCTGGTCTGGTCTAGGTGGGTGGTACACGTCTAAGTAACATCCACTTGAATGCCAGGTCCAAACGTTTTCCAGCAGGACACTGAATTGTTACAAGATGGTCAATGTTATTTACTTCTCCTGTCAGTGGTTTTAATGTTGTGGCCGATTGGTGTATACTGAAATGGCATTACAGGCACATTCCGCAGTATGAGTATACACTTGGTGGTAAGATGAAGTTTGATATGTTTAGTTTTGGGGACTGTAGGTCCCCCCACTGTTTGCCCTGGAAGCTAAATGGATAAGATCAACAGGACCCTGTCTTCAAAATGAGTAAAAATGAGAGTGGAAAAACCAGCAATGCTTTTGTTGGAGAATTGTCTGCCTTAGTAAATTATAACCGTGTATTTACTTTGAACAAGAAGACCTTATCTGCATATGGGCATTTTCATATATGTGCGTGGTGGCTTGATCATAACTTGATTCAGACTTGGCATCACATTGGACTTGTTTGTATTTAATCAGATTCACTGTCAACATTATTAATAACTGTGGAAGAAGAGGGTAAAGGAGAAAATGAAGGAGAGGAGGAAAGGGTGCTGACAGAGAGCCGCATAATAACCTTTTGTATCACGGACATTCTTGCTTTCTTTTTCCTCTTTCATCATCAGACTGTCTGCTTCCTCTCACGTTTTACTTCACTGAATATGATTTATGTACTGTGTAGCATAAGGATTATAATAAAACACTTGTTTTGCTCTTACTTGCCTTTTGAATAGAATAGAAATGACGGAATGTGTGTGTATAGACAAAAATCAGATCCCGAATAGTGTCGGCCTTGTAATGTGCCCCAACCTTGAAACTGCAGTAGGAAAAACAAAAGTAGTAGTTTTAAGGCTTGAGAATGAAGACCACAGAGAGTTTAAGCCGTGTTGGAGAAAGCCTATGTCCACTCATTGATATTCAGAGGCTCTGTGAGTGAGAGCTGTAAACAACTAGCCCTGCAATTGGCACTCGAGGCATGTTGCTGGACACACACACACACACACACACACACACACACGCACACATAGTCTCTGCTTTCTTAACAATGCTAGACATTCACATGTATTCAGACTCTTTTAGAACACCCTCACGCACGCACGCACACACACATACACAAGTAACAGCCCCCACCACACTCTCTCTCTCTCTCTCTCTCACCTCACACACACACACACACACACACACACACTCCCTTCCCTTCTTCTCTCACCCTCTGTGGGTCTGCACCACATCAGCAGCAGCTGGAGAGTGCAGCATAGCATTTCAGAGCAGAGCAGAGCCGAGGAGGGCAGGGCAGGCAGCGTGGCCCTGTGTGGGCCATCCAGTGCAGAGAGGGAATCTGCCTGCTAATGTTGAACCTTTCTCTCCCTCTCTCTCTCTCTCTCTCTCTCTCTCTCTCTCGTTACTAGAGCTGCAAGCGGAGAAACAGCCAAGCTCCTCCTCCCCTGCCACTCAGGAACTGATGACAAGGCTGGGCTTTTTACTGGGAGAAGGGATCCCGGGTACGGCACGCATACCTATGGACGACAAGAATGAAAAGAAGGTATTTCATTTTCTCCCTCCCCTCCAACTCCCTCCCTCGTCCGGCAGCAGCTGCTGCCATTGCTGCAGCACACAGATAGAAAGATAGAGGAGACAGGGAATGGATGAGGGCAGGAGCTAGTTGTGACAGAGTTAACAGCAGATTGGATTTTTTTTCCTTGTGCATTATGGATGGAGTTTTAGGAGACACCTCTGGGACTAATTTTTTTTTGCACAACAAGCAACGGTAACTGTCAGCCCGTGTTGTTTGAACTGTTAAATGCGTTCTGTAGAGAAAGTAACTGCATATTTAAAATTGGTGGCATGTGGTTTTATTTCTTTGCAGTGTGGTGTGTCAGTCTCCCAGTAACTTGAGTGCTATTCCAGGGGCTCTTGAGTATGTAACAAGAGCGTCTGAGCCCGGGTCCAGAAATAGAGTTATGTTAGGTCTGAGCCTCAGTTTGTTTGGCTCTCCTAATTAAGCTGGGGCTGTGCGAAGAGCAGAGCCCGGCACGATAATGGTTTCTTCATTCATCGTGAGTCTTAGACACATTTTGACACTGAACTGGCAATTGTGGAAAGAGACTTTGAAAGTATTGCATAAATCGCGCTCATTAGTTGGAATGTCAAAAGAGGAGACAGGCGGTATGGGAGTCTAATGGTTTTGGCTTTCTGTTTGTTTGTTCGTGTAGGTGTGTGGGAACGGGTGGAGCACATTAATGTCATCTGCCAGCAATTCTTTGTTCCTCCATACCACTGTTTTACAACATGTCTTTAACTCTGCATGTTTTCAGTTTTGCCTTACGGTACATTATTAAATGTCGGTGAGGTGTCTGGCTAATGCTGTGTCTGTTAGGCGGCTAAAAGTAGCCATGTGAAAGTGCTAGCATAGAAGTAGGTGGGACTTGGCAACAGAAAATGTTGTATAGTTAGGTTCCCATTCCACAGGTTGCTAATCATGCTGCAGCCATTCAGCATCCATTCCTATTCTGCTGTTTATATTTTTGTCACCCACCGTGTCATTGCACGGCCAGATGCACAGCAACAGTCAGTACATCTCAGATTAGAGGTTAGTCACACTGCTCTTTAGATTTGTCTTTGCAATGCATGCAAGAAAAAACTGAAAAAGAAAAAAATTGAATTGGAGGCACTTTACAGCATTTTAGTAGCCCTGTGGAAGTTCTTCATGCAGGAAAATGTCTGCAGCATAGTTGGTTTATTGGTGGTTTTATTTAATTTGAGCAGGATTTGTAACAGCTGATTTTGCTTTGGATTCACCTGGAAACACAAAGTGACTGAAAAATATGCAAACATTTTTCCAGTAAGACCAAGCCCTTTAAATTAAACTATGGAGCGTCACATGAGTTATGTTATGGACTGTTAGGTGTGTTTTTGCCTCTATGTTTAGTCCTGTGTTGTTAGATAAGCTGTCCTTTGTTGAGAAATTACGGTTTGTTAAGTTTGCTGAACGAAGCAGGCGAGAAGAGGAATTGCTTCAAAACCTTCTGAGTTTTAATCTTTAGTGTGCAATTTGTGGGAAGACTCTGGTTCTCCCTACAGCAGGGCAGTGTTGACCTTCTTGAGCTACACTGTATTGTGTCTGGAATCAGAATACAGTTGAAGGGAGATGGGGAAACGGGACAAACCAGCTTTAGTTTTGGATTTCTACGGTTGTCAGTTATCGCAAACAAAGATTCAGCTGTTGTATGGTTGTCAGACAGGCTTGATGACACGAGAAAGGTATCTATTGTGTCGCAACAAAGTAGACACTTCTCCCCTTGTGAAATTCTTTACAGGCTTATTTTGGTTCTTCCAGACATATGTGAGTGTGTAATTTTCAAGCCTTGCTCGATTTACAGTGCTCATGCCCTTCGGCTTGTGTATCATGCTCACACGTGAAGCGCTTGTCTGTTGGTGAAGGAGTCTTTTGCATTGCTTTCACATGATCCAGGTCAAATACACAACCAAGTTAGATCAAACAATCCTGCTTCCAAATATGGTTGTGAAATTATTTTTGTTGTATTTATTGCCACTCATGCTAAAAAATATGTGACATTGCTGCCAGCTGAGTTTAAATTGAGTTGACTTCATACTTCATTGACATCTTTGATTAGTAGAGCGCATTCCTGGCGTACCGTAACCCCCTTTTTTTTTCTAATCCCCCCCCCTCCCCAGTGCTCTCTGACTAGCCAGGGTATCAGCCCCTGCTCCACACTGACCAGCAGCACGGCGTCTCCCTGCACTGACAGCCCATGTTCCACCCTCAACAGCACAACGAGCCGCCCGCCGCTCAGCCGCTCCAGCCCTTGTGGAACCATCACCAGCCCCAGTTCCACGCTCGAGAGCAAGGACAGTGGGATCATAGGTGAGGCTGCCTAACACCTTCCTCATCGTCCTCCAGTGGTTTATATGGGACAAGAAAAACCTGTGGCATTCATAGATCACTGTGCCCTTAGCTAAAGGTACCATGTGGTATTCTGCTGATTGATTGTGATGATAATGAGGCTTATGGCTGCAAACAGACTGCTAACCAGGGTTGCAGGGTTGCATCAACGTAATCGATGTTGATTACGCTGATTTCCGCCAAAAGCGTTCAGGCGTGATGTAAACATTCATACCAAATGACGCCATCTCCCGCTCCCAGGTACGCTGGATTTTCTTTCAAAAGAGATTCATTAAGCTGGATGTTTCCTAAAAACGAAACAGGCGACTGCTTTCTAGCCTCAAACTGTTTCAGAGCGTGTGTCGTTTCCTGTTGTGTTTCAGACTCATTGGAGATTTCCAAGATCAGATTCTCTTGGCTAGTATTGTGACGCTGCCGTTCACTGGATTTGCAAGTTTTACACAGTTAGTTTTTGAGCACAGACAACTAAAGAACATGGTTTTCAATCAGTGTCGCGCTGTAAGTGGATGTAAGCACAGATAAATAACAGTTGTATTTCCGATTACAATTAGCACAAGGGAGTGAATTTAAGTCATACTTACAGTAAAACTATCTTTACAGTTAATCAAAAAATATAATGGCAGAATATGTTGTTATAATATACTGGTAAATTTCCTTTTTTGTTTTAAGCTGAACAAGGTAATGCATTGTACAGTAATGCCTTTGGGAAACCATGCACAGTGAATCAATAACATAGTTAAATTCATTCTAGCCACTACAGAGCAATGACTAAAATCTCCCGCTAGCCTCTGACGTGCCACGGCCACATGTCCAGAGCTACACTGAGTTTCATAAGAACATAGGTAATGCTCACACACTGAGTCGTCTTTTCAGCTTTCCTTATATTCACAAGTTACATTGTGTGCCGTGGAGCCGTGCTATTTTTAATTTGCGCTCTGAGAATTGTTACCTGATGTGATTTAGATTAAAGAAAACAAGCCTGTGAGGTGTCAATCATTTATCATTCTGTTAAACCCATCGGGACTGAATAGCATTTGCGTCACATTATATTCATCCTCTACTGTGTCAGATATTGGGTTCGTATAAAGCTGTTCCCGTATGAGAGAGCATTGAGGTGACAGTTGCCACAGTTTGACGCTGTGCTGTATCTCCGTAATAACCCTGTAAGACATCTGGGGATTTACACAAGCTGACAGGAAGATGGCTTAGTCTATTGATGCATTAATTCATCTGCCGTTTCTACTCACAAAACCTCCGGTGGCTATAAAAATGTTAGGATTGCATTCTGTAAATGGGTTTTGAATATTTGCAGTGAGGATTGAATAGTAAATTAGAACTGCATGATCCTTTGGTTGCTTGCAGTTGAAATATTTTTCTTCTTTTCTGAAGACACTGGTAGATTTTTTTTGGGGGGGGGGAAGCAGCAGACTAATGTAGTTTTCTCTTGTCTACGTGTGAACTAACAGGGGAATCACATTTTAGGATTCTTTCAGGAAACAGGCTGTCATGATAGTTGTGCAGCAGTAATACGTATCAAAGCCAAATATTAGACAACAGCTTGATTTCCAATACTCCAGAGCTGACATAACTGATTACCACCAGCCAGTCATTCTGTCCCCCCCAGAGCAATATCATCGCCAGCCGCTAAATAATTTATAGGAGCTGTGATATTATCTTCCAGCTTGGAGCAGCGACACCACCCAGGATCAAGCAGTAGCTACAGTCAACGTGGCTGGTCTTATATCAAAATGAATTTAGTAAGAGTAGGCCTTAATGCAACATTCGTCCACAGTCTAGCATGTAATTGGAAAGGTGGTTAAATGAGTTAACATGAAATGAAATGAGGCCACTTTAAACATAGTTTGAGTGGTGACTCTTATCTCAGTCTCCTTGTGCTCCTTGTTTTGGTCCCAGTAGACTTGAGTCAATGAATGAGAGAGGATCAGCAATATGATACCAAATTTGCAGAAATCCATGAACTTCTTTGCTTTTGATCAACTCGCTACTGCCTCTCCACCACCGACCAGTATTTACTGTGTATCCATATGAAAACCAAATGCTAACTGACTGTATGTATTAGTTGAGGCTAACTAGCAATATAAGAAGCAGTTAAATTGTTGACTCTAAGGATTTCACTGACCGGCCCCTCCAGTCTTATATGTGCAGCAGCACCCTATTAAATTAAATTGTTATATTGCTGACTCTGGCATTAAGCTAGTCTACTGTGTACTTTTGTGCATGGTTGAGGGGCGTTAAGAACCGCTGGTCTACAGCATCCCACCCGCCCGCCTTGGTGAAATTGCGTAGGGAAGAAAAGAACAAAGCTGTGGCGCGTCCACAAGTCAGATTCCTGCCTGTGATTAATGTCCCCTGTTTCACTCTTACTCTCGTTTCAGAGCAGCATTTATTTGACTTTGTGCTGCATTAAAAGCTCATTGGTGGAATTGGTGAGACATTGCAACGTTTTAACATTTACAAAACAGCTCACACAGGAGTTTGTGCTTGAGAAGAGGAGGGGGAGAACTTGTAACAGGCCTTAAGGAATGGCTACACACAGCTCCTCGTATGATTAAAAAGTCAAGGTATCCCTAGGTGTGAATAAATAATAATGTATACTTTGCCAGGGCCTGTGGTTCAACCAAGTGAGCAATCAATCTAACTTTTAATGCCATGCTCGGAGCTGGTATATACAA
Organism: Planiliza haematocheilus; assembly: GCA_005024645.1. Taxonomy (NCBI): domain Eukaryota; kingdom Metazoa; phylum Chordata; class Actinopteri; order Mugiliformes; family Mugilidae; genus Planiliza; species Planiliza haematocheilus. The sequence continues at coordinate 7,328,671 of SRSE01000725.1, forward strand.
TACGTGACTGCTGTAGTGAGTGACTTTATATTTGCCCAGGTACACAGTGCAGGACTCACAAGGTCCAAAATGTGTTTGCTATATTAATATTAGTGATGATGCAACGTGCCGCGGCATTATGAAATCCAGATTAGCAGTGTGTGATGCAAACACAGCCAGTTGGCTGGTCAGTTCTAGTCCGTTGCCTGTGCTGATGTTTCTGTATCCAGCTGCCTGGCATTGTGTAGCTCTGGCCCTCCACTCAGCTTTAAGGATTGTGTTAGATGGCTGCGTTGGCCCAGGGGAGGATTAAAGGATTTGTCCGCCTATAAGCAAAACACCTGTCTGGACTCAAACATGTTTTTCAAGGCTTTCTTCATTCTTCACTTTATGTAAGTATGAATTCACAGTAGCATGTCCAGTGGTTTAACACCGATCAGGCATAACATTATGAACACATTCCTGATATTGTGTAGGTCTCCCCTTTGACTCACCAGAGAATGGACATGGGCCTTCTGAGGGTGTCCTGTGGCATCTGGGAACAGTGTCTGGCCTCTGGATCATCCCACAGATTCTTGATCAGTTTGGGATCTAGTGAATTTGGAGGCCAGGTCACCACCTTGTGCTGTTTTTCATGTTTTTTTTTTTTTAGTTGTTCCTAAACTGTTTTGTCAGGCTGCATCCTGTTGGCATTGCAATGGGGTTGGGGTATCTGATCTGGTGGGTGCTACATGTCTAAGTAACATCCACTTGAATGCCAGGTCCAAAAGTTTTCCAGCAGAACACTGTATGGTCACAAGATGGTCAATGTTATTTACTTCTTCTGTCAGTGGTCATAATTATATGCGTGATCAGTGTACTGTATGATATTGAAATGACGATCCTTAAATAGACCAAAAGACATGAGAACAGTCTGGGCTGAAATAAACTCAACAATCTGTGCTATCATTGCTTTCCAGTTTTCATTAGTGGAACCAGACTGTGGCTGTAAATATAAAATAAGCTTCTGAACAGTGTTGATAAGGGCAATGAGGGAAAGCAGGGACTTAAAGTTAAAAGTTCTATTACAGCTCAGTATCTCCAATAGATTAATACAGATAAATGTTCTCAGCACACAAAGCACATTACTGTGATATATCTTGCCCCCTGGCCTCATCTTACTTCCCTCACTTGCTGAAATTCCCTTCTCCGTTTTCATCTCCTCTCAGCCACCATCACTAGTTCTTCTGAGAATGATGATCGCAGTGGCTCCAGCCTGGAGTGGAGTAAAGATGGCAGCCTAAGAGGCAGCGGGCGCCATGGCCTGGCACAGAGCGTGCGGGCTGACACCTGCTCTCCTGTGGCCGAAGAAGACTCCAGCAGTGCCACGGCAACTCCAGCCGACACCCCGTCCAGGACAGACCAGCAGCACAACACATCAGCAGGAGGACCTGGTCCACCACAGCCTCCAAGTCACTCACCTGAGGGACCCATTCCATACCCACCGCAGACGACATTGTCCCTCATGATGCCAAGGCCAAACTCTGTAGCGGGTAAGAACCCTGTGTGTTTGAGTCTTGACACCCGGATGTTAATAGCTGAACAGGAAGGGGTTCTGTATACTGAGACTGTGACTGTCTCACTGCATTGCATTGCGAGTCAGCTCAACACACTGATGTGACATGTGCCTGAGGCTGACAAGTGGCACGTCACTTTAGTCCATGCAAGTGGTAGACACAGAAGTGCACAAGCATGTGTACTGATACAGTCTATGACATGAGAAGTTAGTAGTTCCAGAGAACAGGTTAGGCTTTTCAGAGCGGGGCATCAAGGCAGAGGTTTGGGATTAGGCAGCTGTCGTGTGTTGTGCCTCAACGTGCCTGCTGTGTCGGACCTACGCACAAGCCACTGTTTGGTTGATCTGTTCTGCATTCCTGCCCTGGAACCTCCAAGTTGCGGTTCAGCTCACCATATCCACACAGCTGTCACAGTTGTTGATATTCCCCACTAACCCCTTTTCCCTCATGTCTTTTCCACCCTTTTCTATTCCCAGCTCTCCATCATGCTGCTGTCCTCTGTTTTGCCATTGGGGCTTTTGACCTTGGCCCTGTTGCCGAACGTTTTACGCATTCATTTATGTCTTTATAACTGTGGTGATGTCTAAAAGCGGGGTAAAAAAGAGATAAAAATAAATAAATAAAAATATATAAACAAAAAAAAATCCTCACTGAATGCCATGGTTGAACTGGTATTTGAGAACTATTATTTTAAGCTCTGTTAAACCCTCAGGATTCACAAAGCCAGGGACAGTTGTTGGATTTTAAAGGGCATGACTCAAGTGTTTGATTGACAGACCAAAGATAAAATAGTATGAGTAATAGAGATGTAGTCAACCAAAGAAAATCCGGAAATCGCTCCCACTTTTCAAACAGTCACTTGGTTGCGGAAGAAAAAATACTGCATTTTATTCCTAGATTTACTAAATCGGCTTTAATTCTCTGAGTGCACTTTATCTGGTAACCTTATTAACCCCAAAGAATTATATATATTAATAATCATTTTAACATATTTGCTTTTTGATGGTGTGCCTCCCCCAGCTCCATTTGGGTGAATTTGGTGGTAGAAACCAAAGTTGTGGATTGTATTTCCCCGCAATAAAAATGTCAGTCACCTTAATCGCCCCCATTGATCGTTGCCTCAGTTGCACCAAGTTGAGATTAGTTCAGCTTGGTGCCGGGCCACATAGCACTGACCAAAGCTATTTTGTCTTTTCTGCAGAATTTCATTAATATTTTATAGTCCATTGTCACCACACTGCTGCTCTTCTTGTGTATATTCTCCTTAAGACAATGGATTAATCCTGTAATTCTATCCATTTTCTCCTAATGAAAGTATCATTTACGATTGCCTGGCTAAATTCTCATTGGTCAGTCAAGCGCTAATCAACTAGCCAATTGACCAGCCAACGCTGTCGTCCTAATGAGTTGCGTTTACGGTATAAAATACTGTAAAACCAAAGCCAAAAAAAACAACAACCACTAAATACTAAGGAAAATTCAATCTACATTAAAGGAAAATGTAGATTGGATGGAGGATAGGCTAACCTTCACAGTCTGTAGTGCAGATAAAAAGTATACCCTGCATTGTGTAAGCAGAGAGCTCCGCTGGTGGGATGAAATCATAGGAAATTACAGCAGCAGGGGCAGAAACTGCAGAAAGAAGCATAAAAAGTGGACTCAGGTCAGATGAGTGGCCAAAACAGAGACAAAGAGTCAATGAGAAACCTTGCTGGTTTGCTCAAATCCAGCAGAGAGGAGAATGGGCAGTATGTCCTTGACCATGTGAGAGTTTTTGCTAGGAGATATTTTATGATGAATATGTGTTCCCTAGGAATATGTTCTTTTTTCATTCACCTTTTTTGCCTGGATGCAGCAGCTGCCAAAGCTCAAATGCTTTGCTCCTTCCTCCCATGGTTTGATTAAATTCAGTAACTTTTACCTGCCAGATTAAAGTGTTTCTGCTCTTTGATTATATCTGCCTCCTCATCTTTATTTTGTGTGGCATAAAGCTGAACGGTCCAGACACGCACATTCTCTCTTAAAACAAACAGAGCAGGAAATATCCGACAATTTATGTGCGCTTGTTTCCGTGTGCGCTCCCGGAGTTAGTTTATGGGCTGATGTCATAGTTATGCAGTGTTGCCCTCTGGGGACCTGCAGAATTCACACCTTAGATTTTACGCTGTGTGACAAAACCCTGGGAGAGGATGTCAAGGACATGGTGAGACAGCTACGTCTGCGCCTAAAACCGGTCTGTGTTGGTGTCATGTTGTGACATGGGCAGCGCCTCTCTTCAGATGATCCTCAAGGAAATTGTATTCGATGCCAAATAATGACTTTAAAGAAGTAATTACTGAAGCAGGAAGACGCTAAATGGAGAAGTCTTTGTGAGAAGCAAACACAAAATGTAGTCATCATTAGTTTATTCACTCTGTGTGCCAGAACCTTGGTAACTATTGTTAGTTATTTGTTTGTCGGCCAGCATATCGAATACTGAGTCTGATATGAAAATTCATTCATTTTGCTGATAGATATTAAGAAAGGACAAGGAGGTCCAACATGAAAATAAATCTAAAGGCTGAATTGTGCTCTTTCTTTATAGGAGCTAAAATGAATCTTCTCTCCCATAGCGACAGGGCTCTTTTTAAGGCATTCTTTGAGGAGCTGAAAGAAGCTCTGAGTAGAACCACTGCTCCTTGAAACTGAAAGGAGCAAATTAATGTTGTTTGGGCATCAGGGGGTGCACAGGAGGCATCCAACTGGGAAGGCCTGGATCTAGCGTGGGAATGCCCGAGACTCCCTGGGAAAAGCTGGTCTGTGTGCGGCTTGGGAAAGGACTTCTGGGCAGGCTACCTTGGTTAGCTCATTGCTACTTTTACCCTGTTACGGATGAGAAATGGGTTTATGTATGCACTCAGGACGCGATTATTTTTGTACAATCGGTCGAAATGTCATGACTGTTAAACTATCTGTGGTACTGTTGAAGCAGAATTGTACTCTTCAGACAGTTGTGACTGTTGTGACAGTTGTTCTGTGCAGTGTCACTGTTAATGTGGTGTTAATGTACAGGTTTTTATAGACACTGCCTTTGTAGTGACTGGCTAAGAGCATCATATACAACTGCAGATAGCTGGAGGTTAGCTGAGGTGTGTTTTGTCCATCTGTCCATTGCCAATCAACGTGGACCTCCAGAATGCTAGCTATGCATGTAGAAGGAATGTCTGCGTATTGCTGAGAAGTGTCGTTCGCACTGCCTCGGTGAATACACACGGGCGTATCGTGTAGCAGGGTTACTCCGGTACTTCTGTGGGAACAGCGCTGTGCGGAGCCTACACGTGCTGTGGCAAGTTGAGCAAATGTTGGCACACACCACCTGTCAGACTGAATTTAGACGTCTCATTAGGAACATTAGATTGTTAGTTGGTAGTTTAGGGACTAATCGGCAAGGAGTCGTCTTGGCTGCCATTTGTAGAATATTTTCTTCTCTGTCTTGTGAGGCAGCATGAAAGTGAACCCCCCTATTGATATCTATTAAATGTATCAAAATCTATAGCGTTTAAAGGTCACAGCTTATACCCCCGTGTAAGGAATGTAAGGTACATAGAGAGGCTAAAAGAAATATGAATAGCTTTTTCCTGAGCTTGTTGGTGCTTTGAGACAGCCTCTATGGATGCAATTAGCCTCCTGTGAAAGTGTAGTCCACTCCTCTGTCCACAGCCCACTATTAGAAACCTGCAGAAGCTGCTCTCAACTAACAAACAGTTTCCTGTGAGAAGTAAAATTTTGTTTCACTCATTATAACTAAGTCAAAACCAAATCTTATTTCTATCCATTATGTTACGGCATTAGCTATGGTATACCTATCAAATAAATATGAAATATTGAAAGCCAGACTAGGGAAGAATAGCAGTAGGAATTAATCAGAGATTTGAGAAAGAAAAATATGATTTTACCAAATATTGGATAAATCACATTATAGAAAACTAACTTATTTAGTCAGTGTCCCTCAAAGAGTGCTATAAAAACAAGAATGTAATGCTGTTGTTTAATTGATGCGCTCAAAATTGAAATGATACTAAATAGATTGCGGTGAGAGTAATTTATTTGTAATCAGCTCATTTTACTGATTAAATCTGTAAGGCTGTAGAGATGGAGAACATGCAGTTAACTGTTGGTGGTATCAGCTGCTGTTTGTTGGGGATGTTTTTAGACGGATTGTCCAATTATAACTTCACATAATGTCAGATTATCAGTAAGTAAAACACACTACAGAGCTTCAGTCTCTTTTCTTTTACCATTCTCTCACTGAGGACCAGCCACATATAATCTGTAAATTTGTTTTTTAGACTCTAAGCCTTTTTCTAAATGCAGAGTTTCCCTGTTATATCTGGAGGATTAGAAGCTGTTCTTGGATACATTTTCCTCTTTCTGACTGGCGTGAGAATTCATAGAACCAGAGTTACATTTGTAACTACTGTTTTAAGGCCTTTAGGCTATTCTGTCGCATTGGGTTTCTTCCCTCTTCAATTCTGCCAAACAAATCATTGATTGTTAAAATAAAATGCAGTTGTACTGGTGCAGAAAATGAATCACACACACCAGATATGGCATTACAGTCAGCACGGTGACTATCAAATATTATATATTAACACATTTAATTCAGTGCATCAATGCATCAGTGATGCCAGCCTCTATGTATGAAACACACGTGGCTTTGTAAAAAGTATTGACAGAATTTCACTTTATGTGTCTAGGACTCTCAGCAACCCTTTCTCTTCACTGTGCTTAGGTGAATATAATCATATGAGCTGAGCTTTTTTTTTGGCCGTATTAGATGTAGCTGCGGTAATTCCATGGTTTTTGAAATCTTATCTTGAGCTGCTTGTGGTTGGGCTGCTAAGATGAAGTTAGGGTTACTCTGGTTGAGGAACGGTGCCACAGTTCGTTTGGCCATTCAGGAGAGCTTTGTGGTTTGAGGCATAATGTTTGTTTTAACTCCAAAGTCCCCTGTACCTCTGGCAAAACTCATGGTCCAGTCCCTCTTCACAAGTGATAATGGTTTAAAGACTCTCTGTTGGACTGTGTCCTCACCCAGTCTGTGTACTGTTGACAGGAGGAGATTTTATTTCGCTACCAAAACCTTGGGGAATATTGACAAGGTAACATTTAAATGCATTTGTTTTATTAGAAAGACAAAAGCCATCTTCCCTTTTCTCATGTGAATATAATCAGCGATCCAGTAAGTTTAGCTGAGGTCAGACGGTAATTAGAAAACCATGACTCTCAAAGTGGTGCAGCCCTGAAGTTATGACTTTTTAAATCCAATATGTTGTAGTCTGCCGTTGGTACTGGAGCAGCAAGGCATATTTATTGGCTGAATCTATAAGTTCATGTCTTTTCTGGTACGTTTTGAGACCATGTCATTGCTGTTTCCTAAGGCTATATTGCCCCATTTCAAGACGTGCCTGCGTGTTGTCAGCGTTCCTGACGTCTCCAGGTAGCCATGGAGCTCACCTCGGCCTCCAGCTTTGTGTAGACATTGATCGGTTTAGTCCAGAGACAGAAATGAAAACAAAAAGGAAGCAGATAACTAATTCATATCCTCCAGCACTCTGAAAAGGTCACAGAGGCATCTTCTAAAAGATCCATTTTCAGATAGTTGTTTGGTGCTTGTATGTCACAGCAGGAGCAGAAGAAAAGAACAGACATCAATCTATTTGAGTTTTGAGGAGCCATTTAAAATTCTGCTCAGTGACCTTCCAGGAAGAGATCGGGACTCGTCAAATGTCCAGTCTTATAGGAGCAGTGTATTAGATCTGTACTCTCTGCCACCTCAGAGCTTTGTTTGACAGCATCCTACTGTTGAACGGATTTTAAGAAACTGTTTTGACGTCACAGATTTGAGATTTGACCTGACTTGTCTTTCATGTTAAATCTCAAAAAATCTAAAGCTACTCTCTGTTTGTTGTGCTTTTGAGTTTGTACAGTGCAGTCAGTTATATCTGTTTATTGGTAAGTCTGTTGGTCAGTTGATTTGTTGGTTGGCTGGTCCACCACTTTTGTATTGCCATATTATTTAGGCATTGACGTTAACCTAACACAATAAACTAAAAGAGTGAACTTGCTAAACATGGCATTCACAAATTTGTGTGCTCGCATTGAGCTCAGAACACTACATTGTCTAAACACATGAAAGTTTTTTAATAGCTCCAGTGTGGTTAATAAACTGATCATATTTATTTTGTTTTGAATTACACCCGACTGGCCACAGCTGGGAGTCGGTGGTTTTCCTCTCACTGTCTCTGGCAGTTTTTTACCCCGATCATGTGTGCTTCACACAACAAGCTCCACCATTGTTCAGCTCCATATTACATTTAGACGGTTAGGGCTACAGTTGGCGCAGAGGCAGCGCGCTCTGCCAAACCTATTGATGGAGGCAAATGTATCACATGGTGAGAAAATGTCCTGTTAATGCAGCAGCTGGAAACGCTGTCTCTCAAACTGAGAATTTATGACATTCCACATAAACTTTGTTTTCCTCTTGTGCTTACTCACCTTAAGATGAGGGGATTTTGATCAGGCTGGGAAAGGGCTGGAGCTAGAGGTGATTTTAATGTGTTTAGTGTAGGCCTGTGGCTCCGCAGCTGGCGGTGTGGGGGGGCATGGCTTCCTCACCAAACGGTACACACAGGCGCACACAAAAACACACATATGGCACGCTAAAAAAATAAAATTAGGGCAAATACAATTGCAAAAAAGTAGTAAGGTTATAGCACTTTATCATATGGTTGCACCTAAGTAAAATTACAATGTTTATTATTATTGGGAACCATCGGTATAGACAATTCATCTCCATCTTCACAGCTCATCACAGATAGATTTAGATGGGCTGTTATAATTATTTCCCTGTCAGTGTTTAGCACTTAGCCTAATGGGTTAGCCTGTTTACTATGGGATTTTTGAATAATTAGATGGAAAGTGTAACATAAAGTAATCATTCTCCCATTGCCTCCAAGGGTAACCCAGTTGGAATCAGACTTCCATTTGTGTTGCAGTATTCAAATATTTTGCATTTTAGAGGGAATTTTCACAGTCAGACAAATCATTTCCTTGTCTTAGTCGTACAATATCACACAGTGGTTTCAGTATACTGTGCCACAGGCAGGGGTGCATCCACTGGCAAAGGGGAACGTGAAGTCAGGTCAGGCAGTTGAGAGAGGGCAGTGGCTGAAGCAGAGGAGCTCAGTCCACTTCTCTGTTCTGTCATGGGAAACACAGAACAGAAGGTTTCAAAGGGCAGACCTGCCTGAGAGGAAAAAAAAGAAAAGAAAAGAATCCCATTTTCATCAGAATAGAGTCTGACACATTTGTACGGCTTCAAAGTCACTGCTCGCACACACTTCAAGGTATCATGTGTGTTTTATCAATAAGAGGGGATGTGCGGGAATAGGGAAGGAATTCAGAGAGTTGAGGGGAGGAAAGGGACTGAAGAGGAGGATTTGAAGGATGTGAAGGAATCCTGTGGGAACTCTTGGGCCTTGAAAGGAGCGTCGATAACGTGCAATATGACTTAACAAAAAGGAGAAAATAGAAATGGTGCGGGATGTGTTCGTCACAAACAGGAATAAAGGAGCGTGTGGAGTAAAACTCCGGTAGCAAGTCAAATATCTTTACATTACCGTGCGTCTGGTGTTGATAAACATCCACTGTGGCTTTTTTATTCAGTACATAAAAACTAAATAGAAAAACGTCTTTTGGGGGCTCACTGTAGTCAGTAGTAGGCTTTAGTGGCGACTTGCTGTAAAGATTTGATTTCCTGTCAGTTCATACATATCCCTCTCCTTCACCTCCCACAGTATCCATGCCATATTATTTCTTGTACTCGTTTCACATATTTCTCTTTCTCACCCCTGCCACACCCCTCTCCATCCAGGACTGTTGATTAATACCACTGTAGTCACCGATTACAAACTGTAATCAGTCACCAGAGACCGAATCCACTTGTTTTTTTCCATTTTTATTTCCTCTAATTCTCTGATACGAATGCATGCACTTGGGCTGACATGACATGTGCCTGTGTGTCACAAATGTAGCGAGGGTGACGCTCTTTTGGACGGCGCCGCGTTCATTTAGCAAGTGCCTAATGCTGCGGGTGCTGTGTGTGGGTGAGCAGCAGAGAGGGGGTAGCCAAGCCCTCTGCTAAGCTGCCAGTGTGTCCGCGAGGGAGCAGTGGGGCGGAGGAATCGTTTCTGTGCCCCTCGGTGAGCTCATCCACCAGGAGGACTCTCAAGAGGTTTTAACTGAGGGTCCCGCACCCTGCATGACTGCCCCAGTATTTAATTTCCATGCTGGGTAAAAGGGGATCCACTGTCAGTCCTGGCTTTGCTGTTGGATGTTAGTAGCTGTAGCTTTAGGATCAGATTAGTTTTGTTGTTGTATTGATTTGTTTTTTGTTTCTCCCCTTTTACTTTGTTTGCTGAACGTTTGTCCAACATAGTGATTTGCAAAAGCACAACCCGCTCCAATAAAAGTAACGTCAGGGCCCTCTGTTATACCAGTCGATGTTGTATTGATGGCAGCTTCCTCGGCGACTGTTGCCAGCAGACGGGTTTTAATTAGTGGTACATTCCAGAGAGTGAGTTAGCGACCGAGTGAGGGAGTGAGGAGAGCGGTTGAGCGTTTGTGACACACTCAGCTCCCAGCTGAGGCTGATGTGGGAGAAAACAGATGCTTCGGGTTGTGCTCTTCTACGGGGCCAGGGGAGCATGGGTCACGTTGGTGATGGCACCGCTGAAAAACGAGCAGCGGCTGGAGGAAAATCCTTATTGCGCTAATGCACATCTTTATTAGGTTAACAAACTATGGCTCATACTTCAAACCACAATTGCTTTGTAATCACTGACTCATCAAGTCGTTCATGTGTGCAGCTTAGTTACGGATTGAAAACATCTCCTGCTGTGAGACTCCTTCTACTTCAAATTTGAATTCTAATGAAATCTGGATAGACTTTAGCTTTGAATATCCAAGTTGTGAACTGGATTTATTATTACAGATGAGTTTTACAGATATGGCAGCCTGTTTTACATTTAAGTGCTGTGATGAAAGTCATACGCCCTGTACATTAGTAGCAGTGTCTGAGGAGAACGGCAGTGAGCCAGCAGTGGAACATTTCTATAGCTTGCCACAACTAGCTTTGTATTTTTATGAAAGGTAAATGTAACCTGCGCTCTCTGTGGAGCCCAGCGGGGTTGTTTGTGGGGACAGACCTCTCACTGCTGTATTGTGTGTAGCTGTCAGCTCAAATCAAAGAAAAACGAAGCATGTCTGTCTTCACTTTGGGATACTGCCATTCCTCCTGCTACAGTATGCTGGTACTTGCACACAATGGCCCCAAGCAAACTGCAAATGTCAGAGCACACTGGCTCACCTCTCCTTCACTCATCTTCTCTCCGAGATGGCATGTTTTACTCTTGTGCGTCGGTTTTTCTCTTTATAGTTGTTGTGACAAATACACTCAAGAGGCACCGGAGCGTCTTCTTCCCTTTTATTTTTGTCACGTCTGTGTCTCCGTTCACAGCAACCAGTTCCACAAAGCTGGAAGACCTGAGCTTCCTCGATGAACAGCGCAACACTCCCCTGCGGACATCCATACGCCTACCCTGGCATAACACAGGAGGAAGGCCTCCTCAGGACTCCAAAGGTGACTGTGTGTTATTCTTGTAGATGTACAGAAAATTACCAGTGCTGTGAAAATGCCTCAGCTAATGTATTTTGCAGCCAGTTCACTTATTCTGAAATAACGTTTGAAAATTACCCCTGCAAACCTTTACAGGAAAATTGGTTTTAGATATTGGATTGATTGATGGGTGCTGTAATTTGTTAGATGTAGGCTTCACAAAGAGGATTTATTAACAGTAACTTTTGTTAAAACATACTCATGAATATATTAGACGATAAGGGGAAAAAATAAAGCTCACTCTGTCAGTTTGTGGATCGTAGACTGTATAAATATGTGTTGCCACTTCCTTGCACTGGCCAAACATTTTTCCGGGGATAGAGGCAGTGCCATCAGCGCTACCTTTCCAAAAAAAATGTTTTAAAACTCTCTGCCGCTTTACTCATCCAAAAATTGATACTTGAACATGCATGACACCCTTGGATGAAAAAAAAATCTGATGTGTATTTTAGTCTTTTAGTTTGACGCAAGTCCCATCCACTAACATGGAGGGGGCGGAGCTTGTGACCTATACTGCAGCCAGTCACCAGGGGGAGCTCTACTTGCTTTAGCTTCACTTTTTAGGGGCAATTCAGTCGCCCATCTTTATACTGTCTATGGTCTGGACATAGACATGTTAATATCTTTTATTTATGAAAGTTTGGTCTGAGCTCAATGTAAATAACCACAAATTAAAGGCCAGAGTCTCTCACCAATTGTTTCATTTCTAAACTGCGGTGCCTGAGTGCAAACAATTACGTACTGTGCAATATAAACACTGACTAAGCACGTGCGTGTTGTGCTTTCACTTGTTTTTGATTTTTTTTTTGCATGTAAAATTGGGTATTATTTTCATTGTTCTACCAACTTTATGCTGGTAATTAGTTTCAAATCCTTAGTGTCCCTTAAAAATCCCACACAACGAATAACTGAGCAAGTCATCACTAGATATTCACACTATTTATCCCAGTGACGGTGGATTAAGTTTCATGTATGTGGACAGTGAGACGAGCATCTGTTCAGTCTGTTTTGTTGTGCTCTATGTGTATGAATGTGTTTGGTTTTACAGCTCTGTTATAGCCAGGGAGTGCAGACAGTCTCATGACTCTCAGTCTTACAGTCTAAAACAAATGGAAATCTTTTCTTGACTGAAGGGACTGAAAGCATGAGGGAATTCAAATTGCTCTTGGCCATTGTTGCTTGTTCATTAAAAGTTATTAAAAAAAAATGGAAGTTGAAGGTAACATTACGTGTAAAACCACAAATCGTAGGCAGTTTGCAGTAGTGGCAGTAGTGATGTCAGTGGCTATGGGGACGGTAGCGCTAGGATCAGAGTTTTCGAGTGTTCCTGAGTGAACGAGTGTTATGTGATATAATTAGCGCTGAAGTGGACCAGATAGAGTCCACTTAAATTAACATTAATCAGCTCTAATGTTCTGGGTTTTGATGTACTGCATGTGGTGCACTCCCGAAGGCTGAAATAATTGAGATACTTGAAGCATTCCTTAACAACTTGTCCACAGTTGTTGGCAGGTTTGACAGTAAGAGAACTGATGAATTCATTGTGGGAGAAATTAAGGCTGAACTAGAAGACAGTGCTGTAGTGAAGATGCCGATATTAGAAAGAAGTTTTAAGGTTTGACAAGATGAAAGGCATTGAGATGAAAACCGAAAGCAGCATCTTCAGTGTTTGTGGAAAAAATAACAGCAAACCCATAATTTAAATGTACTTCCTTTTTGCCTCAGCTCGCTTTGCTCCCTACAAACCGGTGGACATCATGCTCAAGCCCTTGCTGTTTGAGGTTCCCAGCATCACCACAGACTCGGTATTCGTGGGCAGAGACTGGCTGTTTCAGCAGCTCGAGGATGTCCTGAAGGCCGGCGAGTCCACCGAGAACCACGGCGCCGTTGTGGTGGGCAGCGTGGGTTACGGAAAGACGGCCATTATCTCGAGGCTCGTGGCGCTGAGCTGCCACGGGGGACGCATGCGGCAGATCGCGTCCAACAGTCCCAGCGCCTCCCCTAAAAGTAACAATTTTGGTATTTGAATGAGAGCACGGCATTAACTGCACATTTTCTAGTTTGTTATTATAGCTTGTATAGTATTTATGTATTAGCTAGAGGCTGTGCAATAATCGAAATTGCTTACCTAATATTAAAGGTATTTCACCAATTTAGCCCATTTATGCTGCTTGACTCTCTGTTAATGGTTGTTTATGGCTTTAAAGACCGTGTGTGTCGATGTATTCCAGGTGGTGGGGGATCAAGCACAGAACTTCCCCTCAGCCAGCCCCCACAGCCCACTCCACCATCCAGCGCCACCAACACTTTGAGGACAAACAGTTGCCCCGGAACCCCTGAGATGCAGCGGCGCAGGGAGGAGGCTGTCAAACGTCTGGCTGCAAAGGTATGACTGTAACTAAATGCAGATGAGTTAAAAGTGCGTACTGTCAAAGATGAAGATCTGTTAACAAAAGAAAACTTGGATCTAAGCAATTTATTTTTAACAAGGATGAATGGATTAGTTGTTTTTATATCATGTCTGGTTATCATTATTTAGATGCATTTGCGATCTTTAACCATTAAAAACAGCCATGTCTCACCTATAGCCAAGTCATTTTAACAAAGTAAAATAACAGATAGGGTTAACAGAGTTTGATTTTGTGCTGGCCGGAGCTATTGGTAGACAGGTCTGAGAGGGGTCTGGATCCTCTCGTTTAACTCGTGGTAAAAAGAAAAGAAAAAAGAAATATGTCAAAATGTTTCTGCTGTTATAAGTGCAATAGCAAGTGAACGTTTCTGCGTTTTAGTCAGCTACACCCTCATCAATATTGTAGACCACTTCCCTGTGACGGGGTTGGCAGCAAAGACACAGACAGACAAGCCAGGCATACATTTTCCTTTCAGAGCTGTTCAGCGGACAGAGAGGCCCTCCCTCTGCCAGTTTAAAATGTTCTCTTTTTAATGAAATTTGTCTTACATTGCTGTTTTATGTCTTTTAGTGTCTCCTGCACTTTTGCCCCGTCCTTCTGCGCTGTTTATTAAACGGCATCGCTCAGAGCCGTAGCATGCGATACCTGCACATTCAGTACAGTTTGGAAACATTTTCAATTGAGTAAATTTCTCAGATTAATTTAATACCTGTGCCGTTGCTATGCTGACATCTCTAACAACTAAGACTGAGAGATTTTTGAATAAAAAAGACATTTGCTTGACATGAATATAAATAACCATCAGGGTTCAGCACACTGTCCGGGATGCGTGGTGAGACGACTGCTGTGGTTTGCTGTACATGCAGCAGACAGCTAACTTTATGCACCGAGGTTCACCCAAATGTCTCCCAAACCCAAGCAATATCTCATGAGCCAATTACTGTGTAAAGTGTTTCCAATGGGCGCCCTCACAAGGGCTCTGTTCCTGTGATGTGGGCACACTGATGCAACACTGAGCAGCTTCTGTCAAATTCTGCCAGTTCCTTTTAATCATTGATTCGAAAGTGGTCTCACAACTGGGGCTGCAAGGCTATTAGATTTTATGGTTTATGGTGTATCACGTGTTTTATATCTTACCCCTATCACACAGAAACACACAATTAGGGATTGTTTCTCAATAGAAATTCATTGTTACGCCTAGAGATTAAACTGCTGCAGGTTCACTGCAGAGTGTTGCGTCACCCTGCGTTGAGATTCGTAGTGTTTATTGATGGGGCAGTAGTCTGCATGACTTGTAATCTAAAATAGATTATCGCCGCAGTTAGGTGCCTATCAGCAGGTTGCTTCGCTGGCCATTATTTTCTTTGGTTGCTCGGTTATAACATCTCTCTGACAAAACCCCCCAATTTGTGTGACACATAAAATCACCCAAGAGAACAGAGTTCAGGAGTCTCAGAAAAACAAGAAAGAAACAAGAAAGTGCTGTTGACCGTGGACATCCTGCTTGCCTCTGTCTTCCCTAATAGCTCACTTTGGACCAGTCCTTGTTTCAGATTCATTTGAAGTGTTTGTTTATATTTTGTCATTTACCAAAGCCACTTTCCGATCTGGAAAAAAAAAAACCCTGATACATTGAGGCTTTGGTCTGTAAGAAGCTAGACATCGTTGTTAATGGTGCAATAGGCAGCAGCAGGAGAGGTAAAGCCAGCACAGGAACCGGTCACCTGCTCCTCTTCCTCCTCCTTCTCCTCCTGCTGCTGCCCCAGCAAGTGTGTCAGCTCCTCCAGGTTGGACTGTAATTAGTACAGAGTCACACATCCCAAGGGCATTTCTTTTTCCTTTTCCCCACCTCTATCCTCCTCTTTCCTATTAAATCAGACCTCCTTGGGACACTGCAGCAACCTGCTCAGACACAGAAGATTCTTCTTTTAGAACTCCACCTGGGATCTGGCTTTTTTATCTGAGGTGGTCAGCCGTTGCCCAGTTACGCCATCATCCCTTCTTTGTGGACTATGTTGGATAAAATCAGCTTCAGTTCTCAGCTGATTGAAGAGTGTTTTCAGCTGCCTCAGTTGTTGCCTTGTGCAGATGCTTTAAAGTATTTGAATAGTCCCAGCTTTCTATAATATAATGTGTATTACTTAAAGACAGTTTACCTGTTTTTCTCTTTTTCCCGCTGTGTTTCAGGTGGTGGCGTATCATTATTGCCAGGCGGACAACACGTACACTTGCTTGGTGCCAGAATTTGTACATAGCATCGCAGCCCTGCTGTGCAGAGCCCACCAACTCAGCGCGTACCGAGAGCTGTTGCTGAAAGAGCCGCACCTCCAGAGCATGCTCAGTCTGCGCTCCTGTGTCCAGGACCCCATGGCTGCTTTCCGGAGGGGAGTCTTGGAGCCATTAGCCAACCTTCGTAAAGGTAAAACACACCTTGCAGCATTAAGTTTATGGAATATTCTTTTTTGTTTGTTTGTTTGTGTTTCAATCATGTAGTATTTTATTCTGCCAACCTTCCACAGTTCTTAAGAAAACTGTACTTGAAGTTTTATAGTCAATGGTTTTGTTTGTGTTCAGAAACCCATGGGGATGGGAATCTTCTAATAAACATGCTTATTTTACTATAACCTTTACAGGAAATGATACCATCGCCTGATACCAGTTGTTTTTACGCATCTGCTGTGATGTAACATGTCTGAAACATCCATTTATTCCCATCCTAGCAATATAACTAAGATTTAAATGTGTACGAAAATACCAATGCAATTTTTTATTTGTCCTTAATTCCACGCAGTAACTCAATCAACTGCCACCGAAACTGTTATTCCAAAGCAAATGAAACGTCTGTGCATGTAGGAGAGAATTGTCCCCGTCTCTGTGCTCTCACCACGGGGTATTTTAGCTGAACTAACAATGTTACGAGCTGTACCTCGGTGCACCTTGCCTTACCGTTGTGGGTTTTTGTGTATGTGTTTTCAGAGCGGAGAATTCCAGAGGAGGACCACATCATCTTGATAGACGGGCTGAACGAAGCGGAGTTCCACAAGCCTGACTACGGAGACACCATCGCTTCCTTCATCACTAAGATCATTGCCAAGTTCCCCCCCTGGCTTAAACTGGTGGTCACTGTTCGAGTTAACTTGCTGGTAAGCAGGAAATCCTCATGAGCTTGTTTAGCCTAACCACAACGGAATATTCAAACGTGAGTAAAGAGTGGAAGTAAGTGGAAGAGTTAAGAGCAGCCCTTACAGCGGGCAAGCTTCAATCCAAACTAAGGCAGTGGTAGAATATAACAAACAGATAGCTGGATCTGCTGTCACTTCTCGAGACACCCACTAACTGACTTCAGACCCTGTAGATTCTGACAAGTGTGAAAGTTGAAAGATTTTCCTGAGCTGCTCCAGCTTCCAGTCATATTCTACTCTCCACAGGCTCAATTGTATCCAGAAACGTTTTTTAAAAAAAAAGAGAACTGACACTCTCTGACCCAGGAATCAAGACTGTATAACAGGAAAAGAGCAGTCAATCACTTTGAGCTTCGACTAGCTTGGTGACACTGGTTTGACCAGTTACAGAGATGTTCTGGGCCTGTGTTGAACTCTCACTGGAGAGAGCCGAGGGTTTGACATGCCCGATGAGGCACACCACAACTGATTTTCTTTGCCGGGATGAAGCACTGAGCCTGGGATAATAATGTGCTAGCTGACTGACATCCAGGCTTCAAGTTATTAATGCCCAGACAGAACCCAGGCCGAAAATGTTGCCCATCAGCATGCAGTGCACTAAGAAGTGAGTCCAGCCTCTTTGTTTGTATCCTGCAACTGTGAGCCGTTTAGAATTCAGTTCACGGCGGCGCTCTTTCTCGGTGTAAGTAACATATTCTGAGACCAATATTTTGTATTCAGCTGTTATGCATTGCTTTTAATCCGTCAGGATAAGTTTATGATGTGGAATGATTTATTTTTTCCTGATTTCCCAGCTGACTGCACTCAACACAGTTTGTGAAAGGAATGTAAGCAGTCTTTGGTCTCTATTGGACAAACAGTCTTTTAATAGGAGGGAAATTGTGTTGTAACCTCTAGACTTGTATGTTAAAACACAGCTTTTTAATTCTCTGCTGAAAAAAACTGTACAATGCACCATATAGGCACCCCCTACCATTAAACCACTGGATGCTGTCTATTGTACTCAGTGCTGTAAATTATATGAAAAGATTGGATGGACACCAGTGAGATCTAAAGGTAGAGTAGACCCGTGTCTTTATTTTCTAAGGCTCTGCTATATATGCTTCCAAGACCTTTAAATATTTAGATGAGTTAAGAGCTAATAGCTTCGAGACCAGACTTTAAAAGTTCCTCATGGGCCCTGCTCAGACCAGGTATTAACATGCAGCCTGAGTCATCTAAAGGCAAGTGGCAAGCTTTAAGTACGTAGGAACACTCCTAAGATTAACTGAGAACTCATTTCAGATCCCATCACTCCAAACACCTTTACAAGTGTCTGGACCACCTGTGGCTGTATTCCTTTAGTAGTGTGGATACATGCGTCCTGACCAAATGAGCAGACGGCCTACTTGGCCTACTACCTGCAGCAGTGACATTACTATGCATATATATGCTGCTAGGGTTCAATTTATAATCAGAGCTTTGTGCCCATCTCTAAAATAATTAACATAAATAGATTTATCTCTATCCCAATAGAGACTTTACTGTGCATCACGCCCCGCAATTTGTTTCCCGTTGTCATGGCTACACCCAGCAAGTGGTTCGGAAGCAGCGGCAGATAGTCGTCCGTTGTTCTGACGCGGCAGCTATTTGCACAATATTGTGCTGCGTCCCAAATTATATACATGTGATTTGCATACGGGGCGCGGTAGTGCGATCGGATTACAAGTGGTCCCTCAAGGCACATGTGGAGATGCATTTAAATGCACGGTGTGAACGCACATGTTTAGAGTTGCCCGCTTGTGATCGGACTACTCGGTATGCATGTTGCAAACTCTGAACTGAGACTGGTTTCCAGTGTGATGAGGTGTTATCGCACTCTCTCATGGATGTTGTTCACTTTTGCTAAAGATAAAATGATTTCAATGAACGCACAAGCTTAACTATCACTTTGGTTGTCATGCACATAGCATCATGGAGGACAGATAATACGCTTTCTGCAGACACAGTCATAAAAATACATCTTATTTGCAACAACAGAACCATACTTGTGCACGGAAAGTGTTGCGATGGTGTCATGGCATTACTTTGTGCTTTGAAAGGACGAATCGGATATCACCTTGGTGAAAGGGCTCAGTATACAAGCCTTTGCTTGGTAGACTTAATATCTACCATATCACGAGGTGCCGCTCGCACTTCACCCATCTTGTGGATTATGATCATTGAGCCTGTGTATGTGTGAATACACATGTTTGTGTTTGTGTGTGTTTGCTGTACCTTGTCATGATGGGGAAAAGAGAAGTGTTATCTCGCTGAGGCAATGTTTCTCTAGCCTCAGACAGGCAGAGGATTGGAGGATTAAGGTGCATTGATTTCTCCAACCCCCGGGGCACAGATTGAAATGTGAGCTGTGACTCAGACCTCTGCTTGCCTGCTAGCCACCATCCCATCCATCCCCTGCCTCTTAATACTCACTTTCCCCAGTCCTGATTTCTTCATGGCCCCATTTCTGAAAGTAACAAGTGTCTGCTTGGGCCTGATAGCTCAGCATGCCTCCTTCCCCGCTGCTTTAAGGAACTCCTCTGATAATAAACAAGCAGATTTTTTTTCTAAATGGCAGCTCAGAATGTGAAAAATGTTTTTGGACGCAATTTGTCAGTTCGTGTAAAAAATACAATTTATGTTGCAGAGCAGAAGTCGATAAAGTCTAGTTTGTGCTTTGATGTTTTATTTATTCATTCTGTCATTAACGTAGACTCTGAGTAGAAGTATAAGATCTTATAGAATGTTTTTACCTTGTCTTTTGTAGGAGATCACCAGCCTTCTGCCCTTCTCCAAGATCTCCCTGGATGATTTCACAGACAACAAAGAGATAAGCAATGACCTCAACGCATATATCCAGTACCGTGTCAGTGGCAGCAAGATATCATGAACAATATTAGCCTGAATGGCAAAGCCGATCCTATCACGGTCGGCAAGCTCAGCACTCACCTGATCTCACGCAGCCAGGGCTCCTACCTTTATCTCAAACTCACCCTGGATCTCTTTGAGAGGGGCCACCTGGTGATCAAAAGTGCCAGCTACAAAGTGGTGCCCGTCTCACTGGCTGAACTGTACCAGTTACAGTGCAACATGAAATTCATGACCAATTCAGCCTTTGAGCGCTCGCTGCCCATCCTCAATGTGGCACTTGCCTCGCTGCACCCCCTGACTGATGAGCAGCTGTTCCAGGCCATCAACGCCGGCTTCATCCAAGGAGAGCTGAAATGGGAGGACTTTCACCAGCGCATGGAGCTGCTGTCATGCTTCCTCATCAAACGGCGGGACAAGACACGCATGTTTTGTCATCCCTCCTTCAGAGAGTGGCTGGTGTGGAGAGCCGATGGAGAGAGTACAGACTTCCTCTGTGACCCCAGGTCAGTCCCCTGCTTTGAAGGCAAATGCAGCAGCTCGTTTGAGAATGTGGGCTTCTATTATATATCCTGTAATGCATTTAGAAAATATTCTTGCAGCGCATCACAAATAGACTCAGACAATTTGCAGGGGAGAACAAATTAAGAAATTATCATAATAACACGCCAGCAAGTCAAATTAATGTCAGTAAAGTAGGAGGCTTTTAATCAAATGTCCTTACTATAATTTTCATCTCTGTCTGGGAACGCTGCTTGAAATTCAGCTTCTTTGAGAAAAGACAATAGGCCCAGCAGAGTGCACTTATGTATAAAAGACTGTTTTCATTCTGTATGAAGTTTTTATTTGTCGGCATGGCTCTGAATTGGTTTGCGGTGTGTGAATCATGGCCGCTGTTTGGCATTCAGAGTAAACTGGCCTTTCAAACAGTCCTTGAGAAGCAGACAGAAACATGAAGTACGGTATTAATACTTGGTATCATGTCAATGCATTTGTTTATTCCACTTAATATTTCATTATGTTCACATGCAGAACATATTCAGTTATTGGCTCTTATTTTGAAAAGACACTAGGACTACTGAACCATGATTAGAAGTGAATACTCCTGTTAACATGCAGCAGGATTCCAACTAAGTTTTCAGCTAGTTTCGGCAGACTTCTTTGACCTCTTTCATTCTTTTAGCCACCTCCTGGTAAAACTCAGCGTTGCAAAATGTTCAAATATCTCCCTGTAGGTATACTTTTCTTTCTGCCGTGCTTGTGAGCTTTTCCTGTGCACACAGCTGATCATAAACATGCAAGAGATGGTGTGTTGCAGCCTGAGACACATATTCTCAGTGTGCTGTATGCATGTCTAAAGAATGCTCCTAAAACCGGACTAATGTCAGCGTATCCCACACGTCTTAAGGGATAAAATTTGGAATATTGTCGGAGTAGGAATAATATTGGACTATAGGTGTGAATTTAAACCTACCTACTGTGTCCTGCCGGTCTCTTCTCTCCCTGTGTGACAGACTTCTCTGCTTCAGCGGTGCTATCTAATTGAAATTCTGGTGCCACGGCCGTATTAGAGATTTCAGTCATTCGCACATAATAAGCTGAATGATGTCACTCTGACTTGTTTTTTTGTTTTGTTTTTCCGCCTTCGTGTTGCTCGTCTCACCTCACACGTTGGTTCCTCTAAATGCACCAGAGTCGAGTTTCATATTCTGGTCATTCACAGCCTTCCAACTCCTTCATTAAAAAAAAAACAAAGGCTCGTAGTCTGGCACAGGAGATGCACACGCAGACAAAAGCTCGCTGCACTGCCTCTCTTGTTCGGGCCTGGGCACAAATAGAGAGAATTTTAACCAGATCAAAGCGATCAGCAATCATGCATGCCCTTTTAATGAAGTTCTGCATTAATTAGTGGCGGAGTGCCTGAGCGAGGAAGGGTAGGAGAACCCAGGGGTATTACAGTCCTCCCCTTCTTTCAGTGGGTCAGTGCCCAGCAGTTTTAGCTGATTCACATGAGCACAGGATAAAAAGCTTCTCCATGACAGTGCCAAGGTGCCCATTCATCACTAGATTGAATATGGACTTTGATGTTATATGAAGTAGATGAACAGTCAACTGAATATGCTGTTATTCTGTAACCCAGGACCGGCCATGCTCTCATGGCCTTCATGTTATCCCGCCAAGAGGGGAAACTGAATCGTCAGCAGACAATGGAGCTGGGACACCACATCCTCAAAGCACACATCTTCAAGGTAGGGAACAATGGAACCTACACGCTCTTAATGTAGCTCTTTATTTGAAATCTATCCTATGCAGGACTTTCCCAGTGTTCACTCTTTCTTTATTTGTTATGCACCGTAACAATGGCTCATCAGAGGAGAAGTCATGTGATGTGGAGAGAAGCTTTGACAGTTTGTGCAGCTCAGTTTCACTGATGTTAGATACGTGGTGTGTGTCTTTGCATGTTCATGTATGCATTGATGTGTGTGTGTGTGTGTGCAGGGTCTGAGTAAGAGAACAGGCGTGTCATCCAGCGTGCTTCAGGCTCTGTGGATCAGCTGCAGCGCTGACGGCCTTTCTGCAGCCTTGGCCTCTCTGAGGAACCTCTACACGCCCAACGTCAAGGTAAAGACGCTCGCTCCTCAGCTCCTGTTGGGTCGCAGTCTGCTCATTAGATGATCGAAGTGGGAATCAATTTGCTGGCTCTAACTTCTCAGCTGCAAACACTTGCCGTCTTAGTTTTAGATCACTACAAGTACGAATTATTTTTTTGTTGTTAGTCAGGCAGATCAAGCGGCACTTTCCTCACAACACCCGTGGCTAAATTGCCCCTGAATTGCAAGGTGGCTTACCTTAAAAAACCCATTTACATTAAGCGGGCGTACTTTTGTTGAATAGTATAGTCAATTCCCCGTCGCACGTGGTGATTAGCCAATTATGTAGCACATACTGGCCGGGCGTTCTCATTTTATATGAGCAGCATAGAAAATTAAAAACCTTTTGGAGGAAATTGGGAAGTAGATAACTGATGAATTGTGTGCCACAATGAAGAAAATAGGAAATGTGAGGAGTTAAAAGGTCATTGTAAGATTAATGGGGGACAGAAAGTCATGCAAAAACAAACTTTTCACTCCAAACATAATTTCCCAACTTGCTGCATTGTTCATTTAGATATTCAGCTTAACTCCCGACTGTTGCATGCAGAAAAGCCTCTGTAATTAAAGTCCTTTTATATTGATTCTAGTGATAGTAGTAAGAGCTTATTAAACAGAATACAGCTGCCTATGTGCTGCCTTCTCGTTGTGTTTTCAGGCGAGATAAATATTGGCCTTTCCTGGAGAGACTATCATGTCAGAATGATGTATTCTGGCTCGGAGCCAAATTATCCTGTTTTTCTTCGCCATTATGCGTTACAGTTTCAGCGGGGCTTCCATCACTTGTCTGTTTGCGAGTTATATTGCCTATATGTATAAAATCACTCAAGGAGACGTTTACAGCGTGACCTTGTTCTGTCCTCCAGGGAAAACGGAGAATCGCTGTTAATTTATTCTACGGTGCGTCCAGGAAACGGCGCGCAAATTCATCTCCTGTTGTCGAATACTCATTTTGCCCGCGTGGTTCTGTTTGACTAAGCGTTCATTATTGATTTCCTCATCATGGCGGAGAATAACACACTTAATAATTGCGCTGGGTGGAATGTCACCGTTTTATCTGGTGGGCTGACCTTTGTTTGGAGAACAATCTCAAGAACAGGCTGAAGCACAGGCCTTAGTATGAGCTATGAAATGAGATGGAGGGGGTGCAGCTATGTAAACTAGTCAGTGATGAAACTGATTGATAATACCTGAATACAATGAATATTGAATGTTAAATATCTTCTCATTTGTTTTAACTCAGTTGAAAGGAAACATTAAGACTCATAGTATTATTATACACCGGTCAGCCACAACATTATATCCTAATACTGTGTAGGTCTCCCTTGTGCCTCCAAAACAAAACAATAGTGACTCATCAGAGTATGGACATGGTCCTTCTGAGGGTGTCCTGTGGTGTCTGGCATAGAATGTTGTTAGTGGGGGCCTTTGGGTCCTATGGGTTGAAGGGAGGGGCCTTATTGCCACAAGCTGGTCAATGTTATTCACTTCTCCTGTGAGTGGTTTTAATGTTGTGGCTGATTTGATGCATATCTTATCAAAGTAGGGCTGTCTGCTGATAATACAAGTGAACAGATGGTAATACTTTGATGTCATTGTTTGCATTTTCACGTGTAACCAGGTCAGTCGTCTGCTCATGCTGGGAGGGGCCAACGTCAATTACCGCACTGAAGTCCTGAACAACGCGCCGGTGCTCTGCGTCCAGTGCCACCTCGGCCACCAGGAAATTGCCTCGCTGCTGCTGGAGTTCGGCGCCAGCGTCGACGTCGTGTCTGAAAACGGCATGAACCCCCTGTGCTACTCAGCGGCTGCAGGACACTTGGGATTGGTCGTGCTGCTCTGCAAGAGGGGGGCCCAGGTGAGGAGCTCGTGTGACTCTACGCCTCGTGATTATAGATCTGATTTTGGACTTCCAACCATGGTGGCTCACATAACAATTTATCCTATGCGGCACATCTCTCTGAAAGCATGCAGCACATTTATTTCAGGTGTTCTCTGTGTATTCTGTGCCTCAAATCGTGCTGTTTCTTCCAGGTTGATCATGTCGATAAGAGTGGCCAGTGTGCTCTGGTCCACGCCGCGCTACGAGGACACCCCGAGATTATCCAGTACCTGCTGGAGCTGGAATGGAGCGCTGAGGGGCAGCAGCAGGACTGCTCTCTGAAGAACAAAGCTCTGCAGCAGGCTTTGATTGCAGCCTCCAGTATGGGACACACACAGGTCTGACCGACACACGTGCACCCATTTTCCCCAACACAGTCAAAGCGCCTGCACTCATAAGAAAATAAATAATTCTGACGATGCATCTGAAAGAAAAAACAAATTGCTATTGATCCACACACATATAACAGCGCTCCTTTCCTGCGCATTTTCACAATAACCTTCTGCAAAGCATTTTGGGTTTTTTCAAAAGAGCAGCGAGAACAATAGATAAAATCTGAGCACATCGTGTTCTCGGCGATGATGACTTCTAAGTCTGGAGTGTTATTCAGCCTTGAATGTCTGATAGAAGGATTTAGGGGATCAATCACAGTGCAGTGCCTTCAGCTGTCCAGGTGTGATGTAGACCTACAGTTTATTTTGGCTTCCTCATTAGCTGGGACGGGATCCTGAGGCCTGGCTTAGATTAGCACAACTGGGCCAAGATAAGCTGTCAACCTGGATGTAGAACGAAACCCTGTTAAAGTTCAGCTCTCAGTCCGATTGGACTCGACTCACATAGCCTAATATGGTGGTTCAGGGACCAGGAGTTCTCTGCTGTGCTGTGATTAATTTATAATTGTTCGCTTTTGCTTTTCTGCTTTGAAATTTGCATTTTTCATCCTGTAACCTCTTGAAGGTGTGTTTGATATCTAATGCTGTAACCGTATGCCATTAATCTAGGTTTCTTTCTTTGGCAGGTTGTGAGGGGCTTGCTGGCGTTGAATAATGACCACGCCGTACAAATTGATAGTCATGACACTCTGTGGGGAGAGACAGGTATGTCCTCATCAATCTTTTTGCATTACACGTCTCTTTTGTATTATCACGTGCTGTTTTGGCATTCTGGACCACGCCGCCGTAATTGAATGCTGCAGCGGAGAGTATCTCTGTCTCTGCTCTCCGTTCGGTGCCGAGGTCTACGGCTGTTGCAAGTCCTCCTGTGCTGTGTGTTTCTGGTGGAAGCATTGCTTAGTGTTGTCATGTGGCTTTCTACTTAGAGCTGGGTCAGCGCAGCATCTCCTTTGAACATCTTCCCGCATTTTTTTCCCACATGCCGCATGATTTCAGCTGCAGTGCTGCTCTGATGCTACCAACAGTTTAGTTTTATCTTGTATGCAATGCATGTAGGGATGCAAGGTGTACTGATTAATAACACGTTCACTTAAGGCGAAACCAAGGGTATGGTCAGTGGACTAGGCTCACAGACCAGTGCACAGAAACAAAAACAAAGCTCCAAGACAACACACAAGTCTTGTTTTTTTGAATTACACAAATATTTCCACCGCGACACGATCCTTTAGAAAAAACTGTAGACCAACTGATCAGCGTTGTGCAGCAGAGACCACCCCAGATGATAGTAGTTCTTCTGTTTTCCCCTTTTGGATGATGGATAGACTGCTGCCGTTCTGGCGACCAGAATGTAAACGGTGGCTGCAGTGTCTTTGCCGTGTGCTCAAGTGCAACTTTTTGGTCCAGATGACACGCGGCGCCAGTTCTCTGATGTCGGTACCTATTAGGTTTTAAAGTATACTGGCTGTCGATATTAGTTTAACTTGTTTGCTGCGAGAAAGTCTTTTGAAAGTTTCTGCCGCTGCCCTTTAAAAGCGACGACAGATAGCGAGAGACCGTTTTTTAAAACTGTCATTTAAAAACTGATTTGAGGAAATGGTGCAAAAAGCCGCGTGGCACAGCGGGGAACAACATAAAATCAAAAGAGCAGGCGGGAGGCGGCTGTCAGGCGTGCGACAGGTGACATGAAAGCTGAACGAAGTAGAAATTACGCAGCAGACTTCAAGGCCACCTCGTCCTGGAAGTGTCCGAGCATTGTGATTTTTTTTTCCAGAACTGGTGAATGTACCATACGGACAATTTAAGAAAATGTCAACGACAGCAGGACGCGTTCTCAGTATTGCTAATATAAGCAGCGCAGTTTTTGAAAATCCAAACCTGCAGAACCAACGGCAGAACTTTGCTTTTTCGATGTTAATGTGAAAATGTTGGACACATATGAAACGTTTCTGTGTATTAAGTGATCCTGAGCTGTAACTGTTCAGATAACATCTCTACTTATTTGACAGCAGTGTTGATTTTTTTTTTTCACTTTTTATTTTTGGGGTTTCACAGTATCATAGATAAAAGGAAGACTTTTAATAATAGTCTCTTTGTGTCCTTCGAAGGCAGCAGGATTTAGCACTAAAAGTTTGGTGCGTCAGGAATGTGGGTCAGCCTGTTAGCGGAGAGGTTGACCACAGTGTGGGTATCTGGTGCCTGTGCCTTTCCAAGTGACTGCATGACTTCAGACCTTTTACAATCCTGGGACATATTTAGAAGCATAAATGAAATGTGTTGGAGCAAATTGAGGTTTGATTTCATCACTGTCCACTACTGTTATCCGTAGCCTTCCACTTTCAGCTCCTAGCATGAATGCACCTTTGGAGATTTTTTTTCGATTGCTTGTCCACAAGCCGTCCGCTGCCATTTCTAACACCAGACCCCAATCTCTGCAAAAACACCTCTCGTACCACGAATAAAATTGGTCACAAAATATTAATCATACTCATAAATATTCGATCCACCTGTAGCTGTCCATTATTTTCCTTCTCGGCTGTATTTACAAAGTGGATGTTAAATCACAGCCATCACCCCTCGGCATTCCTTCCACGGTAATAAAATAACAGGCAGGAGTATGACGGCTGAGTTGTGGCACCACTGACCCGAAATGAAGTGAGTCCTCAGCCATCTACATGGCTGCGTATTTGCATACTTTTGCACCCACCTGGCACTCATTTAAAACGAGAGCCTGGCTCATCTTTATTCAGGGGAAACAGATTAGTAAATACAGCTATGGCCA
This sequence comes from Planiliza haematocheilus, assembly GCA_005024645.1. Classification (NCBI taxonomy): domain Eukaryota; kingdom Metazoa; phylum Chordata; class Actinopteri; order Mugiliformes; family Mugilidae; genus Planiliza; species Planiliza haematocheilus. Next base: position 7,356,110 of record SRSE01000725.1, read on the forward strand.
TAATCTAGATTTCTGTCCACTTGCTCCTGCATAAAAAAAAAAAAGAGGTATTTTTCTGCAGACGCACAATGAATATTTAGTGGTTTATTACTGGCAGAGATGCAGCGTTGTAGGGGAGTATAGTACAAAGAGACTCAGCTAGTGTTGACAAGATGCAAAGACCAGAACTGATTGTTGTTTCACCTCAGACCACCTTCCTGTTGCCCCGCTGCAGGAGCAGTAATCCAGCCCTTGTGCTCCGATGTGGAGAATCCTGAAATATCCCCTTGACAACTGGTCATCCTTTGTTGTCTCCGCAACAATCCACCGATGACAGCCGGCGAAACTTTACTAGCGCATTTAAATTTCATTGGAATATTACGTCTCGATGCAAATAGGCCCGCTGTCTCCTGTGTTTAAATAGAGGCTGATTGGATTGTACATCTGCGCGAGCTCCAGCTTTTAAAATCCCCTGTTAGGATGCAAAACGCTCCCCAGCTATGCAAAGAAAGGCAATTTAACTGCAGCGAATGGTTCCAGTCATTGTAAACACAGCAGCGGGATTGGCTCAAGGAAAAGACAAACAAATCTTTTTGCAAAAGTGCAGTCTCTTGTAATATGTCTCCTGTTTCTGCTTGTTATGGCAGATGCAGTAGGTAGTGAGTGAGTACTTGTGTGTATATTACTGCCAGCACCTCTTGTCAGGGCAATAATCCATTTAAATGACAACATATTTGTTTCGTTTTTTTCAGTTTTGTATTACCTGGTGGTATGATACTATATAAGATGCTTGCTTTTCTGCATGGGGTTTGCACGTTCTGCCCGTGCTGAGGCTTTAGCGCCCCGCGACACAAGACTTGGTGACAGGTTTTTGAATGTGTATCTAAAATTGCTAAAGTATGCATGAGTTCATACTGTGTAATAACAACACGGCATTAGTTACCAGACAGCAGCTGTATTTGTGGATACGTTGCTGTTTATTCCCGCATGAGGTGTAAAGACACCTGCACTGTTGTGTGCTTTACTTTAGAAAAGCCGCTGCCCTTAAGGATACATTCATCAGTGGAATTTATTCATCCGATAAATGGAACTTTGTGTCGTCGACCTTGATACATTCTGCTTTTTTTATACTGCTACACTTTATGAAGTTTGGTTTAGGAGAAAATCCTGAGAATAAATATTTAAGCGGTTAGACTCGGAGACGTCATGCCAGATGAATCAGGGTATCAGGTATCGGATCAGGACAAGATCCCTGGAGTCTGGCTCTGGTGCCGGAGCAGATCGATAGATGACACTTCACCTTGTTCAACCAGGATGAGGTGGAGATGTAGTGACGTTGAGATGGCAGAAGATTTTGACAGCCTGGGAAATCAAAGGTGTTGAAGAGAACGGAGCAGTGGAGCTGAGGATAGAGATGTGTGAACAGAACTTCATGTTGAACTTGGACATATTATTTAAAAAGATTTTTTTCCTGATAATTTAATTTAAATATCTGTAGAGGTGGTTGTATTTAAGCATCTTCTGCGTCCCCAGGCTGAGCAACTGACTGCTTTTAAAATTAGTTTTTGACTTTGGGAACATTCCTGCAACCTTTTCTAATTATTCCTGAATTCTTTGAACACCTCAAGAAAAAATATTTGCCGCCTATGCAGGTATAACTGAAGCAAGAACAAAGTGAAATGTTCTGGTTAGAAGATGATAGCAGGGGCTGGTCAGTGTTTGGTTAAAACGCTCAGATGATGGCCTCTCTGTTGTTATTGTCGGCGCGTCTGGCAGTGAAGTGGCGACGGATCAGGTCGTTCTTATGTGTTTACCTTGTAAAATGTGTTTATCCAACAGTGATTTAGAGTCTCCTCCTCCTGAAGACACTATCGAGGTAGTTTGTAGGTGGTCTGGAGGAGTACACTGAGGAGAGGCTGACGAATAGCTTTCCAAACACGAGATAAGGCTTCTTTGATAAACCTGAAGGTGCAGAGTTGAAGAAATAGTGTAAATAAAAAACAGGCGACACTCTCAAATACTATAGTCCAGCTGTTTAAGGTATCCTCTTCCTAACCTAGGAGCATGTAGCTCCCTGTGAGACAAACAGCCTAAGTTTAGCTTCTTGGAGTCATTGTTCTGTTGGGTGCAGTGTGTGAGGATATCCATATTTTGAGCAGATGGCGGGTGGGGTTGTTTGGCTCCGATGACTGTTCATCCAGATGGATGATGTCAGTCAGACATGGAGGCTCAGCGGCACCTTAAATCTCCGAGGTGAACGTGAGAGCAGAGCCGCTCCGTTTCTTACCGTGGATCTCTTTTTGTTTGGATAGCCGACACGCGATTAAGACCGGTCCATCTGCTTGACTAACCGTAAGCATCAGACGCTCTTTTACGAGTTAGTGTGTTTAAATTTAGACGTTTTATTCTAGTTAATCTTAGCCTGAACGTAATCTAAACTAGAATGTATGTTTACAAGAACAGTTTGACTTGGTTGCTTCGGTGTTGATGCATAAAATGTGTGGATTGTCATCTGTCTGTGCAGGGAGCAGGGATCTAATGAGTTTAATAAGCGTAAACACAATTATCTGGTTTTAAACTCAATTAGCACCGAACATTATCTTACATTTCTCTGCTCTGCTTTTCTTTGCAAAGAATGGGAGAGACTGTGGGATTAGCTGCAGCTATATCTATCCAAGTCCTTCCCTCATCCACATACTTCAGTGCCATTAAAGACATGGGATGGTGCTCATTAACTACACGAGGCTCTGTTTACAGTACACGCCATGTTCACTAATCTTCTTGCTAAACAGCCTCCTCTACAGTAAGGCTTTAAGTTCCTGTCTCATCCCCATAGTGTGTCCTTATCTTGGAACAGGTTTTTCTAAAGAAGTCAGTCCCACGTCAATCTTAACAAATGCAGTTTTCTTCCGTCTTCAGCCTTGACGGCTGCAGCGGGCCGAGGGAAGATGGAAGTGTGCGGCTTCCTGTTGGAGGAAGGAGCGGTGGTGCAGCAGGTTAACCGGCGGGGGGTGTCTCCGCTGTTCTGTGCCGTCAGACAGGGACACTGGCAGGTGAGAGCTGCTTGTTCCATCCCTCCGTATCCACAGTAATCACAGGCTACAGTTACAAGCATTTTATTCTTTTTTTTGCGGCTCTGCGTGCATCTGAATCCGTTTGACATCTGCTCTCGTCCGTTTCTCAGATTGCAGAGCTGCTGTTGGAGAACGGTGCCGACATTAACATCAGCGACAAGCAGGGCAGGACCCTACTCATGGTGGCTGCTTGTGAGGGTCACCTGAGTACTGTTGACTTTCTGCTTTCTAAAGGTGAGCTTCATCAGCAGTACCTCTGCAGAACATCCACACAGTCTCTATTTGTGTGTTTTGTGTGACTTTAGCTTAATGTGTTAAATGAAGAGTGTGTGTTCAAACGTGCTGCTGGATGACCATTGTCTGTCTCAAAGGTGCATCTCTAACTTCGATGGACAAGGAGGGACTGATGCCTCTGAGCTGGGCGTGTTTAAAAGGACATAAGAACGTTGTGCAGTTTTTGGTTGAGAAAGGTGCGGTCATCGACCACACGGACAAAAACGGACGAACTCCTCTGGACCTCGCCGCATTCTACGGAGACGCAGAGATTGTAAGTGAAGTGGATTTGCTGAAAACGGCCCCGGTGTGCACGGACACAAGAAAACACCACATTCTCATTCCAGCCTTCTTTTAGCCTCAATTAACATTCCTGTGCCGTTATTGAACGCATACCGTTGTGCGTTAGGCCGGCTCTCGACTATGGACGCATTGTTGGCGTGTTTTCTCACCGTCTGCGTCGTCCTGTAGGTTCAGTATTTGGTGGAAAGAGGAGCAGTGATCGAGCATGTGGACCATAGCGGGATGAGGCCTCTGGACCGGGCCATAGGTTGCAGGAACACGTCTGTGGTGGTGACTCTGCTGAAGAAAGGGGCCAAACTGGGTAAGGAAGCTTCATTCTAACTAACTCTAAGTGTTAAAAGCTTCTGAGAACGTGGAGGGTTAGTTTGTGTCCTGTCGAGTTCTTGTACACTAAGCCCGTTTCTGTCTTGGTCATGGGTCTAAGAATAAACTCAGGCAAATGTTGTGGAAAAACACTTTACATTCCCCTTTTTCCGCTCACTGTTCAGTGTGTGTGTGTGTGTGTGTGTGTGTGTGTGTGTGTGTGTGTGTGTGTGTTCCTTGGTATGTCAGCTTCATTTCTCCCTCATGTGCTGCTTGACTAATTTAAGAATGTGACTTATCACTTAAATGACATTCATGGAGCTGTCTGGGCCTGAGCCTTATCTGCAGTGCACTCTGCTGCCTCAGAAAAACAAATATACCTTCATATTGTCTCTTCGCGCCGTCTGCATGTCAGAAATACAGTGCTAGACCGTTTCACACTGAGGGACACGTGATTGTATTTTGTCACGCTGCTCTTTGCAACACGTTTTCCTTTCGCCACAAATGACGACTCTTTCTCTCGCATGACCTCTTTTCTCTTCACTCCCTCCCTCCCGACTCTTTCCTTAACCGCCCTCAATAAACTAAAGGCTACAGAACGTCTCCTTACGATCGATCAGGTACAATCTTTAGGTAACTTTACCTTGTACCAAATTCAAGAGAATACGGTGAGCCATGGGTTCGTGCCGGGGAACAGCTGCGTAACATGCCTTCTCCGTCTGCAGGGAACGCCGCCTGGGCCATGGCTACTTCCAAGCCTGATATCCTCATCATCCTTCTCCAGAAGCTGATGGAGGAGGGAAACCTGCTCTACAAGGTAATAGCCATGACTTCCTGTTAGCTGTACAGAGCAGTGCGCTGATGAAATGTTCCCAAGATGTCCTTCTGTACTCAAAGACGTATATAGCTATTAAGTCTTTTATACAGAAGGGGAATGAGGGAAGAAAAGAAGTGAACAATACAGTAATTATCGTTTTCTAGATTACTTTAATGTAGAAAATGAATAGATGTTCCACACCACTTACCAGCGGTGCCATGATATATGTCTGACATTTAACAGAGTGAGTTGTGCAGCAGAAAGGACAAACTTGTCAGGTGTAACACATTAGTGTGTGTGTGTGTGTGTGTGTGTGTGTGTGTTATTGGAGCCTGTTTGTTCCACTTGTGATTGATGAGATGGTGGGAGTGCGCCTTTCCCCCTGCTCGGCTCCCCCACATTTTCAGCGTTTCCTTCTGGTTGTGTCATCTTCCTCACCGTGCGCTTGCCCTCCGTGTGTCCTCCAGAAAGGGAAGATGAAAGAGGCGGCCCAGAGGTACCAGTACGCCCTGAGGAAGTTTCCTAGAGAAGGCTACGGCGATGACCTGAAGGCGTTTAAAGACCTGAGGGTCTCTCTGTACCTCAACCTCTCCCGGTGCCGCAGAAAAACCAACGTAAGCCTCTCACGAGACTCACCCACTCACGTTTGTTTCTGTATTTTAGCACGATCCCTCAATGACTTGGTGTGATAGCATTTTTGCTTTTAGAGGGTATTGGCTGAAGAGTAGACATTTCTCTAGGAAGTAAAAAAAAATAAAAAACAGAAATCTGTGTGTCCAGCATGTGCAGGCAGGGGGAAGCTTGTTAGTGTTCAGATGGCAACGTGGTGAAGAGAAAGCTACAAATGTGCTGGACTCAGTCTCCTCAAATCATCTGTTCTGACGGGTTTAGTTCGTCCATGTGCCAGCCGGCCTGCACACTCATGTTTTACAGAATAATAGTGATTTTTTTTTAGCCAGACTGGAAATATAACTGAAATATTAAGAGGTTGAGATTTATTTTTTTTAAGCTTTTAGTAGATTCTTTTTTGGATAATTGTTCCTGCAGAAGGGGTTTGTTTACATAAGTCCCAGTCCAGCAGGAAGACTTTTGTAGCGAGCCAGCTGTTTATGCAATTACATGCTGCACGGGGATGTGTGTTTCTACAGTAACTCCACCCGGGGTGCCTGCTAGGTATTTTATCTCTTCGTGCAGGGAGTGTAAAGTGTTAGAGATGTTTCACTGGTCAAATTTTGAGCGTCATTCCCTCAAAGAAACAAACCATTAAAAATAAATTAAACATTTTAAAGTGTGACTGAAACGAAACGGTGTGTACTTGAATATATGAATAGTGACCTGAAGTGACCATTGCGAGATGGGAACATGAACTGATTGACTGTGATGTATTAACTCTGTTTTCTGTGCAGGATTTTGGGATGGCTGAGGAGTTTGCAACAAAAGCACTGGAGCTGAAACCCAAATCCTATGAGGCCTACTATGCCCGCGCCAGAGCTAAAAGAAGCAGCAGGTAACCTATCAGCAGCTCCAGAGCAGCTTAACGCTGTTGTCCTTGTGTTCTGCATCTGGTAACAATGCCTCCCTCAATCCGCAGACAGTTTACAGCGGCCCTGGCTGACCTACACGAAGCAGCCAAGCTGTGCCCCAATAACCGAGAGATCCGTCGTCTGCTGGCTCGGGTCGAGGAGGAGTGCAAGCAGATGCAGCGAACTCAGACCAAAGGAGGCCTCGCCGGGGCCGCAGCTGCTTGCAGCCAGGCGTCAGGAGGCCACGAATCTGACCAGGAGCAAGATGGGGGACAGGAGGACCCCTCAGAGCACAGCCTTGCTCGCAGCGTGGACGGCCAAAGAGACATTCTTGAAGAGGAGGAAGAGGAGGAGGAAGGCTGCTGGTCCCAGAACAGTTACTCCTTCAACAGGGTCTTACCCTCTGAGACAGCAGCTGTCAGCAGCAGCAGCAGCAGCAGTCTGGGACATCAGAATCAGAGCCTGAGTCCCAGCTCCCCCCCAGGCCCCAACAGGCTTCCTCCCCACAGATACCCTCGAGAGCACCGGGAGGCGTTGGCCCAGCAGGCCCTGGTCCTGCAGCCCACTAAGCAGGCCCAGATAGTCAAGACCAATCAGCACATGAGCTCCATGCAGGCCGTGGGAGGTGCAGTAGGGGGCCGCTCAGCAGGGGGTAAATCTCAGTACGCACCTTCCAGTCCCTTACCCAGCCGACACATGTCCAGCATGCTGAAGCCGGGTCCCGGTATCGACATCAGCCCTCTGCCTCCCCACGCTGACGAGCCCGTGTACGGGAACCGCATGCTGGTGGCGGCCGCCTCCACCTCCACAGGTCACAGCTGTGAAAGCGAGAGCCTCCACTCCTCCCAGGCCTCCTACTCGTCCTGCAGCAGCTCCAAAGGTCAAGACAGGCTGTCTGCCCACTCTGCATCCTCTCTGGATGGGTTAGCCTGCTCCGGTCCTGGACTCCAGGGGAACCACGCTGACCAAGGAAAGGAAGGGATGTGTGGCGCAGCAGGGTCTCAGGCAGGAAGCAGCAGCAGCATGCGCGTGTCCAGCTCCACCAGCAGCCTGGCGTCCAGCAGCAGCCTGTCAGACAGCGGCAAGCTGGGACCTGATGTCCGCACCAAGATCTCTGACAAAACCAAGCACAGCCAACAGGCCAGCTCTACAGCAGAGTACAAACCCAGACCCTTCATGGGCATAACAGACAAGACGGCTCGCTTTCAGCAGCAGCAGCAGCAGCAGCAGCAGCAGCAGCAGCAGCAGCAGCACGGCTTGCAGAGTCACCAGAGCCTGCAGTCTGCCGGTCGCAGCTGGATGAACCACTCCTCCTCCGACGGCCTGGTGTGTCACAACATGTCAGCGATGGGTCTGCAGCCCGTCGACTGCGAGCTGAGTTACGGCAAAACAGTGAGCACTTACCAGGAGCAGCACAAACCTCCACCACCTCAGGGTGGTATGGCAATGGGTGGCTTACAAAACGGCATGCACGCCAAGGAATTCGCGGAAAAGTTCTGCCAAGCTGCCAACTGTTACAAAGAGTCCAAGCCAGCACTGGCTATGGCGCACACGTTCGTGGACAGTAAGCCCAAGCAGCCTGGCCTCGCCCGAGATAATCCTGCCATTCACGTAGCTTCAATGAAACCAAAGCGATCGTTTATAGAGTCAAATGTGTAGATGTTTGTTTATCTCTTTACGGTCCACAACGCGCACACACAAGCAGAAATCTAAAACGAGACAGACTCGTTTTCATGTTTCCTTCAGACCAGACCCAGAAAGTATACGGTCCCACTTTTTAGCCTCGTAAGAAGTACAGTTTGGAAGCTGTCCCGCAAACAGGCACCAAACGCTCCAATTTTTACTCCTCCCAATCTGCCGCTTATGGCCGTCAGCTTCTGTTACACGACAACATGTCCGCCGTCATTCAGCCAAGCTGGAGACTTTGCACTGAAGGAAGAATTCGGACGTGTACCGTTCAGTCCTGATCGAGGAACCAGTGACAGCAAGCACTTTACACACACAGTTAGGCCATGCAAGTGCTTAAAGAACATATTCAGTTACAACGTAATGTTATTATGGCGTGGTTTTAAATGGAAATGGGGTTCAAACTGTTTTTTTAATATGGTGCTGAGAGCGGAGGGATAAAGAAGAGAGCGTCCTCAGTGAAGATGTAAGAAAGTGTAAGGGATGGGCATTCCTGTGTTCTACGTAGGATGTTATAGATCCTCATGCTGTGTATATTATATAAATATGTACTTTTCCTTCTTTTCAGTGAAGGTCTATGTTCAGTGTATTGACAAGTTCATACTTGTGTATCTGGAGTTTTTAGGCACAAAGTTGTTAAAATGGTGTTAAACATTTGTTAAATATATTTGTACATTATATAAATCACTCATTAACACTGAAATGATTTCCTTTCTGTATCTGCTTGTTGTTGCCGTCTAGTTTAATTTATTTACAGCGCCAATGGCTTGGTTAATTGTAAAAGCAATATATTTTATATAGTTATTTTTGCACAGCTACTAAGACATTTTATGATTCTCAATAATGTTGGGATTTAAGTGCATGCTACAATTGCAGTTTATATTGCAGAGTAAAAAAACAAAAAACAAAAACAAATCTATAAAAAAATAAATGGTTTTGGGGCCCAGTGCCATCAGCTCTATTTTATTATGTACGTTAAATGCAATTGTTGCCATGTTTTCAGTATTGTGAGCTTTATTAGCTGTGATCACATACTGTCATAGAACATTACTGCCATAGCCACCATGGGAGACAGAAATAAAGACCCACCGAGGAAAAACACGTCTGTCTGTTGAGTTTTATTCTAAAACATAAGGTTGATTAAATTAAGAGGATGGCTGTCATGAAGCTCAGCAGCAATTTAAACATACATTTGATTGGTCACTGCTGCAATAATGTGAGATTAGTTTTTGCTGAAGAGCAGTTATAGTGATCACAAATGGTAACTGCACAATATCCATCCCATTTATTAACTTATGCAACGGATCTACACAGAGCACACGTTGTTATAAACATTTATACTTATGTTGCTGTGTCAGCATCGTTCCCAATAACCTAAATGCCAGTACCCAGTGTAAAACACTGCCAAATAGAGTTGTTGGAGCAAATAAATGACTAAATCACTACGACTCAAGAAAATGTCTGAGTAGATGGTGTAGAGGAAGACTAGTCACAGATGTTGCTACAGTGTAGATCCGATGCATTTAGCTTTACAAAGAACAAATAAACTACAGAAATAACAAATGCAGTAGAAGAGCAGCAACGGTGATGAATGACTTGGGACCGTCCAGTCCACTGTTTGGGATAGCGTCTTATGGAAAAGCTGAGATGAGTTCCTGTGTGCTGGTTGACTGGTCAAAACTACTATTTAGTTTTTATCCTTTAAGTCTTTTCATGTGTAAAAATAAAAGATCTAATTGGAAAACGTCTGATACAGTAGGCTAATATTTCTCTACTGAGGAACATGAAATGTACAAGACTGATTCTGGGAGAACTGAGCTAGAACTGATGCTTTGTTGGTCTTCTGATTGGTCTGCTGACCACAAAGTCCCGACTTCCAATGTTACTGTTGCTAAAGAAAACAACAGAAATGTGAGAGTCCATTCCCATTAAAAAAAACAAAAAAAAACTCAATAATTGTGATTGATCACAGTTACAGTCAACAAGTGTGGGAACAGACCTGAGCATGGCTTTTACTTGTGTAACCTACGGGTTGTACGAGCTCCAAAGGAAAGTCCACGTCGATTAGTCGATGACGTCACACATAAAAACAAAGTAATGCTTTGCCACAATTAAATCTATATTCTTGACTTGAATACGTATTGTAACGTCTCACACAAAATAAGATACGGAGGATTTTCTGCAAGGTAACGGAAGCTACACACCGCCTCTACAAAATAATAACCGGACACAAATAATATGCAGCTCTCTCAACTCTCGCATTGTGCATAGTGCTTCACAGTGTGCTGTAAGATAGGATAATGTAGCCGGCTTAAAAAATGTGGTATATCTCTGAATCGTTTTCCGTGTATAGCAGCGTCATGTCGCTGCCAGTCAACACTAGTGAACTAATCGGTACCATGGTCGGTACAACCCCTAGTGTAACCTAGCAACAGTAACACAGGAAATTGGGATTTGACTCATGTTGCTCGTCATACCAGAGGAAGAGCAACACAACCTTGCACTAGATGATTTATTAATGCAGCGGCCTCTTCAGATATTGGCAAGTATGCTTCATTATTTACTGGGTACAAATATTAATTTGTCAGAGGCACTTGGAACAAAATAGTAATTACATCAATGATAAGTGCACTTGTTAGCAGAGATTTCGTTGGACTGAGAAATATAAGCTGAAGTGCTGTCTACTGGCTCGACTTCCATCGTGCTATGGCCATCTTCAGAGACCGGTTGGGGGTGAGGAGTGTTGTCTGTAGGGGCAGGTTGGTCATGGGGCTGCTTTTGTTCTTGCCTCTGATCCAGTTCTCGATAGATTCCCTCTCATAGGAATACCCATCTGTGGAGCAGTCACACTGTGGCACCTGCTGTACACCGAGGTCATGCTTATTTTTGTATGTTTTTGTCGTCTACTAACCTGCAGCAATGACTGGATCCTTCATCAGCTCTCTGGTGATTGGACACAGGAATTCATCTGGGGATTCTGAACCGCTCTGCTCTGCCTTCAGGGCGTCGATTTTCCTCAGGAGACGACCACGGAGGCCCACGGACTCTGAAAAAGCAACACGCTGCTCAGTATTCTCTTCAGACGTGACTGACAGTTTCCATATTCCACACTTCCAATTCAGCAAAGCGGAGGTTTATGATTAAATATTTATTTTAATACTTTATCACCAAAGAAAAACTCAGCTCTGTTTCATGTTACCACTATTTCATAGTGTTCTCTGGGAGCCTGAGTTGAATCAGTACGTTCAGACCGACTCCGTCCTCTCTCAAAAGAAACAAAGGCAGGAATAAATGCGGACTTGCGTTCAATGAGTCTGCACAGAGACACAAAGAGCCAGACACCTTGATGGCTTTGCAAGTTAACATTGCGTTATTCCTCTCCAGAATAAAACTCCCAACAGGCTGCCAGAGGAAAAATCACTCTGCACACAGCTGCGCTTCTCTGACAGCGCGCTTTGAATTTGTCATCAGCTTCAAATTTCACCACCAGCTACATCAGAGGGACGACCTATGCAGCCGCACATGATTAGTGGTGTGTCTGTGTGTATAATTGTGGCGCTGTGAAGCTGCAGGTCTCATTCAGAGAGAGAGCAGCTGCAGTGACACTATACGCTCCCTGTATGACATTAACGTAGATGGTCCAAGATATAGGTTTGCAAAATTTAGCTTTAAAAGTTTTTAAAAGGTCATATCGTGGAGTATTGAAAATAAACATGTTTGGTCAATATGCAGCTACGAAGTCTGCCAATAGTCCTCATCTGCCTGCTTTTTCATTGAATTATGTGGTTTATTTATTTAATGTAGCCGAGAGAAAGCGGGAGATTTTCCTCGACACAAAACAGATCATTTTTTTATCTGAAAACTGCCAGGGCACAAAATTTGGAACGTCAATCACCTCTGCACACTGTCTGGGCAGAAAGTCAACATTTATTATTATTTTTTTTTATAAATATACTTGCATAAAACTAGTTGAAATTTAATATTTTGAGTGTCAGAAAACATCCACCATGCTGAATTGTGAGCAGACGGGGAAAATAAATCCATAAACATGACCTTGGTAACCTCATAGACAGCTTGAATGAGGGGAGAAATAAAGTTTCTGTGCTGCACTGAGGTTCGTTGTTGATTCACGTGTGCAAAAGATGCTTAATGTTGAGTCTTGATGTGAGCGATTCAGGCTAAAATGGAAAATATTTGAAATGTGATCAAAAAAGCTTTAAAGTTTGATAACTGTGCATCAGCGTGAATCGACTCTGCTTCCTCCTGTGTGTCAGGATCTATTGATGTATGCTGAGGAAATTTCATCCATTTATAGAACACAGTCTGCCTCCAATGAGATTGCGAAGAAATCTTCACAATCAGCTACTGTCTGCAGGGGACCACATCCTTCACCTCCACATGCAACACCACGAGTGTGTCTTCATTTTGGACTCGTTCAAAAGAGCAGGAAGGACAGATGGAGAAAGGCATTCGAGTGCGCGTCACAAATACTCCCCGTTACCACAAAAATGCTGCGTTCGAGTAAAACAGGCAGATGAAGACAACAACTGTTATGGATCCTGCTGGAAAAATGGCAGCGTTCAGTCAACATGCCCTCCCTCCATGAAACCCAATGAACCCATCACGCCCTCCGATTCATCCAGTAAACGACTCTTGGATGGGAAAAGCTGCACTTAACGGGGTAATGCGTCATTTAAGATTTCCGCAAGGTTCCACGACTTTTTATTTTTCTTCACGGGGACATGAGCCATTAGCACTGTACCGTCCGCTTTACATTTAGATTGATAATTTGATGCGAAGCTACAATAAAAGTGCAGAATGAAGCGGCCTCCGAAAAGATACGGCAAATTATATCGAAGGGAAACTTTTTTCTTCTTCTCCTCCAACCCTCCCCTCGCCTTATTCAAAGATTCATGAATATTTCATCAAGTAAAGTGCGCTGGAATCTAATTTGCTCGTTGTGTGCGAGTGTGAAATGTATGCGCGAGGCGAGTGTGTCTGTGCACACATTTACACAAACAGCACGCATGGCAAATGATACTGTAGTTGTTGGTTGCGCAGCACAAAAAGCACAGGAAATCTGCCGTTTCCTCTGTCCTTGTTGCGGGGTGATGTCGAGACCTGTTCTCCATACTAAACACATGGAAGAGACACGAGGCATGCTTTGCATTACCAACTAGTGTACTGGGCAAAGTTTTTCTGGCGCTTCGTGGATCTTATGTAGCAAACAGTCTCCTGATTTCCCTCCAACACTGTGCATTTAAATAATAATGAAATGCTAGCTAGAAAGCACACTGCAACGAGAATGCAAAGTCCACAAATGTGTCGGAAAATGATTTTAATCTGCAGCGAGGATGTGTGCACCTCATGCATATTTTTACCAGCTGCATGTGTGTTTTGTTTTTTGCTGAGTTAGATGATATATGTATGGATACCACTTTCATGCCTGCACAGTTAATGAGCATGAACAGGGGAAAATAGCTATCGTGGCTCTGTTTGAAGAGGAATAAATCCACCTAAAGACAAGATAAGAGACGGATAAGAGAGAAAGGATTCAGTATAACGGCCTGCATAAAGAAAAATAAGTGAAAAACTCCTCTAAAACAGAACTGCTCCTGTGGTGGTGCTGACATCTCTATTTGGTGCGGATTCTGCTGACTGGCTGCAGTCTGCGCAGAGCCCTTCCACGCTGTGACCTTGCGCGACCCCACAATGGACTAATCTTATTGTCTGAGGGATTATCAGTGTTTGCGAGGTAAAGGTCGTCCCGCGGCGCACTGTCCTCGCGCCGTGATTTGCGGCTGCATGAGCAGACGGAAGCGCCGCGGCTCCACGGCCCCTAAATCAGCTCGCTATTTGGGAGGAAAAAATAAATCAGAGCATCGATGAAAGCGGCTTACGTCCTGCTTTCCAATTCCGTCTTGTCGTGTTTTAGGATCAGAGAGTAAATCCCCCGCAAAAACACTGAATCCCAAAGTGCCTTTGAGTGTGTGCGCACGCGTGTGTGTGTGTGCACTGTACACATGTCTGTTTTATATTCCGTCCTCACCAATTCCCAGCTCGGCCAATGTTTCCTTGTTCAGCTGGATGAGCTCTGCTCCGTCGATGTTGTTGGCCTTAAAGACACTGATGAGCTCCTCCAGTCCCTCCTCGCGCAGCCAAGCCTGCACATCCTCCTCGGACCAATCAGCAATCAGGAGCAGCAGCCTGGAGTGACCCGGCAACTTCCTTCCTGCTAAACACACAACAGGAAGGGAGGAAGTGTTCGGTTATTACTCCAACATCTCCTGAAACAAAACACTTTCCCCCCTCGCGCAGAAAAGGACACATTCACTCTGTGGTGATAACTACTTTCTTGCCAACCGTAACACTATAATTTAAATAATGAGGACTCCATTTTTGTCCCCAAAAGAGACACATTTATGTCCTCACATCAGGAGCACTCACACACAGACAAACCTGAGTTCACACAAAAACGTGTGACCCACCAAAGGAGAGGAAATTAAATCCACGGCTGTGTTATTTCAGACAGTGCCAGCATGCAGCTCCTCAACCTTCACCACGCTACCCTAGTGATGATTTATCACACGAGGATGAGACACACTGGCCTGTAGCGTGTTAATGATACCTCGCGGCGGCCTCATAGTTCCCATCGCTGATCATTAGCCTTGGAAGGATAACCCTGAAGACTGGGAGGTGCAGCTCATTATAACGGCGCGCTAGGTTTCCACCCTCACCTCGTTTGACGTCTGCTAGTATCCAGGAAAAAAAATAAAAATGTTACCATCAGTTCAAATATCTTCCACGAAACATTCCGCGGCCTTAAAAACATCCGTGGCTGCACCTCCGTCCAATTAGGCTTCATTTTGGAGACAAACTGGCATCTCTGATGATTAAGATGCTAAACTAGGCCCTTTTCACAGCGGGAATTAATGATGGCTCAGTTCCATTAAGGATTGAAAGTGTACCGGCGTGCACACAACCAGGACCTCCCCTAAGAGGAATGCAGCCATCATTAATACATCTGTGACAGGTCAAAGAGTCTGCAGCGAAAAAGGGAACGCTGTTGATGCTTTAGATGAGTAAAAAGAATTCCTGCCCCAAGCGTAGTTAAACTCAGTGGAAACATTCACTTATTGGGTCTGCACAACAGCGAGCAGAGCAACACCACCTCCTTCTCTGCAGCCCTGGCCGATAGCGCCTGGAGTCTCCCAGTCTAGGAGTCTGAGTCATGGAAACACTTCCAAAAAGCATGAAAACCTCAGCGCAGCTCTGCAGTCTGGGACAGCTCACCCTGCAGTGTTTGATGACTCCGGCAGACGCACATACGAAGCCCCTTTCATCATCTCCTTTCTTTACAGCTTAAAAGGATAAGCCTGCTGCTGGTCTATTTTCTCTCACTGTCAACAGATGCCACAAAAAGGCCAGAACCAACAATGAAACCGATCCCGCTGATAAGTTTCACGTACGTGGCAAAATCCAGTTTGGCAATGTTGTCCAAAAAGTCCACCAAACTACACCAGATGACGGGTTCCTTCATTTCCATAAACACTGCTACTAATTTATTTTCAGTCAGCCCCACATACATCATCCCGCTGCTATAAATTCTCACCAGCAGGCCTAATGCATATTAATACACAGCTGAAAATAAACACAGACAAACCAGAGTAATTACTCTTGTTTGAGCACATTTTAAACTATTTCTACTTTACTTTAAATGGCTTAGGAGCAAAATTATGCCCACGTTCAAAACTAAAACATGGAGATGTAGCGTTCCCTTTCTATGAACCCGTCTGGAACAAAAACTTGAGCCTCAAATGCATCTGTTTCTTTAACTGCTTTGGCTCCAAACACAGATGTTAATCACTCTGATCAGACCTCTGAGTAGATCAATGCTGCAAATAACATGACGTCAACAACCTCTTTACTGGTAAAAACAGCAGGACGTCCAGCCGATGGAGGAGAGAGATGGAGAGGTCAAAACACACAGCACAAAAAGTAAGTAAATAAATAAATACAATCAATAGAGCAGGCTTATTCCAAGCAGGTTTTTAGTACGTGTGTTCACACCCAAACACGTGTTTACTCAAAGCAGAAAGAACGCACACTGCATACCAACAGCATTCTCCCACAATGCAGTGCACAGAGGAGACGAGGGAGCCGCTCGCAGCTGGAAAAAATTAAACAAATGTCGGTGAAACATCCCCAGAAAAGACATATCTGTGAAGTTTAACTTGTAATGATGTTCCAAAAACACATCTGATGGAAGTCTGACGTCCTACAGTGAACCGAGATGATTCATTTTTACCACTATACACAATTTATCACATAGAGTCACCGTGGAGCTGATTCGGATTTGAGGCAAGGTCACACGTTGAACAGGCTTCAGCAGGCGACATGAATGTCACAGTTGCGAGTTTTTATTTTTAAGTTGTGTTTTAATTGCCTTGTTTTTATTAAATATCTTTCTCACTTTGTTGAAAGGCTTAAGAACCTGCAGCTAGAGGCAGAGTGATGCCTTCAATGACAGCGCTAGAGTAATGTTTAGCAATGTTCATCATGCTCAACCACATAGCACACACTACTAGCATGCTAATGTTGCTAATTAGCACTGACTGAACGCGTAGGAGCCAAATTCAGTTTACTGCTATTCACGCAATGAACCAGTTTTTCTACACTGCTGCTACATTTCTGTAGAAGTATTTCTGCACATGGTGACGGCACAATCTTATGAGTTGCACGGGGGGGTGAAGTGAGTTACAGAAGATATCATCACCGACTCCCTGCTCCCAGGAAGTGTTATATAGCTGCAATTTAAGTACAATGAAGTAACAGCAACGTCTTTTTTCTCTTTCACCACATTTCATGGTAGGAGATATTTCACTCTAGCTTGGTTTAAAACCTACAGGCCTTTTGTTTTAGGAAGTTACTCAGCCTCCTACAAATGTGGAAATTACATTTATTTATTGTTTTAAATATAACTCACCACAAACAAATGGGCTTGGGGATTTTACAGATGAAGCAACACAATGTGGGTTTCGGTCTTTTCATGCAATATGAAGACGCTAAGAAAACTACTAAATAATACCCAGCTTTATCCTTTCAAGCCAGGCTGATCTTATTTCCTTTTATTCCTTGTTTTTGATCCCCATTCGCTTCGTCTGATTGGGATCATGCTGCACAGTATGCTCGCGCATGACAAATGAAAAAATAAGAAAAAAGAGAAAAAAAAACGAAACAGTGATACAGCAGCGGGCGAGGATGTTTTCAGAGCAATCAGACAACATCTCTCCCAGGCACTGATATCGGAACCAGTCACACAGCACATCAAGTATTGAAATAAAACTTATTTCTGAAGGGAAACGCGCGGTGTTGCATTTATTTACCTTGGCACGGCGTCCGCTTTGATTCAGCTGCTGCAGGAAAACATGAAAGGGAATGAGATTAATGTGTGAAAAGAGAGAAAGAAACAAGATTAAAGGGCAGACGGGGAGAGAATGAGGTAGAGGCATGAAAAAGGCAGATCTTCATGGAGATGGAATTTGCTTTGTCAACATCAACCTGACTAATGGCAGCCGTGGGGGTGGCAGTGATGGAGCTTCAAGGCCTCCAGATGTCTGACGATTGCACCTTTTCATTTAGTATTCCAAATATTTTCTTTCATGTTGGGCTGGAACTTTTTTTATTTTCGGGGAGCATTCAGGTCCGTAACAACAACTCTGCGGGGCTCAGCAGCAGTTTGAACTGCTGCACCAATAAACATCAATCACAATTCCTCCTCTAGACCCTGCAGCCAGACAGCAATACACATGTAATAGGAGCCTCCGTGGTTGGATATCTCCCAAAACACTCCTTTGGGAGGCTTTGGCTCTGTAAGTGGCTTCTGGGCTTTGTACCACTGTTAAGAGTCTGTTTTTTAAAAAGCACATTTGTAGGCGCCAACCTCAACAATCCTCTGCCGAGTATTTACCAGTGCTGCCGTCGTCTCCATCTCCTATTCTCCACACGTTCACCGATCTGTCCATGGAGCCGGTTGCAATCCAGGGAAAGGTGGGTGACATGGCAACGGCAGTCACATACCTGCAGGGAAAGAGGAAAAAGAATGTGAAAGAGTGCGCGACAGACTGGCACAGAAAGAGATCTGCCTAAAAAAAAAAAAGGCAAAAAAAAAATTAAAAAAAGAAATGTCAGTCTTAGATCGCAGTGAATCTTAAACCCTTTCATGCACTTCAAAGAGCTCTGCTGGTTCGTACCTGTGGTGCCACATCAATGACTGTGCAGAAAGCAGCGCTGGAGAATATGCTATTGCATCACTGCACCCCAGCGCTTTGGGGGGGAAAAAATAAAAAAAACTAATCAAGAAAAAATCACAGGTTTTGATCTGAAACCCTGGGACTCCTGCTCTGCTGTTTGGGTGATGGCTGTAGAAATGGCGCGGCGGCGGCGGGAGGTCAGGTCGTTTACCTGTCGTGTTGTTTCAGAGTGTGGAGCAGGGACCCCAGGTTCTGTAAGCAAAGTACAAGCACCTTAAACAGGAACGTTTCAAACCCCGTGTTTACACAGGACGCAAATGTTTTTGTTTAATTAAGCGCGGCAGCACACTCAAAAAGCAAATGCATCACTCACCGCATCGTACACTGCAACACTTTTATCCACCGAGCTGTTGAGTAAATAGAGAAAATGAAGTCAGCTTTATTTGCAGAATCCATATGCGCCCATTTACATTATAGAATAATAATAATTAAAAAAAAAAATGGATTCTTGTCAGAGATTAACCTTCAGTATGTTTGAATTTAAGCCAGGGACAGCAGAAGGAGCCGACAGAAGCTATACAATAACCAAACGCACTCCTCCTGTGGATGACTGCGAGAACAGCAGGATCGATGCTCAGCAGTGGCATCTGCTGTTTACAGCTCGGATATAAAAACGAGCCTTTAAACATGCAGGGGAGATTAATAGAAACCTAATTTGCCCCGGATGAGAAGATCATTTCACGACAAATGGCGTTATAAAACCTGACTGGAGCAGAAATCAACATTCGGTTGGTGTTTATTAGTGCCGCTCACAGATGTGATGACAAGGAGAAGTGATGTCTTTACCCCGAGACGACCAGCTCCCCATCAGAAGAGAAAGCACAGGACAGAACTGGAGCCGACTGGCTGGTGAGAGTGTGAAGCAGCTTCATGACACAGGCTGAGGGTCAACACACACACACACAGAGCGGAGTTAAACGGTGCCTCGCTCAGGGCCAAAAATACTACAATTAAAAACTTTTTCAGCAACTTTTCACTCCCTTGACACTGCATCACCTGCTACTTAGAAACTCAAGATTGTATTTTTGCCAATAAGTGTATTCTGTTTGCCAGCACTAATTGCTCTGTAGCAGGATGTGTATTATCAGACCATAAGCACACACATATATTAAATGAATCCTTCCTGTAGTCCGTGAAATGTAAATACTGTTAACAGTGAACACCTGAGAGATAAAAATAAATTGAACAAATGTGTGAATGGGAAGCATCAGGGAACTCTTCAAAAGTGACAAAACTAAAGCGGCGACCCACACAGCTGCCATTTTATCCTGGCATAAGCACATTTCCTCTGGATGCGGAGCCATAGAAATATACGATTTGAACAGAAAGTGTTCCATTTCAGCAGCAATCTCAGCTTTTAAATTGGCCCCTTGCTTCCCTGACTCATCTGTACTCGAGTCCCTTCCACGTAACATACTCGAGGAGGGATTCAAGCATGCAGTTCTCTTGCGGAGACAAGATAAATGCACATTTCAACAAAGGCGAGCTTGTTCCGAGCTCCTTCACGTCTGAAAAACCCACAATCTAAAGAAATGAAATGAGTGCGCACATTGTTCCGTGTCCTTCCACAAGCTGCTCGAAGAAAAGAAAAATAAATAAATCTCAATCTCCATGGACTCAGGGTCACCACGTGGGACACGTCTCATCCTCCACAGAAAACGGTCGTTACCACGGCAACGCATCTTAGGAAACTAACAACATGGCATATGAAGGAACATACAGTCTGCAGCGGGCAACCTGTGAACATACACAAAATGTTCTTTCTCTGCCGTCGGATGGGCGAGATATAAATGTGATAAATGTATCACAGTGGATGCATGCACCGGATTTCCTTCCAATGCTTTTCTGTGCACACACACACACACACACACACACCATCCAGCAGAATGTCTTAAAGTGTTCCATTATCAAGGAGTCAGTCTCTAGCTCCACACACTAATAAAATTATTGTATCCTGCAGAGAGACTTCAAGGTTGAAGCAGTCAGCATACTCTACCCTCTCTCCCTCTCCCTCTCTCTCTGTCATGGGCACTGGAGTGAGGGAGCAGTGAGCTGCAGCTGAGGAGGTGGGCAGAGGGGTCGGCCTACCTGCTCCTTCACGCTGGGAGACGATCCATATTTTCAGCTGGCTGTCCTGTCCGCAGGAGGCCAGTCGAAACTCCACACAGCAGCCGTCTGCGGAACAAAAGAAGCCACATCCCCTCTGTCTGAATGTTTGCTCATGCTTGACCGAGTCCAGTGCCAGAAGAAGACAAACATGACCCTGATGGCTTATTTGTGCAGCGTGGCAACAGACAGAAAGCATCTTCTATGCTGCCAGGAACTGTGTTATGATAAGAGCCAGTCAATCTGAGGGATTGATTCACACCAAAACCACACAAGACTATTAATGATAGTTGTTAAAGTAGAACAAGTTAAATAGAAAAAAGTTCAGAAGAAAACTCATATTACCAGAAAAAAATAGTGAAAAATAAATTAGATATTTTTTTTCTAGCCAAGCTCTACATCTGTCATTCACATTGTGTTGGAGCAGACTAAAACCACTGGGGGTGAGTGTATAGCAGTGAGAAGAAGAGCAAATGGAGTGAAATAACCCTTTAAACACTAACCAACTTTGAACTGCGGTGTGAAGCAGCAACAGGTGACCCCCAGGTCGTGAGCGTCCTTCTCGACGCAAAGGAGCCTGAAGTCCACGTCCCAGACCTTGAGGTCTCCGTTGGTGCAGCCGCTCACAAACATCTGTCCGCACGGAGAGAAGCTGCAAGCCACGACGCTGGCCTCGCTCGCCGTGCTGCATCTGTGACAGAAATCGTTGGTTCAGCGTGGGTTCAGACCGGTTACTGACAGGTTTACTGGCGAGACGAGAGCAAGGAGTTGACTTGATCTCCAACTCTGAGGTCTTTGCATCAAACTTGCTTCAGGCGGGGGGGTCCCGGGTGTAATGGGATTCATCTGAACCACCTGTTGGAGTTTTAATCAGAGTGACACAGCAGGCCTCAGGCTGCTTGGAGACACTGTGAGCACACTGGTGAGAAAGCTCCAGATTTAAAATAACCTTCATATTTCTTCTAAAAAGTTACTTTCTGAGTAGCAGCTGTTATGTTCGCCTCACGTCGTGCTTTTTGATCTTTGTTAGTCTCATGTCTCTCCATTGACGGAGCAGTGACCTGAAGTTTAACCTGCAGTAAAGCCACCACTGATCTGTCTCGACAAAACTGAATACACACAGTTCAAAACTCGCATATTTCTGTGCACTAATCAGAATGTGGGAATCACAAGAGGAAACTGATGACAGTTGTGTGAGGACTCCACCTTGCTGATGAAGGCTGTTAAAAGCTTCAAGTGTGTGTGGACTTTGGGCTTAAGATTAGTCTAATCAAACCTGGGGTCAAAAATGAACCGCCGGCTTCTGAAACTGTGTAGCTGCTGGGGAGAGATGATCGTCAAATAAGTTCGTCCAAACAGAGCTATACGTGAAACAGCTGATTAATCGGATAGTCGGCAGACAGAAATGACTTATTAATGGGTAAATAATGTTCAAACATACGGTATTAAGGTTTGGAGGTACATCATAACAACTGACTGGATAAAGCAAGACAAAGTTGTGGAATCTGCAAAAACTTACAGTTACAGATAAAATGAGGAAATGACCTCTTAGACTCTAAATAATAATAATCATCAGGGCATACTTGATGCTGTTGAATAGTGCTGATTGCATTGGGTCACACTGTACCTGCGCAGTGTCTTGGAGGCAAAGTCCCAGAGGGCCACGGTGCCATCGCAGGCCCCTGCCAGCAGGAGCGAGGAGTCTGGAGCCAGTGCGCAGACTCGCAGCGGACTGCGGGCCGGGTGCTGCAGCGTCGCCGTCACCTCACCTGTCTCCGAGCTCCACACGACGACCGATCCGTCCGTGGAGCAGCTGAGCAGGAAGCGGCCGCAGGAGCTGAAGCAGCAGCAGTGGACCCTGTAACCGTGACCGTTCAGAGGAGAAAACGGCAGCTCCGTGAAGTCAGCGGTGTTGTAGACGCGGAGAGTTTTGTCACCCGAGCAGGTCGCCAGGAGAGACGGAGAGAAGGCGCACCAGCTGACCTCGTCCGAGTGATGCCGGAGAGTTTGAATTACAGACACCATTTTGTGTCAGGTGTTCGCCGGTTGGACGGAGGGAGCAGTTCGCTCACAAGGTGGCGCAAAATGCTCGAATATAAAGCAAAGAGGAGGAGGGTGGCAGAAGAGAGCACCTGATGAGGAAAATATCCTCTATGTGTGTCTGGAGTTTAGTTAAAATAAAGAGAAGGAACAAAGCTGTCGGCTCTAACTGTTGCTCCTGGTGTGAAACAGTTTCTCCACTTCCTCTTCCAGCTCTGCCATAAAATCTGTTTATCTGTCGCAGCTGTTATCAGTCATGTGACCCGCGGTTACACAATGTCCTAGTTATACTCAAAACAATTGTTCCTGTTTAGTTGATTTAATGTTGAAAGATTTTATCATTTCACTCTGGAAGTTAAATATATAGCGTCAGGTCCATATCCAGTAGGTCTGACTCTTTCTAGCTCAGCTGTTTACCAATTACGTTTTCAAGTTCGTCATATAATGGGTTTGAAGTGTTCTCAGGGCTCTCAGCTTTGAGATGATTCACATCCAAACTGAAAGAAAATGTTTATACCCACACAAGTGATTGGACCCTTGACTTAACGGTTGTTTCATGGACACTGGTTATATTATTTTTCATTATTTCTTCAACAGTTAAACAGTGTATGTTGAGGAGTTGTTTCCAAGTGTGACATTTGCATTTGAGAACTGTTCATGCGAGCGTTCAAGGGAGCTCTCAGTGTAGGTGAAACGGGCCATGGTGCAAAAACAAAACTAATCTGTCGGAGGTCAACATGAAAGGATCTGGATGTCCACGGGATCCTTTTCCCAGTTGTGAAAAAAGAAAAAGAAATCTTCAGAACATCCAGACAAGAGAAAAACACTCTCCAGGAGAGAAAAGCTGACTACAAGGTGTAAACCATTCAGTAACAGAAAGTCCAGATTAGACTTTGCCACAAAATACTAAAAAGTAAAAGTAGGAAAAAAATTAAAATTAAACTCAAGTTGGAAGAAACTAGAGGGAAGTGAGCATGCTTGGCTTCAGCTTAAACGTTTCCTCTGATTTCAATATGATTAACCTCAAATTAAAGCTTCTGCACCTTGAGCCCATGCACCATTATTTGTAACTTCAGTATGTTTTGGTAAACAACTAAACCAATTGATGTGTTAGAGACCAAACATATAATGTCTATAGAGTTGTGACTGATGTATTAGCCGGTCAATCATAAGCTCATGTTAATATCAATATTAATTGTGATGATACGCTTACAAAACAGGAAGTAGTGAGGACGTGATTGTCTTGAAAAACAGGTTTATTTTATCCGTCCACACATCCACTATTTAAAAATAATATTCCTACAAAAGTTGCTACTCATTTCACAATATTCCTAATAAAATACAGTTACTTCAAGTCTTCTGACTTCAGCTGTCAGGAGACGTCTCCAGTGGACCATGACACTGTCCCAGCTGGATTAAAGCCCAGTGCAGGGCCTCACGTCTGCAGGATGTCTGACACGACTCTGGCTGAAGGAAATGCCTGGAGACGAAACACACTATACGCACCACGTCAATTCAAAGGAAAGTTGTTTTTTTTGTTTCCTTCTGTATACTGTGCAGGAAACAGTGCATATGGAAAAAACATCCTCCTCAGAGGTCAGGCACTGCAATGCTGAGGAGTGTTTTCAGTGGATATTCAGACAGACAGTGCTACAACCATACTTATGCAATGACACAATCTTCAAGCAGACTGCTCTGTAAGTACGCACTATACATGTAATAAATAAGACTCAACAAGGACAGAATTAACTCTGCAGGTCAGGGATCCCTTCTTTGTATTTTACACAACAAACTCACAAAGCGGATGAACAGCGGTCCTGCTCGCACCTTAAATGTCTGTAAACAATTCTTTTTTGATTTAAACCAATAGTCCATAAAATAGTCTTTTGATTTGTTTTAAAGCTGTGTGCCATCCTTTGACTTTTAATAATAAATAAATACACATACACAAAACTATGTGGTTTGATGATTAAAAAAAAAAACTAAACGATGTATCTACAGTAGATATGATTCCCAATTTTAACAAAGTTGAGGAGCGGCGTTGTTTTGATAAACAGTATTGCACTTGAAGATACAAAGTGTTTTTTCTCCAACACTAGACAGACCAGGAGTTTGTCCTTTCATACTGCACATCAGTGTTATTGTAAGTGTGTACTGATTTAGTGTCAAAGTTGAAGAGAAGGTCTCCAACAACCAAAGACCAAGTCTGATATGTAGAGACTAGTGTCCGCATTGGAAACCTTTATTGCAGCAGTTCAGTCCATCGTTTGTCGAAGAACCTCCTCATACTGTGACCGGCCCGGCCAATTTCAGAGTCGTCTTCATTAAATCTTTCGCAGTTGTCAAAAACCAGGTTCACGTCGATGATGAACGTCTCCAAATTTAAGTACCTGTGTTCATCAGAAATAAGAAGCATCCAGATTAAAAAAAATGAAAATTATGAATTAAACAGAGCACATACAACTAAAATACAGTGTAAAGGTAACACATACTGGTTGTTGGTGAGCTTTTCCTTGATGGTGGAGAAGTCCATGGGCTTCTTGATTACTTTTCTGTACCCAGGGACAGCTTTGTGGTTGACTGGTGTGAGGAAGGGCCAAGCATCCCGATGGGCCTCCAATTCAGCCAGCAGCACTCTAGATCAATAAAAAAAAAGCTTTCAGTACTGCAGCTGTAAAATAATTGCATTTCAATCTACTTTAATCAGGAAAAACATGAGGAAAACATTGCCAGATTGTTTTTCACCCTATTCATTTTGGAATGACATGATGTTCTGCATCACATTGGCGAGTTAAAATAAATACTCATAGGTCTTAAGCAAGCCAGCGAATGTATGCTCTGACATACCGACACATTGCCAGCCCATTTTTGTCATCCTTGGGCGTTTTGGCTTTTTTCGCGCAGGAGACAGGGCTGTCATACTTGTCTTGGGAGCTGGGAGGGCTGTCGTCTCCTTTCCTCTTTTTGAACTCCTTGATACCTTTCTTTGGCGCGCTGTTGCTGCTGGCATCCTCCTCGCTGATGAGCTCTCCTACCACAGATGGCTTACTATTTCGTTTTACCTCACTGGCTTTCTTCCCTCCTTCAGCTGTTCTGCTCTGGTGCTTCCTGCTCCAAGGGGACTGACCACTTTCCTGAATGACAGAACACACAAAACTTACCATGTGTCTATTGTTCATAGAGAGTAACAGAGGACTATAAGAACTAATGGTAAAATAAAAGAAGAGACTATCACGTACCTTTTCTACACAACTAGGACAAAACCAGTCTCCATCAGGTACTGTTGTGATCCTGGGATTATGGCAGTAAGTGTGGCAGCCTTTGTCACAGCCATCGCAAAGTAAGAGCAATTCCTCATTATCCCCCTTTTGACAGAGCTGGCAGTGCTAAACACACAAGAAGAAGAAGAAGAAAATAAACATCCTACTCTATTTGTGGTTACACATTTAAACTGCTATACTTCACTACAAAATGTAGAAGTATATGTATTTCTGTGTGGCCGTGTTATCTTTTCAGTTTTTGCAGGACAAACATTTATCTTCTGGATTTTGAAATAATTAAATACATTCAACAAACATTAATATGAATGAGAAGCCATGTAGCCTAAAAAGTCTGTTCTTCATAAAGAGTGACATCTTTAGTGTAAGCTACAATTTTATGTTTAATATGTATGTGTGACAAAATGATATAAACAAATCTGTGATCAAGGCAGGCGCAGAGGAGTCAGGTGACACTAACCACTTTCATTATGGCTCGTTCCCAGGGAATGGATTTGTGCAGCTGCTGGATGCAGAGCGACAGCTGAGCTGAGCTGCGGACTTGGCCGAGGGCTTTACGCCACAGCCTCATCCCAGGAGCCACCTCCTCCTCACTGCTTTAAGGTCACACAAAATGAGACTGGATGTAAAATTAACTGTTGAGCATGAGAACGAGTGGGTCGCACATACAACTTGTCAGTACTTCTCAGTGTGTGAGGCGTCAAGCGTAGTTGCGCACTCCAGATACAGGTATGGTGACATTATCTGATCTGATCTAAAAGGCTGTGCTTTATCTCTTAAAGTACCTTCGCTCAATGTTTCTCTCCAGCTCGTCCAGCCTGGTCACTGCTATATCAAGTGGATTGTTGGGCCGCCGCACCACAGATCCACAAAGGTCCTCCTGGCTGGTTTCTCTCTGGCCTTTGTTGTCGTGATCCGGGGAAGAGAAAGGCTTGTGCTCATGATAGACCAGCTGGTTACTGTCTGACTGGGGTTTAGGGTGCATCCAACCCTGAAGGAAACATCAGTCATCAAACATGTGCATTACAATACTGTATTTACTGACATAACATTTAGCTTAAATACAACATGAGGAGGCTTGTTTGCCTGTACCTTGACCTGCAGGCTGGCAGAGATGACTTTTCTCTCCAGAGCTTCTACCTGCCTCAGCAGCGCAATGTCCACCTCCATGGCCTGGTCCTCAATACACCAGCTCTCCACTGTTGTTTCACTTAACTCCTGCTTTTGTAGCTCTTTCACATCAATTGCTGCCATCACAGATATATCAAACATTACAGCAATCCACGATCAACTGAAAGCAATTTGCAACGTCACACAAACGCTCACAGCAACAGACACAGCATGTCTGTTGCATCTTGACTTAAAGGGAGCAGAGGAAATGTGAACCAACCGTCTTTGCTGTCGGAGAAAAGCTGGGTCATGTGCTCCATATGTTTTTGGATCTGTTTCTGCAAGACCTTCTCTCTGATGCCTCGGCAGTGGAGGGTCTTGACCAGACTGTGCAGGGTCTCCATGTCTGACACTCGCCACCAGCCATGTAGCATCTCTGCCAACACATCCACGCACAGATTTAAGAACTATTGTCACAGAATCTGTTTAATTTTAGCAAAATAGCAAGGCTGACTGAGTCATCGAAGCAGTGTAGGCAATGGATATCTTTAGTCCAGCATATTTGATTTGTGCAGGCTGGCAGCATGCCATTCTTACCCTCTGGGATAGGCTGAGGACAAGGGTAGTCCTGGGTCTTGGCCACCTCCGCAGCAGGGAATGAGACACAAGTGGGTTTGTCACTCAGGGGCTCTGGGGTCTCACTCTTGTTGACTGAGTCGTTATTTGCCAGAAAGAGGACCTTGTTTCCATTACCCTCTGCATGTTGGGAGGCTGGATGCAGCATGGGGGGTAGAGAAGTGCCAGAGAAGGGCAGGCCGGGACTTGTCCCTGGGCTCAACACGTCACACAGTGTCAGTCTGCTCTGATGGATGCCAGACTTTACTTGCTGAGAAGAAAAATATGTAGAATATAAATTATTATCAGATGTCAGGTTTGTTCCAATAGCATAATGTACAAGGCGATAGCTGCAAGAGAGCTGGTCTGGAAAAAGTTGTCAAGAAAAATAAGGTCATAAATTCTGAGGATTTCTAAAAAAAAAAAGCACAATTTAATCTTTGCAACTGAGATGGAGAAAGATTTATTGTAAGCCACCTACCTGAAGGATAGGCGATTGCATGTTATTGATCCCAGCAGTAGCGTTGTAGCTAGCTGCAGCTAGGGGATTAGGGCAGAGGTAGGAGGGGGATTTGGTCCTGATGGGTTGTGGAGAAGAGGAGGACGCTGAAGGACTGGAACCATAGGTCACCATGGATTCATCGCAAGGAGAACGAGGCAAAAGGCTAAACCACTGGTTGCTTTTTTCAGTCAGCATCTTGGACAGCTGGTCGTAATGAAAGACGGATTGAGGGCTGCGGGTCATCCAGTGACTACTTTTGAGCTGCGCAGCGCTGAGCAGAGATGGAACTGAAGTATCTGCTTTATCTATCAGTCCCTGCTGAGTAGTGACTGACTGTGAGGTAGGATACGAGGGATAAGATGCAGCAGGATGACTTTTCCGAATATTGATGTTCAAATCCTGAGCCATTTTGGCTACTTCAAGGAGTTTGCTAAGCTTAGATAAGGAGCCGGGCTTTTGGAGGAAGAGGTTGTCTTTGTCCTGCTGGCACTCTGGCATGGCTGTATCACTGTCTTTGTTCTGTGCTAGACTAGACATCTCTGACTCCTTCATCTCTTCCAGTTGCTCCTCTTTTACCCTGATCACCTCGGCAGCTTGTCGACTCTCAATCTCCATCTCCACCTCTTCATAACCTGAGCAACATTAAAAGTAACATCACTTTTAGAACAACAGATGCAAACAACATCATGCTGAACAAAAAAACTGAAGTGCTAAGAGACATTCTGAGCCATCAGTTTTAATTTGCACCTTCACCACTCCCCACGCCTTCAACAAAGATGCCACCGCACTGTGGAAGGACCCAGTAACGTCTCTTGTATCTGTCCTGTCCAATCATCATGGAGCGCAGTGAGTGAGAGGAGTCAAAGAGCTTCTCTCTAATTTGACTCTGTTGCTAAAGAGACAGAAAGTACACAGAGTTCAACAATGAATCTATTCACAAGGATTATATGAGGGGAAGAAAAGGTCTCTAATTTACCTTGTATGTCTTTTCAATTTGTTTCTCCAGGTCCTCGATGCTGGCTGAGTGTACACTGTCATCCTGCGAGAACAGTGATGCTGACATTTACTATGACAAACACTGATTAAGCCACTGGTTCCAATTACAGCATACTGCTGCCACTGACCTCATCTTCAAACAGATCTGCTTTCTTTCCTTTCTTTCCTGTTAATTCCTCCTCCTCCTCATCATCCTCGTCTCCTTGGTCTTCACTGTCGTCATCCTCGTCCTCTTCTTCCTCGCTGTCTTTCCTCTTGCATTTGTCTCTGACAGTGGAGACGACAAAGGTGTTGTTGTTCTCTCCTCCCACACTGGTGTCTCTCTTCCCCGTCTTCTTGGCATGGATGGTCCTCAGTCTTTGAAAATGAACAGAGCAGAAAAGAAAATCAGCTCAAACACTATACATTCATGACCTAATCAGCTATTCACTTATGCAAACATCTTATATACTCACTTGCGAAGCTTTCTTTCGACAGCCCACTTATCCTTCCTCAGGTTGGTCATGTAATCTATGTTTTTGTCAATCTCACTGAAAGACATGAGACAATGCTGACATTTTCTTTTTGTACAACATGAAGAGCATGAGGTATTTCTGATGCATAGCGGTGTGCGCCAGATGCGTTTCAATGTGTGGCTCAAATAAAAATTGATGACACCTAGTTTGATGCAACCTTGTGAAACTGTCTGTCAGAACATAATTTGTCATACCATTACAGCTGAAGCGTCCATGAATAAAACAAGCTGGTATGTTCCTCTTTAACAGAGATTAGCTTTGCCTCAGGCCCATTGGCATTGCATTAATGTATTGCCAATGGCAATTTGACAAACATCAACTCTTTAAAACGAGCAGAACAACAATAAAATGAATCTTCTGAGTTGTCTAATAATATAGCATGCCTATTTTTAAAAACTGACATTCCTTTAACTGTTAAATGGTAAAAGAACACACAAGCCTGGGTCCTCACCTGATGACAGCCTTACTGCAGCAGAGCTCATTAACCATGAATGCTAGCATAGAGGCCTTTTGTGATGGACTGTGGGCCTGAAAAGCCTTAGTCCTGAGGCTGGCGGCCAGAACAGCCACCTCTGTCTGTTCACAGTGAGCCTCCATGTACAGCTGCAAAATCTCTGACACATTGTCTCGGTTGATGTCCACATTAGTCAAGTGGTCCCCCAAAATCGTTTTACTCTGAAAGAAAGAAATAAAGCATGTTTTAAATGTCTAGTCTTTTCTTTTTACACCACTAAGCTTGAACAACAATTCATATTTATGGACTGGAATACAAATAGAATATGTGTCTGATAGTAAGTTGTTCTTTCAAGCACTCTCCCTGATGCTAAGTGCTTTAGTGTCCCTGAGGATGTGTCACATCTAGGATGTGTGGACTATAATAAAGCCTGTTGGATGTTTGGTTGGGCTATTTAATGTTTCTGTATGTAGAGTAGACTCTCAATAACAGTAGCAGACTCTCACCTTGTGACCTGCAGGTATACCAGGATCACACAAAGCTGCTGAGAGCATGCTCACCAGCAGGTCCTGCACCTTGCCCATATTGTTTCCAACATTGAGCAAGCCCTCCTGGAGGTCACTTATTGAGAGCATGTTTGCATTGAAGTCCAGTCCCAGGACCTTTCCAAAGCTGTGCAGAAACTGCAACACCATCAGGCAGTCAGAGAAGGTGTTTCCTGGTAAGACTAGACCAAGGACTCGAGGCAACTCTGGGAGTGGCTGGAGAGAAATACAAATAAAATGTTCATCAGCTATTTGTAACTAGTGCTAAACATATCAAATTACGGGATGTTACATTTGTCACATTATTACAATTTACTACAATAAACAAATATATATATAAACATTCAAGAAAATTAGTCATTTGTTCATATCTGTAAATTGTAAAAGCAAATTATTTGGCTGCAGGGATCTAATCTTGGTTGGTGTAATAACATTAAAAACCACTTGGTGGCAGTGTTTTCACTTAGACTAGTTTTATTTTTTTATTTTTCCAGTGATATTAATCTATTCTGACAGTGCTAGTGAAACAATGAAAGCATAAATGTAACTAAAGCAGTTCTAATCTTTATTCATACAGCTCCTACGATGATTGCACTGGTTGATTCCCACGTCAAAACTGGGCTGGAGGAAAATCCAGTCTTTCCACACACATTTACTTCACAGATGGACTCCATCCACGGTGACGTACATGAACTCTAATTTTCATCTGCCAACAGCTCCACACTGTGTGAATACCTTATGATCTGCTAAACACATGTCTTCATTTGGCTTCTTCAGCTCCTTTGCTTTTTCCAGTTCCAGTCTTCTGAGCTCTAGCTTCCTTTCCTTGTTTAACCGTTTCTCGTCCTTTTTTTCTTTCTTCAGACGCTCTTTCTCCTGCAGCAAGGTTAAAGACTTAATAACGGTCGCAGACAGTGATCAGAATTGCTCATTTCACTCACAGTACTTCCAGAATCTCACAGATTCTCCTGGATTCCTATATGTAGTCCTAATTTACAATCACATCTCTAATTTGCAGAGAGGGATCTCTTACTATTAGGCAGAAAAGACTACATATTATTTTAGTAATTTTAGCATTATGCCAGATTTCCATATTTGTGTGCATTTAGCTCTGACATAGTATTTACACTCCTCTGCCTCCACATTTGATTTCTGGCAATAATTTGCTAATAAATCAAATATATGAGATAAGATGGACCCACCTCTGCTTTCTTACGTGCCTCCACAGCCTTCATGAGTATCATGTGCTGCCTGCGTCTTTCCCTCTCCTGGCACAGAACAGACACATCATTTTTATTCTATTATAGCCTTTTTGTATAATTTATTTGGAAAAGAAAATGGATGCAACTCACAGTATGAACCACATGACATGCACAGTAAAAGATTAAGTGTCACGATCGATAGAATGCACATGTAACGACATGCATAATAGTGACACAGTATGGAACACGGTGATGACCAAAAAGCAAATGAGGGCAGCGATGCGTACACAATGCATGAGCTCAAAGTTAGAAGCAGCCATTACAGTATTAATCTGAGCGTGTTTGCAATAGGCAGAGTGAAAACTATAAGCAGCAGATATTATGCGTTACAGAAGCAAGCGAAATACTGAATGTATCTTCAATCAACTGATGAAAAACCATCATGAAACTATCAAGACAGCCCAGAGATTATGATAATAATGCTATTATATAGAGCATACAGTACATCTAAACACGCACGTACACAAAAGGATTTTGAACATGTAAAGGTTTTTGATTATTAAAGTGTATTGGGGTACATTATCTGGAGCTAGGACACATTTGATGATATTGTGGAAGATATATATAATGGATGTGTTTTCTCTGAGCGCAGACGTATGCAGTGCACTGTTCTGGAGAAGCCATGCAGAGGGACGTTGTTCTGTACGACTACTGCCAACGCTACACTTTATCCATCGCTATGATGGTGGCCATTTATCACAACACATTCACAGTATGTTGTTAAATGTACAGAAACATACTCATACCATATCTAGCCTATGCCTCTCCAACTCCTGGTAGAAAGAGTTGGCAAAGTATTAAGGAATAGAAAAATCACACATTAAAAAAAAATAATAATAAAAAATTGCAAGAAACTTCCAAGACATAATTTGAAAGGAGAAATTGTACAAATGATGATTAGTTAAGAGACAATGTCTAAGATTTTCAGAGTTAAACCACAGAGTAAGAATGATTTTATTACCGCACAGATATAGACAAAATACGTACCTGGTGCTTTAGTATGACAGCTTGTAGTCTTCGCATCTCTTTCTCCTTTACAAAAAAAGTGAATTCAATGAGAAAACAACACATATTCACAACAATCTGTATCCCTGTAAAGTCTTACAGAAACCACATGCCTTCTCTCTTTATTGAACAATATTGTGCTTAACGTCCAGCCTTCTTTTTAATTACAGTGATTAGCCAAGGGAATGAAATCTCTTTAGTGCTGAGAAGAAGCACATTAGAGTAAAAACATTAACTACAAACAGCAGAAAAAAAAAAAACGAGCTGGGGCATGTGGGACATCATTGGCAGCTGAACAGCAGAATGGACTTTGAGTTTTTTGAGATTTAACAGTGACCAAAACAATCAAAACTTTGCTCATGAATTCTATTTCACTCACCTTGTTTCGTTTCTCAGCTTCCAGTATTTTGGCATTAGCTGCTGCTTCTTTTTTCATTCTCTTCGCCTGTACGCCCAAAAGAGATCTTTGGTATATGTTTGCCATTTTTCAGTGTGTTTCATCATACACAAGGCCAGTGGTTCACTGTTATCAAATCTAACATACTGAAATCTTGAATAATGAGATAATTAGTCCCTCCCATTAGCACTGAAAGACAAAATGGCTCTGGTTATTATGAAACACCAGCAGGCAGCGAGAATAAATTAAGCACAATTTCTATCAGTAATTATAGGCCCAATGAAATCCTGTTAAGAGCCACTTGCCAAGCGTGTCAACTGAAATTTGATTTATAAAGGCTAAAATACTTCATAGCTTGTATTAGTGAGGGAATGCAAAATAGGTATTTCACCTAACCATGGTAAACTCTGGGCCACCTCTTAGTTAATGAAATACTGTATTTTGTATTAAGCTCCAGCATGGTCTGAGGAGATTTTCATATTCAATGCCTTTTGCAAAAAAAAACCAATTAAGCATTAGTCACATGCACTGACTAAAAGTAGGGCCACATAATTTAGGAATAGACTTTGGTTGGGTTTAAAAAAAAAAAAAAGAAAAAGAAGAAGAAGAATCCCATCAACAGCAGAAAGGAAGTGTTTTACAATGTTTCCGCAATAACTTTCAGGACGAACCTCGAGAATTTGCTGTGCACGGAGTTCTTTCTCCATACGAATTTGCTGAATGCGCTTGATCTTCTCCTGGTAAAAGGATGAGGGCGAGATCAAATGAATTAACTGTTAAGTCATGCATGTTATGGAGCGGTGGAGGAGAGCAGGATGTGCGGCACAGAAGCACAGTGAGTGTATGCAGATGAGGAAGGTGCAGCATTTTGGAGAACAGCACCTTTCTTGTGGAATTTCAAAGCAATTCGACAGCGCTTAAACCTTTTACCTTAGAGTGCACAAACTCTGAATGTGACGAGAGCAGCTGCAGATAGTTGCGAAGCACTGCATGGAAAATTAAACAATGCACGGAAAGGAAAAGTACTTACTTGCTGTTTAAGAATTTTCATCTGCTCCCTCTTTTTCCGTCTCTCTTCAGCAGCCATCATTGCTGGAAAACACAAACAAATTAGGCTTGTACACAGCATATCGTCGAGTGCCAGAGACTAGACAACAGCTGTTTACCTTGTTGTTTCCTTGCCTCCTTGGCTGCTTGTGCCATGGCCTGTTTCTCTAGTTTTCTCATCATTTTGATCTGAGCTGCTTGTCGAGCTATTTCTGCAATGTGGTGGAATATAAAAGTTAAAAACTTAAAAACTGACCTACAGATATTCTCTATGAATGACCTCTATAGAAAGTGATTTGATTATTTGTGACAAGCTCATGATTTTTTTTACATCTGGTTTTATAACTCGTTCATAGTTTCCAACTAAACTCCACTGTAGGTAAGCTGGAAATACTGCATGCTGTCATAACACAGGGAGCAATTAGCCCAATTTAAAAATTTGATGCACCAAAAGAATGACAGGCACAATATGGGGCAGCCGGTGTGCCACTAAATCATTTCTAAAATGTAAACGCTCACCCTGAGCCTCCAGTTTACGCAGCAACTTGGGATCATTGATGTCTTGGAAGTTATTTTCGCCAACATTTAGAGGATGAGACTTCCACAGTCTGGCCCCAATGCCATCAGCTGACGACCGGTGCTCAGACTTTGTGCGACGGCTGCGCCTCCCATCCATCGCAATGATGCTGGGAGCGATCTCATCCACGGCCAGTGAGAACCATTGTAAACCCTGAGTAATTTGAAGTGGACAGAAGAGAGATTAAAACAAAATGAGGAAAAGAAGCTAGCTTAGCTTTGGTCTATTACAGCATACCACGGGTAAAACTATTTAATTCCATTTGGATAAGTAGCACACATATAGTCAATATTACTTATATCAGTACAATTCAGTCAGTTACAGACTGTACAATATCACAGCTCTAATTGCTTATTGTAATAATAATACACTGCCTAGACAAAAAAAAAGGTTTTCCGGTTAGCCTCACTGATTAGTGGTTTTCTTAAGGCTACACAGCTGTTCAGTCCCAATCCCTTGAGTTCTCTTCACATTGTACGTGTGGAAATGCTCTTACTTTCACTATTAAACATAGCCCTGAGTTCTACTGTTGTTCTTCTTTGATTTGATTTCACTAAACGTTTAAGTGATCACTGATCATGATCAATCAGGATTTTTTTCTGACCACATTTGTTGGACAGTTCTTAACCCAATTTTAAATAACTTGTTGCCAGCTGAAAGATAATCACCCATGCAGTAAATATCCAATAGGAGGCTCGTACTTATTTGCTTAGTTAAATCCAGGTGGCGATTTTGTTTTGGCCAGGCAGTATATATATGTGAAAGGTGACATCCTAAACTTGATTCATTTATTAATTTTCCGTAACGGCATGTCCTCTGGAGGGGCACGGGGGGGCTGGAGCCTATCCCAGCTGTCACTGGGCGAGAGGCGGGGTAGGAAAGACTTACCTCTGGTCCCTCTCTGGCTTCATAGAAGTCACCAACATTAATTTTTGTGCTAAAGCTGAAGTTATCCCGTGAGATTTCACTTATCCCATTCCTGACCAAGTACTGTAGACAAAAGAA
This sequence comes from Planiliza haematocheilus, assembly GCA_005024645.1. NCBI lineage: Eukaryota > Metazoa > Chordata > Actinopteri > Mugiliformes > Mugilidae > Planiliza > Planiliza haematocheilus. The sequence continues at coordinate 7,391,835 of SRSE01000725.1, forward strand.
TAATGCAGACAAACGAAAGCATAAGAAGGAATTATAAAAGTATATTAAATGATCAACAACCAAAGAGTAATTAGTTAGATTCACTTGTGCATCTAGTATGTGTCACGGAAACTGTTGATTTACCTTCATTACATCAGGATACTGTCGCAGTTTCTTCCCACATGGGGCAAAGTAAGTCACCTCACCTTGTAGGCGACCTGCCACAGTCCTGATTCGGGTCTCTCTTTGCCACCTAAACAAAGAAAATAAAAACAAAACTTGAAACATCTGTTAAATGTGTACTTCATATCCTTTCTGTCCACTGTAATCAGACTCCTAAACGGTTATGGCCCAAGTGGAGCAACCCCTTAGTTTCCATGAGTTCCTCCAGAGACCGGCTATGGCTTACAGGAGAGACATGTAGGTTGTTACCCCAGACAGAGCCGAGGCTGAAATACAGTCTTGTGGCCTCTGTTTCCTGTGAACCTGGTGATGAAAAACATCCCTAAAAGATGAAAGGCTGTTCCCATTCCAGGCTGCAGAATTTGTGGTCAGGGAGCTGCTAATGTTGCATGTCTGCGTTGAGGCTGGATGTAATTAACCCCTTGTGTTGTGTTCATTTCATTTCCTGGTCACCACAACCTATCCAAGAAGTCCTTTAAAAGGTTGTTTTTTTGTGGTCTACTCCTACTCAGCCATTAATGAAGATGTTGCTACACTCAAACCAGGAACTCTAGCAGTTGTTGTTGTAGAAAAATCCCAAGATGGTTTGGCTAAGCATTGATGTCCAGTTTCATGTTCACACAGTGAATTTTTACTGGGAAGTGAACAAATGATGGGTATTTCTAGATTATTTTTTTGTGAATGCATATATCCAAACAGTAACTTAATCTTAACTGAAGACCAACAATAATTAATTGTTTTATGTGGCAAACCTGTAGACATTATTATATTTCCTATGGGCACTGTATGTCTGAGGCTGCTCCACAAAGAACAGTTTATTGTTTTAGGAAAGGTCACTTTTCAGCCATCAGTGAGCTGACATTTTCCTTCAACACCAACAGTACAGCGAATGTGACTGTGAAAACAACTGGGACTCGGTCAGACTGTCAAACCTCCGTCTGCTTCTTTTAATATAAAGTGTAGGCACAGTATCTCACCCAAACTCAAGAGGCAATCGCAGAACTCTCTCATCTGTTACCCTCCTCCTCTTCCCTGACCCTATAAAACAAGAGAAATGACTCAGCGCTTTGCACACCTCCAGTGGGACCTGAGCAAATCCTCAAGCTTGCCATATTTAAAAGAGCATGCAGATTGTACAGGAACAAGCTTCACAGCAGCCACAATAGTTCAGTGGCAGTAGTATCAATGTTGCAAACTGTAAGAAGGTTATTAATGTAATAGCAATTCAGGACATGCAGCCGTAGCATGATTCTTTTATTATTCCATAGGAGAATGGAACAAGAAATGAATATTTTCACATTATGGCAGTCAGTTGGTAACATAATAGGCTCCATGAGTCACCCAGTATCAGATATATGAAGCATCTGCGTAGGTTATTAAAACAAAAGCTGCTGGGTATCATCAAAACAATGACGCAACCAATTTGTATCAGGAGGCTTGTTTTAACCAAAGACTATTACAAAATGTCCTGTGCATCCATGCACTCATGCTGGAAAAACAAACATCCTTTTCCACAGAAGACGAAAGAAAGGGGGATAAATAAATACCATGCTGACTGGAAATTATCCTGCTTTACTATGTGAGTGAGCAACACTTTCCTGAAGCCTGGATCATAGATCATATCATTTTAAATTGTTTTTGCAGCTGGGTTTAGGGACGTATTTTGTCTTTCAGAATATAGAAATTTGTTACCTGGCATTGCTGCAAATGTGAAGGATGGGGATGTGCTGTGTTTACTCAGAGCCCCAGTGCTCGTGCTGGGGTTGAGTAAACTACTGGGCAGACTTGCGGGCTTGGTAATCTGCAGGTTAAGCAGGGAGCAGTTGGGTGAGAGGTTCGAGGAGGACTTGTGAGCAGACAACGATGCTTCAGCAGCTTTCTGAGGAGTCCTTTCTGCATCGCTATCTGTCTCAACGCACTCCTTGGTATCATCCTCAGAGCCATCAGAGTCGCTCTCAAGATTGCTCTCCGACTCTGTAGGGGATTCCAGCGTGCCACGGAGACAGAGAAAGCTAATGTTAATTAATATTCCTTGCACATACAAAGCACTGCAAGGAACTTCTTTCAAAACGTCTATGTTACCAACGTATCTTTATCACATTAAAGAAGTTATTCTAACCTGAGAGGCTACTGCCAGAATCTTCATCATCAATATTATCATCATCGTAATCATCTCCTAACGAGTCGTCGGAGTCTTTGCTGCTGTGGATGTCAGACTCGCTGCCTCTGGCCAAGTCTACAGCCTTAGTCTTCCTTGATATGGGAAACAGTCCGGATAAGGCAGAAGATTTAAGTGGAGAAGCAGAGCCGCCCAGCATCTCCTTGGTGCCAGTGCTCAAGTTGATGGGCATGTGGTGAGGAGGGCTGGCAGCTGCCAAGAGTGGCTTGCTGTTGGGGGTGCTGCTCTGGCTGCGGGGCTTAGTAGTGAGGGCCAAAGGGGTATCCTGAACTCCCCCGTGGATTGCTCCATTAGGGTGGAGGGTCTGGAACAGGTTGTTGTCACTGCAAATTGGGAGAGACAATACGAGACTGCTCAGCACATCTGACGTGTATTTAGATGGTGTCAGCAGCAAAGAAGAGGAAACTGATTTGTGATTTTTATACCAGCTCTGGCTCTTAGGTCGTGGAGAGAAAGCCTTCTTCACAGAATCCTTGGAATGGAGGGGCTTCATAAATAAAAAGAAAGCAAAAAAAAAAAAAAAGTAATTATATAAACTGTCACTCACATTACATTTCTGTGGGCTGTAAATGAAAGAATTTAAGGTGTAATAAGCGACAACGACAATGAAGAGCAGGCTTAAGGCTGTCAACAACAATGAAGAAAAACAGGCTGGGACGGAAAAATATTTCCAAATTGCTTGGCTTAGTGCCACAATGTGGCATTAGCTGTCATCTTGTATTTGTTTCTTTTGTCAAAATCTGGCAATCAAAAGCCTGCGTTTAATGTAAAGCCGTCATACCAATTAAAACCCTCTTGTTACAGATTGCTACCTTTTCCGTCCTTCTCAGAACGGTGACAATAACTGAGTCCTGCAACAGAGGCACATTTCTCTCTCTTGATAACAAACATCCCAAAGCATAACAGAGCTAATTGCTTGTCAGCTTTGTGAAGTATTCCCAATAGATGTAAACACATTGTCACATGTAGTCATGGAGTGGTCAGACGCTGATGAAGTGTAATAAAAGCCCTGATGATAGTGTATAAGTATTCATTTTCTGCTGGGAAACAACATGCTAATTGTTAGATACTTAACGACAGAAACAACAGTGGACAATAAATAAAAAGTACTACTGTTTAAAAGGATAGAAATACTTTAATATTGCCTGGGTACACTACAATACAATAATGTGAATAAAACTATAACTCACCTGTTTCAATTTAAATGTCTTCAGGTTTATTGAGCTTTCATCTGGGAAATTTCCAGTGCTCTCCTTAATGCTATCCACAAGCTGATCGTGCTTACTAGAGGGCATCACAAATTTGAGTTTATGTGAGGGCTTTTTTGGGCCTGGTTTGGGTGAAGAGGAGAGGGAAGGAGGCTTCTGTGAATAAAGACCTAGGGGTTTAGGTGACGGACACAGAGAGTGGGTTTTTTTGGGCGAACAGAGAGCAAGAGGTTTAGGGGAGGAGGACACAGAGTGATGCTTTGGTGAGGACGAAGGAGTGAAATGCTTTGGTGACGTTAAAGTGGGTAAGTGTTTAGACGAGTTGGAGAAGGAGATGGGTGAGGAACTGGAGGACTGAGGGTAAGCCTCCCTGTGGGGCTGTGGTAAAGTACAGTTGCTGACTGGCAGTCCTGTGGCCTGTATGACGCTGATGTGCTTCTGGCCGTCCTCTTCTGCAGTCCTCGGGCTCTGGAGAAAGAGAGCTGTGGCCTGAGGTAGGCCAGCTGGATGAGAATAGGTCTGGAGGTGATAAGAGGGAGTCAAAGCAACACTGTCACGATGACTTTCTTGCGTTGTATTTCCATCAGCAGCGCGGGGTCTTTTCTTTTTACTCTCTGGAGTGTTCTGTGTCAGCCGCTGAGTGGGAGGATGAGGAAAAGAGGGAGAAGACAGAATGTCATGTCAGCTCCTACTGAGAGAGCCTCACAGTGGCAGCTCTGTCAGCTAGCACATACATCCAGTTTGCCACCCACCACCGAGGCTGCTTTAGACAAACCAACTAACAGAGAGCAATTTGTCACATGCAAAGTATCTTGTTTTATCAGAATGGTTTCTCTTTAACTTAACAGTATGTCTTCGTCCTTTCCTCTCAAAAGAAAGTTAACCTTTGCTAAGCTTTAGACAGATCAGTAAACAGTAACAGTAAATTGCGGCGGACACACTTACTTTGACTTTCTTTTTAGCTGGACTTTCTTTTTCGGAATCTGAATCCTCACTGTCACTGCTCTGATCATCTTCATCTTCATCTTCCTCCTCCATGTCGTCCAGATCGCTGCTGCTTTCCTCGCCATCACTGGAGCTTTCTGACAGGGATCCCGACTGGCTGCCACTCATGCTGGATGTCTCTGATGGTCTCTTGTTGAGTTTCTAAATAAGATAAAGAAAAAAGTCCATATTTCCTGTCCATATTTCTTTCAGCAGAACAGTGCAGTGAGCTTAATCAAATATTAACCTTTTCCTTTGTTTTCAGAGAAGTCTTCTGATGTAGCTGGCCTAACCCATAGCTGCTTTTTTCACTCCGACTACCGTTGCCTCGAGTGTTCTCCTTACTTCCTGTTGTTGGAAATGAACTGGTGTTCACAGCAGAGTTCCCAGCAGGAGTGGAAGCACCCCTGCCATTCACTGTTCCATTCACACCTACAGAAAATGGCATTGTACATTGCTTTAGACGGATACTCATGAGAACAAGGAACATGAGTTGTACACATCAGGAGGACAATTAAAAAGCGTAACAGGGAATAAAAGGTATGTTTCATACTGCAGCAGTATTTGAACACTATATCATGTGCATTTAATGTAAGCTCACTGCTTGTCAGTTATCTTTCATTTTCATGTTTGTTATTGCCTCAAAATATGGCTGCAGAATCATTGTTTATGGGGCATCAACAGAATGTAGGTGCTTGTCATTTTTTACCTGAGGTATGTGATTGCAACTCGAGAGGATCATGACCCTTGAATGCTGACACAAATATAGGATGCAGACCTAGAAGAGGGGGAAAGAAGGCTGCAGCTCCTCTGGCATGTGCCTCAGATGGCCGCCACCAGTCTGAGTAGGAGAACGAGACACTGTGCTGTTAGGTATTAATAACCACTCTTATCTAAATATGCAGAGAATTTAATCAGCCAAGAACCAAGACAAGCTGCAACTGATCGAACAAGTCAAAACTATTTAAACTACTGTGTATAAGTTTCTAAAAATGTCCACAGAAGGAATGCTGCACTCATCTGAAATAGCTTTTCTAATATGTTTCAGTTGTGCTCAGGTCATCATGCTATTCAGAAAATAGGATGCTGTGAATTTCAAAATACATCCAGCTAAGAACATTTATCTCCATTAATAAACTTACTTGGAAATGTACCAAACTGTGATTGAGCAGCCAAGGCAGACAAACCCAAGCTTCCAAGACCTCCAAACTCGGAGCGGCCTGAACTCGATGTGTAAAGCCCAAAAGCAGGATGGCTGACTGAGTTAAAGCCATTGGACCTGTTGGGCATATTCTGCGAATGACCTGGAAAACAAGGACGGTGTTTTATGGATGATACAACCAATGAATTTATTGCTACATCAGTGTTCTTGCCAATCTGCATAGTGTTAGGATAATAATGTCACATAGCATCTTTCTACAAAAAAACACATCTATAATGTCTACAAGGTTTAAAGGGAGAGAGTTTCAAAGTTTAGGAGCGACCACTTCAATGGTATAGTCTCCTTTAGTTCCTTTAGTACCGAGTCTGAAGTGAGAAACCCTGACATTAAGACAATTACTAAAATGATAGCTTTGCAGTTGATCTACAATGTTGACAGGTGTCTGACATCCCAGGGCTCTCAAAGAGATCACAAGAATCTTGAATTTGAAAATTGATGGGATGCCAGTTTAAAAAGCTCAGGAGTGGAAATAGATGAGGACTCTTAAAAGACTTTCTATTCTACTTCACACAGCAGATAAAAACATTTTTGAAATAATGCAGTTCACTTAATACTCATACAATTGATGTGACTACAGAGGTTCCCATGTGCTTTCAGCATTTAGTGTTGAGTCCAAAATAAATTATCTTCGAAATTTCTGTGCACGTTTGGTGTGGGGATGTGAAAATGAATAATTTATGAGAACGTCTGTGTCCTTCATTGTGATAGCATGACAACAACAACAAAAAAAACAATGCTTTTTGGGACTTCTTATCATGAAGGAAAAAAATAATAATTACGAACCACGGTATGTAAATTTGCACATTATTTTGTGGTCAGGGGTAATCTGACAGCTTATGCATCACCACTGCTCAGTGCATAATGGCTTTGGCCACAATTAGTATTCAGAGAAAACGAGATGTTGGTGGCTGCATGCACAGTGTGAGGCTGACAGACATGTCACATCACATGAGATAAACTGGACTTAAAGGTTGTCAAAAGAAACCCAAAAGGGCGTACACAGCTTTATAATTGTTGGCATTAATTCATTCAACAGCCTTTTTATTCCAATCAAAATTGTTCGTAACATGTTCAGACTGGAGGAAGGTGTTGCAAGCCTTTTATCGTTATGTAAAATTCAGTGTTTACACAGAATTTAGTTGGATAGTCTGACACAGGCTATTTATCAAACAGAATGAAGGATACATCTCTATTTATGTATAGCTACTGAACTGAATATTGTTTTATGTGTCTATTAGCCTTCAACCTACCTAAAAACAAAATTAACATTGTCTAGAACCTAGGTAGAATAACCTAAATATGCTAACTTTAGTGTCAATAATGCAGTTAATAATGCAATAAAATTAGATTTTTCATTTCATCTTGTGCTGTAACTGTGTGCATATGAGTCAGGTTTGTCTGTATGTACATACCGCAGGTGGTAAGAGAGGAGCTGCCGTCAGGACTGGGGGCTGCACTGTACTTAGTGGGGAGTGTCTGGGGCGGAGCAGGGGAGGAGCTGGTTGAGGAGGAGGCCATGTGAAGGGAGGACGGGGCTGGTGACTCCATATCTGTCAAACATAATTCAGTCAGCACTGAAAGATTCAGGAATAGAAAATGAGAGGAGAACCACCCACTCATGTCCCACATCCCACCAAGCCTCCTTCTGACACACGTCTGAAATACCAAATCACTATAACTACTAGGTGAGCAGCAACATTAATGAATAGGGGCGACTAATGACTCATTCATGGTATTGTTTATTGACAGATAAGTGTGACAGTACAACTGTACACAGACTTAAAGTAACGTGCTGGTGACGACTCATTCATATCAAAAGGTCTTCACAGCTCTTTAATGTGAAACTGCTGCCATGTAAGCTGTGATTGCTTAATCAAGGAGTAAGGCTAAACAGAAAATGAAATCTTCAGCCTCGAAGGAATATGCTTTATTTTTCCCGTGCACAACCTTTACAGGTTTTAAGTCCTGTAATTGTCTCCACCGGTTCCTCTGATGACTCTCAGACCATTGTTATGCTGCCCATTATCCAGATCACACCACAGGATTTCTAGTATTATTATACTCTTTCATCAGAGCTACACTTCCTGGGTTGTCCATGAAAACCTCTTTAACACATCCAACCTGCCTTTGTTATAGTATTTCACATTACATCAACAATTTCTAGATCTCCCTGGTGATTCTCTTCTGCAGAAGAAAACAGGCGCATCTGATTAATTTGAGGAGACAACGCTACCCGCTGAATATCAAGTATCATCCCTCACCAGGAACAGCACTGATGAGGCATAAATGACATGAAAGCTGCAGCCATGCTTCACTGGAAAGGTCCCTGTTCCCTGCAGTGGAGTGGGAGTATGTGCTTTCATATTTATAACGCATTATTTGGTATCATTTTGACCTTGCTCCATCACACATTCCATTTCATTCTAAGCGGTACAGAGAAGCATTAAATAATAAATGATATTGTAAAATGAAATGTGTCACTAAAGACTCTGAATGTTTGTATCCATGTACGTATTTAATTCACAATAACATGTTGAAGACATAACCTCCAACAAGGCATTTTGTTCGGGTGCATGATTAAATCTATGCCTTTGATTTACCAGCTTGCTATGATGCAGTAACTACATTTCTCATACTGACTGCATGGCTGTGGATCCTCCTCAGAAGTGACTGAGTGAAAAAATACATTTCCCTTCCTTTACACATTTTTCAACACAAACAGGTACAAATATTTGCCAACTAGATGGGAAATAAAGTAAAAAGTTAAAGTAACTGAGATATACTGCTTCTGACCAAAAGTAGTATGTGATGAACATAAAAATTTCCAGTATACCAAAGATGCCTGGATGACATTTCATGTACATCACTTAAGCTATCTGCACGATGATGAATCCTACAATGCATTACGGTCATTCGGGAAATTCTGGCAACAATGCTTGACACCTCAAAAGATCTGTGCTAAGGAGATAAGTGGTAATGTAAGTATATAACATTGATGTTCTACTATTTGCAATCACAACATTTTAAGATACTAATCTAACTATATAGCCTACATTTGATATGAACATCTCATTCGGCAAACAACTTCATCTACATAAAAAAAGTATAAAAAAAGTATAAACAGTTTTAGGTAACAGTTTCTGTAGTGATATTATAAGCCTGATGGTCATGTGACTGTGCAGTACAAAACCATAATGTTCACACATTGCACTGTATACAACTATGAAAAGTAGTATACAGTTAACACTTATGCAATATGTGGCATCTAATCGACTCCAAATACAGCCAAGGTGTTGGGTACCCAGAACCTATCCCAGCATGCAGTGCTGCACTGGACAGATGGTATGGAAATCCTTTGCTACATTACTCACAGTCCATCACAAGGCACGCTGACACCAATAGACTATTTCAGAGTGTCCAAGTAGACGGAGACCAATCAACCTCCGAACAGAATGAGTCCAAGGAATAAACATAGCAACTCCCTGCTGTGAAGAGGCAAAGCTAACCAAATAAGCTGGCATGTTCCCTTGGATACAAAACCAGCTACACACACAAAAAATAAAAAAACTCAGACACTTGGCTCAGAAGCTAATCTTATAAAACCACTGACTTCAATTAAGTGTGTACTTCTTTTTGCATATGTGCCATGTATTTGGATCCACCCTCTGCTTGCTTTTTTTATATTCGTTGCCAAACTGGCTTTAAATGTTAATAGTGATATGTAGACTATTTATTCAATTAACCAATTGGTCAGTCCATTAACTGAGTAATCAACAGCATTGTAGAGCATGGAGAAAGAGAAAACTGTCTAACACAGACTGATGTAGCTTTATAGCTGCTGGTTAGTAGATATACGTTGGTATAGAACTTAGCCAGTATCCAATCAGCAACTGATTTGTGCTCCACATTTATTGTGCAGATACGACACTAATCTAAATGTCATGTAACTCTTGGGCAGAAGTCTATATATCTTCAAAAATGCCAAAATAATCCATTAAATTAAATAAATAGCAGAAAAAAACTCATGGCCTGACTGTGATGGATAAATAAACACATAATAGGTAAAACATGCATTTTTGTGCATGCATTTGTCTTTGTGTATGATAAGCTTTGCATACCCCCCCTTGTTTCACTGTTTTTCTTTTGTGCATCCCTCCTGGTTCCTGTTGTCTTTTTGGACTATAACAGATGGCTGATGCTAACAAAGATAATCCAGTAACGGAGTCATCAGCATGGATCAGCAGTATTCTAACTGCAAACACAGTGTCTTTTCAGCTAATAAAAGGTACACACAGGAGACAGGAAGAGGTAGTATATCAAAGTCCCTTGGAGAGCAGAATCACTCAAAGGTCCTCTATTTGTTCCACATCGATTTGTAATGCAAGTGATGGAAATGTAGAACATGTGAATAAAAATATAAAAGTAAATGTGCCATGTTCTGACATTAAGTGCCATGCAAAGCAGGTGCCCTGCTAATTAGTTTTACATAACAATGTTAAAACCACCTTCTCAGATGTTAACAGCTCTTTGACAGTGCTGCCAGTCTGCTGTATCCCAAACCTCACCAAGCACCGCTGCTGTCCATCATCCTCACTTAACACAATTAATTCGTTCTGCTACCATGGAAAATACCAATGCCATTTATTTCTGACCTTTTGATTTGGATGGGAGGAAATATGGGGGTTGCAAAAAAAAAAAGCACAGTGCAACAGTTAAGCAAATTTTAAAAAAGCCATGCACTCCCACACTTCTCCCGTCACTCTTTCTGAGCTCACTCGACAGACCAGCTGAAACGAAGTCAGTTAAATGTATTAAAACTTTTTCTTTTGCCCCCATTGCAGTGTATGCACACAAGATGTGCAGGATGAGAGCAGGCTTTTATGGTTGAATGGTGACAGAAAATGGGAGTGTGTGAGGTCGCTGTAGCTTGGTACATAACACGTTTGGTGGCACGCCCACAGTTCGGCCGAAACTCCCTGCTCCTATTAGTTTCAATCAGTTCTTCATTCTGGCGATGTCTTCTAAAGACAAGTTATGGTTCCCAGCCTTGACTCCCACGCTACCTAGAAAGTGATGAAGTGTTGTGTCTGAGCGATCCCAGATACTGAAAGAAACTTCAGGCTGACCTGCTGCATCAGGGAAAAACTGCATGACACAATATTACTCATAGAGTCAGACAGAGAGGTATTTTCAAGGCCAATTGTTGCCTACTAGGTCTGATGATGATACAGTGGAAAACATTTCTTGGCTACCATTCCATAATATATAAATGGAAACAAACACATTTGCACAATTGCGTCTGTGGTAACTGTAACTAATTCTGTAGTAAGATGGCAGTACAAAGTCATATTTGAGTTAAGTCTTTGAACACAACATTGTGAACAAAATATGTTTGACTGCATGAACAAAAACGCCCTATAATCTTTCACTGATCATGCAGCAGCACACCATCATAACAGGTGATGGTTTTAACTACCTAAGAAACTCAGCAACTGCCCAACTTAAACAAAGTCATTTATCTTTTTCTGAAATCTCTACAGCACTGTCGTTTAAATTGATAGTGCTGGAGTACATTAAGTATACTGTCATGAGAGAGGAGCTCTGCCAAGTGATTAAAAAAACAAACCAAAAAAAACATGGCATTGCTACACAATCAATACTCTGCATTAAGAGCTGGTTTATTATTCATCTCAGGTTTGCTCTTTTCAGCGAGGGCCCCTTTCTTTACGAGCATGCTGGGAGACAAAAGAAACCACATGCTTTCCAGACGTCATGAACATGAGGCGAGGCTGGTTGTCATCAAGGATGAAAAGCTCGCATGAAGCCACTGGTTGTAAATAAGGAGTATGTGGAGCAACTGATCAACGACCCTGACTCTTCGTATTGGGTAGCAGATGGTAGAACGGTGTTGGTTACATGCATTGGACAGACTCTAGGATGCTCTGCTACAGCAGTTGTCCCTCTGTCACACTAAATGTGATCCATAGCTGCCCTTGTGTTACTAAACACCTTCACCCACCATCTAATCCCTGATTTTCCTGTCTCAGCCAGACTTTCATGCATCACTGTAATCATATCTTTGACCTCCTAAGCAAGAACATGTGCATGCTGTGTGCCAAACAAAGAGATTTACCTGCACTCATTCTGCCGGGATAATAATCCCCATTTGCTCTTACCCCACGAAAAACAAAAAACAAAGAGTAGGCATTCTGTTATCATTATTTTTCAGTATACAAGCATCTTTTAGGGAGTCCTTCACACCCAACAATGAATATCTGATTACATCGACTGCCTCGCACAAGAGGAGAATGCTATCATGAATACAGTGCAAATATAAAAGAGGCAAATTGACTTTGATTAACGATGCGAGGCCTTAGCATGACAAATGTTTCAAGAAATACATTTGTCCTTCACAGAAGCGTTAGCACAGTCTGCATGTGGATCGTTTTCATGATCGGGGGGTGGGATGCGGGAGCCTGGAAACAAGAGTCCCACATGTTCCACACAGTCTGACATCCATCATAAACACATTCCCTGAGCTCCTGCCTACTGCTGCCCCATCAACAGCAAGCACTGGCAATAAACTGTGTAGCTGTGCCTGCAGCTTTTAATTAGACACATACAGAGAAGAAGGAAGAGAGGGGGGTTGAGAGAGAAGGGCAAATAATTTCATGCATCTCCCAATCAGACGCTAATATTAATCTGTTGTTGTTGGCTTACAAAATGCAGTTGGTACAGACAGAACGGGTGATCTTTTCCATCGTTAATGTATTGCTGGAGCCGTGTATTTTGAAATATGAAGCTACAATTAATGAACCCAAGCGCAAAAATGAGAGTTAGATTATACCTGTTCATGGCTTAATTGTGCTGCTTTTTTTTAGGAAGGAAATGGAAAGGCAAGCCAGCACTTGTTACAGATAATCACACATACAACATTATATCGTCATTAACAATTTCTGCTGTATCCTCCATGTTTACTCCATCATTTTTCACCATAATTCGCCAGCAGCGTCATTATAATAAGTACTTGTCTATAATAAATCAAGGGCATACCGTTGCTCACTGGGGGTGATGCTAAAATAAATAAACAGTGTGAAATGTATGTGCAACAAAAAACACAATGTTTATGTTCATCTGCACATTTATAACAGATTAGATTTCCTTTTTTTATTTTTATTTTATTTTTTTAACAGATGCCATCAGTTTCCTTTCCCACTCACAGTTAATCACTGTCAATGGAAGCTTGTTCAATTAGTTCTTAAAATAAACTCTTGTTATGAATGTGTATGATGTAAAAGTGACAATTAAAAAATATGTGCATAGCTTCACCTTGCAGCTTAATGCAGTTGGACTGACTCAAAGGATATGCAGCTGAATACCTGAGTTAGAGATTATAAGATAGGCGTGCATTTAGATGGAACACATCCTTGTGACTTTATAAGCCTATTTGCTTGTTAGACAAAGCATTAGGCTGGCTTGAAACCTAAAACAGTGGTTCAGAATGGCATCAAGACAAGGCCTAAACCAGTGAAAACATAAAGCCAAAATGCAGAACGTGTGTGTTGCCAGGCGTTTAAAGAAAATCAATTTTTAATATCAACGACTGCTGACGTTGGAAAAACTAATTGTATGCAGGAATTGCAGCATATTTGGTGAGGGCTAGGTTTAGCCATGACAAAGCCTCCTTTGTGGTGCTTAAACAAGTGGCAAACTGGTTCTTTGTAGGTTAAAAAGCCCTAGGTGAGAGGTCGATTCAACTGCAATACTGTATTATGGCAAGTATATACAAGTAGTATGTTAGGTGACATCAATCAAGTAATTGTTAGTTGTCTAGTCAGAAAGTGGTGCAGTGCAGGCTGATGCTATGCTACCGGCTATGACGCTGATGACCAGTGAGAATAAAAAGTTCAAGGTCCTGTCAGTCTTTAAGGCTTCATACTGCAATGTCAATAACCCCATTCTTTGGATGTTCAAACAAACAACATTTATGTATGGGAATACATGGACACTAACAGAGCTTTTAATCCATTACTCCCCCATGTCAATGTCCAAGATGAAATAAAAGGCAGCCAGGATCAAGGTAAATCTCACTAACAGAATTTTTTATTTTCATCTCCTCTCTCACTCTCCAAAGAGCACAACATAAATCACATGGCAACCATAATGGGAAGTGGGACTGCAGTGTGCCAAATGAAGCAATAAAACTGATCCTGAGTGTCCCTTTCAAGGCATTAGAGACACAGTGTCCATATGTCCACTGCTTTATTGAAGCAGATGATGCTGGTTACATTGAAACAAACATCTGTGCACACACTGCGTGTCCTGAATGAAGGTCGCAAATATGGAAAAGGTGAGACTGTCAGGAATTCTGGAATGTTTATGGTCAGTTGTGTGTACTGTGTGCTGCTGAGAGGTCCTTATGTGAACATGGTGGAGACAAGCTTCTTTCTTTCACTATCACTCGCCTTACAGCCTAACTCTTAGAAAAAGATTGTCTCAAAATAACATTCCCCATTTTTTCAGGATTTCATCTCAGCGTATACAATACACCTTAGCAAATGAAGTCAAGTCTTCAGTGTTGCACAGAAAATACATGCTACAGAAATAATACACAACCAGCAGACGAAAAGGAAAATGAACTGAACACGTTTTAAAGTGCTGTACTCTATAGGTTACATCTGTAGACAAGCTGTCAGTGACTGATGGTGAAAAAGAGCCAATTAACTCGTCAAGGGGCACAATTCAACAAAGTTGTCTCCACCACAGATGTTCTGCTCCGTTCTTTTCAGTTCTCCATGTGCTTGGAATGTGAGCACAGTACATTATCATAAACCAACAAAGACTGAGCGAAAGAATTCACTCTGGAGCCTATACAGTGGACCAGCGGAGATATCATTTTGTAGATGTATATATCATTGTTAAAAAATGTTAGGGGGTACGGAGTATTCTTTGCTACAGTGACAACATTTTTAAAAACAGTAATAATGTTTGAGCACATAAAAAGTTAAATGCTGATCAGTAAACATGAGGACCAGTGCTGCTGAAGATTCATCATTCCTGCCTGGATAGATTTACCTTAAATAACTTAGTTCTGAGTGAAACATCTTGACTAATTACAGCTATCTTGTGCAAAATGAAGAATGTTGAGGTTATACTAATCTCTACCTCTCATCTTTGCAAAAAAAACAATACTGCCGACAAAACAGTGTGTACGCACAATTCATATTGAATGTAACCATATTTAAGTACTTTGAATTTCTCCTGAATTTCTTTTGAGTTTGAATCTGAATCAGTGTAAAGCTTGAGCACACTGCAGTGCACTGAAATGCAAAACCAAAACACATGTTTCACATCCGCATGCACACACATTTTTTTATTACATCAGAACTCTCAAAAGGGAACTGAAACCCACTAAAACTAGTTAGGACTGGTGGTGATTTTAATGACAACATTTCAATTTGTACAGTTAAAGGCTGTCAGCTTCAGTTTAAACTCCAAATTGGTCATGCTTAGAGAGATAAATGAGCAATTAAACCGAATTTCTCTAGTGAATCAGTGTTTGCATTTCACATTGGGTACATCTGAGCATATTTCTTCTGTCACTGGTCAGATAACAAGTTTTACTGGAATTTAAGCAAAAGAAGAACTGCTTAATCTAATTTAGCTCAAGTTATTACCAATTGTGTTATTACCAAAGACTAAAATGGAGAAACCAAGATGCTGTAATTGCCAAGCACATCTACTTCTGTGATAAAGTCAACTTTTACATTTAAACTTTTTTTGACTGCTTAATATTTTAACCAACATATCATACCCACATGAATGCATGTATTGCATTACTTAATGCTCTACCAATTCTGCATGTGACTGTCAAAGTAAAACACGTTATCTGTGCAGAGGCTGCACATGAGCCACAGACTGAACCCTCTGGAACATAGACAGTCTCTGTTGACATTCTGCTTCTGTTAGCCATTAAATCAAAGGTTATCAGAGACTGAAATGCTGAAGGAAAATATATAACAGTTAACAGCAACCTGAGTTCTTTGTTCTTGGCACCAGGATGTGACATGGTCATTGTCGGAGAGTAACAGTGAGAGGTTACACAATTAAATAGGATATTTCCTTATTTCAAATATGCAAATTGTGTGGGATGAAACACAGGACAACGGCTTTGAGATGAAGAAGAAGGAAAAGAAGAGGACTCATTATAACAGTGCTCAAAACACCTGAAACTCATTGGAGAGTTAATACTAAGAGCATGATACGCGCAGCTGTGGCTTCAATAGATGCACGAGTCACTTGGGATACTCATCAGACTATTTTTATTTTGATGAATGCACAGGGAAAATATCTCATTTCCCATCTGCCTCTGAGCCCTCGTCACAAAAAGAGCTTTTTCTCTGATGCTAAATTAATATTTCTATCACCTGCCACCTACCACAGACTGTTTCCGCCATGTTAACACTAACACTGACTATGATACAGCGTGTCCATGCTAATAGGTGGACATTTAGTAGCTAGGAGATATTACTATGCAAAGGTTGTACGGAAAAACATGACAGACAGACTGAGAAGAAAGCACTCGGATTCAATTTGGAATACAGCAGCAACTTAACAGGGATGTGCACTGAACATGCTCGTGGTTAACTACTGTCATTATCACTTCATGATCACATCCACATTTGTGATACTGGGCATATACATTAGACATAGTACTTACCCAATTTAATAAAGTGTGCTTTAAATCAATACTGATAATACGCAAATGTCAACTGCAAAAGCAGCACTTCACTCTGAACAGAACTCCATAGTCACCCTCCTTTCTCAGAGCAGAGGCAATGACACAAACACATATACTCATATATTCTACAAAAGGTAGGTAAAGATACTGACAACTATTCCAAATGTAGTAAATATTAATGCCTGCAGTGCACACACAAGCCTGACTGACGAGTTTAAACCTTTCTGAACCTTGTGCCACTCAGTCGAAAATTTAGACTTTTAAACCGAAAAAACTAACACAAAACACTGCAACACAACAATCACTGTTCAACTAATACAATTTGTCTTAACTTAACTGATAAACTGTCTTCATAGCACGTTGAAAAGCAAAAAAAAAGAAAAAGGTCCTTGAACTATTGGGTCAAAAAAAAAAAAAGCCCAACAGAGTAACTGAGATTCAGAAAATTGTGTTAGCAGCGTATCAGTGATGAGAAAGCTGTCCATAGGCGCTCTTACCTCTCTCTATCTTCACTGTCATCTATTGCAAAAAAAAAAAAAAAAAAAGGCACAAAAGCACAAAAAATAACTAAATGAACAACCAGACAGACCAATAGCCCATTGTGGCACTCCACACATCCAATGTGCTGCTGAGGAAATAGCACAGACATGCATCCATCCCTAAGAGGTGTGCTCATGTTATTGGGAAGTTAATTAAAAAATAAATGCTGCGGCAAGTTCACAAACAAATGAGCCTTGCTTCAAATATTAATGTACTGTGACACCTTATTCTAAATAATTTAAATAATCATGTTGGTACGTGCAATGTTTGGGCACTGTACTTGTAAAATAAAACTAATCAGGCACAAAATGGCTTGTAAGGATTTGCAGGTAAGGTCAAGAATTGCCTTTGCAAGGAATATACAATTAACTATTATTATTATTATTATTATTACTATTATTATTATTAAATGTCAAATGGTAAAATTCCATAGTGGAAGCAATCATGGGGTTCTTGCAGGAACTGATGATGTATCTGAAATGAACCTAATTAAAGCCCACAAAGCAGGGGAAGGTGCTTCAGACTGCAGTTTTCACTGTCAGTTAAGCAGCGAATGTCAAGAAAAATACCGGAAGACCAATCAAATCCTCAGACAAAACTGCACACCTGTGAAGGAAAGAAAGGCAAATCTGACACGAGAGCAGTGATGCATAGAGTCTACAGAGGAAGAGAGCCTTATTTTGTACCTCATTACTAAAGTCAACATCTGATGCATGCACACAGGAAAGTTTACAGATTCCAGGTCAGGACCCAAAGCATGTATTGTTCTTGAAATAGGAAGTAAATGTAATTTTAATGTTTGCTGCCATTGTTTTAGTTAATTCTCATTAATAATTTCTCCAATGCTCATATATTGACAGAAAGGATGTTGCTGTCTAGAAACCTCAAAGCTGTACTGACTTTAACTTTTATTTTGTTGTTGTTGTTGTTGTAAGGTATTCTATAGACTTAAAATCAAACACACCATAGTTGGTTAACAGCCACAGTTTATACCGTTTATAGGTATACACAATATCTGCATTTACAGCCTAATTTTAGGATGATTTTAAAAACAATTCACCCGAGAAAAGTGGATGGTTTTTCCCTTATTGCCTAAAATTATCATTTTACTACCATATCTTTTTTAAATAAGCAAAAATCAAACCAACTTAACTAACTTAACTGCATGCAGCATAGTGGTTTTTAAGCAGCCTGCAAGACATTAGTGTGACATAGGTCAGAGTCGTATTTTTATGCATGAACTTTCACTTAACAGCTGAAATCCCAACGAAAAGCCGCATCTGTCTTTGCTAATATTGTCACAGCAGAGCAGCTGTTAACCAAGAGTGTGAAAAATAAGAGCCTGCAAATCCACAGATTCCTTACTAATCAAACACTTTTCACACTGCTCATGTTAGTGAAGCCCGACAAGCAGTGCAGCCCGAAAGCTGTTAGCAGCCTGGCCTGAAAATGGCATCCGCTCAGAATCCTCCTCCATAATGTCACAACTTTATAGTAACTGTATAGTAAGCACATCCAAAATAGTATTTTAGACCCACGTGTATTCAAATGTGGACGATGCCGTTTATGGAGAGAGCAGTATAGCTGACACAGGACAGATTTTTTTTCTCACACTTTGAATGAAATACCACTGATCTGACTGACAGATCTGTAATAAAAAGAGAGATTAATTCCTTATTTCTTATTCATTATTCCAAAAAAATAAATAATATATATATATATATAGCAGTGGGCTTGGATTGAATGAAAATCAATGTGATGTAGGAACATCATTTTAATAAATAATCAGAATCTCCAGTAGTAGGCACAAAGCTTTTTTCCCTCAAGTATGCCACTCAAATCCTAACATTTCCTCCTGAATATTCAGACTACATGAATACAATATTCATTTTTACTGCAGGAGGACAGTCAATGCATAACAATGAGACCTGCTAATGAAATCAACCATCAAGCTGAAATACATACATATTAAACTGGTGTCTCAATGTCATTTGCTTTTTGCATCGTTTGCTCATTTTCCTCATTTTCCCCCAGGTTCAGCCAATATTTTATTCTGATTTGTTTACAGTCAAGAACAAAGAGCGCCTATCGCAGTTTTATTCTGTGGGTCGGTGTTATCTGTGTAATGAGAAGTGCCATTACCAAATTAATGTCATTTGCATAAACATTATAATCATTATAAACATTTGCACCTTAGCAAATTATTTATTTTGAGTCAAGCGACGTTAATGAAACCGCTTGCTAAATTGATGCCACGCAACGGATCTATACTCCAGATGAATCTCTTCCATTAGCGGTGTGGCTTTAAGAACAGGTGTGTCTCAGTCAAATCAGCTGCAGTACTAACACATTTCTGGTTCTCACTGGTTTCATTTGCATCAGTCTTAATCTGGTTTATATTTTCTTTAGGAGTGCAAACGTTCGCTTGTTCACCACCACCAACAGTTAGCTTTCTAAGCGCGCACAACGATGACACACAAAATCTCTAAAACTTAGACCAAAAAAAAGACATTACCACTACCACAGTAAACAATGGCAGTGAGATAACGGATTGCGTGCTAGGGGATCTCCGTGAGCGGCAGAAGGTCACCGCCCGCCAGCAGAGCTGATAGGGAAAATGGCGTTGATGCTCCCTAGCTGCCATTTCTCTTCCCTGACAAAGACTCCATCTGCCACCGGGCCATTTGCAGCCTCTGAGTTAGAATATCAATGATTTCCCACCATTCTACAACTCTGCATTCACCTTGACATCACCTCTAAACCTGTCTGAGCGCTGACACTACAGATCCTCTCTGTGCAGGCCCTGGAGGGTGCCAAAAAAAACTCTCATTCAGCTAAGTGGCATTCATTCTGCTCAAGAAGGAGTAAGCATTTTACTAGCAGTGATAATATTTTAGCGTTTTGAGATATGTCTCAGAGTGAAACAGAAATTCTGAAACTTTACTAAGTAGAACAGATATGTAAAGCAACTAGTCAAACAAGGCTGGTTTCACTTCTACTTGCATACTGTTATGGCCATGCAGTGTACCGATGAAGATTAATGAAGACCTTGTGTCAAATATTTTACAATAAACTTCCTTCTAAAAGACTATTTACAAAAATTCTGATTGTCAGACTTAGTGAAACATTATTATCTTCTAAGAGCATCTGTACGAGCATCAGTGTAACCAACTTTATATCCATTACAAGTCACTCTGGAATAGTTAAAATCAAATGCTAAAAATCCATGAAGTAAGCTCAGGAAAGGTTTGTCTGAATCTTACTTCGTCCACGGCACTCACGCAGACACAGGACGCCCAGCACCTGACTGGACCCCGTAATTGTGAGTAATATCAGGGAAAGAGGGCAAGATATAGTGACAAAGATTTCTCCAGAGGTCAACAGCAATTACCAGACATAACTCAGACAGGCAGAGAATGATACAGGAAAGTCCATTCATAGGTTCAAAGAATAACACGACCTGGATTTCATTTGTTAAAGATCGGAACGACAGCTGCTTTTAGAGATGTGTTATTTTCAGATGAATCTTAATTTTTACATGAGCGTCTGGGGCTGTTTTTCTTACAATGTTTTAGGTGATTGATGAAATCATTTCAAGTGTGCAGAGGGATTTTGGATACACTCTTTAGGAAATCAGGCAAATAATAATCCAAGTGATAGAAGTGGATGTTTCAGCAGACTAACAAACTACAGCATACCAGTGACGTGTTGAAGGAATAATATTTTTGCCAGAAGAAAATTAAATCTTGGAATGACCTAAACCCCACAGGTCACTGGAATGCCATGGAGAGAAAAAAAGGCAGCTGGTCGATATTCTGGTGTAGACGAACTGGAAGTTTTGCAGGCTTGAACACGGAGGAATCTTTCACCAGCTATTTAAGAAAATGATTAATAAACTGCAGCCAACAAAATTGGAAAACTAAATACTAAAATACTACACCTGGGATCTTATAAAGCCAGATAAGCAAAAGTCTAAATATTTTGCTGTATCTATCATCAACTGCACAGACCTCTTGTTAATAGGGCGACATAATGAATGAGTAAAACAAAGGAACACTATAAGCACCACCCTGCTATTTATTTCTGAGAACCATTAGTGAGAGTCCCATTTTCATAAATCTTACACTTGCATCATTCATGTTACCATTCTTTTAATTACTTCACCTTTTCTTCTACAAGTTTAGTCTCCCCTTGGGGAGAGAAAAAAAAATGGAAAACTGGTAGAAAAGTGCGCTCTGGTTTTTACTACCAAGTCAGATTGCACAGTCACAGCAATCTTCTGCTCGGCCTTCTGGCAAAGTCAGAAATTACAGCCTGCTCTGTGACGTTATGCTACCAACTGAAGGTACCGCACGTTAGAAAATGTGATGAAAAACAATAATTTGCATGGCTCAACCCGTCTCCGTTAATCCACATAAAACCTGCGGTGTCCACCAAGCTTCACTACCTCATGAGTGCTTCCTATAAATAATCTAACTGCAATGAATAACATGCTTGGGTGTACAGTGTAAACATACATCACACTGACACAGCACTATAAATAAAAAGCCTGACCTCACTACACCACTGACAAATCAACCACACTGATCAGACCTGATCTGCCAGGGCCAAAGTATGCACAGTGTATATGTACTGAATAACAGAGAGAACAAACGGAATAATAATACTGTGTAAAATACATTTTGTCATGTTTCACCACATCCATTCATTCATAATTCACTGACCTATTGTACAGCTCCCATTGAGTCAATGTCTGGCAACCATTTACACGCCGGCAATAATTTATGAAACTTACTGTTGGGCCCTGCAGGTACATTGAAGGTTATTGATAACTGCTATAATAAATCCTTGAGGGCTTGTACTACATACACAGATGAAAGGGAGAGTGCTCAGCTTTACATGATGATGGGATTCCTGCAATGAAGCTCTTTTTGCCATTGCCATTTCAACTCGGCTCATCTGCAGCGCTGCAGATGACCCGTGTCTTTCCAGGGTCAGACGCATCAAGAGTCAGAGCCACTTCCTCTAGATCAGGAGGTGGCCGTGTGCATGTCATGAATTTCACCACACAGTCTCAGCAGTCTTTGCTTAAAAGGTAAGTGAGCAGTTCCACTCGCCTTTACAGAAACTGTGAAAGAGGAAATTGCTGCGGATATATCACTCGCAACACGTATTCATTTTAAATTTGCCCGTTTCAGGTTTCAAGCTGTTGATTGAGTTTGTGTATCTGAGTATGATCCTCATATATTCCTTGCTATTAAATGAGGTTTCATAGAGTTAACACTGATAATATGGCACCAGATAAAACACGCGATGCACTTTCGTCAGACTGGTGGGTGTCTGATACAACCACCTCCTCTATCTTGAGGCAACATTTCACTTCTTAACAGCAGCTAAGAAACATTTGCCACTATATGTAAAGTAGCCCAAATTCATTTTAAAACAAAGTCAAACAATAGCTCCTACTCCACCAATTACCCCTCTTTGGTTCACAGTAATTTATCTTAAAATACCCCATAGTCAAAAAAGTTTTCACTTCTCCCCCACGAGATTTAAATATCCTCTGAAGCCTTAACACTTTAATTCTAAGAAAGATGGGAATTAATTAGATACACACAAAATGAGAGCAAAGGGTAATGCAGCACAAACTAATTTCATAAATGAGGACTTGGTTAAATTCTCAACCTAATTGGAAAATCCTAATCCTATACCTAAATATTACTTTAAAATGAGGTGTTCCATGCAGTGCTGGATTTGTATTCATCAATTAGTTTTTTTTTTCCACAGCGAACAGGGTTAAATGTTGCCCTTCTCCTATACAAAGTCAAACAAAGCACTTCAAAGAGGCAGAAATGGACAATGAGTAGCTGATGCAACCAAACACTTACTGTACGAGACTATCCTCAGTTCTGTGACATCACCTCTCTCCACCTGAAATAAAAGACGACAACAGTCATTTATTGCTGGATTTTATCGATTTACTCATTCAGCACTGTTCCTTTCTGACAGCTCTGTGAAAATGAAATAAAAATGGTAATACGGACCCAGAGGAAATGAGGTATCCGTTTTAATATCAGCTGAAAATCAAACGTCTGCTCGAACAGTGACACAAGGCAAAGGGACGTGACAAAAACACTTCAGGGAATTTGGATTATGGTCCACTGTATAGCAAGAGTAATTTGTGGTTATATATATTACAGTAGGATTAACAGGGAAAAAATGGATCTGTCATTAATTTTAGCACACAGTAAAATCCTGTTCGTCCACTTACAGAGCTGCTTAAGCAATGTCAAATTCCACATATGTTAGGAACTGAAAACACTTCTGACAAGCAACCGCATACATTATATACTATTTACGCATTACCATCTGGGTTCATTTTGCGCGGAATGTAAAGGAAATGAGGGGATAGACCAGTTCAGTCCTTGAGTCAATTCTGAATCATTTAAATCCTTTCAGGCCTTAATGCATCACTCAGAAACACCACATGGGCCGTCTTATATAGAACAAAACACAAGATCAATCACTGATAGTACCACAGAAAACTAGAATCATTCAGAGGTCTAAGAACAACTCCTCAGTTTGAGTGTGGAGTTTGCATTGTTTATTTTACTATTAGTCTCTGCACACAACCTTCCTGTACCCAAGGATATTTGTGCGTCAGATTAGACCAACAGTACTGTTGCGTATAGCCTGGAAGCCAACACGCAGCTCCATCGCTCACAAAATTTTAGTGCTGAAACTTCAGTCTGTTTGGAATTCCTTGTGCCCGGCAAAGATCAGCCAGGTCAATCAAATTGTTTGGGCGTGCTTCATGCAGTGATGGACAGAGGAGTAACAGCAACGTTGTGATGCATGCCAATGACTTGAATTTGTTTACAGCGAAATGGCTGGCGTCAGTGAAGTGAGGTGCTTGGCTGGGCCATCGCGACCGTTCATTGTAAAAGATACTGACATCAAAATAACTGGAAAGGAGGAAAAGTTAACAGCAATTAAATCACTTGTTAAGAAGATTACACCATTTATTGTTCTGACTGAACTATCTAATTACATGCCGAGGTTGAAACAAGCCCCATAATGAAATCCAAATGGCGTGTTACTCAAATTATGATAAGAATAGAGTCTGGCTGCACCAGGCTGCTTTGTGGATCCATGGTTAAATAAAGAAAAAAAGAAAAGAAAAACCTCTTCTTACTTTAAGGTTATCCATTCAGCTTTTTGAAGCTTAGTGACTGAAACTAGCTTTTTACTGTTACTTTATATAATAAATGCAAATTCACTTCTATTTAAGACAATAATATTGTCGTATCTGAGGTGATTTTTGTGTGACTTATTTTTGGGTTTACAGCAGTGATGCGCTGATGACGTGTGAAAACACATGCCCGGGTGTATTAATAGTTATATCTATCACTAGTGTACAGTAACAGTAAGTGCTTTTTTGAATATCTAAAAGCTACATATTTTCTAAAACAAATATTGATTTAGGGGATAAACTTAGTTGGCTATAGATTTGAATATCTACTGTGACGGGTATATAAGGTCCCATGTAGTGTTCAGTTTATGTTGCCTTGGAACACTTGAAACAATATAATTACTTTAAACTCTCCAGATGAAACAGAAAAAGACGTTGAAAAGTAAATGGCTCTAGACTGAATTAACAGATATTAACCCATTATAACCTGCCACATTTTCTCATACAGTGATCTTCGCCCCTACACCTCTGGGTGTTCTACGTCAGGTCTAAATCTATTCGGCAAACACAGAGTCCCTCGGCGCCCACAAGTTGTGCCTCCGTGTTCTCAAAGCAGTAGCGTCAACAGCTGACTGTCATGTACATGTGATTAACCTGTGTTACCATCTGTGTCATTATGTAGCGTGAATGCTACCACAAAAGAGATCTTTTACACCTGACAGAAACTGTCAATATCAAAAATAAAAAAGGGCCACTCTCTCGTTTTAAATAAAGAGCTCTTGCATGAAGTCTTTAAACTACCACAAGACTGAGTCTCCTCAGGTTACACCGCTGTTCATCTCTGTGCCCACGTGTCAGTTAAAGAACAAACAACTCTGGGTTTCCTACAAAAAAGACACATGTTAAGTCATGGAAAGAGGTGGGTGGGTATTAGGTGTTGTTAGTATCATATTATTCATTGATTCATTCTTTCTTTCTTTCTTATATATAGCACACTTGTATATCTACCTACCTACCTACGTATTCTCCTTGGCCTTCAGAGTGAACACTGTTTTGCCGTGGCTGGGTCTGCAGAATCTTAATAACTTAATTGGCTGACCTCGTCAACCTCTCAGCTCTAACAAACCAACATCTCCTTGTCACTAGACATCGCTAGTGTCCTTGGTTTAATGTCGATACTCAGTGAGTGTTTTTTTTATTATTATTATTATTCACCATCAGAAACTTAAACAAGACTGTTTGATGCTTTTCTATACTGAACCTCACTTGTTATGCGTGCAAACTGTAGGAGTGGAAAAGGTTGGCAATCAATGCCACTGTCATATTTATTTCAATGCCATAGTTATTTCTAAATAATCTGCTCAAGCTGAATTTCAACCACTCACCTAAGACACTTCATAAGCAGTTTGTTTACAGTTGTATTATATGTGTTTTGGTGAAGAGACAATTTATCCATGTTTAATTAGCTTTGCATTGTGGCCTTTGCCATTTTTAGAGATTCGTTTTACTTCCATCAGACCAGACAACAATAAGCACAACATCTTACTTTCAAAAATGTGTCTACTGCAGCGCGCCTAGCACGGCTGAAGTGGGAAGTGTTTGTGGCAGCAGTGACCAGATTTTAAATGCATGAGGATCAATAAAAAAGGGGGCTGCTGAGCCACAGTCTTTGTGTGAGAGTGCAATGGTTTATAACAGCAACCGGACTGAAGATATTAATCTGTACTGCTGCACCAATCTGACTAAGAATTATGAATATGGAAGTCAGTTCATTCATTCATTCATTCATTCATTCATTTATTCTGAGCCGGTCTACAATTTCTGCAGCAAAGGACGCATACAAGTACTCAACATCCAAACAAACATACCAGGCCACCTGCATTTTAAACATCAGCCCCATTAACACAGCAGGCACACTTCAATCTCTGACGCATCAATGGTTCACATAAAGCACTGCGACAAGCATCTCCAGGCAGAGAGAAAATAGACCAGGAAGATGAGTGAAAAAGAGTAATCTCCCTGACATATTCCTAATAATCCTCCTCCCTTGTGCTGCTCCCCCCAAGCTCACCCAATCATAAAGTGTCAACACTGACCTACAAAAAGGGACTCCCGTCAAGCCTTACATGTTTAAAAACATCAATCACAGCAGACAAAGGGGGTACATTGAATTATACAGCATTAACCTTCAGGGCTTGCATATAAAGACCATAGATTTATTTATGCTCCCGTGTTAAGAGCCTCTGCACTGTTCCTTACAGAAATCCGTCTGGCAAATTGATGAACCTGCAGCTCAGGCCCTCAGCAGGGGCCCAGCATCTTTGATTAATGAGTGCAAACTTGTGGAAAGGGTAAGAATAGGAGAGACAGGGTGAAAATGGGTGAAACGCAGTTAATAGCGGACCTTTTTTTCTTCCCACTGCCTCTTTCCAAAGACCCAGGAAATGAGAATAAAAGGGTGTTGTCACATATTTTGCAACAACAACAAGAAGAAGGCCTACACAAATGTCGTGTACTTGAAAAGCTGAGCACTGTAACCATTTTTTTTTTTTTTTTACACATAACACAGCTTAATAGTCTTGGAAAAGAAATCGATTCAATGATTATGAAAATAATATGTAAAAAGTAGTTTACGGGAAAACCAGTACTGGATTTTTAGGGCCAATGCCAATTTTAGGAAGTATTAAAATATTCTTTTCCTACGTACGGGCAAACTATGTCTGACTTAATACCTCACTAACACAGACCCTAAAGCCAGATTCATGGTTGTGTGTCACTTCTACACTTACTTTTTGCTTCGGTAAAATAAACTGTACTTTTACATTTATCAACTTATGCTTTCACCAGTGCAGTACCGTATGACGTAGGCTCTGGGTTGACCCGTTGCAGGAGTATAAACCAAGCTTAAGTCACAGGCTACACAAGTACGTGTTGTGAAAGAAGTTCTCATATTGGATAACACATAAGCTGATAAAAGCCAGGCTCTAACAAAGTTCTGTAAATTTAAATAACAAATTATTTGTAATCAAATGAAGTGAGTTGAAAATTAATTAGTTTTGACAGCTAGTGTTTTAAAAATGCAGCTTTAAAGAATTTTGCAAGCGTGACCTGCGGTATGTTTGACTTTGGAGCTTGGAGGAAGTCAATGTTTTTAAAATTCAAATGCCAAGTTGCTGACTCTTGGTTTTGTCAGTGTTAAAGGCGTGTATTTCGAAGCTTACACTGTTCTGTCTGCATAGGTTTTCAAGGACATGTGCACTGAATAAATATGAGGCAAATTTACTGACCTTCTACCTGTGTTTTGATTCATTGGCAGTTACTGGATGCATGCATAACACATCAAGGCTGTGATCTGATTTATCTCGCTGCCTTGGCTACTGAAGCCATTTAAATGATGAACTTTAGCGGAGCTAATGTTTGCTGCCATTTCGCTGAGACTGTGAGCGCTAAGGTCACATGCTCGCTCATTACTATCAATTGCATCTGTAAAGACAGATCAGCTGCACTGTGCAGGAAACAAAAGACGCCTGCCAAAACAAACCAAATGGCGCATGACAAATTTACACCATCAAAATAAGCTCTGTGGACTCCAATGGTATCACAAATCTATGTGCTCCACTTGCAAAAAAGCGTGGTCAATGCTGAAGGCCTTAATACGTGTTCATTTACGGATCTAGTTCTGAATAATATGTAATCTGACGTGTCACAGGAGGGAAAAAGATGTAAACACTGAATAAACGATGGCTTAATTATTTAATGCAGGACTGTGCACGCTGGTTCACTGTTACGTATACTGCTGCAACTGACCTGTTGTTAATGTTGTTAGTAAAGGCTATGCTTTCTGGGCTATGACAAGTTAAACTGTGCAAAAGGTGTTATAGTTCTTAGGATTTCTCAAGTGTGGGCTTCTGTGGTTTGTGCGTTATGTATTAACAGGCAGCGAGGCAGAGCTTTCTTCATTTTTTCCCCCAAAGATTAACCTAAACAGCCACGAGTCAAGTCAAGGCAATGTTTAAATGCCCTGATTTAGGAGCACCCCGATAGCACTAGTCCAGGTCCAGACTGCACCCTTTGCTGTTATGTCGTCCCTTCACACTCACTGGTCTCTTGCCACTACAACCTATCGAAAATAAATGCATAAAATAACTTAGGAAAAAAAAAAGGAAATGAATAAGAAGTCAAGATTTCTGCTTTGGGAGTTAGGCCCAGTTTGTGCATGTGATATCCAGATTATAGCAGCCAATATACAAGCTTAAACAACTAACGGATTTCTGGGGCTATGTTAAAACTGTAAGACCGCAGTTTTCAAACGTACACAATCACTTCTTAAATCTCACAAGCAGCCATCTCCACAGACTCCAAAGCCTATTACAGTGCAATAATTAAAGTACTGCTTTCACTTTCAACTCTACAGAAATGAGAGCTCTTCAGATGTTTTCTCCTCAAAAGTTTAATCACTGTGTTAGATAGATACACATCGCCTAAATGGGCAGTGCTAATTTTAAATAGCCCAAGATGGCGAATGCCTTGCTGTTAATATGAAAGCACACACACACACACAAAAAAAAATGGAGGGTATTGTCATAATCTCAAAGGGTAAATTACAGCCCAGACCGCAGCTGCAGCATTAGCTGCGCTTTTCTTTTAAGAGGAAGCATCAAAAAGAGAAGACAGAGGGGGGGAGAGGAAACTACCCAGCAGCAGCTCGGCTTTAACACTAATAATTCATTTACAGCAGGGAAATATGACGGTAAAACGTTAAGAAAGCCCACCTTGACCGCAGCTGTATTGTTTGGGTTGTTTCATTAAATGTTTTCACACGACGCTTAAAGCCACAACAAGCCACACAGACGACACTTCCAACTCAAGAGAGCTAGGAGCTTCAAAACCCTAGCCGGCTGCCGAGCTAACTTACCTGGACACGGGGGTGGACATCACCGGTGTCACGGTAACTAGTTGCTGAAAGTCTGTGAAGCAGAAACTCTTCTTCTTCATCACCTCGTCTCCAAGTTACAATTCCAACATGACAACAGTTGTACCGCGAACAAAGTTTAAAGCCGGGCGAACATGTTCACAGTCAAATCATTTTAACTTGTCTCCGGTATTCGCGTTAGACTCGGGCAGCGGTTTTAACGTGAGGGGTGGAAACGAAACACGAAAGAGATGCTACCGGGGTTGAGTTAGCCAAAGAGCGTTAGCTTAGCGGTTAGCCCCGGTGACAGAAACCTGAGTGAACGTATGTCAGTGAGCACCGAGCGAAAGAGAAAAGGGGGAGGAAAAACCCTAAACAACTCACCTCATCGACGAAAATCCTTTAAAGTATGAGAGGTTAACTTCCTAGTTTGTTTTGGGGTTGTTGTTTTGTTTTTGTTTTTTGCGCCGGTCCTGAGAGATGAATGGAGAGCTTGGTCAGTAATTGAAGAGTGTGACTGAACGTGTTGGTCTCTGGTCGCACATTGAAGAAGAGACTCTCCTCTCCTCCGCTTCACTCCAGGCAACTACAGCCAAGTGACGTCAGCCCAGGGCTTCTACAATGCAAACTTCAGCCTGCAGCATGCAAGAGCACACACACACACACAGCAGCCAACACATCTGTAACGTTTACAGCTGAATAACAACAAGAGGCATCCCCAAATGACTGTATGTGCTCTCACTTGTCACTTAATTTGGTAGTAAAAAAAACAAACAAAACAACAAATGCATTCATAACGATATTGCACTACGTCTCATGGAGGTTATTGTATTGGGATTTGATTTCCTTTAATGCCATTTTGCACCACATTAAAATGAAGTAGTGTTCCACACATGCCACCGGTCGACAAATATACCAATCAGCATAACATTATGACCACCTTCTTAATATTGTCTGCATCTCCCTTTTGTCTCCAAATCAGTTGTGACTCATCAGAGAATGGACATGGACCTTCTGAGGGTGTCCTGTGTTGGTGGGGGGCTTTGGGTCCTATGAGTGGAAGGGAGGGGGCCTCTGTGGATCAGGTTTGCCCCAGTGTATCCTACCGATACTTGATCAATTTGGGATCTAGTGAGTGTTTTTTTTTTTTTTTTAGTTGTTCCTAACCATTTGTGTGTGTGTCTGTGTCAGGCTGCATCCTGCTGGGGATGGATGCTGCAATCAAGGAGTGTCACTGCTTCGGGGCAGGGGTGCCTGCTCCAGTCTAGGTGGGTGGTACACGTCTAAGTAAGATCCGCATGAATGCCAGGTCCAAAAGTTTCCCAGCAGAGCATTGTATCATCACAAGATGGTCAGTGTTATTCACTTATGTCTTGTCAGTGGTCATAATGATACAGAAGGACTATGTATTAAAATAAATAAGAGAGCTCATGTGAGATTCGGAGATAAAGTTAAAGAGGCCAGGCTGACATGGTCTGGACATGTTCAGAGGAGGGATACACAATATGTTGGTCAAAAGGCACTGAGGTTAGATCTGCCACACAGGAGGTCTAGAAGAAGACCAAAGGGGGACCTGAAGGAGGACATGAGGGGTAGTTGGTGTAAGACAAGAGAGAGAGGATACAGAGGATAGGGTGAGGTGGAAGCAGATAATTCGCGGTGGCGACCACCAAAGGGAACAGCCGAACGGAAAAGAAAACTGTGAGACTAAAAAGAAAGATGTCATTAGTAAAGTGAAAAAGGAAGAAAAATAAAACCATTCTGTTTTGCATGTTCTGATTTAGAAGTCATGCTGCTGTGGGGGAACGACATTTTTAGCGGATGAGTAGTCCTTGATTTGATGCTCCTGTGTCTTTTTCCAGACTGCATTATTGTGAACAGGCAGGAGAAACGATGAGTGGAGTCGTTTCTGATGCTGTCTGAAGAGCAACTTAGTGCAGGACGGTTATATTAGAATACTAGTGTAGCTAATGGACTGGCAAGTGATTGTATAAGAGTCCAGGCCTGCTGTTTTTGTTAATGATATTTTTTTTTTTGGTATCACAAAATGTTTTTAACAGTGTGGCTGTGGAGCTTCTCAGTCATCCAGGTCCTGCAATAGCCCCCAAAATCTAAGCTAATACAAAAGCAACCAGATTTTATTAGGAGCATCTGTGGGAGGTGCACACTTGAAAACGCATGTGACAAGGGTCTGTTTACAACCACATACTTGAGTAGTACATTATTAGCCGTTAATAATTTGTCTAGGGCTATGAAACCTCTATGTAAAGTAATCAGCAATTTTATTCAGTGCAAGGCAAGGCAAAAAAAAAGCCCTATTGCATTTGCTTGTGGATTATATTTCCTGTATTCTTTTAGCTAGTTTTGCAATTAATAATCAAAGGAGGTCGAGCAAGTAAGAAAATGTGTCCTGGTGGCTGCAACAGTGTGTGTATATGCGCCTAATATCTGAAACTCTGAGATCTGCCTCAGTTTACTGCAAGCAAAATTTGGATTGCAGCATTAAAAAAGACAACAGTAAGCGCTCTGAAAGAACAGAAGTCTGAAAAAGCAAGGTACCATGCAGGATTAGTTAGAGCCACAAGTAATACACGTAAGAAGAGTGAACCACTCGTTTAATTCAAAAGTAAGAAAGGGAATTTATAACCGTGTTTCTGCGGAGACTACAGAGGGTGCAAATTAGTTTAGACCGCAGATGAAAGGGATTTCATTGTATTTAATTAAAG
This sequence comes from Planiliza haematocheilus, assembly GCA_005024645.1. Classification (NCBI taxonomy): domain Eukaryota; kingdom Metazoa; phylum Chordata; class Actinopteri; order Mugiliformes; family Mugilidae; genus Planiliza; species Planiliza haematocheilus. The sequence continues at coordinate 7,423,701 of SRSE01000725.1, forward strand.
GGAACTGTTTTGGATTAGTTTGGCTATCTTCAAAATGCTTTATTTAAGGGCTGTTACTGTTTTAATGGTGCAAATCGTTTGAATTCTCCAAAAATCACAGACTCCAAAGTGCCAAATGCGTTTACTCGAACGCTGGTGCATTAATGTTTCTGTGATTAGTGATATATATATATATAAAAGAATTGTGTTTGTCAATGAAAGTGGTTCAGTCTGGCCGAGGACCACCATCTGCCTCTTCGCCCCGATCATTAAGCAAACATAAAATCAGCAGAAAGTGGCTGGTCTTATCATTTTCGCTCAACAGCATTCATTTACAACACAGCGTAATTGATGCAGTGTGACAGTATGAAGATGTGTTGCAGATGTAGATTACACAGCACCGCGGATTAAACGCCTTAAATATTACTTTTAATTAATTTCATAGAATGCTGCAAGATGAGCATCAGTTTTTCCCTCTCTCTTTTTTTTTTTCGTAAAGGCGAGAATCATGATGAGAGCTATGCGTTTTATTTCCGGATATATAAAACCCTGATAAAACCAAGTGTAATTACAGCCTTTTATTGAAAGAAGAAGCAGTGTTTCAGTTCAAGGCGCTGCACCTTTTACACACTGTATATGAGGTTCAAGCTAATTGGACACAGTAATTAAGGCACAAAGGCGTGTGTGAATTAGAGATGTAGAGAGAGAGAGAGAGAGAGAAAATCCTTGATCAGCATTTGTAATTTAAAGTGTAGCGTTATTTCCTCTCCTCATTCAGAGCCCCATTGATTTTTCTCCCCTTTTAATTCTGTGTCTCTGTAGAGGCTGCAGCCACTAAACAGGCTCGCGTACGCATCCCCTGGTTAGATGAACACACAAGGTGAGGGGAGACAAAAATGATTTGATACATTCGTCATCCATGCCACAAGATGCATAGGTTTTTAATAGAAGAGAATGAGCAATGGAAGAGATCCGAGCTCTCATGAAATCAAAATGTCAGCCCCCAGTACCTTGGTCATTTGTAACATAATAAGTCAGAGCCGATGGCTGCAATGAACGCAGCGTGCTGGGGGAAGGGCAAATCGTCTGTCCCCTTTGAAGAGATTTTTAAAGAGTCTTGATTAGAAAGTATAATGAGATGCCAAAGACACAGCAAAGATGATCTCTCCGGAGACTGATAGAAAACAAATTAAGATGTGCGTTTGTTTTTTTTATTATTATTTTATCAGTCCACGGAAAGCTCGGGCTACCCTCAGGGCACCGTTGGACTCACTGCCACCGCCTTTTTTATTTTTTTGTTGCCCCCCCTCTGACATATTTAAATAATACAGATTTTAATCATGTCAGCACACAATGCTCTGATCCCTTTAACGCCAAAGCCTTCCAGCACTGCACACACATTTGATTTAGAAAATGGGCTAAAAACTGGGTGCATTCATCTCTTTAAGTTTGCAGATATGTGCATGTGTGTGCGTGGAATATTTAACTCAGAGTCCCAAAAACCTGCCGCATAATGTGACATGAGAAGTCTGCATTCACTGGGTAGTTAGATTAATACGGTAATGCAATTTTTCTAGTATTTATTATTGCGTCACATAACAACAGAGCATGTGGGAACGTATGTGATGAGAAAACAGGTTTCAGCATTCATTTTACACATGCAAACTGTAACCTGTATGCTGCAGAGTGTAAAGTGTCCTGACATAAACTAGAGTGGACTTTATCTAGTCTTTGTTTTCCTCTGTTCAGTGAAGCATGACGCAGGATAGTGAATGGGGGCAAGAAACATGAGACTTCCAGGACCAGGACATGAGAAACAGATGCTCTGTTTCCGCGCACGGACACCTTTTTCCAAGAAGGAGCATAAATAGAGGTTGAGCTCAAATAAAAATGTATTTAACAGACACTTGGTTGGAGGAAGACAGGAAAGAAAAGGCCTTTAACGCGTATTTACATATCCAAGTCTATGAACAAGACAAGGATTTGTGCTTCGTATTGTATTTTAATTTGATTACCCGCATGCTTTACGAACTTATGCCTCGCAATCCGCCGCGGTTCTCATTTTCCTTCCATCTGTCACGCTACTGTACGTCATGTCTTATTCTCGCATACCAATGTCCATTTTAATTAGTCATTCTGGGTCAGCGCAGACCTCGCCCTGCTCCGAGCAGCGGCGCGGCAGATGTGTGAATGAAACCCATTTGCTGTTATTTGGTCAAAAATAGGCCATTACAGCTTTTGAGATGGGACAGCAGGCCCTGTGTGACAGTAAAATACATGTACAGCGTACTCCAGTTAGATAGAAAAGATGGTGCTTGGGGTGTAATGGGATGTGAGGATTGGATGTAATTTGTTTTCAAAAACTAAATAGTTATGCGTGGGGGTGTTAATCATAAATTAAATCCAAACCCATTATTTAAAAAACAACAACTAATTGTTATAATTATCATAATTGCCTGTGCAGGAAAGCAAATGTACAAAAAAACACTCTTGCGTATGATTACACAATTTTCTCTGATGAAACCTGTGACATACAGACATCAGTAGAAAAATACAAAAATAAAAAAAACAAGCACACAACATCAATCTGTTTAGGTCAGATTAAAACCCTACTTTTTATTTTAGAGCATAAAATTCACTGCACCACGTTGGATGTCTGAAATCAGACTGTGGACATGTTTTTTCTGAAGGCTCTCTAAATACTCTATTTAAAGATTGTGTCAAACAAATCCTGCTGTGTCACTGTATCTCAATTAAATATACACCCATCAGCCACAACATTAAAACCACTGACAGGAAAACTGAGTAACATTGAGCATCTTCTGACAATACAATGTTCTGCTGGGAAACTTTTGGACCTGGCATACGTATGGATGTTACTTAGACATGTAGCACCCACCTACACCAGACCAGGAAACTCCACCCCATAGCAATGACACTCCTTGATGGTAGTAGCCATCCACAGCAGGATGCAGCCTGGCCTCCAAATTCACTAGATCCCAAAGTGATCAAGTATCTGTGGGATGCACTGGAACAAGCCTGAACTGCAGAGGCCCCCCATCAACCCACAGGACTCAAAGGCCACGGCTAACATAGGACACCCTCAAAAAGTCCATGTCCATTCTCTGATGGGTCACAACTGATTTGAAGACACAGGGAGATGTTGACAACATTAGGACAACATAATTTTATGCTTGATCGGTGTGCTTTAGCGCAGAAAACTGGTTAATCTAGCATTGAGCATTAAAAATAAATGACAACTCAAGTCACTTCTACTTAGAAAAACATAAGGTTCACTGCCAGACTGATAGCAGATTTTTTTTCACATTTTCATAACAAACCTTTAAAGAAAATTGACATTTCTCTTTTCAAATATCATTATTTCCTCATTTCCATAGTGTTTTGTTCATTTAACATCTCACTCCGCATGCAGGCCCAATGACACCAGTCTCATTCTCCATACTGCAGCACGAAGGTCATCTCCTGCAGCTATTTAATCACCAAGATGACAGGTTTCTTAAACTACACATCACATGTTATAGTTAACCTAACCTGAAGTATCCTTGCTCTGCAGTCAGGTTTTTGTTTTTGTTGTCTCTGGATTTTATTCCTCTTTATACGTAGACTTCTTGTAGATTATTGTCCGACTGATTATTATTTATCTTTCCAGACTGCATTCATTTGTGGAAGACAATCCCCTCTCTTCAGTGACAGGCATAAAAGGACTTGACAAAAACGTGCTTCACTGTCCCACCTGCTGGCCAAATCCAGAAATTACCCACAATGCTCGGAGGGAAAGAAAGTTATTGTTGTGATTCTCTGTCAGTGTCCTACATCAAATGTTGATCCAGATCCGCCTTTGAAAACTCATTACGAGATCTTAAAAACCATCTAAGGAAAGTTTACTCAACAAAGACGCGTCCGCGGCCGAGCTTTGAGGAGACTTTGTCAGATCACAGACTTCTTGGAAGTCTAAAATTAGACGCGCATGAAAGCAAAAGGGGGAGAAGAGAAAAAAAAAGATATCCTGCTGACTTCTTTCGGTTCTGTTTCATCTTGGCTCACGCTGAGATGTCAACAGAGCCGCTGGACTTTTAGAGGGAATGACACTTTTCAGATGACAGTGATTTAGATATCCTCTCAGAACTAATTAGACTCTATCCCCAATTTTGGTGTCCCAATTCATCTTTTCTTTTTTTTTTTTGCCTTAATTATGCATTGACATATATATTTAGAAGAAATGTTCTATGTGGAGCACACCGAATGAAGGTCTGAGGCTAAGGTGACCAGCATTAGAAACACTCCCAGGTACTGCAGTATTACTTTTGGATTTCCTCAAATGGTGTACTTAAATTTCGAAGTACTTACACTTTGAGTATTCCCACTTTACGCAACTGTACTACATTTCAGTATATCTGACAGCTCTAGTAACTTTTAAGATTAACATTTTACCTGGATAACAAGCCCTTAAATCAGAACACGCTGTTAGAGACTGAACCAGTGCTTTGCAACATTTTGGCTTCTGATGTTTCACCAAAAAAGATCAAAGATTAGAAAAACAAATTAAACACAAACAGAATTTCTCCTTTCCTCTCCCACTTATCATCTCACTACCTCTCAGATTTATCTGCTCTGTTGCTATATAAAACCGTAGAGTAGCTACTGATGATTGCAACATATGATAATATAAGAAAGTGACCAAACCCAGACTTTTTCTTTAATACTTTTACAATTTTATATTTTGCAAGTCTTATTTTTTTTTAATGCATCGCTTTAATGCATTTACTTCTTCTGCAGTATTTTTACACGGCCAAGCTGCTACTTCTACAAAAGTAAAGGATCTGAATCTTATTACACAGTAGTGGAAGATAAAACTAAGCACACAGCGGTTCAGAGCCTGAGAAATTATTATGCAGGGATTCTGCATCAACAACCAATAATGACAAGTATAAATACTTTCTTAGAAATTTGTGCAAATTTATTGAAAAATCAACAACATTAAGGGTCTCCCATCGTGATTCTGCAACACGCTCATCACACAGCCAAATCCTGATTGTCTAATCATCCCAAGATGGTTTATTTACAACTTACAAAAATTATAAGGCTGTATTTCACAGGGCAAGCACTTTGTGCTTTTAACCAGATACACTATATAAAACAAACTGCAGATGAAATCCGACTGTAGCTGTTTATTGTCAGTGTTTATGCAGTTACACTCACTGCCTGAAGGGGGAGACAGATGTGAGGCAATGCAGCTTTAACAAGATGTTGTAGAATGAATCTGTAGTATCTAAAACAATCCGAGCAGGACCAATACCCCACGCACCCAGGCAGGTCACCTGGATGAGTGGCGAAACAAGGTCAGGAAACCTCCAAACGAGTCCGGTGGCTTTGTTTTAGGTATACACCTGGATGACTGAGAACCTTCACAGACAGCTTAATAGTTACTGGCTACAGAGTCACAATAGAAAGGAAGCTTACAACAAAAGTCTTCATAACAGCAATTACACTGGTTTAAGGACTATTTCACCTGAAAAAATAAAAATCATGCACAATGCAGCTTTACCTCATTGGCTACATGCATAAAGTGACAAGGCAATTGCTCCGCTGGGCTCTCGTTTGGATTACGGCATTTCCATGTGCCCTTGTTAGTTTTGGATTGAGTATCAGCAGATACTGACTAAAGGGACACTCCAGTGACATTACATAATGTTCACCGTGGCACTTGGGGAGCTTTCAAATGTCTGAAAAATATCTCAACTTCGGCTTCAAGATTGCAGAATGCCTGCGTTCCAAACCATCAGCATTTACCAGGGGGTCATCTTCTAACGGGACATCGACACATCTCCGTATTTTCTTTTGTTTGTTTTTTGAAATCTCCTGCTTGTTAGTCCCCCAAATTTGTACGATACCAAATCGCTTGAATAACTCTATTACTGAGTATTTCTGCCTGCTCACAAAAATATTTGAGAGCTTTTCATAAAATCCCTTTGCTCTTTGTAACAAACAATAGAACGTTTTTTTAATACTGAAAGAAAAATAGAGCTTCAACAATTTATTTATAAGCTTTGACTAGGGCCTACTATACAGTATTATCTGTTGCGCCTAGTCACGGTTGAAGAAAAGGCACCAATCTGACAAATTTACAGACGATTCTTTGATAGTGCGGTTGATGAAAGACGTTCATGTGCCACAGAGGACAGGGTTAGTATCAGGGTAAGCTTGGCGTCTGGTTTCCACACTATGTTATTCTGCGTTGGCATGTGTTAACCCAAAAGTGCAGCTGTGTTAAGAGTAGAGTTGTCTTCACATCAAAACCCCAAGCAAATAAGTTGAGGGCCTGGCGGTGTTTCTGCTTGTGAAATAAAGCTCTCCTACGGCACGCTATCTGTCTCCTCGGCCTCCACCAGGCACGACTGGTCCGTGTCCAGGACTCGGAACGGAGGGTAGTACTCGAACGCCGTGATGATGCTAGTGCCAAAATTATGCTTCTGGTGCAGAAACCAAATGACTGCCGAGACTCCCACGATAGCCACCACGCTGAGAATGACCAGGGCGGAGATCAGCGCGCTCGGTTCTGAGGAGAACGAGTAACAATGCAGGGAGGGTCAAACAGGAATACGTAAAGAAACAACGAGAAAACAAACAAGCAGGATTTACTTACTCTTCCTGCCTTGCTCTGCTTCTGAGAAGCGGGAGAAAAGTGAGAAAACACCCAGTGAGACAAACTCAAATCACTAAACGTTCAGGACAAATTCATTCAAGTCACAAAGCGGCAAAAGACTCACTCTGAGCTATTTCACAGACCACCCCGTTCTCCACGTCGTCCACGCAGCTGACATTTTCCCACTTTCCCGTGTTGCTGTGCAGAGCCACACACCTGTCTATGGGCACGAAGTCTGATGGGTAGCTGTTCTCCCAGTTAGTGAACTGCACAGGTTCCTCGCCAAACCACCTCATGTCTTCACCTGGCAAGCAGCAAGAATACCATTACCACACAGGCAATGTCAACTATCCATCACTTTTAGATTGCCTACGGTCTCCCCGCAGCCGTAACCGAACTGCGTTGAGACATAACAATGTTAAATTAAAGAAATAAATGGCGTGCATGTTTTCTCTCCTCTGCATTTATTTGAATTAAAATCTGATACGGCATGGCCGTCAGTTTAGCGTCCGCCCACCGTGCCTCCCAAACACAAGACAAGATTTAAAGACAAGGATGACGTAGTGTTGTTATACAAGCTATCAGAAGTTGCTGGCACAAGCAGAAAATCTCTTTGACAATGTTTCATAGTCTCGAAGTCAAACGTGTCTCACAAGAAAACTGCACCGAGAGACAAAAAATAAGACAGAAACTGCAATACTTGAAACTACTGTTTTCAAGGTCCAGGATAAAGTATTAGTCGACACAGGAATTTTTTTTTAATCAATGCTGTGTATAGGCATCCAAAAAAATAAATAATAATAATTGTAACTTATTACCTTAAAGGGGAACTACTGCTTTTTATTTACTTATTTATTTTATTTTTTTACAGCCTGGACCTCATTTCTGGCATAAAAGATGATCATTTACAACTTTTGTGTAATTTGCAGTTCTTCGGGAGATATTTAGATCTGCGTATATCCATAGAGTGGGAGTAACTGGGGCACCGAAACGCAGCCTCTAAATAACATTATCTGGCGCAAAACTTGTTCATTTCACCAACATTTTGTTATGATACGCTAGTGCTATTCCCCCGTTGAGTCCAGAGTTATCATCTGGGGTCTGTAGGTCAACGACTCCTGCTATTTTTTTGCAACATTGCTGAATATTTTTCCGATTCTGAGGCTCTGGACGAACCGTAGCAGCAGCAAATCACAGGTAAGCAAGCCAACTGTCTGGGTGTGTGCGCTGCTCAGAGATGACATCATCCAGGTCAGAGATTAGTAGGTCAACCTACAGACCCCGGATGATGATAACAGGTAATTCCAGTCTCAACGGGAAAGAGCACTAGCATGTCATAACAATATTATACTATTATATTATATTATTATATTGATGAAATGAATGAGTTCAACTGCAGATAATGTGTTATTTAGAGGCTTTCAGTGCTCCAGTCACTCCCACTATACGTATATATGCAGATACCCAGACTGACTACAAATGACACAAATGTTATATGGGTGAGTAAACAATAGTATTCTATACCAGAAATAAGGTCCAGGTTGTAAAAAAAAAACCCTGTAGTTTCTCTTTAACTACTATTTAATGAAAAAAAAAAAAATAATGAATGTCAGATTTCCACCTAGTTAATTCTAGGTTCTAAGTGACCTGAATTTCTTTCTTTTTGATTAATCAGATTGCATTCACCAGCATGTTTTCACTGTCCCCTGGTCACACGGTACTTACTGTTGGTGTCATAATACATTCCCAGCCACATGTTGACGTTGCCTTTCCACACCTTGGGGCTATATTTAACGACAAAGTCATTCTCCTCGGCACTCTGGACGGTCAAAAGGTCTATAAAAAGCATAGCAGTTATGACAACGTGATCACGCACAAGCCCAGAGCACATTTGCCATTTTGTTTTGATTATCCGAGAGCAGAGTGCTCCGCGTACCGAAGCCTTGGCAGAGGCTCTTCGCCCGATCAAAAGTGTAGGCTTTGATCGCGTCTTCTTCTCCGTGGACAAAGTGGTAACACCGGTCTCCGAAGGGCACCCAGGTGCGTCCGTCTGCAGGGCAGTCTGAAAGAAACGAATTGAAATCTGAACTCCAGTTCGGACGACATATGCATTTGGACAGTTACACTGTGTTGTTTGTTCTTCAGGCTCTTTACTTCAGCACACTCAAATAAAAACACCGTAATGACTATGATATGAGAGTGGCAAATCAAAGCTTTACATCAGTGTACAGTGTACAGTGAAACTCTTTGAATCTTTGAATAGTGAAGAAGAGCTGTGTTTAGGAGATGGAGCATTTTTTTTTTAAATACAGTGCCCAATGTAAGCACGGGATGCCACAGTGCTGATGTTCTCCAGGATAATCTCCACAGCCACCTTCAGCTTCAGCTTTCTGTGGAGTCCCTCCGCCTTCACTCTGGTCTATAGTAAGAGACATGCAGTGCAGTTGGATGAAAATCAAGTGACTGAAACTACCAATTAAGGGCAATCCACCTCATTTTATTGTCTTCAGTAAAAAAAAACAACAAAAAAAACATGTTCGTTGAGTTTCGATGTATCTGGATAAATCCGAAGACACACGACGCTCCTGTTTTTATCCACTCGGCCGGTTCTAATGAAAGATGCACATGCCCCAACATGTTTTACAGGTGAGACGGTATGCATTTTGACTGACGTTCTTTTTGTTATTGTATTGTATTGTTGTTGTTGTTGTTTTTTTGAGTCTCCAAATCAGTTTGTGTGAAGCCTCAGAGGTTAAATATTGATCACTGACAAGGAATATATCCTCATTCTAGCTGTGCAGAACAGGGTCTTCTTCACCATATGAAAGAATTTCTCTTCCATCTAGTACCATGTAGTAGCCATGTTTACGCACTCACTTTTTAGGAGCTTTTGCTGTGTGCGTACCTGCTTTTCCAGAACGTATTCGAACCCACAACCCTCGACTAAATTTTTATTTTCTTGAGCTTCGTTAGTATGGTTCATTATCAAAACTCTACTCTGACGGACAACTCAGGGAATCTAAATCAGCTCTGAGCCTCAAGCTCTTTTGTCAATGATGAACCAAGACCAGCCAACGCTTCAGCGTCAAGTGACTTTTGAACCCACGCACGCTGGGCACCGGCCATTAAAAGACACACCAATTGAACGCAGTCAGCTCTACGCTCACAACTTCAATGGGGACTGGAAACTCTGAGGAACGTTAACAAGAAAAGGAAACAGTCAGAGTCACGCTGTTTCTAAATATCTCAATGCATCACTTCCTCAACATGACAAGAACCATAACAAATTCACCAGAACACTGCTGTGCCTCACAGCCAACCACTACCCTGATGGTTAGTTATGGCTGATAACCTCTGTTCCTCTTTATCCCAAAATGGTGTGACGATTTTCTAGACTGTTCCTCTAGAGTGTTTTGTGTGTGTGTGTGTGTGTGTGTCTTCCTTCCTGATGTTTTGCATACAAACACAACAAATGAGCATGCCTCTAGAGTTGGTGTTTTCTAATGTATGTAATGATTTGTAGTCACTGAGCCACATAAACGTCGGAAGAGCTTGTAACATGTGTGTAACATGAATTTGGACGATTTGGTTCCAAATAAAACACGACTGGGCACCTTAATGTGAAATGTAAAGACTACCCCGCTTATTGTTTCGCAACACAAACACGCACTTTAACGTGGGTACGTGCGCAAGCGCCGTGCTCCACAAGTTGATTCACAACAAGTTGCAACATTCAAAACAAAAGTGTCGACATTCAGGAAAACTGATTTGGCAACAGTGCTGCATTTACACACCTATCTGCAGCTAAAATCTGCTGACTTACCCAGAACGACAACCTCGCACTACTAGACAAACGCAGACAGAGCGCAGGGTCACTGCAACACGGGCCTGCGCGACCAGTGCAGTCCAAACACGGTCACGACTTTCTAGTTTTAAAGTTCTCACCTCCCGTCAGGGCCAACTGCAGCTGAACGCACAGCGCCAAGACGCAGATCAACAACGATCGGGGGATTTTCTCCTGCGACTCCATGACACAGAAAGCATGCAGCAGCCGAACTAGTTTTCTTCTTCTTCTACTGCTCGACTCAAGCGTCGACTCGAGCGAAATGATCCCACCCACTGACCAACCCACGCACACACACACACGCACACAAACGGACAGATGGGCGCAACACTGGTTAGTACAGTATGAATCCACCATTCTGATCTGATGTCATCCAGTTAGTTCCTTGTTCCAGTTTGTGCCTACAAGAACTAGAAGGTAGCTTTAAATATCAGTGTATGGGATGAACAAAACGAAACTAAACCCCCACGATACACCTGTTTTATATCTTCACATGCATATTATTGCATTTATATATTGTGTATCATATGTGTATATACGTTGTGTATTTCTATATACACCTTTGCACCTTTGTATATTTTTTTAAATTTTGTATACATACACTCTATTTTGTATGAATATATATGTATATTGCTTATTATGTCCGGTCTACCAGGTTGTTGCCTTTTCTTTAATGTCTTTTCGATTTGTAACTAAACTGCCACTAAAGTCCTCCGGAATCAGATTTTTTTTCCCCCAACTATCTTTTTTATTAATTTTTAACATTTCAGTAGCACAACCAAGACACTAACACACTTGAGAAGAAAACAAACGGATGAATTTGCGCACGGGGACCTGTAGATGGTGCTGCGCGCACGGACTTCTGCAGCCTGCCGGTGGTGCAGCTCAAGCCGCTTAGCTGAAAATGTTCTCTGCACTCACTTATCTTTCTGCTGCTGCGGTGAAATGCTCTGGATTATTGTGATATTGTTGAACGGGATGTGCCATAAATGTGACATGGCCTTATTTTGAAATGCCCAGCGCACATCTGTGACGCGCAGCCTTTTTAATTAGCTGCAAACATCAGAAGGAAATTGGTTCTTATTTTTAAATGCCCTCGTTTTTACGACAGTCTGATCAGCTTTGCGCCTCTCTTCTTTTGACTGTAAGCATTAAAGTACATTTATTCTTTGAAGTAATATTTTCAAAAGCTATATTTAGTTGGTTTGTGTTGTGTTGCTACGTCCACCCTCAGTGTGCTTAAATCGCATTTAGAAATCAGTCTAACAGATTAAATAACAGTGCAACTTGAATAACCAACATTACTTGTAATTACTTTTAGGACATCATTGCATAAGAAGAAGCTGAAAAGAGCATGGATGGAGCATGATGGAGGGCCGAGAGCCCCCAGGGTTGAGCGGCGCTCAGGGGGAAAAGGGGGTTTTCGTCTCCATTGCCTGTGGGCGCATGTGGCACAAACACAGACAGCTGGAGCATGAGTTTTGCTCCTCGTCTGGAGCCGGTGGCTTCCCGTAGGGTGGCACAACACTCTGCAGGATACCGCGGGGACCCATCTGCCATGGCAAGGCCTGCTCACAGACGGCCACGTCCAAGTTGCTAGAGTGGCCCCCGTCCACCCGCCCGACGCACTACCCCCTGACACCCACTCTCACCCGGTCCAGGCCATGCATGTTGTCAACACTACCATGTGACAGTGTTGATGTAGTCCTTACCAGGTCCTCACCTTCTGGGTTGAAAGCAGAGCAATTCATAAATATTGGTTGACCAGTCTGAACAGCACAAGCAGCTCAACATCTTGCTCAGAGGAGCTGTGTCAGTGATAAGTTGGGCTTTCATAACTGAGGACATAGAGAATGGTCTGAAAGCTATTTAATACGGAGTAAGTTTGAAGAAATCTGTCACATTCTCACACATTTTTAGAGGAAAGTACCACCTCTGCTACGTGGGAAAATGTTTCTAGCCAGCTGCAAGATATGATAATGTCTCATTAATTCTCTGAGCGGATCCGCGAAAGACTGATTAATGTGCTAGGTAGGAGATGGCTGTGGTCACATTAGCAGAGTCTGTTTTCAGGGAGAAAACTGACAGCTAAGTGACCTTTGTCAGCTGCTTTGTTGATGAGGGAACCAAACAGATGTTCACTCCCTTCCAGTTTTCTGTCATTTAAACAGTGACTAAAAAAAAACAAAACAAAAAGAACACAATCTTTGTATCTTTAATCCATCAGTTATTTAAAAAATAAAGATAACAAGATGCTAAAAGCAGAGCCGGAAATGATTATATGATACTTATCCGTGTTTCTTTTGGCTCATATTCGTGTTTTCCAATCGATAATTTGAGCAAGACATTATTTTCACGCCGTCTCGGGAAAGGTAATTTGTTAACGCTACGTGTTTTTCCAAATTCTAATAAGGCCAGCTTCCTTATTAAACATAAACTAAAAGCGAGAGACAAAGTGAGAGACTTGGAGGATTTGGATTTCAGCCCTCTAAATCCGCAGCCAAGCTCCAGTAACAACCACCATATTAAAATTTATTGTTCAGAAAACACATTTTACTGGCAGACGACACAAATTATGTATTTACATAATTTAATCATTAACCACTGTAGGGTTACCAACTGGGTACGATCAATTAAAATAAGTGAGCTCAAGATTGACCACAAAAATAATTCGCTCTTCCGGGGAATAAGGACGACAGTTACCACACATTTGCAAAAAAAAATTATTCTTTTTTTTTTATTCAAAAAAATGAACAGAATAAACCTCGGGCAACAATCTACTGAGAAAAAAAAAGTTTAACAAACACTGGAAAAGAAAAATACAGAGGAGAAAGTCCTGAAACTGTACATACAAGTTAGGTCAACTGTGGCACAAGTAAAAAAATCATAAAAACAAGTAACTTTCATATAGCTCTATGAAAATCTCTTATTTCCTCAAACTGTCTGTACAAAAATCTTCATAAATTAGGATCTGTTTCATATAACTTAATGACTGTTCAATGTGGTGGTTACTTATATGAGTATCCCCCCCGCCCCGTTGATGCACCTCTTTAACTCTTGACCCAGATATTATGGCACTTGGTTCAGACACCACTAGCAGCACAAACCTCACAAGACAGTATTACTTGTCAGTCTCAGGCATTACACAGAAATCTCAAGTATAATCACAGCGGCCCTTGTTGGACACCCTAGCTAACTACAGAGGAGATGCTGCACGCTCTACTCCCAGGACGAACATGTTTATTTAGAAAGAGCACACATCCACCACAAAGCTTTGCTGTCAACGTGGATTTTAAACGCTTTGGATCAGGCGCGGGAATCTACTGCTAATTAAAGCAGATGCTGAATGTGTGGAAAACATGTTGTCAGCCTCCCTAGTGAATACAATACTACCTAAAAGAAAAAAAAAAAAAAAACAACGAAGAAAAAAAACAGGAAAATCAAAAGGTATTCGAAAACAACCTGAAAGGAAACAGCTGTATGTGGCGAGCTCCTGAGTGTGGCATTTGGTCTGGAAGGCGCGGGCTGGACCTGCTAACCCGACCTTAACAGAGGAGAAAGAAAACTCTGAGGTAGATATCTGGTCTGACTGACCACCAGGTCGAATCACAGACTTACTGGAGCACACCTTAATAAAAACACATGCTTTAATCCATTGTTTCCAGAAAAACAAGCCACTTAGTCTTTGAGTAATATGTCTATCAGATTGAAGAACTTTCCTTTTGCTTTTTTTTTTTATTTTAATCTTGTAATAATTTTTCCTGTTATCACTAAAGCCACCTGTGGCACTTCCTTCCTTCATGCTTGTGTGTCCGTATTGTACTACTACCTAAGATAACTGAATGCAAATGTACAAAAAAACTAAAAAACAAAGGCACACTGTCCAAACTGCAGTCTAGCAGAGTCCTGGTTAAAGAGACAATGTACTATCTCACAATCTTTGGTGAAGTAAACTACAACTGAAAGTGCCAAGTTTGTTTGTTTCCTATCAAAGAGTGAGGTGCCATTTAAAATACACATATTCTTCCCCGTTTAGCCCCCCCTCCCTGACCGACCCCATAGCCCAACTCACTGAAGTTCTTTTATAAGGCTTCGATTCGTTTTTTTTTCCCACAATCATACGTCCATGTTTTCCTGTTAGTTTTTTCTTTTCAAAACAAAAGTGATAAATACACACCACGTCAAGATTACAATTAACATCACCCCTCCCCCCCAAAAAGATAATGCAAAAGCACCAGAAACAAAAAAACCTGCCCCATCTCAGTCGCCCCCAAAAAGTTTAACTCCAGCTACTCTAAGATTCCAAGTGTTCAAAAAGGCAACGATAAAAATGGGAATTTTCTGCAGAACTTCCAATATCCACAAAAATGTAGGGCCTCCTTACTGTAGAAATATTTCATCCACTATAATAATCAGATAAAAAATTTTTTTTTTTATACGTTTTGTGAGGGGAAAAGCAAAAACACGTAGAATTTATATATAAAAACATCCTATGTAGCTGATCACAGGCAAAAAGCTGTCAAAATTGTTTTGCTTATTGCCGCTCTGTGGTGGTCGGTGCGACTACTGTATCAAAACTATTAAGGCAAATTTTACTCAGACAGCAAGGTCAATCCAAAGTTCTAAGAGAAACCACTTTACAAGAAAACAACACCGAACACTTCACCATAGCAACACTCACACAGCAAGCACGAAAACATCCTTTCAAAAAAATAAAATAAAATAAAAATAAAAAAATCTTCAGGGAAAAAAAAAGTAGAACAAGACATATCCACTATCATGCACTTCTGCACAACTGGTCACGTGATTCTTTCTTTCTTGTATTCTCCGGCGAACCCCAGTAAAAAATAAACGTTTTCTAGTATGAAAATAAAACTTTTTTTTCTCTTTTAAATATAATTTGAATCATTTCATGAACTCAGAAATACGCTCTTAAAATGATACCAAAAATAGTCCCACTTTTAAACATTTGCAAACACCTGCGCAAAACAGTGAGAGATCCTTAGCGTCCACTGCTTTTGTAGACATGATTGTTTTACTTGTCCAAATGTTACCTCAGTACTACTTGGTTTGTTGGTAGGAATAGGGGGAATGATTGCCGGACGAGTCCACTTGTGACTGTGCACCGTTTTCCTGGAAGAAAGAGTGAAATCGCTCTTTGAAACTGGAATTTAGCTAAATCAAATAAAACATAAAATAGTCAAATGAGATCAGCTACCTCCACAGGAACTGCCGTTGTCTGCATGTGTGCATACTGTGGGATATATGCTCCTTGCATAGCCGTGTTGGCAGCCATAAACTGAAAGAAAAGAGCAACATAGAAACATATTCAAGTTTTAAATGTTTTAGTTTGATGATGCCCTTTTTCAAACCTTATCCTCAGATAAGTGTAATGTGTGAATTGAGTTCTGATGGCATGCGGCGTTCCCTCACCGTTCCCGCACTACTCATAGAGAGGTGACTCATCTGCTGCGTGAGAGGGGCCATCATGGAAGTAGGCTGCAGTGACATGGATGGGTCCATAGAGGGCGATATCACCGTACCCTGTGAGAAGAGTGAGAGCAGGTGAGAGGCATGTGTGCAGCTGGTCGAGCAAACAGAGAGTCAACCGAGGAGTATTTTCCCGCAAATCTAAAAATACTGAATAAAAGATGACGTAATGCCATGACAATTATGGCTGTATTTTGTATATCAAGTGGATATTTTGATTTGCTGGAGTTCAGAGAAAGAGAAACTATAAAAATATCGAATAGCATAAGGTGAAAGGTACACATTGAGCAAGTTGTGTGCAAGCATCTTGGGTGGCCTGACGCATCAGGCAGGCGTCTATGATGGCTCATTTCCAAACCAAGAAAGGCATCCTCTTGATTAGTTTAAACCCATCTGTTATAAAATATTTAGCATCTGTCATTAAATACACGGCTTTATAAAGCGTTCCCACATAAACGCTTTAAAATCCTCAAGGATCAGTGTCACACTACGTGCAACTACTACTTGCACATATTGAGTGTGTCTGTTTACAGACAAATGTCTTGGTTCTGTTTAAAAACGCAGACTGAAATGTTTATGAAATAGATAAAAGAAGAGGGAGAAGAGTGGCGAAGGCGGTGCTGTGAAAAATGGAGAGATCTCTTGCTCTTACTGGGTGCTGCATGATGTAGGGTTGATGAGCCATCCAGGACGGGTTCTGCACCTGGAACATTAACAAACACACTCTGTAAACACGCATGCCATTTCCATTGATCACATGCTACTGCACCTAATTAAAGGCCTTCCAAAACTCCAAAGAGAGCGCTTCAGAACCCTGACCACATGTGATTTCTAAACATAAATGTCGAACATCAGCTGAACAGAAACAGCTTTCTATTCGATGAAAGCCTATAATTTATCCTTAAAGAGAAGGATTCAAACCTGATATGTTGACACTGGAGACATGTAAGGGGTCATTGACGTCTGAGCCATCATCCTGTTTGAAATACTGTATGGTGGTGGAAAAAATCTGCACACACAGAATTACGTGTGTTGTTATAAAATGACAAGTGTGTTGCAAATAATGCGCAATGAAATTCATTGACCAGACAACAATGCAAGCTATACATTCATCTTGTTTACCCATTTTGAATAGCAGCTGTACTGGGGTCATATGTGAGTGTCATTCCAGCCTGGAGGAAAAGAAATCACAACATTTACAACTTCAATAGACAACACCAACAGAAATTAATCATCTACGTATACTGTGCAGTACAGTGTGAAAGAAATGTTAAAATGGTTGAAAGATCTGCTGTGTCCAAACACGTACATCAGCGTTTCTATTGGCTGACCAAACACATCCTCTTGATCAAAGTTCAATAAAGGCAAACGATGGGACTCTGCTCGGTGAAACAGGAAACCCACCGCTGAATCTATCTGTTGTTCTGGCTACAATAGATTTAAATGGCAAGTATTTGTTTACCAGGAATGAAACTTGATACCCGCAGAAGATACTGTGGAGTACAGAAGTGAACTGAATGGGCTGCGAGTACAACTTCACCTCCATGAAGGTGAAGGACCAGGTACAACACATAATGTTCACAACCTGCAGAGCAGCCGCTATAACCAGAGGTAGTCCTACAGCACAGATTCATCCTGGAGCTAGCAGTGATGACATAATAACCACAAAGGGAAATAGCATAGTAAAGGCGACCCAATTGCAACTTAACAAAAAAATCACATTTAAAACAATGCACCAAAAATCACGAGGCAATGTGACACAGAAACACCACCACAGAGAATGTCTCCACAATCCAGTGGGAGAGCTGAGCTTTGACCCTTGCTGGGTTGGCAAAACAGACAAATAACTGGTTGCATTAACGCACACTCCCATCACAGTCAATGCAAACTTGAAATTTACAGATTATGCAACCTGTGCTGCTCCTCAGGTGCAAAGGGAATGGGGCAGAAGCACTGGAAGTCAAAGACCATGAAGCTGCATGCTCTGGAGTGCTTTTGCCCCATAGATTTAAGAATGTTTGGATTGGCAGTCTTGTTTCACAACTGAAAATGTGCAAGCTAGCACGTAAACACTTCCACTCTGTGTCCGGACAGATGTGCCCAGCTGGTAAAAACATATTTCCAGTCTGAGAAACAAACAACAGAGAGGTTTTTTACACATTTCTGAGAAGCCCAGATCCTGACAGTACTGTGTGACAGAACTAGCATGTTTGTGTCTCTGCCTGCTTTATGGAGGTCGCCATCAGAATCCAACCATCTAGCAAAGCTAATATGTAAATTACCTCCTCTTGAATTGGTGCAGATGCAAGTTGGACACAGAGTTGCGTGTCTAATGCTGTCTTGAATGTACTGTACACTAAGCTGATTTCACTTTAGGTGGGCCACGTTTTAAACCTGCTATTCTGTTTTGGACAGGGGAACCACTGCTTTAGATTATGACTCCTTCATTAACATCAGGCAGCAGTAAAGTCAATAAAGCGCTTGTGCTTTTCTTTGTAAGACTGTAATATTTGTTTCATGTTCTATTATTGATAAGACCATATTTGGACACCTCTGAAGTTTACTGTTCCTCTCTGGTCATGGAAGGTTTCCAATTATGTGCTCAGTCTCTGTCACTCCATGCTGAGTACCACTTACCAGCCTGGAGTCGCCGTCCCTCGCCCAGGCCCGACCATTGAGTCCGAATTTATTCTGACTTTGTCTCTTTTTCTGCCCGCCATCAGCAAACTTGCACAGCAATGGTTCGGATGGTGCTGAAAGTAGAGAAATGGCAAGAGGATAAAACAAAAGGTTTTGTCTTTTACCAACACGATCACACCCACATTGTTGTCTGTCATTGGTTTCTAAGCAGTCATTCACTCACTGCAGCCTGGGAACACAGACATCTAATTTGGCAGCTGTGGAGCTGTAATCCCCTCCCCTTCCTAAAGGAGGCAAGGCCAGCAGAGACTATTTCAGTCTAATAATCCAATTAAAAGGCTTAGAGAGGGAGTGGAGGCCACACAGAGCAGCTCTCTCTCGTTTTCTTTGTCTGTGCTCTGCCACTTAATGCAGAGTGTATATGAGCTCTTTACAATGCAGACTCACTGACTCCTGTTGGACGCATGAATCTTTCGACCAACAGCTTCATCCTGACTACACAACTCCGCCCAGATTATAACAACCACGACACAAAAACTCTTTCATTTCAAGAGTTTTGGTGCCTGCAGTACACAAAACAATTAACGTTTTTACCTGGAATCCCTGCAGGCGTCTTGATAAACTTTCCATTGAAGTGAGAGATAACTGCGTCACATTTTTCAGTTGACTCCATCCTGAAGTTAGAAAAGACAGGCAGTATATCAGCGATAATAACGAGGGTGAGTAGGTGATTTCCTACAAATGCCTCCTCTGCAGGTTGATGGAAGCAGTTTAATGTAAAAGATTTTTATCTGCAAGTCCATCGTGTGCATTTACCGCATTGTCATATCTTATTGTATAGTCTTCACCACACACACCTAGTGGAGCACACCCACATTCAAACATTCCTCCGGTGTACTATAATATTTTTTGTTTTGTCAGTCGTGACCAAATGTCAGGTTATGCAAGTGGGACCGGCGGAAGCCAGCATTACCACTATAATTAAAACACCCAGTCATTGTGAAACTATGTTTTCAAAGGAGTTTCCATTTGTCCAGACATGAACAGTTTATTCTGACTTGTCATCAACCTGATTGCCATGTATTTTTAGGTATTAAATGAAAGGGGGTATTTATGGTAAGAAATCAACAGTTGAACTGTTGAATGATTTTAAAGATTTTACATTACAGGATTTAGATTTTACAACTTAATAAAGCTGACTTGATCTCAAAGCTGTGGTACTGTTGTTGCCATTTACATACTTTACTTATTCCTTTATCTGACATAATTAGATATATTTTAGTTATGAGAAAAAATGGTCTCTCGATACTGTTGAATATGTCAGTGACAATAAATGACACAAGAATCCAACCTTGCAAAGCCCACTCCTCTGCTGACTCCACTGGAGTCCCTCAAGATGCGTGTTGATATGACCTGGCCAAAATGCTTCAGCATGTTCTCCAATTCCTGCTCGTCCATCGACAAAGGCAGGTTGGAGATGTACAAGTTTGTTGGGTCTTGTTCTTGTTGCTGTGTGATGAAGAGGAAGAAGAGGAGTAGAAAGCGGAGATGTAATTACACCTACACATAGGAAATGCCTGAAACACACTTGGAAAGAGAAGAGAATACATTGTCTCCTTGCAACTTTCACATAATACACCCTGGACGTAACGAAAAATTGAACATACTTCTAATGTGGATGTCAGTAATAGGCTTTTAATGTCTCTGCTTATTGCTGTTTCTTCCTGTGAGTCTCTGTTGTGGGGGTTTTAAGGTAATAAAAGGTCAGCAGATGATTTACATGCAGCGCATCTTGGCTCAAGTCTCATATCAGCCGATTTTTTGCCGTATTTCAACAGCATCAGCAGAAACACAAGACACAGCTACGACTCCATGGGGATCGGCCTCTCGTCGCCATTAATATTCATCAGCGTTGTGTTGTTCAGTGTCAGCAACGGAAACAGGCTGGACAGCACAAAGTAATAACACTGACAGAAAAATTTATATATATAAATTATATGACAGCGAAGGTTGCACCAGACCCAGGCAATATGTTTAATCTGAGGAATTAGCGCTTTAAAATATGAAAGGACAGATGGAGTGAAGGGTGCACAGATGTGTTTTAACGCCTCCCGCTTTTGCCTCAGATCCTTATACATGCATATCCTCATACATATAACACAAGCATAAAAGGCTGCCTTTACCTTTAAGGGGTCTAAATAAATACCCAGTAAGGCAGCTAAGGATTTGCTACTATCATTTTGAGCATATCTCGAAGTTAAATTCCAGCCTGGCGTTTGCTGTCACAGCCTTTATAAGAGCAAATCTTACTTGTGCCTTTAAGATGAGGTGGTGAGGTGGATGACTACATATTTTAGTTACACAGTAAGCCAAGCACAACTGCTCCTCTTTGTCAATGATTCATCTTTGCCTATATCAATAACATTTGTAAGCACATGTGAATTATGTGAATCCCCAGTACACAGGAAGGTGGGCACATAATGAAGTATCATAAGACATTCATGGAAGTAACATAAGGTAAAAAGAAGGGATCTGGTCACGTCCCACCACCTGCCTTTGAAATAATAATGAGAGAGAGGGAGCATTGAAGGGTGCCTGCGTTGATAAAAAAACAGGAAAAGGGACCTTTGTCAGAGAGTCTATTAAGCCCCAAACAAGCTTCTGCAGTAGTGAGAATAAAGCATGAAAGGCTCACACTTTATAATGGCATTTACCTTCCACAATACAAAGACTAAACTTAAGCACGCCCTCCAGAGCTGCTCTATTTTAATTAAAAAGGGGAAAATGGCAGCAGGAAGGCAACATAAGAAGCCCCACAGACGCCCAGACAGGGAAATGAGGTGAAGGGTTCCTGCTCCTCACTCAGTGCTGTGTGGGAACTAATTTCCCCTGACTAGTTCCTGTTACCATAACAACACACAATTATTTACTTCCGTTTCTGCTGTTGGAGACAAGTATGTCTAAAGTAATACCTCCTTAATCTAGAGCCCCCCAAGTCGAGGAGTTAAGTAAAATAATACTTTACTGGAAGATAGTACATACAGTGCATTAAAGATTTTTTTGGAGAGGACAGACAGACTACTCTCAGCCTGCACAGCCGACACATGATGGATTATTTGGTACATCATGACACTGTCAGGACCACCTTTCATGTTTGAAACCTTTCAAAAGTGTAGATGTCAGTAGCGTATTTCACCGTGGCCTTGATGCAGTGCTGTCTCATTCTCTATCCTGTTTGTTCCTTCTGTTACAGCCACTAATGTCAAACTTGGATTCATCAGCTACCGCGAAATGCTGGAGTCTTTGCCCACTCCAAACCTTTGGCCTTAATGTCCCTCCCGAGAAGGGGTTTAGAGGCATTACTCGTCCTCTGTGACTCCACTAGACAGCCTCTATAGGCCAGACTTCTGCTGATCCTTGATTAATTTTCTTCTCAGTCCCTCATGGAACAAATCTTGATGTACTGATCCTCTGATGGTGTGATCACTATTGGTCTGTCTAACTGTCCTTTTCAGCTGGTTCAGTTGTATAGAGCTCCATACAGCACCCCCATATTTGCAATTTAGACATGATTTGATGCTGAGAAAGCAGAGTGTCATCCAATTTGTGCCTCAATGGAACAACACAACTCAAGCATGTCTGAACTTTTGTACGAGGGAGTCAGTGTGACGACATTGCTTTAATTTGTTTACTAAAGCAAATAAATATTTCTTCTCCATTTTTCATAATGTGCTTTTCGACATGTTTAAATCCCCCAAATGTATGCCATTTTCTGGGTTTATATGAAAATAAAACATATTTTTTGATGCAGAGTCATACTTTTAGATGTTTAAATTACCAAACTACATTCAGATAGATATATAATCCTTTAATTTATCCCACAGTGGGGAATGAAAACAAAATAGAATGAGATGAGACAAGCTGAATACAAGAAGTATGAGGCATCAGCACAGAATGCAGCAGGTGTAGATGTAGAAAGCAGGAAAATAAAGAAGTAACTGCGTCCTCAGACAGTTTACAGAACATCAATTCATAAACCCAATTCAATGTTCACAAAACACAACAGCCAACTGTCTCTGCCACACACAATGACCTGACATTAGTGTAATAATTACACATTATATGACTCATTATCCGAAAGAAACCATAATCAGCCCATGATACCATACAGTATTTCCTCCTATTATTCTATTCATCCTGTCATTTGCACAATCCTCCCTCAAATGCAAAATTAATAAGGAAAGAGCTGCACCTCGTAAACACTTGAGGCTTGTGCAAACACAGGTATGTGTGTCACACTTAAAGACACAAGGACGCAAAATAAACCCAGTTCCACAGACATACAGTACGAGCACCTTCAGGACATGCGTCCTTCGTGATTCAACTAAAGTGATCTCAGAGCTCATGAACAGTCTACAGAATCATGGCTGTGGAGCATACACCCTGCAGTCAGGGATTCGTGTCCTGCTATTTAATACCCTGCGGATTAGGTTTAAGTTGCCTTACCAGCCAGATGGAAGACAACAGTGTTACTGGGTAACTGGGTATGGATGCGATATCAGGATTAGTCTGTAATGAATCCTCACCTTTGCCATCTGAGCTTGGACACCAGTGGTCTTCAGGGCAGCCACGGCTTTCTGAGCTGCAGCGGGGCTGTCAAAGTCCACAAAGCCATATCCTGAGGAGACGAGCAGCACAGTTAGGACAATGTTCCATATCAAGCTGACAGAGGCTCTGTGGTGTGTGGGCCGACATGATCCTCTTTGTGACAGATGGTTATGGGCTATTACTTGGTATCTGCAATGTTTGTAAGAAGCTGCGTTATGTAATTTTACAGTATCTGTGTATGCTTCTCTATTTAATCCTATATGTCTATTTTATTCTATTT
This sequence comes from Planiliza haematocheilus, assembly GCA_005024645.1. Lineage (NCBI taxonomy): Eukaryota > Metazoa > Chordata > Actinopteri > Mugiliformes > Mugilidae > Planiliza > Planiliza haematocheilus. The sequence goes on from SRSE01000725.1 coordinate 7,447,206, forward strand.
ATATAAGTGTGCTTTTGTGCTTTGTGTGTGGAAGCAGAGGCAAAAAAGTGCTGAGGATGCAGATACCATTGGCTCAGGTCAGCTTTTTGTCCTGTGGGGTCCAAACAGGGTAAAACCTATAGTCTTTGGCCTCCACTGCACTTGCTATATTTAACCTACTCTAAATAAGTTATGGTGAATATGTCAGTGCTCTTTCAGCTGACAAATGGGTCACAGCTATTAAAGTTTCATGTCGATCCTTGCCTTAGTTATTAGTATTAAACAGTGGCCTTTAGTCAAACAAAGAACTTTTTGAAACTTCAGCTTACACAAGGTTATCTCTGAGTTTAGTTTGAAATGCAGTCAGAGTCCTGCTAGGTCTTTAGCGGTTTCTCCTTTCAGTGAAAGCCTTTGATTAATCGGCATTTGTGTAATCCAGAGAAGAGTGACAAAGCAATCTCTTAATCCCATCAGCACTAGAATCAGTAAGTCTCGATTTAGTCAGGTGGACAGTTTACTGGAACTGGACCGAGACTAGCAACATTACTCAGCAGAAAGAGGAAGCGCCACTTCTTCCCAGGAACCATGTACAACACTGACACACCAGCAAAAGACAAATGACCACTAGAGTTTACACAATAGACATTTACAATTTCTGGGGAAATTTGGGGAAAGTAATAGTGTAGTAATCATGAAATGTGGAACACGATATTTTTCATGCATGCTTATGTGAAAGAGAGAAAGAAAAGAAAAGGGCAGTGCTGAAAAGAGACAACACAACACACCTTTACACTTATTTGTAGCTTTGTCCAAGATGGCCTTTGTCGATACGATTTTGCCATACCTAAGAGAGGAGCAGAAAGGCGAGGCATTGTTAGCAGGATTATGTACCAGACACAGCCAGTTATAAAACACACTCACACACACAGAGAGAGGGTTGAGCAACAATCCATGACATCACTGTAAAAATATGAGAAACAGGAAGTGGTTTCCATGTGGTTCTGAAAACCCCACCATGTGTGCAGTAAAGCACTAATCTCTAATCTCAAACAGTCCCCTTTTCTTCAGCCAAGTGAAACCACTGTTATACAGGGTCACCAAAGACCCTATAAGGAGAAGTTGGGTCACTACTATGTTTTTATTTAGGTTATTTTATTTATCTTTTTAGGATTAAATAGGTGGAATTCAATTAATGACTCCAGATCATATGTATATACAACTTGCAGTTTTCTTCTTTGTACAGACAGATGTTTTTAAGTCGTGGCAAACCAGTGATTACAATATAATGAACTCTGGTCTGGTTCATGTCGTTGCCATAGTTGTAACACACGTATGTATGTACACACCACAGGAAGGTGCAGATGAAAAGTCCCATGTTACTTCAGTGTCATTCAGACACTTCCACGCAGAAGCAGCCGGTAAAAAACAGTCTTGAGGTTAGTAGGTAAAAACCCCAAAGTTGCTTTTGTAAAATTTCTTGTGATTTGATGCTTTTAAAGGTGTGTGTTTCGCAGCTTCATCGGACCAGAGGAGGTTTTATCCCAAAATTTGTGAACAAAACTGGAATAACAAGAGACAGCTATGTAAAACGAGGATCCTCTAAACAACTGGGTGTCTTTTATTTGGTCAAATGTAATTAATTAATTTGCATGATTGCCTGTTGGTCTAAGGAGTTTGGACCGCAGCTTCTGTTGTGAAGAGTTAATGTACTTCATAGTTCAGTGAAAAAAAAAAAGTGTAAAGCAAGAGGGTGTCTTTCACCTACATAATCTACAGTGACGCCAGTACAAGCCACAATGTACCCTACAGTCTACCAGGATATTTTAGTTCAGGATTACAACAGATACCGAACTGGGTGAAAGATCACGACCTTATAACCTTTCTTTCTTCCAAACTCTAATCTCAAATCGTGTGGCTGTGGCATGTTTGCTCTTACAGTACTGTCTATATGTAGTGCATTGTTTTTTTTAACGTTCTTTAGGATTACTCAGTGTGATCCGGTGAGAAGTCCAGAATGCACAAGAAAATGAAAGGCTTCTTTGATCCTAAATTCCCATAGTAGATATTAAAACAGCACCTTTGCTGAGCCCCGTGTGATGCATCAACATCAACTGTATGCAAATCAAAAAAAGTGAAAATTACTGCAGCTGCATCAAAGTGAGTTTGGAAACTCATGGATCTAAAGTTCCAGCTATCTATACTTCGAATGTAAAAAAACAAAAAAACATTGTCAAAGTCAATATTTTTTTCTTTTTTTAAATCCAGCTTTGTTTCATTCTTTATGCAACTGCTCAGAAGTATTTCAATATCCGATATATCTCTAGAAAAGCCAAAGAATGAATTGGTAATCTTAGGTTCTTATTCAGTATTATCTTGTGAAGACGAGGCCTCAGACTAAAATGAAATGAATTCTCTAAAGCGTCGGGGTGGTCTTTTGTCTTGGCATATATTAAGTCCATAAAGAAAGCTGTGGAGAAGCCCAGTGCTGACTGTCTCTCTCATTTATCCACACATGATATATAACATCCCTGCTCCTGTGCTCTGATTGCTTTCTTGTGATCTATTTTTGACCACATGTGGACTTACAGATAATCTTCCATTTTATATTCAAGCACAGGCTTCAATACGCTGCCTACATTGAATAAAATAGAATATAAAGTTTTATCTACAACATCACAACAAATGGTAAATAGTCTCTAAAACAGAATCTTACATTTAACCTTTTAGCTCCTTTTTTTAATCCCCACCCATTTATGTCAATAAATGACTGCCCCAGCAAATTGAAACTGGACTAAAGGGGCTAAAAAAAAAAAAAAAAAATCAATAGCTGATCAATAGTGGATAATAACGAGAGGAAGTGCGGTACTCACGGCTGACAGAGCTTGACCAGGTCATGGTCTGTGGTTGAAGGGGACAGGCCTCGGATGTAGAGGTTTGTTTTACTGAGTTGGTCCCAGCCGGCAGTGCTACTGCTGCTGCTGTTGTTGTTGGTGCTGCTGTTGGTGCTCGGACTGGGTGGAGCCATGGGGTGTGACGATGGGGCAACAGGTGGCTGGAGAAGGTAAGGAAACAATAGATTGTAATTTAGGTTATTCTGTAAAAACACGTAATTTAAAACAACAACAACAACAATGATCTGCCTGGACACTGGACATTGTATCATATGGTATCATGTGGGTTTCAGTCTTCAGTCCAGGGTGAGGGTTAATGTTTGACTGAGCAGTGATCCATACATGCTATCCAATCACCTCCTTACAGTCAGCACAACTGGTCCACAGGGACCTGTAGCCCGACATCAATGTCACACTGATGCCACAACGCCTCAGGTTGTCCAGTGAGTCATTTGCAGTTATCTCTGGTGTCGTATTAAACTTCTTATCCTTAATGCCCTAATTAATGCGCATCTTTATTTATTTAAGAACTGTTTAATTGACCTGATTTACATTTCTTCTCACAGACTCTTTTTAATCTCTGTATTGTGTATAACTAAATCCTGCTGTAATTGAGCAACGCTGTTTGCGTTATAGGACACAGATGTCCCAATCTGACAGAGCTTTCCCATTCAGAGATTTGTTTTCTTCCTTACTATCTGACCCTTATTATCCCCCAAGCCCCCCTTTCAGGGGAATCTCAAGCTGAGAGGAAGCTGATGGAATCCCAAGCATGAAGCGGTGACAGGATTGAGCAACACAAGTCTGGACTTCAGCCCAGAGGACGTTCTCTTGTGACCGAATGCTCGTCTGTCTCACATGCCTTCGCAGTGAAACGAGTCTGACCAAGTGACTTGTGATAAAGGTCCCTATTTCCCATGACTTAAGCATCCGTCGCCTGCTTTCACAGTATTTAAATTATAAACATGCTTTCAGTGCATGTTTCTCAACAAATTAAAGCAGAGAGCTCATAAAACTCAGTGGCCTCATACGTTGCTATTACTGCTATAAGTGGACGTGGATCACAGACTGTGAGACCAAAAACGTACTAAGCAAATATTACTATTAAATGCCAGATGACCTCAAGAGTACTGTGCCACCATACATGTTTATTCCTAAAGAAGGTGCTGTACCTCCTTTAAAATGCAAAAACAGCATCTCTCAATCTTTAAAGGCGTTTGAATATTTAAATAGTTCATTACTCCAAATACTAATTCTTCAATGTACTGTATAGTCACTATGCTGAGAAAAACAAAAGTAGAGATATCTTTGTTGCTAATGCCTAAAACAAAAACAGTACTGGTTTGAATTGTAGGGAAAGACCTGAGGAAAACAAACACACCCTAAAACTCCATTAAACTTTTGACAGGCACTGCGATCACGACATCAGGAGCCTTTTGAAGCTGCGAATGCATTAATATCTTTTATAACATACTGCGTGCATAAAACATAAAACAGTGCGCTGAGCTTATTTTTTTTATTTATAGTCTGGTGTGAACAAGCTCCCTTTTCTTTGGGTCTAAATGTGAATTCTGTTTTCATACAGCTGGCCGGACTACTTTAGATGCAGGACTGAGGGAGAGACCGAGATGGGGGGAGAGGACGGCATCTTATCAGCCAGCTCCAGACCAACAGAGCCCGTCATATCCTAGCTGGAAATATACACAGGGGTTTCCAGTAACAGGCCTCGCCCATGGAGCCTTAGCCACAGGATAACATATGAGCACCGCAAAGTAAATATGTCTATTCAAATCTGTAGACTAAAGGGAGTTTTCATACACCTATAGGCCATGTACCTGGGATAAAGTGAATTAAAAAGGGGGCAATTAGTCATCTGTATTCACGTACCATAGAAAAAAGCCTAATATGGTGAAGAAACACATAATTATGATACATGTATGGCAAATATGGACGGTACCTAATGTTTTATTACACTCAAACTGAGCTTAATGAAAGAGAAACCAACTGAAATGTTTACCTAACGAGCAAAGCATATGCATTGTTTTGTTTGAGGGGCTTTAAAGTGGCGTTAATGACCAAATACACTTAAAATGATATCAAAATAGGAATGTTAATTTGCTAAACAGCCACAATATGTCTGTAGTAATATTAGAGCTGGACCACAGCCCGAGCAGCAGGTATACTCATTACCCATAGGTGGCCTGGTTGTCTGGATATTACATCACAAAACGGGAGCACAACATTACCATTTCACATGACAAGCGTAAACTAAAATAAGTTTTTATTAGCTAACATTTGGCAACTGAGCTGCCGTCAAGTATCTTGCGACTTCCACGGAGTCAACTCTGTGGACATTACGTCTTAAGTCTGGTAAATAATTGTGTATTTTACCTGTTTGCGATACGGTGTCCTTAGTGGGTTTCCAGTATTAGCAAAAATCATCCTCAGTTGGAACGGGGGGTTAGTTGTTGTTGTTGTTTTTTTTGTTAGTTTTTTTGTTAAGCTAAAAATGTCAAACTCCGCGTAAGAGTAGAAAATTTGTTGACACAGATACCCTCCTTACTCCGCCAGAGGACAAGAAAACGAGTCTCTGTGCATATTCGCTGTGTACATATCCTTGTTGTCGTCGACTATCCGGCTACAGAAACGTCCGTAAATTGTCCCAACTTCGACCGCCCAGCCCCGTTTCTTTGACTGGCTTCATTGATTTGCAGTCAACGCTGCGCAGGACAGACGCTGCTACGGTGGGAGAAACCATTTGGTCAGTTACTACAGGGGAGACGAGTAATCGCGGTTGACAAGATATATTACAAATCTTGGATTATTTGTTTAATAATAATTAAAAACAACGTTTTTAACTCACGCTTACAACCTCACATTGGTATTTGAAAGTTTTCACACCGATATAGTGCTCCAAACACATAATAGCAATAAGTCGTTTCAACCTCTGTTGTTGTTTGTTTATTAAAGGAGGCATACCAAACGTTCCACCGTGCCGCTGGCCCTGGACGTGATAGTTTGTCTATTTTTGCGCCAGGAAGAACAAGTAAAGTCGAGTTCTGTGTTTATATGGATAGTATATCACTGCATTGGTTTAATAAGATCAACGTGAGATCCAAAGTTGAGGAGTAATGCGCCTGCCGTGCCTTAAAAATTAGCCGATAAAAATGTTATGTGCCTATACATTTTTTAAAAGCACTCTCAGATGTAAATTGAGATGCTCCATCACCTCCATAGGTACCATGGTTCACTTGCGTAAATGCAATTTCTGCATTTTATGGCACATGGTGGAGTTGGGGATCAGCCGACAACATCTATAAATAAATTGAATATGTAGATATTTTAGATTTTCTGTTCCGGTTTCATAAAACAGTATACTGTGCCATCACCCCAGTGCAGAATGGAGATCAATGTAATTTCACTTGTTGCATTATTTATTTATAATCTATCTATCTATCTATCTATCTATCTATCTATCTATCTATCTATCTATCTATCTATCTATCTATCTATCTATCTATCTATCTGTTGTAAAGTTTACCCATTATATATTTATTTATGTTTATACAGATAATCCAGAGTAACTAACGTGTTATTTGATGTTGCTTTTGTGTTTGCAATTCTTTTTTTTTTTTCTTGAAATAGGTCTGAAACCAATAGTGTTTAGAAAAACAAAACCTTAATGACCAGGTTTTGCCGTAGAGTAACATTTTGCTGAAAGAGGTGGCTTCTGCTATGGATTTTGTGCAGTAAGACAATTTTAACATGAGTGATGGTTAGTTGTGGGGGGTTGTGTGTGCGTGAGAGAGAGAGAGAAGAGAGGGGGGTGTCTTTATTGGACCAGGTAAAAGGACAGGCTATAAATCAAAAGCAATCTACCCACCACTGTCACCTACTGATTGCAAAACCAACACTGGTGGCTGAAAATGGGAATTAATGGCGACCTTCTGCAAAGTACAAGCACAATGCCACAATCACTGTCTTGTTCTGCCCTTATAGCCTCCCTAAACAGTTTCTCTGACCCTAATGATTTCAGTTTGGGTAGCAGCTGTTTTGTACCAGCTACTCTCCTTCAGTCACTTAAATGAAATAATTGAGAGGATATTTCAGCGAGATACTTTGCTTTAGCCTGAAAATAAGACCTTAATAATCTCTAAAATTGTACATCAATTACCTTCTAATGATGTCATCCAGCCTAATACATAAATTTGGTAAGCTGACCTTAATGAAGCCAAAGGTCACCAGTCATGTAGAGAAGTTGACCAGTCCTGCTGGAGTCAATGGGTCAGCATTAGAGGAGAGGAAGAGAGGTCTGATTCAGCACTCTGCTCAGGAAAGTAAAGGCGGGTGAGGGTAGACAGAGAGGGAATTGAAACCCACCTTTTATGAAACAGTGAATGGAAAGGTTATCTCTGATTCCTGTGCTTGTACAGCACTAAAATAACTACTAAATTAACCCAATATTGTTCATAAGAACACCATGTCAAAAGCTGCCCATGTCACAGTCCAGACTTTGTGTTAGTGCGCGACTTAAATGTCAAGCGGCTTTTACAACATGCTGTTAAATCAACCAAATTAGATTGTTTTGATATGAAATCGCTGTGGAGGAACACACATGCCCGGAGTGCATGTGATTCCCCTGATCTCTGTCTATTATGGTGCAGGTTTAGATTGTACGCTCTTAACTACTTACACAGGCTCAAACATGTATAGATGTAATGATTACAAGATGACTGAAAACCATACACATATACAGACACACACTTACACACAGGCACACACACAAACACACGCACACACTGGGTATTTCCAAGGGAAATATTAAAGTGAGGTTACTTTAGGACAGTGTTCTACTTGACTGCTTTCTGTCTTTGTTCCCCTAACAAATAAGCAAACAAATTTGAGGTAGAAGAAAAAGTGCCACTTCGTCTCGTCCTCCCGAATCATAATGGCAATTACAGTCTCACAGTCCGGTCTGTGAAAGGCAGAGAGCCATTCGCCCTCACTTCCTCTAAGTGTTAGATTCCTGTGAGGTGGCACTGCCAACAATCAGCATTGCACAGTTTTAGCAGCTTCAAGGAAGCTGTTAGTAACAGCGGTGCACCTTCCTGCCTGGATGGAAGGGCTGGGCTGGGATGTGTAACCCCTCTTTGGCGGCAGCAGATTCATTTCCTCTGACTCTTGACTGTAAATTAGCCACAAAAAAGCAGTGAGTGCCTATGAGTGTGTGTCATTGAGAAAAAAAGAGCCACATTCTGTGGTCTTTAATTGAGGTGCTGGTAGAGGGTTGGTGTTCATAAAAGCTTTTCTCAGCTATCCAAATATGAATGAGTCACAGTCCTACTACCATGTAGAAATGAAAAACAGAGGATAAATGTTTTTAATGAAAAAGAGATGTTTTATTCTGGTTGAATTGAAAGTACTGAATTATAAATATACATAATTATATAATTATGAAATGTTTGAAATGAGTCAATGGTCTCTGTCTTTATTATTATTTGGATTCTTAGGAATCTCTCAACATGTAGATCACAGGGTTGCACACCATTAGAAAACTTGAAACTCCATAAAACATTTGTCAAGGCCCATTATGACCAGTAGTTTCCTGATCCGACTATTTCAGTCTCTATGAAGTTATGCAAAAAAAATCACAAAGACAGGCCTGCACATGTTTTTGACACATTGTAGACCTACATGACGTCACACCTCTAACTGGTTAGTTTCGAGAATTGTTTTCACTTAGAGACTTTTTTATTTGTACATATTTGTCACCGGCACAGCCTTTCTTCTGAGGTATGACAGGAAATAGCAGCAAGAAAAAAGCTTAATGGCGGAGCTGTGGCCTTCATTTTGCTCTTGTCAAATAAGAGTGCAAGAGTAACATATGTACAAAGGCAACTCTGTCAAGCCTGACGTAAAGAGCAGCGCCCCCGAGCTGCTCCATTGTGTACATTCTGCTGCCGGGCAACTCTCCAAACTTTATTGTAAACATTGTTTGGTGTTGTTCAGCCTCAGCATAATACCACGGTCTACATTCTCAACCCAACAGGTAATGCATTCTACTTGACAATGATTTAAAGTTAAATTAGGCAGACGACAATCAGCTGCAACCACTTTGTTTCTGAGTCTTGTAGAGCATGATTAAAAAAGGGTATCAAAAGAGAACATACGTGTGCATAGCGCAGATACATTTGTTGTGCAGAAAGGATTAATATCAAAGCTACTATTAATGTAATTGCACGTCTAATTTAATTAGAAAAGAGGCACTGCCACTGCAATGCCACTGTACATATGAGGCAACCTTTATATCTTTCAAAAAGCTGATTTCATGTCCTGCATTTTCACTTTAGTTTGGCCTGGCGTAGTTAACAGTTAAATATTCTAAGATAAATCCTACTGTTTCTGTTATCATACAGTCATGAATACCTCCATTCTATCTTGTCCGATTCAGATGTCCATCTGTAGATGCACAAATGCTCTGAAAAGCTTGTTTTGCACTGCTTTCACTGGAGGATAGCTGGTGCCTTGAATGCATGCTGTGTTTCCCGATGCTCGTAAAAAATCGCCTATGCGGAGCCTAAGTCTCGTACTGATAAAATTTTAATGAGCTTGAGTAATGACGAGCACTAGAGGGCTCTTTATGTGAGAGCAGGTCATCTGGGGACTTTCCTAGCCCTCAGTAATCTCATATGCCATTTCAGGTTTTTGCTCTACTCCATTTACACAGGCTTTTTGTATTACAATGTGACATAACCAGAACAAAGCTTAATAAAAAGGTTAAGAGATTTTGTCACATATCCAAGTAGCTCCTTCAGTTCTAAATAACTGGTGGGGATTTGGGAGTTTTATGTGGGTTGTGGCCTCCTGAAACTGTCTAGGGTCTGAAATGACCAGATACAACAATACACCTGTAATTAAAAGAATTTTTTTCTCTCCCCAGTGGGTGGTACTGTAACTACATATTAATGGTCAGAGTCTCAAGGTGTGAATGGAGGTAAAATCGATGGCTAATTACATCTCAAGCCACCTCCACTGTTCAGAGAGGAGTTTTCCAGTATTATATAGCCTCTTTTACTCCTCTTTCAAACTGTCTTTCTCCTCTGGCTAAAATGTGCATGTTGATGTCCTCAGTAAAGTCTCCCTTGTACTTCAGGCGCCGATGGACTGCCGAATCCTGGCCTGAAGGGCTGGATGTCCTGTGTTGAACCACGCGTTTGTGAGTGGGTTGTTTTGTTGTCCTAATGTACACGCCTGTACATTCCTCACTGCACTGAATTGCGCAAAAGGCATTTTTTTGTTTTAGCCTGGGTGTTGTCTTTAGGGTGAACAGGTTCCTGCCTCTGTTTATTACAGGGCTTGATGTGCACGGGGATGCTGAGTTTCAACCATGTAAGGTTCATGGTCTTCATGTTAAAGAGCCCAGTCATGTGAGTTTCTGGTGGATACCAACCACAGATGTTCCAAATATCGACCCCAGACATTTAGAACTGAAGAAGCTACTTGGATGGGCGGCAATATGTCATCAGGAAACCCAGCAAGTACAGCTGCTCTTGTTTCAGCTTTGCTTTGCAAATACCATAACCTGGTTGAGTGAGAGGCTTCACAGACAACATGACAAAGCTGACCATTGGCATATGGCCGGTTAACTTAAGATAAGATTATATGTGGTTTGAAGGTACTGAGAATGCAAATATTGTGGGAAAATGTGTTGAGTCCATCGTTTCCCACGAAGACACTGCTATTCAGAAATTCCCATTGCATACGTATCAACTGAACCTCGCCCTCCCTGGGAAACACAGTCCACTGTGACCGTCCTTTTCCACAGGACTATTGATTTTGGATGTCCAGAATGCCTTCTCCTACGCTGACAAATTAGAAATCAATGTTTGAGCACAGCCAGTAATAAATTCTTGGCTCTCCTGGTCTGTAGATGCTGTTCAAAATGAGCCCTGACATGCATTTAAATACATTACATTGGGCGCAAGTTTTAAAAACTGTCATCGGAAATTGAACAAAATGGATTTCTTTTGGTGTTAAACTGATACAGCGAAACCTGGAGGAACGGGATATGTGGTTGAATAATCATTTAAAAACAGATATTGGTTATTTTTGGCTCATGCTTATTGTCTTGCATATAATGCAAACTATGTTTTGCTCACTCAGAAGTTTGTGGTTTATGTATACAGGAACAGGGAGAGAACTTCCTCTTGCTATCAATCAGGAAATTCTACAAGCATGCAGGAAAGCCTTCTTGCAGTGTTTCAGCACAGTCTTATGGGCCACACTTAGTATAGTGTAAGAACAGCGATAACACTGCTAGATATGTTAATGTTAATGTGATAAATCTCTTCATTTGCAACAGGTAGAATGCAACGATCATAACGGTGAAGCACAGTGTTACGGAATATAATCACTAATTGTGTAAAATTTGCCACAGAACTACAGAATAGTCTCGCAGATTTTCAACATATCCAGCCCCACCCCACCCTCTTCAAATAGCAGGAAGCCCCTGAGGCCACAGTCTCAACCAAAACAGCATTGTCTGCAGCTTTAGCTTTTCATAGAAAGTGTTTCACTGGTCTGTTCCGATGTCTTACACACATACGTTCACATTTTTTCAGTAACACACAAAAAATAAAGCACATTGCACTGTTTTAAAATGAGACAACAATGTAATTTGATCGAATATATGTCAGTGACCGCTGTATGTGTAATGCAAGCATTTAAATTGAGCAAATGTGCATTGTTTATATTTATTTGTTTTAAAAGTGACCATTACTCTTTTATTTATAGATTGTGGGTCACAGCTAGGTTGCTTTTAATTCTCCTTCCCCTTTCTCTGGGCTCCTGAAATCTGATCCGTGTGCTTCCCCCTACATTCCTCCTCTCCCCTCCTCCCCCTACATGCCAGAGTCCTCTGCTCTGCCCTCCGCCTGATCTCAAGTTTCTGCAGACCTACAGCAGATTGTTTATTTTGCCAGACATGGAGGAAACATGGATGGACCCTTCATTGGCGCAAGATTTACCGCTGAGCCAGACTCCAGTGTGGTGTGTATATAGAGTGAATAGAGTCTCCAACATAACGGCAAGCTTAATACGTTCATCGCTGACACGTTACAGAGGACTGTGGGATTGTAATGTTAAGACGATTAGATCAGTTGATACGCTGTGGTTTTTGCACATAGATTTCTACTCGTCTTGTTGATTGCAGAGCTTGCAGACATATATAATGTATGTAATTCAGCAAACCACATATGCCTTCGTCCTTTAGTCGGCTAAGGGCAAAAGATCCATATTCCCTCGTGATGCTAAGGATGCCACATCTCCCTAGAGATCATTCTGATGAAATTTATGAGGTCTCCCTGCACCACTGGTGCACCTTTGTAAGTGGTGAGGTCAGGGTATTGGCCAGAAATAGCTTTGGGAGGCTTATTTCTCAACAGAAAAACATCTATCTACTCATTTTGTGGTGCATTTTGAACATTTACAGTACATCTGTTTTAAATGGCTTTATGTAAAAGAGTCTGATTGCAGGTCTGAAGGTAACAATGGGTTGTAATAAATGTAATTCAACAGGGTATTCTTTTGCAGCGTCTTTTGCAGCATGTATGAGTTAGTGATGAGTTAAGGTGTTGTGGTCTCACAATACAGGAAATGCACATATTGTTGACGGAAATTCTCCACTGTGAAATGTGAGATAAATGAAGGCATGCACGCCTTTCACAGGCCATGCTAGCAATAAGGCACGGTGAAACTTTGTATAGGCAATTATGATTTGCGGGTTGCACAGGGGCGAGTGCAGAAAGTGAATTCCAGTGCTTATACCTTGGAGGAAACTAAGCAGAAAGCCACATGAAAAGGAGGAGTATTCATAAATTGGTTTGGATTGTCCTCATCTTTAGTGTGGTTTTATTTTCACCAACAAATGGCGTGAAAAGGTCACAAAGAGTGAATAAAAATATTCCTGTTTTCTGACATATATATATTATTTTTGGTAACATAATCTCCTGACAAGCCAATTGAGTAATATAAATTTCTTCTCAGGAAATATGAACAAAGAGAGAATTGAGGAGTGAACAATTCAATTCAAGAAAGAGAAAATGGTATTTGAGGTGAAGGATTGTGTGGTCGTTGAAATGAGTCATTTTGCTTTACTTTGTTCAGCCATAACTTCAATGCTTATCAGTACACCACAGTCTCAATCATGTTTTTCTTTACTAGAACCACAAGACAGGGCTTCAAAGCAACCATGACAAAATATGTGAAACCCTAAAGATGGCCTGTCGTTCTCTGGGAGGAAGTCAGAGTTATGAATTTGGGCTGTTTGTGGCCGCTTGCCGGTAAGTCACTCTCAGCAAGAGCAGAGGTTGAGGCTGGAATGTCAGCGGGGGTCATAGATGACAACCTCTGTAAAAGGACTCAGGGAAACGACCCTTGGAGGAGCCTGTTTACTGGCGCCCCACTGTGATGGACAGGTCATGTGAAGGTCTGCACTAACTCATACTGCAGAGCGATGATGGAGACAATCAATGATCAGTATCCTAATCTGCCTTTTCAACATACAATACCACCTCCGGATTAAATAAATTATATCCTGATGTAAATACAAAAAAAAAAAATGTGTGCAACTAAGCGCAAAAAAATAAACTAGTACTTTTACAGAAATGTGCAACATCTAGCTATGGTGAGGTAACAGACAGCTGCGATCAAAAGATACTCAATAAAGCATGAAAATAATCCTTCAAAAACACTTGCAAATAAAAGCGTATTTAGTATTTTTAACTTCAATGGGTAGCACGTCATTTTCCAACTCTAAACTCAGACAACCTTCAGTATTTTCAGTTATGGTGTTGATATTGAGAAGACTCATCATCTCAAAAAGTCACTCTTAGCTGCCACCTACTGGTTACTCTTCTAGTGCTGCTAATGTTTGTTTCTGCTGCTCCTTTACACGGGTTAGTCCAGGTCATGCATGCTTTTAGTGAGGGCAAAACAGGATACAGATCAGGAATACAACCATAAAAGCCTGAGCAGTCCCACGGCACCTCATAAAACACTTGGAGATGTACTGAAAGATGTAGAAACAGGGGAAGACAGCGTTAATTATGCTTCAGCAAGAGCCACTTAGTGGCTATATGTTCATGCTGGAAAAGAGTGCTTGTAAAAAGATTCCTAATGTGTGCCCAAAGAAATAACTGACACCTGCATTTAATATTAAATGTAAACATTATGTATATATCTATTGTGTGTTGTTTGTCCCATAGCCTTAACTGTACGCGAGTATTTCCATGTGCAAATGACCATGCGTGCATGTCTGTATGCTTGTATGCATCTGTAAGGCACCCATATGTGTTCATTTGTTCACATAAATTTCTTGTTTTAATTGAATGTCATGTTTCTGAGGAATATAACAGTGACAATATGTTTCAACTTGCTGAAACACAATTTAATTTAGGATTTTTTGGCATTTGAGGACAATATCAACAAGAACTAAGAGGTCTGAATTGGCCAATCAAGGTTATTAGACAGGGCCAGAGATTATTAAATGATGCAGAACCCGGACCATGTCTCAGGGTATTGGTATTCTATGCTATATTCTATGTTATATATATTCTTGCATTTTGATTTGTCGAAAATGTTTGCAAAAAAATGCTATACATTTGCATTGCCTCCCAACAAAGCTGTATCATTAGCCACCCAGGCTGAGTAAGGCAGAGTCCAGAGGCCCCAGAACCCCCACTCAATGCATATCAATAAAATGGCAGCCATTTTGACTTGTCACAGCATAGATAGTGCATTAATAATGCAGTCCTGCTTTTAAGCATGCATAAAAGCAGGACTTGCAGTCATCACTGAGTTTGTCTATTGGTAATACCGTTATCTGCATATTTGTTAAAGGACTGGGTACAATTAAGTAGAAAATGGCAGTATATTCTCTATTTTGTGGTTCTGTCGTGTTCACGCAGTGCTCTTATGGAGTTCTAAATAAAGTGGTGTTTAATAAAATGACCACAACAGAAGGCCAGCATCATTTTTTCCAGTGGGTCATCTTACAACAGCATCTTTAAGCACTTTAAGTAAAGTTTTATGTACAATAATTCACTATTTTCTGAATATTCAGTAATGTAAGAGAGAAAACGTTGGAAAGTAAAATGAGCACAGCATAATAAGTCGAGTTTGGGGACAGTTTTCACATGCACAACAGTCGGTTTTGCAGACGCGTAGGTTGGAAGAACCCTCAACCAGCTCTCCCCTGAGCCGCGCGCTGATTGGCCAGGATCTGGTAAAGGCGGAAGTCTACAGAGCGGGGGATTCCCCGAGGGAAGTTCCCAACTCAACTAGGCTATGTAAAACATACATTGCCATATCCTCCCCGGCGCTTCGTAACTTTGCAACTGAAGATTAGGGCGACGACGCTGCGGTGGTGTCAAAACAAAAAGAAGAAAAAAAACCTTTAACAGTTAATGAAGGTAAGAGGACACTCAACGCTGGCAGCGAGGTAACTGATCTGTGGAGTTCCTGCTCGGTTAGTTTATCCAACACCGGTTGAATGAGCTATAGCTAAGTAGTCAGTAACAGTTTAAAGAATACGGAACTGTGAGAAGTAGGTTCTTTTAAACGACACTTTCTTAAAAAAATGGTCCACGGCTGTATCCCGGAAGGCTCCAGTGATATTTAAAGCCTGTAGGCTACACTACTCGTGCAGGAGCTGCTGGTGTGTACTGCTTCTGTGACATTTATTCTGAAGATCGCTGAATAATTGATCAACTGCCTTCAGCCTATTGCGACAGTAAGTATGGAGATACAACTATGCCAAAATTTGTCTGAACATCAAATATGTTTGGACTGTCTGTCTCAGCAGTGCTAGATGTTGTACATGCATTGTGTAACTTTTACTGCTTGTCACTACTTTTCAACAGCCTACTTGCATCTTTAGCGTAGTATTTCCCATTGAAGTAGAAAAAAGCATTCATGGTTGAACCCCTTTAATGGTCTTTAGTAATAAGCAGCTATTGTAAAGATGGATTACATGTTTTGTTTACTTGTTTTTATCACTGCATCAGTATTTAGCATCACTTGAAGGGTTTCTTGTTTTGTGCAGAAAAGAGGTTTGTAGAAGTTAGAGAATAAATCCAGTCATCTCCATCCATCTCTAAAACGGTGTGTCTTTTGGAAGTGATTGTTGGGGCGTCTGTGATCCCGCTTGCAGGGCTCATGTCTGCTGCGTCAGTGATGATTGTGGAGCACAAGGCATGGAAAGGAACATCGGAGACCAGCTCAACAAAGCTTTTGAAGCTTATCGCCAGGTCTCCATTGAAAAGGACAATGCTGAAAAGGAGCTGCGGCAAAAGGTAAATGACCCGAGCAGAGCAACAGTGTGTGAAATGAGATGAACCAGTATGTAGAATGATATATGAATTATTTGTAAGCTTCTTAAGAAGGGTTTTTATAACTTGCTTTAAAGTGGGTCTACTCCCAAATAACACAATCAATACTTGCATATGAAAACGGCACACGCACACTGATGTCCTTTATTGTGGTTGCCGGAAAATAACTTACTCCTTTTTTAATTATTTTTTTTTTTTTTTTACAGACTGAATTATATAAGCAACACACTCAGAAGCTTCAAAAGCAGATAGAAGAACAACAGCAGCTGATTTCAGAACTTAAAGCTAAGTTGTCTGCAGCAAAGCAACCATCAGGTTAGTGAGGCAGGCAACCTCTCGGCTCGAGTGCTGACATCCACTCTTGCATTGCGTTCCATTCTAGGCACTCAAATGTTAACACATAATCAAGCATTGACTCCTGTGCAAACGGTTCATTTTCACTGTGTGTGGACTCTTAAGGAGAGATGAAATGTGAGCCTTGTAACCATCTCCTTGACGGGGCCAGCACTTATAGGAAAATACAACACACGGTACGTTCATGGTAATATATCACTGTTCTTTGTGAAAATTGCATTGTGATGGCTCCAGATCAGTCCTCCCTTCATGAAATTGTGGATGTGTGTAGATACAGCTTCCTCTCGCATACAAAGAAGTTGGGGGTACTTCTGCTTAAACTTGCTGCATTTGTGTCAACAAGAAAGAAACACTTTATGCTATGCTATTGTAGTATGGAGCTTAAAATCTTGTCCATTTGTGATCCGTCAGTCAGTAACCTTTTCTCATCTCATTTACTCTTCTATGGAGGACCTTAAGTGCCATAATTATAATTTATAATAAGTTATTAAGTGCCATAATAACAAATATCAAAAAATTACTCAAATGTATGGGGGTACAAAAAATATTGGATTACAGAAATGCAAATAAATGCGGAAGCAAATTAAAACAGGAATATGTCACATTTTAGTGAGTATTATTACAAGTTCTACACTTATTTGTTATTTTTTGTGACTTTACATTGCAAACATACTTTTATTCATTAGGTAGTTTACTTATTTTTCAGTATGGCAGTTTTGGTCTGAATTTACAGCTGAAGTGAAAATAGAAACATCTTGTTCAGGTTTAGAGGAATTCTCAGACATTCACCCTGGCAATAAGGATATGTCCAGATTTCTTTCTTTGCATTTCGCTATTATTAGTTTTCATATTATTCAAGCAAGTGATGTGGCCTTGCATTGCTGCTGCAATAGTATATCCACCCTCTGTTGAACTCCACACACCGTGTATCTACTTTTACTTCACCAGATGGTGCTAGAGGATAATATCGCTGCGGAGTTGAGCAGCTTAAGCTTTACAGCTCATTACTCAACAAAACATTAAACCACCGGTAGAAATAAATCTGATAGCAAGCACATGTTTCAGCAATACGAATAATTGTTGTAAATGATCATTTTAAATTTACTGTGTCTTCCTTCAGGAGAATATGGGCACTGTGGCTCCTACTTTGCCAGTCAACAGCACCGTTGACTAGTACGTGTCTCTCCTTGTGAGACTTTCCCGTTTTTAAACTCATGGACATTACAGTTAAAGAAGGGGTTTTCTTTTCTCACCCTTTATTTATCTGTTTGTCAGTCAGGACATGCTGGAGGCATTTGAAGCCATTCAAGACAAATTCCGCCACATTCGGTCTTTAGCAAGAAGACAGAAAGATCATCTAAAAAGGTTCCATGGAGGAAATGATGCATCAACCGGTAATATTACATTTTTCACATATTTATTATATGTACTACACAGCCCAAACCTTGTTTTTTTTTTTTTTTTATTCAGTTACTTAAATAAAATGTGTTGAGTTATTATTTTTTTTTGTATTTTATTACAGAATATATGTTTGATTTGTTCTTTAATCCACTAGCAGCGCCTCAGTTACTGTACTAACAGCTGATTGCCCCTTTGAACTATAGTAGATACTGCATCTGTGACAATAATATGGATTAACATATTTAATAATTCCACTGACAAGTGCATCAGTGTTGGCTCTGAATTAAATTAGTATAATTATTAATATGACATAGTTATTCATATATTTAAGGTATTTTCATATTCTATACATATAGATTGTTTAATACAAGATTTGAAACACAAATTGAAACGACCAATATGGGAATGCTCTGCAGCTATTTAAAAAAAAAAAAAAAAAAAAAAAAAAAATGTGTGGAACTTCTAAAATCTTTGCCAAGCTCAAATGTCCTTAAAGCCAGACCTGGAATACGTCAGCATGTTGACCGAGCAACTGTGTGAAATCTCATATATTTCTGCCGTCTGACAGATCAGCGGTTCTCCATGCCCATCCAGTGCACAGACCGTACCGCAGAGGCAGAGAGACCCTTTCCCTCGGCTTTAAGGTCAGCAGCGGATAACCCTCTCCTGCCTACATCTCTCGCATCCCGTGGCGCCAGCCAGGACGACAGAGACTTGGTGGACTCTCTCACCAAACTCAGTGTCAAATTTCCGCCCTCTGCGGACAGTGAATATGAGTTCCTGAACAGTACTCCAGATAGACACATTGGTCTGCCCATGAAGCGGCCCCTCACTAGTGTCTCCTCCACGCTGACAGAGGAGGAGCCCATGGAACTGCCCATGGCTTTTGTCTACCCCGCATCCCCCTCCCACTCAACATCATCTTCGCTCTCCCAGGAGAGCGTGCGGGGACCCCAGCAGGTGAGAATCACAGGAGAAGGTCTGAGAAAACTAGTAGCAAATTATCAGTTTCTGATTGGTCTTTGCTAATGGAGGAGTGAAACAGTGTGAAGTCCAAAAATATCCCCTTGGCTAAACTTGAAACGTATTACTGTATAATGTGTGCAGAGTCTTTTTTTACTTAAGCATGGATGCTCTGGTTATATTTGGCATCTTTGCTAGAAAGTGTGAGCCAGATGGAAGCACATTACAGTGTCTGCTTCTAATGAAACAAGTATGATGGTTAAGTGGGATTTTACTGCTGATGTCGGTACAACGCCTAATAATAATAATAATAATACTAAAAGAAATTGTGAATGACGTGCAATAATAATCGAAAAGTCGTTCCAGATTTTTATTGTATGAGTCAGTCCTTGGATTACACCAACACAGGCACTTATACTGGGCTGTTTAGATAGTTTGGATGAACACATAAATAGCAAGATAATTAAACACTTGAGAATAGTGCTTTGCCTTTGCTGCTGCTGAGTGTTTGTTCAGACTGTTGGGTTGACAGAGGACATCTACTTGTATTTTTTTTAAAGCGACACATGCTTCAACTTTTAAGGCCAAGTAGTCCAGTTTACTTTAATAGAGTGAGCGTGAGGATTATTTAGAGCGTGATTAATACATTATTATTATTTGGTTCATCTTGCTCTGCAGCCCCTTTGGAGCCCTGGGCTGTGTGATGCAGAGGACGTGGGGACAGAGCTGGCGACGCCTCAGAGCAGCAGTCCCGATAAATGTGCTTTCTGCCACGCTGTGGTTCCTCAGGCCCAAATGACCAGCCACCTCTACTTGCATTTCTCTTCTAAGAATGAAGCCGACAGCAGCGGAAGCAGAGACTGACGGGTACAAGGCCTCAGCTACTTCCAGACTTTACTGTGTTTCATGGTCTCGGCCTGCCTGCCATGAACTATATGCGCTGTATTGGATTTGAGAAAATGACACTTGAAGACTTGAATCCATTTATTTAATACTGATGAATTGAATGGTACACTTTCCCTGCCCATAATATTTTTCTAATACCACGCTTCATTTTTATTTTATTTTTTTGATAATGCATAAAGGTATATATATATATATGAGCAAATAAACCCACATTTACTCTTGCTGCAATTTTTATCACTTGAATTGTTTTCAGCGTACAGTTATAAAACACGTCGCTAGTGGATGCGACCATACATAAAGACATGAGGCAGACTGTCTATTACCTTTCTCTCTTCAACATGTCTATAAATTATTTTTTTCAAACGCAATTTGAAATGATTCCTCTTACATTAATTATTAGCTATTGTTATGTACCATATAGTATACAGTAAACGGCAGTACCTCTAACCGCCTTATATATTGGCTTGGGGAGTTTCATGTGACAACCATATGTTACGTGTTTGAAATGTCAACAGATGCATGAAATGACTTAAACAATAACCAATTAGGCTTTTCTGCCATGGTGGACTGGCTGATTAGCGCTATTTTCAGGTGAATTCCCATCGTTGTGGACTTAAGGCAGGATAATTTGAAGCAGATGTGTATCATTCTCTGTGATATTACCAACTTTGAAATCCGCTTAAAAGTTAGTATGCCATGTGTTCATTAAGATTTTCAGCGCGTTGTTCAATTAGAAGCTATCTGTATAGTTAAGGTTTCATCACAGGCAACATTTGGCTGTATTTATGTAGGCAATTTATTTAAATGGTGATTTTCCAGTTATGTTATTCTGAGTAATAAAGTGATAGTAGGTGTGCCACTTTTAAATTACATTATGGCCTATGCAGTGAAAATAGTGCTGAAGCTGTCACAAATTCATGAAAGTGACAAAACAAGGCGTTGAATAGCATATTTTATGGTGTGTACACTACCTGTCATTTGACTAAACCGTATTTTATTTCATTTTCTAAACCAAAGCGTCTGCTTACAACTTCGGCAGCGTTTATTCACACCTTCGCAAAGAATTGCTGTGATTTTTCACCGTTGAGCGTGATGATGTTTGAGGAACCGGGGACACTGTGTGTTGGAACACTTTGTTGTGCAGTGAGGCCCTTGCAGACCTTCAGCTTTGGGCTGGTAACACTTGTGCTGAGTAGATGAGCTGGTGTGAAGCATGCAGACAACATTTTTTATTTTTTATTTTTAAACAAATGCTTCGTATTATAACTCACGTCCAATAATCAAATACCCCCAGTAGATTGATTGACGTAATAATTCAACCTTATATAATATTTCGCCGCTGAGCCTTTGTGCGTGTTTCATAAATAACTCGGAAGGGTGTAAAAAAGATGCTGTTATGCTATCAGCTATTCTCAACTAATGAGTCATTAGACTAACATAGAAGAGCACTGTTAAAACACAGCTAAGTAGAGGGAAAGCGAGCCATTTGGTGTATATACAAAGGTGAATACTACATATTGATATAATGCAATGTGTCAGGCATAATGCATGTTTATGTTGGAGTGACATCGACCACACAATTCTACATTTCACATCAAATCGTGAACACTGAAGGGGAGAATTTATTCCGATTTTTTTGGCAAATACATATCCCTAATGATCCTCTCTGGTTAATCTGTGAACAGTTGAACATTGTGCAGCCTGCACGCTTTTCTCTCTGGGATCATGAACAGCTGCTTGCTCATAATTATGTTGTCATTCATTGTTATTTGGAAGAGGAAACTCATACTGACAGCTATATATTTTTTTTAATTATATATACATATATATATATATACATACATACATACATACACACACACATAGGTGTTACTTGTGTATACAGTAATATGAAGTGTTTTTTCGAAAATTCCACTTTAGCTCTAAGGCATTGTCATTTTCATTGCCATATACAATCCTTCTTTCTCCATGGGACATTTGCTACCAGAGCTGGACGATTCGAAATAGATTTAAGAGCTATAAAAAAAAAAAAAAGGAAAGAGGACAAAAAAGAAAAGGGGAAGGATATGGATTGAGACGGAGAAGTAGCAGGCTGATTACAAGGTGTCAAAATTGCCAGGAGCAAGAAGGTGAAAGCAATCAGGGGTGAGAAGAGTGCAGCATTCGTGAGGGGCAACTAATTATCCATCTCATTTGTGGAGAGAAGCATTTGAGGCAGCTCTAGCCCACTGAATGGTGACAGATTGGTGCGGAGGAGAGGGGAGGTGTTAGAACAATGGAGCCCAGCTCACCATCATTACTGCATGCTAATCAGCAGTGCTCCTGCACCGCCAGTCGGTGCTGCGGAGAGTTCGGGGAGACAGGGAAGTCACCAGCTTCAGGGACTACAGTCATTTCCATGTAGGGAAGAGAGGGAGGAAACTGACGCACAGTATAGCCGCTGGCACTCTACCACTGCTTATTTGAGCTCGTAGCTTATCCTATGCAGAGAGTGATCTCTGTGGTCTTCTTCTTCCAATTTGACTCTGCTGTGAGAGTTTTGTGAGGTGCACAGTTAGAAATATTACAACTATATTTGGTGAAGTGCACCGCACAGTCTTTTAATGCACAGTATGAGCTTTTAATGACGTTTCCCACATGGACCATGCGACAATGTCATTAAAAGATTTAATCTTAAATAGACATTTGTAAAATAAAATCTGCAGATTTTCTGTCTAATTTAAATGTGTGCTGCTGCAAAGGTTTATTGTCTAAGAAATGCTTATTTAAGTTAATAAAAATGACAAAAAGAATAAAAGTTAAGCAGAAAAAAAATACACAGATCAGTTTCTAAAAATAGATGTTTTTATAGATGCACAAAATAAATCAGTGCTACAGGTAAAAAAACAACAACAACAAATTGGATTCTGCATCACTGTAGCATCACATGAATATAACAGAGACATGTGACTTACCACCGAGAATGCTGCTGTTAACATTTTCTATTATTAACTACTGTCTGATCAATCCTCAGTTAAATTTTCAATCTATAATCCAGTTGTGCACGAAAGCCGAAATCTGAATACAGCACAGAAACAGTTTTTTGGGGGCCTAAATATAAATACCAGCACTGCACAGTGTTTCTAATGATGTTCTAGTTTGTCTACGCACAGAATTATTGCAGACATGTCGTCAAACAGGCCGGTGTTAAATGCACAAGAATGCAAACGAGTGAAAATAACTTGTATTCTTTATTTTTCTAAATATCTACCAGAATTTAAATTGGTCAAAAGTGATCCTTCAGTCTTTTTTTTATTTTTTATTATTAATTTTTAATACCTATTTGTGATTTAGTTCTTACACCTTTTTTAACTGTATACAAAAAAATAGATTTATAATTACCCTTTTTGCGTTAATTAAGACATCACACCTGTGCCTGCTTGGTTTTGTGACATTAACTGATATCAAGCAATATAATGTTTAAACAACACTAATAATTAAAATATCTCAACTCCATGCAACCAACACACCTCGTTCGTTATTGGCCAGTAATTGGATTATTATTGCAGCAGACAATAGACGGATGGGGCAACGCTGCACTAAATCATTATCTCCAACAATTACTTTTTTTAAAAATATTTTAGCAATGTTTGTTAGATCGTGCCACTGCCAAGTAGCTATAACACAAGTGGGAAAAAAATAGAGATTGTTAAAGGGTTTAATCAAATCGAAACAAAACAGAGAGATAGCAAGTGGATTAAGGTCACGTGGCTAGAATGCCCTCTTCACATCAATGTCATTTAGATAATTAACAACTTAGGAGAGAAGCATATTCAACTGTCTGTGCACTGGTCACCGTTGGCATGAGAGCCTGCCAACTCTCATGGCGTTGCGAGCTGAGAGTATCACCTCACAGTTGTCTTGCCATGCGTTGGGCTCCTTGTGCTCTCTGTGCAGAAGTGGTGGAGCTGACTTCGTGTTCGATTAAATGTGTTGAAGCCATCGCTGCCTGTGCAAAGTCTCTGAACAGCCCCTCTCCATTGTGTTTGTTTCAGTGCTGGTCTGAGAGCCCTGATTTCTGGAGCAGAGATTTGGCAGTCACAGCAAGTGATGACAGAGGCAGTGGTGAGATCGCACCCGGAACCCCAGAGGAGGCTCACATTTCAGGCGGATGAGAGGTCCGTTCAATACACAGAACACAAAAGCACTGATCAGTGGAGTTTTAATGACGCTATTGTTCTGAAAATCCACGTTGCTGAGCCACAACAGCAAGAAAACTTTAAAAAAAATACTTTCTTTTCTTTCTTTTTTTCTTTTTTTTTTACTCTTGAAGGGTTGAAGTGTTGGACATTTGTAAACTTCTGAACTTTTTGGGGACATTTGGCTGCCAATTTGAAAAAAAAAAGAAAAACTACAACTGAAAGTCTGGCTCTCAAGATGTCATCCTCCTGTTATTTTATTGTCGATGCTAAATCAGTGTAGGTTGTTTTTCTTCTTGACACATGGGGGTGGGATTGAGCATGGGGATGTTTGCGGAATGGTAACTCGCAATTCAAGGGTTAAGGCAGCATGAAAGAATCCATTCTCGGTTTAATGACCTAGCCTTGCTGGGCGAGGACGACAGGGAACATGCTCTTGACTTGTACTGAATTTGCCAATTAACACCTCCAATAACAGGCTGCCTCTGAACATCACCAGTGTAGAGGAAGGAGGAGCAACTCCCATGCTTTGTTTTTCAGCCTCTGATCTTGTAATGATAAGGTCCGCGATTTCATCATATACAGAAAATTATTTTGTCCTTATACACGCTTTATTTTCTTTCATAGTAGAAAATCCTTTGTGAATTGTCGCCACAGCTTTCAGATAAACCCACTCTTACTGTCAGACTGGAAGCGAAGTTGGAAACATTTTATTTTTCCACATGCTGCCTGAATCCTTATGTAGTTATTGGGCATTCTATTTTTCGCACACAGCCATATGGTCGTGTGCAGCTTCAATTAGACACATGGCTGGTATCTAAGATACACCGTGCTTGATTAGCTTTGTCCCTTCTTATTGTTATACGTGGAAGTGCAACAGCGCTGTCCTCGATAGATACATCAGGAAGAGATCTTTCCCTCCAAATGAGGCCCCCGTTTTAGTCACCCCTCTGGTTTCACACATGCTTATCAGACTCCCAAACAACACCTAGTACAGGTGTGAATATCAAAATCCCCAGTGAAAATCACAGTGGGTACTCTCATGTTGTCTTCGGAGTCCTCTTACATGCAGCAGTGGCTTTGCATCGGGGCCGAGATGTTGCTGGCTAACAGCAACTGCAGAAACACCTTTGGCTAAGTGTAAGGTGGACCTCCTTACACCAAATGTGCCTAATGACTGGAACACCACCACCCAGATCTAATTGAAAAAGGTGCCTGAGTGTACAGTAGCTGGTTATTGCCCAGTACAATCACACCATAACACGGTAGTTTCACAATTCATTAGCAGGTACTTTCACAATATACAATAATTGAAAGATGGCTGCATAATTGATAGCGGTTCACACCGTAGCGAAAGTGCAGCGATCTATCTAATGATAGTAATAAAGCGTAGAGGGCTGGTATGAAGATGATACCACTTGAGGTGTGGGCTGTGTACGTTTGTGATGACAAAGGCCTCGTCCTAACACTTTGTCAACATAACAGATACAACCACTGCGAACATGTTAGTCATAGTCACGTTGGCAGGAGTGAAGAGATTCACCTCCCATAGGTTAGCGGATCGTAGCTCTCATTCTCATGGTGGCCACCTTTGTGTTATGCGTAGAAGAATATGAACCTTGTTAGAGATGCTACATACAAATCAATTCATTTATTCAGTGTTAAGAAACCATCTGGCTTGATTAGAGCTGAAAGTCATCCTGGCAGGCCAGTTTCCTGACTGACACCTCATAGAATTAGTGGGAGGACGGCTTAATTTACCGTCTCTGCTCGGCTCAGACTACGCGGCTTAACATCTCGCCGTGCTCTAAGCTCAGATATGAACTGAAAAAGTCTTCCACAAGCCCCCCGGCTTCCTCAAGTCTTTGTTACAGCACTGAACAGATTCAGCATATCTGGTTGTTTATTAGTCTTAGATAGTGAGATATAACACTTTTTGTGTTCTCTTTGTGGAAGCTGTGAAAATGGCACGCCATATGTAATACACTTGCTTGCTGTTGGTCTTGCCAATTCCCCCAAGATTGGTAATTCCTGTGCCAATGCTCACACTCTCTCTTTGTCCTTGTGATTTGATTGAGCTGGTTGGATTGGTTTCTTTTTGATGCTGTGTCTGGTGTTTAGCTGTTGATTTGATGTCACTCGCAGTCCGGTTAAAATAACCATTTGAACCAGAACATACGTATTCAGTTGTACCTCCAAGCTACTGATAAAACGGAAACAAATAAATAATGGTAATAATGAAAAAAAGAAAAAAAAGAAAGAAATCCCTGAATTGCACTTGGTAAACAGGCGACCAACGCGTAATCCTGTCATTTCTTTTTTTTCTCTCTCCCTCTCTCTTCTAATTCTGCACAAAACAAATTGGCTGCATATTTTGTTCACACCTTGTGTAACTTGGGGATAGCAAGCACAATTCTCCCCCGTCCTACCTGTGACAACAACCTGCAAAGTGCTCCCAGTGCCCTAATCTGCAAGGTAGGGACCTGCTGCTGCTGCATGTAGATGTTGTTTTCCTTTTCCGTAGACGCTTGTCCCTGTGGTTTTTACATTTGCACACCCACCAGAATCACACAAGGTAAAAGAGAATATGTGAGTGTCTCGCAAGCCACCAAATTTATTTATTTATTTTTTTTCTCCAAAACATGCTCGCGTTCAGCCGAAAGCAATAAAGGCATACTGATGGTGTTTGATTTAGAAATGGCAGTCAGACCGCGATTTTAGCATCAACAGATGGCCAGTAGATTGGTTTAAATGAGTAACACCACTGCCTGCTTTAGAGTTGGCTCAAGTAGTAGAGTAGTGTACTACTGTCTTATCATATCTCCTTGTGTGAATGATGATGTCACCGTGATAGATGCTACTCAAGTGGGATCAGACCTACTCAGTGATGCCTGTAGAGACCAGCTCTGGGAGATCCCTGTCTGGCTGCATTATTCAACAATGCTCCTTTACCTCTCCCAGGGAAAAAGGGACTGCTGAATATTTGAAAGACAGATTTGATTTTTTATTTACGTGTATGGATGTAGACGGGAGAAGGGGGGAAGAAAATAGAGATGGTGCCAGTCGGTGCAGCCTGGATGGTCACCAAGGCAACTTGCCGAGATTTTCAAACTGATCTACGGGACTTCTTGGCTGCATCACTGGGGGACGTTTTGGAAAAGTGTGCTACTTCGAGCGCCTTTTGACTGCGACTATGAGTTGACAGCTCATTGATCATTTTAGTTTATGCGTACCAGTTAGTTTTGAATTTAATAGTCGCATATTAATCTGTTTTTGTGGCAGTAGTGGGTCTCACCGCGCCTTGAAAAGCGGTTTCTCGAGTTTACATCCAGACTATGCTAAAATTTAAAAAAGGTCCTGGGCGTCCTCTGGAATCCTGGGCTGTTTTGTTAAATTGAATGAATCAATATTTCAGTTGCAGCATAAGAAAGGAAATCTGCTCATTGATAACATACCAGACATTGTGCCAGACAGTGATAGTCTATTTTCAAAACGGCAGCGTAAAAAAACATGGCTGCAGAACCACTGCTCAGATCCTGACGAGCCAAGCCGAGTATTGATCCATCTGGCTCTGAAGACACTGTCATGTCACCTTTGCATTTAAGTGTTATCTTGTCAGCTTCAAATGATCTAGCTGTCAGATCTAGAAAAAGCTGGCCTGCGTGATGTTGCCTTTGTCTCTAATGTCCAGCTGTTGCTTTAGCACACCCGTGCCAGCGAGACGGATCCAGTGTTTAGATTTGAATCACCTGCTGGTACAAGATGATCCAGATATGTTTGTCTTCGTGATTTGACGTGTTGTGCATCTGTGCACCTCTGCCACCAAATATGGCACTTTGCATGGCATTTTGCATGACAGTTGATTCTTTCCTTGGGTGTCAAACCTTTCCCTCGGATAATTAAACAGACAACTTACAAGGAATGTTATCAGAGGCTCAGTAGCAGCACAAACCAAGTGCAAATTGCTTTAAAACTGATTCCTTTTTTTTTTTTCCTCCTGAAGATGAAACTGATAGTTAAAGGGTGGGTATCCAGGCTCGTGGTGAAAGGGCACAAACTCTTTCCAAAAAGGTGTGGTAACAGGGTGAAAATTTGAAAGCAAATTCGCTCCTCACTAATGTAGCCTACATCACCCTAATGATAACATCCCCCCTCCTCTGCATTGCACTCACAGCATTAATTTTCATGTTTTCACTCACATTGGCTGTGAATGTTTTTAGTCGTTCTGTGATTTATCTTTTTTTTTTCTTTTATATTCCCTTCTTATCTCGTACATGTCTCGTCCGGTGTCTAATTTAGTACCGGTGCAGCGGCTTTAGTTTCCCGGTCATTTAAAGAGTGGATCAGTTCCTAAAGGCTCTCGGAGATGCTGCAGTCCAGTGAGCGTGTTGGGCTGCTATAAAGGCAACAGTAGGACATCGGCCACTAGTTCACACTTGTTGGAGCACACTGGTGAGGCTGTGAAGATGGATCCTTTCTTGATTATACGGTACTGTCTGTATTTCTCATCTTTCTAACCTGTGCAAAAACATGGTACTGTATTCTTTTCTCTGCACAATGTCTGCAGCGTGCACAGTCCTGTAATACTTGCAGCTGTATGATTTAAACATTCTCATTGCAAAACCAAAAAAATAAAAATATATATACATATATATATATATATCAGCTAAGAACAACTATATGTTGATCCATACCAGTGGCGAAGTTTGTCAAAAAAACGAAAAAAAAAAAGGTTTCCACGTGTTTGTTTGTGACAGACTAGATGTGAGTGGTGGCGACATAAATCATGTCAGATTTATTTTTCCTCTCAACTTGGAACAGAGTTCTCTTCCCAGTAGAATTCAGAACTGATCATTAACCTTTCCTTTAGTTCCTTCCCTTGCCTGGTCACATTTCCTCTCTATTTGGTTCCTGGCCCCATATGCCACTTTCCTATTTCCTGCCTGCAGACAGCAGGGAGTAGCTCTATTATCACCTTCCTAGAGCTGTCTTTGAATGTGAGAGGCAATTCCATTTCACTCAGCCACGGGGAGGAGGGGGGGGAGGGAAAAAAAAGCACACCATAGAGCACACAGAAATTGGTTTAGGTTTGCTTCTTATAGTCGAATGTAAGACTATTTTGCTTTTCTGCTTGTATTTCCTAGATTTAAGGATTATACAACGCCGAGTCTGTTGTCAACGTGCAGCTTTTATGGAAGTATAGTTTCAAATCGGAGCAAAGGTTAAGTGCCACGTATCATGTCTGGTTGTTGTGTGAACGCTTTATCTTCATCTCCATTTAGAAGGCATCTTTTGAAATATTAACAGTCCTAAAGCAGTTATAATACACTGCTGTGAAGCTGCGCTAAACATATCGAAGACGTCTCTAATGCTTTCACTCCGGTGTGTGCTCTCTGCATTTTGCAGCATTTTACTCAGTGCCTGTGTTATTTTGGGCTTCCCTAAGACTTATTCCAGCTTTTATCAGCGTCTAGTTCTTTGGAATGGTCGGGCTCTTGACAATATTGCTCCTGGATAAATTAAACATGAGTTACGTAGAGTGATAATCTGTGGGCCTCTCTTTTCACACTGCATTCCCAATGAGCTGTGTGTTGGCCTGGTGTTGTTGCCTGTGATTTTAATGAAGATTATTCTTGTAACACGACAGGCGCCTGTTTGCTCCTATTCTCCCCCAAATATTTTCTCTTCAAACTGAGAATTTTGTTTTCTTGCAAGCGATCTGTGCAGCATTTGCAGTTTATTTTCCAGAGTATGTCTATCGCGGGTCAATCATGGGCATAATTAAAATATTTAGGTACCAAATCAGATAGCTGCTGTTTTTCAGATTAAGAATTCATTGTCATGTGTCAGCCCAGTTGTCGATTTAACAATACACCGGCAGACACAGCTGTGACTGGGCAATTAGTACTCATTTTCTTCTTGTCTAAGCAACATACTGCCGGCTCACATTGAAAAAAAAAAAAAAATAGGCAAAGCTTAAGTTTCTGGATTGAAGCCCTCTGTTTTCTTTTGTTCGGCTTTAGGCTGATAGTGCTCGGCGAAACCTCTGAGGATTCTCAAAGGAGTAAGTGCACACTTCATGGCACGCCCGCTCTTAAAATGGAACTGGTGTTTTATAAATAATTTCAAAGTTACAAACATCAGCCTCACAATCACAGCGACTCAATGATATTCATTTGGCATAAGTCAGTTTCATTTCTGCGTGCTTTTCATCAGAAATGGCTTAAAAAG
This sequence comes from Planiliza haematocheilus, assembly GCA_005024645.1. Lineage (NCBI taxonomy): Eukaryota > Metazoa > Chordata > Actinopteri > Mugiliformes > Mugilidae > Planiliza > Planiliza haematocheilus. The sequence continues at coordinate 7,477,497 of SRSE01000725.1, forward strand.
TGGAGTTAGCCTGAATTTTTCATGCCACAGGCTTACTGGGGACAGTGGCCATGTTCTTCACTCGCAGACGTCTGACGGTGCATGGCAGCAGAAATAACAAAATGGTCACAAACCCCAGCTGCACTCCCTGGGTCACAGCGGCTCTTTAAATTTTAAAGAGACCAGCAACAAACCAAACAGTTGATAACAGGTCAGTAGCAGGTGATAAAAGAAGTTTCGGTAGGGACATTAGCCCTTCCGCTAACTTTGTGCTTCCAGCCATTATATCCTAGCAATCTGCTAAGGCAAATAATACACATCAGTGGAGGCAGTTGTAGGCATTGCTCTGAGGGATCGTAGTGCCCAGAGGAGTACAATATTTCACAAGTGTTACTTTCTTACAGAAATGGCATTAGACAAAATTCACACATCTATAATTATGCATGATTTCACATACCATCTTTTCTGTTACTCTACGTTTCGCAAAGGGGAAGCTCGGGTTCACAGTTAATCCTCACATTGAATATTGTTACTTCAACAGGAGTTTCTTCATTGACCTCCTGTTTTATACTATGAAGGAAGTAAGTCACAAATAACATGTCATATGGCTTTTGCATAATTTACAGTGACAATAGCACCAAATGCGACCAAGTATAGAAATGGTCTGCTAATGTGCTAATAATAAAGATGTGATTCATTTGAGTTATTTTCAGTATTAGTAATAGTAAATTAAGTAGTAATGTAGTAATGCAGTGCTTATCAAATGGTGCCACTTTATTAAAATTATACAGATTGATAAAATCTTATTTTGATATCTCTGTAGGTGTTAAAGCTAAACTGTAGGATAAATGCGCAGTAAATGTGTCATTTAATAAGAAGGTAATATCTTAATGCATTAAGTAAATAAATGCTGCAAGAATTAAATTAACTAGGGGCTAATACCTGTCAGAGACTTTTAATAGGTCAGAATCGATAAAAACAAATATTGTTCTGGGTGGAACAAAAGAAATAAATAAAAATAAATCCCCATAGAGCAGTTCTGGTATGGTGTTAGCACAGCAGCTGTGTCACTTGTATTTCCACTGAACACCACGATCACCTGTCCTGAGGTTAATTTGCTGTGAGCTTGGTGGTAAAGAATCACGTTGGAGTCTGGTTCTGACTGGGCGACCCTTAAAGGACATTAATAATGAGCAGGTGTAGGAGTGCACTTCTGCGTAGCCGCGTGTCTCGTGTGTCCAGGGAGGGCGGCTAATAAGGGTTTAAAAGCCACAACTGTCCACTCCGCCCCTTAGCAGGCCTCCAGCTGTCTTTTCTGTCAGAGAGCACCCTGATTCCCTCTGACAGAGCAGATCACTGATGGCAAGAAACCACAGGGGGCAGTAGTTATGTTAGCATAGCACAAAGCACCGGCACACTTGATCGGATTAGTCACGCTAGTTAATTAAAGACTTAAGGTAAATACAGGTTTTGTTGTTTAAGGAAAATCAAAGATCCAAGAAGGAGGAATGAAATCCTTCACTTTGATTTATTGATGGAAATTGCAATGTGACGTCTAGCAAACAACATATAAATAACTTAAAGGCCATCTTAAATGCATTCCCATGAAATTTTTAGAGCTGCTGTAATATAAGCCACTACCTGTCATGAATCCCAAATAACCTTGGCTCTATCCTCTTAGTACAGCCCAGTGTGCCTCATTCCTTATTACTGGCCTGACAAGGAAATGTTTACCCATCCGACAAGAGACAAGCCATTTCATAGTCAGAAAAAGCAATTTCACCTGACTGGAGTAGCACACTATGTCCCCATATCCTTGCTGGCTATAATTTTGTTGTCATTTTGTGTGCTGTGATCATATCATTGAAGTGACAGTGCTGGGCATTAGGTAAAGTCCCAAAGCTGGTGCTCACTTTCAGGCTTTTTCTCTCCTTGTCATTCACATTGATTGGATTAGACCCAGGTGGCAAGCAGATTTCTTTGGCACAACAATGAAAAATGGTGATGCAGTGCTCGAAAAAAACACACTGTTTTATGCTCAGATGAGCATCGTTAAGCAGACCTGGTTCTTCCTTGTCATGATTTCATATTTTCTCACTGGATTTCAAGAGGGTTTCTGCTGGAGAGCTTTGTTTTTAGGACGAAACCACGCGCTTAGAAATTTGCACACAGAAATTTTAGCATTTAAATTATTTTGATAGTGGTAGAAGTCGTAAATAGTGTTCGCGGTAAACCAGTGCATTACTCTCAGCTGGTCACTGGAGAGTTTGTACAAGGCAGGAGGCCGAGATGCTAAGCTGCACTACATTATATTTCCCCCGAGGGACAATGCTGGCCACGGGCATAACAAATCAGCCCCCCTACCTCTCTTTGGTTATGTCCACTAGCTACCTGAGCCAATGAGGAGAGGGCATAGTCTGATAAACGGGCAACACGGCACCTGGGGAAACACAGTGAGATTCTGCACGGGTGATTCAACAATTGGTTTGTTGGGAGGGGGGGCGTAAAAGCAAACCCACTTTGCTTATTAAAGATCAGTGATGGAAGTGAACCATAATCCTGTAATGAGTAGAGCAGAGAGTGCCCTCTTTTTCTTGGGCACAGACAAGCCCGTGCTTGCATGTTTCACAGGAATAGATTGCTGGACCCAATAGCCCTTCTGTAATGACCCCTCTTGTTAGCTTCAGAGATTCATGGCTGTTCATTAGAGATGGTTGTGCCCCCCAGTGCAACCTTATTTGGTTGAGATTGTTCTGTGCACACTTGCTGGTTAATCACACGGCAGTATGACTAAACCAAAAGTTAACAAGTGGAGTTGAAATGATCATATTGAGGACGCAGTTGGTGACATTTTAACAGATAATATTATATCAAACTGTGTTTCCAAGATTTGGTCCCCCGTTTGCAATTATTACAAACACGTATTAAGAAATAAAATAATTTAATTGAGCAGATAAAGTTAACTTAAAGACAATAACCCCAGTGTTGATGCAAGGCCTTTTGGACAAAGCTTCATACAGAGAGCATCAAGCTATACGCTCATGTCGGTGAACCAGAAAGTTGGGAATCCAGTGAGAATTGCAGAGGCCGCACAGTCAAAGACTGGACTGGAAGGAAATGTATATCAAACCGCCCCTCTCCAACAGCAGTCTATGTGTTAACTTGGTAATAACCTTGTTAGTAAGTTAAGCCTGAAGGCTCTCTTCTGGCTGCAGCTGCTCTTTCTGCACTAAGTCACTGTAACTTTTTATTTCCCCCTCTCAATCAGCGCCCAAAAACATTCATTATGGGCTAGTCATTATACTCCAGGTAGAAAGCTTTGTGGTTCTCTAGATACATGTTTACTTAATTATAGCTACTAATATTGACCTGACACCTGCACTCTCCTGACATCAAATTTAGTATTTAATAAATTTAGTTGTCATCTTACCAGTCAGAATTAAACACATCTAGCTACCTTTAAATGGCTTCTCCAAAAGCACATCTAGGTAGAAAAGAATAAAAGAAAATTACATTTTATCATTTTAAACTTGCCCCAAACCACATTTAGGATCTTCCAGTGAGCTGCATTCTCCACAGCAGATCCTGTTATCAGCGCACCGGTTCATAACTTCAGTGCATCAAATATTTACCAGCGCTGGGACTCATAAACACATCTTCAGCGGGACGCCGTGATTTCACGCTATATCACAAACATTTTAAGGCATCGGATGCGCTGCCTGTCATGGGCTGTCATTTTTGGCGTGTTAATAATATATCTGGGTCTCTTCGGCAGACATACTTTGGCACTCATGGCGCATAAATAGGTAAATAACGCGGATAAAGGTAAATAACGCAGCTGACCGGTAGGAAGCAATCCCCGTGGTTCTTTGTCTTTATTATTTTATTTTTATTTTATTTTTTATACTTTTTGTGTGTTTTCCTCTTTATGTACATCGGGAGAAACAGTCGGAGTCCACGTGTTTTAATCAAATATAGGCCCATGTCACGCTACAAACAAATCACTTTGCTCACAGCGCTCTTCAGATTGTCCTAATTAAGAGCTGTCTAATTAAATTACAGGCTTGCCTTAACCAATGGCATTACTTGTTTCATTAGCAAAGCAGGGAGAGTGATGGAAAGAAAATCCTTCCTGATTGCAGGATGGTGTCAATTGGCTAATTTGCTGCCTTCGGTACCTCAAGTCATCGCAAAGGCGTTTTCATATTGCTAGATTAGGAAAGGCGTGTGCAAAAGCTTGTGATATAGGTTGAGCTAATAGTAGCTTCCTATTGAGCTATGCAGGTCGAGAATTGCATCTCGCCGGCGAGTGATCTCTCCAAGAAATTTATGAATGTGGGCAGTGGCTTTTCGAGCTCCAATGGATCAGAGCTTTCGTTGCAGGACCATCCTATTATATCTGCAAGTGACAACCTGGAGAGAAGTTCACCTCTGAAAAAAAACTCTAGGGAGATGACGAATCAGTCAGAGGCAGACAATTTTCCCGACTCCAAGGACGCATCAGGGGACGTCCAGAGGGGCAAACTCTCTCCTGATCTTCACGGAGTCTCTGACATCCGTCATAATTTCGATGGATCTGCAGGAGAAAGGTGCATCTTTTCTCCATCCACGCAGCCACAACCAGTCTCAGCAGCTCCCAGTGCCATGTTCCCTTACCCGAGCCAGCATGGACCAGCGCACCCGGCTTTTTCTATTGGAAGTCCCAGCCGTTACATGGCCCATCATCCGGTCATAACTAATGGAGCTTACAACAGCCTTCTAACCAACACTTCTCCTCAAGGCTACCCGGCAGCGGGCTACCCCTACGCGCAACAGTATGGACACACGTACCAAGGAGGGGCTTTTTACCAGTTCTCCTCCGCGCAAGCGGGACTGGTTCCGGGGAAAGCGCAGGTGTATCTGTGCAACAGGGCCCTGTGGCTGAAGTTCCACAGGCACCAAACAGAGATGATCATCACAAAGCAAGGACGGTAAGTACGCGCACATGTTTGTCTGTCCAATGCCTGCGCAATTAGTCGATTTATTTGGCTACATCGCTGTGAAGATTTTTGATCCAGGTGTTAAAAAAACAACAACAAGTGTACTAAAATCAAATCACTGTTTTCTACTAATAAAAAGAGAATAGGAGAATCCGGATCGAGCTACGACAGCTAGAATAAAAACAGACAACCCGATTTTTGTGTTGAGAGGCGTTTTCTGAATTTATGTTCCTTATGTTTTTTTTTTGTTTTTTGTTTTTTTCTCCGCAGACGAATGTTCCCATTTTTAAGCTTCAACATCTCTGGCCTTGACCCAACTGCTCACTATAATATATTTGTGGACGTAATACTCGCTGATCCAAACCACTGGCGATTTCAAGGAGGAAAATGGGTGCCATGTGGAAAAGCAGACACAAATGTGATAGGTACGGTTCATTATTATTATTATTATTATTATTATTATTATTATTATTATTATTATTATTATTATTATTATTATTATTTTAGCCAAAAAACAAACAAAAAAGCGAACTTCGTTTCGGTACTTGTTTGACTGTGGTTAAAATTCTGACTGAATGGGATTTTTTGTTGTACACGAATGCATTTTTTTTCCACACCTGTTGTTTCTTTTTTATATTGCATTTTTTATGCATTTATTTTATGTTATTGTATTTATTTTATTGTAGGAAATAGGGTTTACATGCACCCGGACTCACCTAACACCGGTGCGCACTGGATGCGTCAAGAAATATCATTTGGAAAGCTAAAGCTCACAAACAACAAAGGTGCCTCCAACAACACGGGACAGGTAATGCAACACGATATACAATACTTCATAACAGACATATTCTTTTTATAATAGTTATAAAAACTATATAAAGTATAGTGTAATACCAACTGGAGAGTAAATATTTTTATTTTCTTCTTATTATCTTTTTCATTGCATTGTCAGATTATATATTTTTACCTGGACTGATTTACTCTTTCTGTGTCTGTATCATTTAATGCGCAACAACAGTAGCAGTGCAGTATAGTAGGGATGTTATCGTGTTGATTCCGTTTAGTTTCCGAATTGAATCGTCTTTCCAAACTTTGAAAAGTGAGTTTCTGACGTGCGTATCTTTAATTGAATCTCCAGATGGTGGTCCTCCAGTCTCTCCACAAGTACCAGCCCAGGCTCCATGTGGTCGAAGTAAACGAGGATGGCACAGAGGACACCAGCCAACCAGGAAGAGTCCAGACTTTTACCTTTACAGAGACGCAATTCATCGCTGTCACAGCTTACCAGAATACCGACGTACGTCTACTTTATACAGTATCTGACACTTCAAACCACCCAGACGAGTCAGTTATTTATTTTAAGAATTTCAGCATCAGGAAAACAAAAGATAAAGTATTGTACTTTTTAAAAATACTACTTATCTCTCTTCTTTAAACTTAAACCGGGTAGATTTAAAAAAAAAAAAAAAAAAAAAAAACTTAATTTGGATTTATCCATTTCTTTTGACACATTTCCCCCCAGAAAAATAACCTCAATAGCAAATAAATCGAATTATTATTCACAGTGACACTGCTTTGCGTACAAAGCCAGCTATTCCCTTTATTTATCTGTATTTACGCATCATTTCCCCACAGATTACTCAGCTGAAAATCGACCACAATCCGTTTGCTAAAGGATTTCGGGACAACTATGACACGTAAGTTTGACATTTTATTCTCCAGTAGTAATTGTCGTGTGTTTTATCACAGTCGACCGTCTTTTTGACTCATTCAAATTCTAATCAGCTGTTTTGTTTTTATGTTTTTATTCTTAAATGCATCGAAATCCTGCAGAATATTTAAGAAACCGAAATCAAATAGTAATATAGAGAATTAATGAGACACACATTTGAATTTGAGCTTTCAGAGATGCATTTAATTGTAGTTTAAATATTTGTCAAGAATATAAATAAGAAAATCGTGTTTAAACTATATTGTTGTGTTCTATTTTCGAGTCTTTTTTGTTCATTTGAATTAAGACTGTGTTAAACACACACTGATGAATGATTCATCAAACTGTAAAACTGAGACACAGAACAACAGGATAAACAAAGCGATAACTCTTTGGGAAAGCAACTCTTCATATTTTTTCTTTGTTAAACTGAGTGAGAGTTCATTTTATACGGATATATTTTTGAATGTTTTCAGATGTGAGGTTTTCTACTAAACTGGTGAACGAGATCCACCCTGCTGTGACCTAAACTTCTTTGGTTTTTAGAGGACCAACTACCAGAACGCACCGTTTAGTTTCTGAATTGTCTCTCTGTTTTTCTCTCCATCTTTTCAGTGTCTACACAGGCTGCGACATTGACCGCCTAACTCCATCACCGGGTGACTCTCCGCGTTCACAGATCGTGCCGGGTGCGAGATATGCCATGCCTAGCTCTTTCCTGCAGGACCAATTTGTCAGCACTTATGCCAAAACTCGCTTTCACCCTGGCGTGGGGACTGGTCCTGGCACGGAGCGCAGCGTCCCACTCGGCAACAGCTTGCTATCCCCGCAGCAAAGCGAGGAGCCCACTGTTGCCACCCCCCCGCAGCGATGGTTTGTCACCCCTGCCAACAACCGACTGGACTTTGCTGCCTCGGCATACGATGCCGCTGATTTTGCCGGTAACGCGGCCACCTTGCTGTCCTACGCAGCGGCCGGAGTGAAGGCTCTTCCCCTGCCGACTGCAGGCTGCTCCAACCGGCCTCTTGGCTATTACGCAGACCCGTCTGGCTGGGGAGGACGCACGCCGCCTCAGTACTGTGGTGTAAATACTAAATCCAGCTCGGTCTTTTCCTGCTGGCCCGCTAACTCCATCGGTGGCAGAGCAGGCACCAACTACCTGTCCGAGGAGGGGGACTCCATCACGACGGAGAGGTCACCGATCGGCACCTCGGAGGAGACCAAACCTAAAGACATGACGTCTGAGTCGAGCTGGATAGAGACGCCGTCCTCCATTAAGTCCATCGATTCGAGCGATTCTGGTATCTTTGAGCAGGCCAAACGGAGGCGAATCTCACCTTCTGCCACGCCGGTTTCAGAGACAGTATCCCCGTTAAAATCTGAGCTGCTGACACCGAGAGAGTGTGAGAAAAACTGCACAAAGGACATTGGTTACTACAGTTTCTATCCTCACAGTTAAAACAAAGGAAAAGTGAAACTATCTATCTATCTATCTATCTATCTATCTATCTATCTATCTATCTATCTATCTATCTTTCTATCTATCTATCTATCTATCTATCTATCTATCTATCTATCTATCTATCTATCTATCTATCTATCTATCTATCTATCTATCTATCTATCTATCTACAGGTTGATCAGTAAAATACAATTGAAAAAAATGAAAAGGACTGTCACATCCACAGTTAATGGCCAAAGTGTATAAATGACTCTCCAGCCATAAGTTGGGCGCCTTGTTTCCACACTGTTAAGTCAGAATCACTGTAATTATGAACATAATGTACATAATACTGGACATTTGGTGATAGTGACTGGATGTACACAAAATAGATGAAATCTGATTCATAAGTTGTGTTTAAAATAAATAAATAAATGAAACAATCCCTCTTCTGTTAAGTAGCCTCATCTCTCTTAGTAAGAAAAAGATATTGAGAATCTGTACATGAAATGTTCTTGTGTAGCATATACTGGCACAATAATCCCTGTCAGTGGACAAAAAAAAATTAAATAATGATGTATTTTGTACTTTATCAAAGCTGTAGGCTACCAAAAGTTTTAAAGACGATCACTGCTATGTTCATGTGGTTAAAGAAGTTCTAAATGTTGGTAACGTAGGCTTTTATATAGGTCTTTTATTTATTTCTATTTATTCATTTCAGCCGTTTCTTTTTTTCCATAGCCTGTACGCTATGCTGTTGTGGAAATCTCTGTATCTGCTGTAATGTGATTGAAACATAATAAATGGTGTTCATCATCAGGACATGTATGTTTTATGTAATCTTAGTTCAGGGCTTTGATTTATTTTTGAATTCATTTAAAATCGGTCAACTGGGACGTTGATTATTGCCTATTTTCCGGTTTTCCTGTTTTCCACGAACGCACCACATGCAGCCATATTTCCAGATATTCAAAGCAGGGACACGGTGCAGATGCTCATCGGTGAGGGGGTTCCAAACAAATATTTAAAGCACACGGGGACCGATGATCAATGAGAAATCAGTCCAGGCAGTCCACGCGTAAAGATAGGTAATCATCTCACTTTACGCCTCACGATGGAAGATTCTCAAAGCATCTTTTTAGTTTATTTTTTCGTCCTATGTCCTCTACGGTTCAGTTTAATGAGAATTCCACGTAGTAGAATGATTAATAAATCAGAAACTGATTCTAATGAAGATGGGCTTTTATATAGCTATAGACGTGTAACTTTCATATTTGTCATAATTCAAAGGTGGTTGCCTCCAGTTCCATATGCAGCATATAAATAAGCACCAGCATGTAATTTGCTACATATATATTTAAAAATATACAACATTTTATGGGAATGATATTAGTTTGCCAAAGATTATATAGTGGAAACTTTTTTTTTTTTTTTTTTTTTTGATCATTGTTATACACATTGAAAAAACTGTGAAGTTGACAAATTTTTTGTTTGGCAGCCAAAGGAAATGACACATTAAAAGAGTATTAATTGTGTGAAAATGCGCAAAAGGACCAAAACGCAACCAAGGAAGAAAAATAAAAAACTCACAATACACGACTTCAGAAATATATTAGAGTCTTTTTTTCTCCTTTTAATTGTAACTGACTGCATATTGGTTGAACTGAGCATCTATCCGTGCCCCGCTTTGATAATCCTATATATTATAAGTACGTAAGTTGAGAAACTTACGGACGCTGATATCTAGTTAATGAATAGTATATGTAATTAAAACTGGTGCATAATAAACTCAATGTGCACTTAATTGGAATTCAGTGTGAAGGAGACGCTCACAGCTGTCAGTGAGAGGTGTGGCATTTAGCTTGTCATGATGCTCACTCTGTCAGGCCTTCCCAGGCATAAACAGCAGATGGCGATAACTGAATGCAAGTCCTGTATTCAAACGGCTCCTCAGTTTGTAGTCCGGAGCTCTCAGGAGGTCAGTCCAGGGGCAGCAGAACCTGTTAGAAAAACGATTTATTTATTTATTTTTATTATTATTATTATTATTTTAAATGATGATTTATTCGCAAACAGTCTCATATTTGTGGTGCATTTAAGTGCCGTCTGTGATTTCTCCCCCTCTGGATTCAACTGATCTACACCAGATGGCGATACTTTACTATTTTTACAGGAATCTGTCCTGTTCATTAGACTCAAATGTTTTCAGCAGCAGTCCAAAAAGCTCCCGTGAACAACACAAACATGCTTGCAAACAAAGACCCACACGTGCAGTTTAAAGAAAGATAAATTCAACAACTCCAATGCAACCACGATTGTATCAGTTGACACCAAAAGCTTCTGCCCGTGTTAGGTGATGCTCATCGGCAGGACCGGTCCCTTCCACGTATCCTGTCCGTTTCCCCGTGATGGAGTCCCTTAGCAGTAATTTGGTACACAGAGTGGCGAATGAGCAGCTGCGGAAGGAGGAGGGTGGACGTGTGCCAACGACACAGATACCAGTGCGTTTGCGGGAGGATTTAAAGGTGACGAGGTTAAAGGGCCACTGCTGGAGAAGGGTCCACGCCATCCAGACGGGGGTCCACAGCAATATGCCTCGATCTCCCTGTTAGAAAGACCCAGTCTTACTGCTGCACCACTAGGACATTGTAGGTATTAAACTCTGAAGTTGCATGTCATCCAAGCATTTGATAAAAATAATCAATTTCTTTATGTTTCCAGACTTTGGAATAGATCACCTGCTAAGTAAACGTGCTTCTTTTATTTATTTATTTTAATTTTAAGTTTACAAGGTTACACAGTGACACCCATATCTAGTAGCACAAAGTTTTGTGCGTTTAGTTTCAAAAATATACTGAGCAGCTTTTGGTCATGATATTAATTTGCAATTAATTAAAAGAAACAGTCAGGGAATCAGTGCTTTTTTCTTTCCTGCTCTCAGTGTAACTTCCATCATGTTTTTGTGAGATGCTGTATGAAAAATAACTCTTGACACAGATGGCAGGGCAGAGAGTCCGAGTGAAGCTTTTTCTGCTAAAATAGATGTCACGAACAAGCCTACTGCCTGAGTCAGACTCTAAGAAAAACCACAATGGAAACAGTTACATAACGTGGAGCTGATCTCCCCCTATAGAACCAAACTGGAGGGATGTCATGGTTAATATTTTCTGGCAATTCGACCTCATCGTACACTTTCGGTCTCCTCACCTTCTGCGCGTGAAACAAAAGCAAAACATTTCAAGAGTGACGCGTCCACGTCAGCTGGCGGCGATGCGCGTGATTTTATTTATTTATTTTTCTCTAAACGGCATCTGAGAGGCGCTAATGACCAGCGGGCTGCTGCTGCTGCTGCTGCTGACCGACCGAGATATAAACATGTGACCGCTGTGTGGTCGCTCAGTTACTGCTGCACCTGACGGGATTACGCACAGTAGAGGTCTCTGCTCCATCTTTCTGCTGCTGCTGCTGCTGCTGCTGCTGAGAGGAGGATGGACAACACGGATCAGGGTGCTCAGATAGAGCCGCTGCTGCCATCGGTAAAGAGCACTGATCTCTGATTGGATCTGATATTTGCTATTGATGAATATTTCAGGACTGCCAGGCGTAGTGTGTGTGATGTACTGCTAATGGGAGGAGGTGCTATTAAACATTAAAAGATTTAAGTTCAACATCTCAGGTGATTAAATAAAGTAGCTACCTGTGGAGTTGGGAGCAGCTGTGGTTCACCTGCTGAGCTCTTCTCAGAGACTGCATGTCAGTCTGAAATATTTCATCCAGTCGTTTTACTGAGCCAAAATTTACAGAAACGTAACTTTCTGAAAGCACCAGGAGGCTTCCACTGTCTCATCTCTCAGTGTGAGGCTGTTTTACTGTGTAACCTGTGGTCTCTAGGGGTGATTAAGTGATGCCCAATTACTTTGTGCTATATAATTTGATGCGTGACAAATCCCTATGGTGACAGCTGTACCGTTCATACAGTAAACTCACACAGGAGTGACCTTGTATCATCACATTATCTAAATGTATTGTGTGTCAGAGCCAGCAGAATGTTATGAAATGAAGGCTAGCTGCAGGCAGCACTGATCCACACAGAACCAGCCATCGCAAAATCCACCTCCAACATTTATTTTTGAACGAATTATTAGCGGCAATCCAGATGAAGCTCTCACAGAGGGGGGGTATTCTCAGAGAGCTGTGGGCCCACGCTCAGTGGTCTTTGCTGATCATTTCGAAAGAGATTTGTTGTCATTATCCCCTGAGCTGTTTACGTTCAAACAGATTTTATTTCCCCCCATTTAGCCGACGGCTGAGAGTTTCTTTGCCCTAAAACTACTTTTCAAACCCGGGTGTAGCTTTGGCTTTGGAAATTTAAGGTCACGAGTTGACCTTAAAAACTGCTGGACATTTAGGAATTTAGTTAATCTTTTGTCCGATTAAGAAGGGTCTGAACCCCAACATGTCTGGGTTGTGAAGTTTGGAACTTACGTGTCCAACCTTCTGTTGAACTGAACAATTATTTTCTTATCTTTCAGGTCGAATCTGCGCTTGGCTCATCAGAGGGGTGTAGAAGTCTGGTGAGTTATTACCTGCATTCCATGGCGTCTAAGTGTATTTTCATTCTTTATTTTTTAATGTGCTTCATAAATAAGACTGACACATTGGTCCTCACTAGACCAAATTCCGAAGATTCATTCATGAATCAGCATTACTCTCCATCCGGGGTGATCATTTAGATTTGATGCAACACAACAAGCTTATCCACAGCTTCCCTATACATACATACAAGAGAGAGAGGAGAGAGGAGACCCCTCTTAAACCGAGCTTTGTCTTTGATTAGATTCTGCCGGGCAGCAGCGATGATGTCACAACTATAATCTCCCGATGAGAGAGTGGTGGCACTGTCGATGGATGCTCAATCACGAATTACAGTTGTTTGACACAACAGAAGGGCATCAGCCTTTATCAGACATGGTGTGAAGCAGGGCAGCAGGAGTTTGCTCAGAGCTCAGCTTTTGGACTGCGTTGCACTCTGTCTAAACTGATTACATAGCAGAGGACACAGAGGGAGAGCTCATGCAGTCTGAAAACTTGGAGGCTCCTTGGATCTTCAGAAACCAGGTAGGACGAGGTTTGATTCAGGGTCTTGTAACATGCCGGGTTTCTGGTTAGCGTGTGGACTTCTTTACTGAGATGAAGGACTTTTCTGATTCATATTACAGCATGGTCAGCAACGAGTGGGGTTACAGGGCAGAAATCCACAACTAGAGACCCTTCCTTCTGAGTTCTGCAGCGTGCATGATATTAAATCTGCCAAAATGAGGTCTCAGAGCTGTAAAACACCTTAAATTGCAGCTCTGGGAGAGAAGACACTCGCCGCTAATGTGTCTTCTTGCAGGACGTTGAAGTTTAAAGCGGAGACATTTAAGGATTACAGTGCATTCGTTCTGTGCCACACGGAAGCCTGTGCCGTTAATGATATTGCTGCCACTGATGGTTTCAGAACTGCCTCAGCCATCTGTAGGGATCAGATCCAAGTATGTGCCACATCCTGCGATATCACTTCAACTGTGTGGTTTGCCAGTCCTTCAGCAGGATTTTCCTGGGTAGTAGCTGATCATTAGGCTAAAAAGCAGTGTGTGTGTGTGTGTGTGTGTGTGTGTGTGTGTGTGTGTGTGTGTGCATTGAGGGGGTATATGGGTGGTAATTGGACTACTATACTTAAAAGTTTTCTCTGGATTTCTGTTTTTCTTCAGATCCTTGTTTGCTTTGACTTTCCTCAATCTTTCATCCATGCATAAAACAGAATGCAGCTCATCCAGTCTGCAAATAGCCCCTTGTCAAACTGCAGATTGTTGTGTTAACACTTTGGCTTTGTTTATTGAGCTAGTCTAATTCTAATCAGGCGTCCATCTTGCAGCTAGGATTATATATGTGCCCAGTAAACCCTTTAAAGTTGCGTCTCCAACTGATCTGCCTTGTGTATGAGTGTTCATACGGTTTCATACAGAATCGTTACGGAAGTTGCTTCAGCTGGACTGATTGTGTCACAGCAGGGATTAAATATACATGCCCTTTAATCTGGATAATTGTCCTTCTAAGAATAGAATGAATATACATTCGTCATTACCACATTCGACATTAAGACGACTGCGCTTGGATTGTACGTGTGCGCGCTGAACATTTAATATGGGCTAATGTGGCTGGTGTTTTAGCAACAAATCCTGGCAGTTTAATCTGAGCAGGGATGCGTATCCTTGGCCTGTGTGTTCGTAGACAGATTACCGACATCAGCCTCGCGGCCCTCGCCAGCCCATGTGGCGCTGCAGCTGTGACCGGCAGTGACCTTCATTACCGTAATGCCTTGGTGGTCAACTGATGGTCAAGAAGGCTCAAGGGAAAGCTGCCACATCCAGCAAGATAAAAACACCCACCGTCGATAAGTGCTTTGAAGCTCCTGTGCTGAAGGACTCTCTCCGGCAGTGAAAGCAGTTGCGTGTTTGTTTTGCGATCTCAGCCCCAGCTGTTGCTGCTTGGATTTATAGCAAATGAAAGTGTCAAATACTCTTAAATCCAAATCACTTGAGCACTAATCACCAGCAGCACAACACAATGCTCCAGTAAATAATCAGCTGTTTAGACGGCTATTTCTTATTGATTTATGTCTGTATGTTGGGTTTCTTCATCCATTTTTTTTAAATAGTGCTACATGTGTAAAATGCGACTATGAGAAATCTGTACTTACACTTATAATAATTACAGGAATCATTGTAGGTTTTTAACTGCAGCTTTGTGTGTCCAAATCTTTTGAATAGAAATTTGCGAATAACCTCTTGTGAAACTGCTGATAGTTGTGTTAACACTTTGTTAACACAGACATGATGTGACTTGTTAATTACTGAGATTTTTGAGGTGAGAGGGGGCTTTTGTTACCTTTCGCCAAAGCCACGGCTAGTTGTATTCAGAGTGTGAAGCTAAGCTACAAGCTGACTGAGGTATCAGTCTTCTCATCATAACTTGTGGCAAGTTAATGAATGTCAAATTCGGGTTATTTGAGTGCACATGTTCGCTGACTCCCCAAACTCCCATTTATAAATCTCTATATAGTTGCAAATCTGGGCTCTGCTTCCTCTTGATGAAGGTGCATTGAGTAATCCTTTACAGACTGAGGGAGGTGCACACTTGTGGCCGCAGCAACCTCCTCATGTTCCTTCACCCACGCAGGTTATGTCACCTCCGCGCTACCTGCGCCGTACAGTGTGGCCGTGAGCGCTCACGTTAAGCGCCGTTACTGTGTTGCTGTTCATATTCCGTATTTATATTCTTGTAATGTTTAACATTCATGCTAAAGAGGGTGTTTTCCCCTTCTAAACACTGTTAAATGACACACGGCGATTTCTGCTGCTTTTATTGATTCCCTTTTCACCACCTCCTCTGCACTCTCTCCTTCTTTCACGAGTATTACATAAACAGGCTGACATTCACACCACAGACTGCTGGTTTTCTCCGAGATCTGAATCTAATCAGCCACTCCATCCATGTTCCCCAGATCTGTCGCCCAGGTGTCCTGTGCTTATGAGTGGATATGTGGGGTTGGTTGTAGTATTGCTGACATTTTCAGAGCTGTTTGAATGTAGTAATTTGGCAGTTTCTTCACAGGAGTTTGTTTTCTTCTTTTGTTAGTAATTGCATGGAGCCGCTGAAGAGTTAATGATGACTATTCATAATGTTCCAGTGCGTCTAGACACCCACAAAATATGAGAAAAGCGCCTTCTCTTGTCTCTTTCCTTGTCAACTGATCACAAAGAGCCAAATCAGTCAGTGTTGCAGCATCTTTATGAAGCAGTAAACACTCAAATTAATTATTTTTCAGATGTGTTCGGTTGAACACCTGAGTCATTATTATTTTTAGGGTTAGGGTTACTTTTTTTTTATTAGTTAATTTGTTTTTATTTATTCTTTACCAGCCATATGGGTTCTCCTACCTGTTTTTGTCCAGCATATTCATGACACCAGCAGGAAAGACATAACCTTCTTCCTGTCAAGGTGTCGGCAGCAGCTTCTCATTTGCATTTAAAGCTTAGATAAAGGTTAAAAACAAGAAGAAAAAGCAGGGCAACGTAAGCGTGGTAGAATGAGCCATCAGTGTGGTATTTTTCAGCAGAAACAAACCTATTCTGGGAACTTGTAAAACTTTCTTTAACCTGGTAAAATGAAACATAATGTGGGGACTTTAAAATATCTATCTCATTAAATCTTTTAGCAAAATGTTAAAAAATAACAACCTCTCCTTCTCAAGTCATGTTCCCTTACAGCCGTTTCTTGTTAAACATTCAAATCCAAGTGACCAAAACTCGCATTCCTGCATTTAAGAAGTCATATAACACAGCACAAGCAAACAAGAACTTAATGTAATTTGAAATCCAGCTAAAGCATTTTTAAATATTTGCTTCTTCTCACATGGTGTGAGTTGTTGTACCTGGGTGTGGGCGGTAGGAGATGCATGACACCAGGCTCACCTTGTTATACGAGCTTTGGCAGGAACATGAACAGAAGTAAAATGTTGAAGGGGGGGATTTATTGTTCCCATGATGAAAAGCTTTCTGTTTGGACTAAGATGATACGCTTTCCTTTTCAAGATAGGACATGCAATTAGTTTCCACGGCAACTGCGCTATTCCGTCTGATAATGTGTTTGCTCATAATGCTCTCCACTGCGACGGAACACCAAGTCAACAAGCATTTTATTTCATGCTATGTTCAGGGTACTTATGTGTGTTTTTGTGTGTGTCTTGACTGAATAATGCAATATGACTGTGCTTTAGAATATTGTCCATGATTACTGTTTGTGTCTAACAGAGGAACGATGACGAGGCGGTGGTGGACAGGGGAGGGACACGGTCCCAGCAGAATACCAAGTTCGAGCAGGAGGATCTAGAAGGTACCTGGACAGGCTCTAAATGCTCTGAGAACGCTAAAAGCATCAAGCGGCCGCTGCAGCCGAGTCCGCCCACTCGGCCCTTACAACTGCTGCTTTCCTCTTGACAGCATTTTTACAGTTAAAAGATAAGAGCAGGCAGAGTGGGAGGCAGAAACTGTGGGTGAGCCGAGTTTGAATCAGTCATTTCATAATCACTGAAAAACATGGGCAAACAAAACAAAAGATACAAACTGTGGGAATGAGTAACTTTGGGTCGCTAAAAACCATCTGCAGACACAGACAACAATTCACAGCTTCACAGCTTTTCTAAATATTGAACTGTAGATTATATTTGACCAAATGACCATTTGTTCATTCTTATAGGGCAGTGGTCTTCAACAGGGGGTCCGTGGCCCCTAGGGGGGTCTGCAGAAGTACTGCAGTGGGTGGGTCGCATTTTCTTTTGTCCCATTATTTAAATGTCTTTAAATACACATATACATAAGTAGGGGGTCCCCACTCCATCTCAGTTTGGAGTGGAAAACATTAAAAACCCCTGTTATAGGTTTATAGATCAGCCACAACATTAAAACCACTGAAAGGAGACGAATAACATTGACCATTTCGTGACAATTCGGTGTTCTGCTGGGAAACTTTTGGACCTGGCATTCGTGTGGATGTTACTTAGATATGTACCACCCACCTGGACCAGACCACACACCCTGGAACAAGCCTGATCTGCAGAGGCCCCTCCCCTCAACCCATAGGACCCAAAGGCCCCACTGACAACACAGAGTTGCCAGACACCACAGGACACCCCCAGAAGGCCCATGTCCTTTCTCTGATGAGTCACAACTGTTTTGGAGTCACAAAGGAGACCTACACAATAATAGGAAGGCGGTCATAATGTTATATCAGAGCGGTTTGTTAATATTTTTTAAATGTATCACTTTTGGTTTGTAACATGGTGTCATAATACACACAGCTTTTGTATATGAAATTATATTCTCAGCATAAGACAGTTTGTTTCTGTCTCTTGCTTCCTGTTGGGTGTTACTACAGTAGATAAAAATAAACATCCCAAATGAACAGAGCTGAAAATATATTCTTTGATGAGTAAAAGGTTTTAAGACATTCTGCATACAGCAGTTGTCATTGCAAAGTAATTAGCAACAAAAAGCAAGAAATCTTTTAAAAGAAATTTACAAAAAATGACCCTAATATTTCTTTAAGGGATACCACTTTATAAAACCCTATCTGAATAGATCCCATACATTTAAAAAACGCCCAATGACAGCTGGGATAGGCTCCAGCAGACCCCCGTGACCCCTAGCAGGACTAAACGGGCATAGAAAATGATGACTGATGACATTTCAGAATCAGAATCAGAATCAGAAAGGACTTTATTGCCAAGCATGTTTGTGCATACAAGGAATTTGCCTTGGTGTTGGTACGCATAAAAACAAGATAGAATAGAATAAAATAAAATAAATATAGAAACTATATTTAAAATACAAAAATACAAAAACTACAAAATATATACACAGTATATATATATATTCCACCAGAACTGTGGGGTGATGGTGAGACTGATGTGTTCATGGGGGGGGCTTGGTATTTAAAAAACCATATCGTTGTGTATGGGTTATTGATCATCTTGGCAGCAGCTTTTTATAATACCTCATTACCTTTCATTTGTTAAAGCTGCACCGGTCTCTCTGGAGAACACTGTACCTGATACTGCACTGTATGTACCTGAATCATTGTGTCATACTGCAGTGAGCAGAGTGGGCTGACTTATGAGTGCAAGCGCAGACACAGACTCTTTCTCTGTCTCCTGTTTCCTCTCAGGCTGTCTCACAACAGTACGAACGAGACACACGAGACTCACATTAACTTGTTAAAAGGGGTATAATACGGGAACTTGAAAAATCTTTTTTTTCCTGTAAAACACAACCAGACATCACCAGCAAATGTCTTCAGTAAATACATGTGGGGTGGTCGAGGTAATTCTGATTTCAGTCCAGACAGAACAGGTGATTAGTCTCCAAGGGTTCAGCAGTGTAGTAGCAGTGGGCATTATATGATTACATATCTGCCTGAGAAACGCACCTCATCACAGTAAAAATGCTCATGATGTAGCAGAAATCCACAGAACTAGTGCTTAACCATGATCAGCGAAAATCATGATAATCTGTAAAGCTTCTGAAAGCACATGAACATGCACATTGCAGCTGATCCTCCTTTAACCTGGATGTGTCCCCAGGCCACAGGACTCTGTACATTGGGGTCCACGTGCCCCTGGGCAGCACCAGGCACCGGAGCCATCGCAGGACCCATCACCATGGAAACAAACACAGGAGGAGGAGCAGGGATCGGACCCTTCCCTTGGAGGAGGGCAGAGAGTCTCCTGTTTACGGTACTGGCCCACGTTCATGGACTCCGCGAGCTGCTCTTGCTTACCGTCATTTGCTAAGTGAGAACATTTGGTGCAGCCAGTTCAGTTTCTGTCTTGTGTTACCAGACACTCCCTCCCAGAGAGTGCAGTTCCTGCTGGGGACAGATGATGACGACGAGGAGCACATCCCCCATGACCTCTTCACAGAGATGGATGAGATCTGTGTGAGGGATGGAGAGGATACTGAGTGGAGGGAAAGTGCCAGGTACATGACTCTCATGTCACTGTAGCACTGACACACAGTCACAAGACTGAATGCACTGATCACTCCCTACTTATGCTGATGAGAGATGTGAGTCTGATGTTTGTGTTTCCACCACTTTTTATCTCTCCCATAACTGCCAAGATGTAGACTTTATTTATCACACAAAATGATGGTTTTCCGTTAACATGGTACGTAAGACATATTTTATTTACAGTAATACCCTGATGAAAGGCAATAAGGAAGGCGAGTAAATGAGTGGAACTGAGAGAGGGAAAGAGACATTTACAGGAGCTTAATGTGGGGAGAGAGGCACCCAGAATGAATGTGGATAGAACAGATGGCCGGCCGTCTGCTGGCCTCTCCTGACAGGAACTCAAACTCCTGTTACAGGTGGCTGAAGTTTGAGGAAGATGTTGAGGACGGAGGAGAGCGATGGAGCAAACCCTACGTAGCCACACTGTCCCTGCACAGTCTGTTTGAGCTGCGCAGCTGCATTATCAACAGCACGGTGCTGCTTGACATGAGGGCTAATAGCATTGAAGAGATTGCAGGTAACTGGTATTGATATTACAACTGTTGTTTTTGAGAAGTAAGAACACTCTGCTGAGAGGCTCTTTACACGCTGAACGTAGATGAAATTTGTCTTTGAGGGAGGCTTAAGCTTGCGTCTCCACTAATAATGGTCATCATTTGTACTAAAGGTCAGTAAACACCTTCTGTTTGTCTGCTTTAGACATGGTCTTGGACCACCAGGAGTTATACTCACCGCTGGGAGATGAGCTTAGAAAGAGAGTACGCGAAACCCTGCTGAAGCAGCACCATCACCAGAACCAGAAGAAGCTGGCTAATCGCCTGCCGATTGTACGCTCCATTGCTGACATGGGCCGGCGGACGTCAGAGCTCCACCTGGACAAGAATGGTGAGAAAGCTGTGTTACAGCGCTGCCATCTGCAATGGTCATCATCCCAGATTGGGACCGTCCATCAAAGCTGTTGCTATGAAAAAATATATGTATTTTAAAACTTTTAAATTAAGCAGATTAGCTAGCTTGGTGTAGACAGACTCAGTTCTTATCAAAATATGAGCAGCATAATATTAGGAACAGTCCTAAAACCAGTTCTGTTGTGAACTAAGTCAATTTAATGGCTCTCAGGTGGCGGATCTTTTCCACAGTGTTATCAGTTCCCAACGAAACAATCTGACACCTTTCTCACAAACTTT
Source organism: Planiliza haematocheilus (assembly GCA_005024645.1). Taxonomy (NCBI): domain Eukaryota; kingdom Metazoa; phylum Chordata; class Actinopteri; order Mugiliformes; family Mugilidae; genus Planiliza; species Planiliza haematocheilus. The sequence goes on from SRSE01000725.1 coordinate 7,498,407, forward strand.
TTTCAGGGCACATATTTAAGAAAAACATTCTTAAAATTATTTTTTTCCTGGGATTGAATTGAACGGTTGGTGTCGTACTATATTAGAACTGTCAGAAGGGGGCTCTACTACACATAACTTAGTTGCAAGGGTTTACAAGAAGTGAATAGATGCTAGTCTATACAGTCTGACGCCGCAGTTTCTTCAAAATGTTCAATTCTTTTTTTGTTAGACTAAAGTGATTATGTTAAAATGAAAAAGAAAGAAACTATGTTCAACTAGAGCTAATTGGTTGAATTCTTGGCTAAATTTATTCCAAGACGGGACTGAAACTGGAAGCATTGTTTGCCAGTATCTTTGCCACATTTTATTAGCTTCAAGTTTTTTTGTTTTTTTTTTGCCAGTATCCCAACATGACAAAAACGTGTTTCAGATTATATCAGGCTGTTTGTGAAATGCAAAGAATCCTGAAGGCACATCGTGAACACTATACTTTCACAGGTGTAGAGTTTCAAAGCAACAATTTCTGATTGGTTCAGCATAATTTAATGAGTCTAATATAGAATCTACAATCTGTTATGTGTTGTTACCTGTTGAGCAGCTTCATGCTGAATTTTTAGAACATTTATATGTCTGCTTTAACTATAATGGCGCCAGAAAAAGCTATAGCCACCATATATGATCACCATTCTTTTTGCTTCAACAATATTTGGCATGAGGAATACAAGGAAGCACTACACAGACCAACTAACCAGGAAATAGGGCTGGACTATAAATAACACAGAGAACTGATTGACAGCTGCAGGTGACACCACTGAGGGCCGGTAGCACAGTCATGAAGGATGTAAAGCAAAGGCAGGAAGTGAAGGAAGTCACTGACACGTGAGGGAAACTTTCAAAATAAAACAGGAAGCTACAGTTGCTTGCTAGTGGATTAAGACTGGATAATCAAATTAGTTTGACAATTCTTCCTTTATTACCAATTTAAATATCAATCATTTACCCCTGTGCCATTTGTATCGAGAATGCTGCTAATTCTTAATTAAATGTAGTATCTTGTATTTTAAATAGGATAATAGTGATTATTTTAGAGCACGTATTCTTTATTGTAAAAAAAAAAAAAAAAAAAAAAAAAAAACTGCCTAACTAGAAATATATCTGCACTTGTGTTGGGGAATGTTTGAAATCGATCAGTAATTCTCTGGTCTGGGTTGTTCAGGTCAGATGACGGCCTCTCAGTCCCAGTTAGCGGGTCCGGATGGAAAAACGGACATCAGCAGAGAAAACAGCTCTGTTGACTTCAGTAAGGTATGGTACACATGTTGTCTAGTTGAAGTATCATATGTTATATTATGTGCATTATTTCAGTTCACGATTCAGTTCACTTACATCACATGTACTCAGGGACATTTCAGTCAAACATCAGACTGCAGTCATTAGACTGGCATTACAATTACTGAATATAACATGCAAACATCCAGGTTATCATAAGAAATACAACAGATTGTCATACATAAAAATACACAACAACAGTGCAAATCATTATGGCAGCTGTCACGAGAGTTGTTTTCTGCTTAATGAGCACTTAATGAGGCTATTTACAGTTTTAGTTTTTGATACTGAAACTGTAAATTGCAGGTAACAATTACAACATACTTTTTTCTTGTGCATTGTGAATGCTGCCATTTTACCATATTTTTGTCACAGGACATACTCTTATATATACGCTGTCATGCGAGCAGACAGTTATTTAATTGTGCGCTTCGTACAATGACGAGGAGGTCATTGTTGGTATTTTTTTAATGGACAGGTTATCTAGTACCGGATTAGGATTATAACCATGGTAAGTATTAAAAAAGACTGTTGCCACAGATGATAACAAACAGCCACACACAGTAAAGGCAAAGATAAAATCCTTGTTGAAGGCTTTTTGCATTATGTATATGAATTAATCTTTTTGTCCAGATGAGTGATTGAAACGTTTCATGCACTTTTCTCCTGTTCATTGAAAGAATGGTAAAATAACTGTTAAAATGAATGAGCAAAAATTGTTTTCCCCTTACAAGTCTCCCAGATCGCGGTCCGATTATTATTTACTTTATACACAAAGTAGTAGTTTAACTCTGAAACTTTTAAAATCAGCGCTATTTCATGATTTGTGTCAAGTCAAACCCTATCGATGTGTCAAAACAAATCTTCTTGATAGGTCTAGCCGCCGTAGAGCCATGTGAACTCTATGAAGGAACAAACAACACTCCAGTCAACACTTGTCATCTCCACATAATTATCGCTGCAAATCCCCCTCCCTTTAATTTTCTAAAATTTCCAGCACAATAAAATTCTGTTTTATCAAAGACTGGAAAGCAGATGGAGGATTAGTTTCACTGCTCCGGGCCGCTTGTTCATGCTATTTTTGTGGAAAATTAAAGATACACAATCCTTGTGGTCGTATTTATTTGACTTTTAAGTAAGTAACAAGACATGCAAAGCAGCTGGACTATATTTTAACTTTTCCAGCCATATCAGGTCTAATGTGAGGATATACAATGAAAAGAATGTATGTATGAAGGATGCACAAATCAAAGAGCAGGCTTATGTTATTCTTGTAGTCAAAGCTGCTTAGACATTGGGTTAAACACTTTAAACACAATGTTTTTATGTCCTCTTTCAGATAGACCTTCATTTCATGAAGAAGATCCCTCCTGGAGCCGAAGCGTGTAACGTGCTAGTGGGAGAGCTGGAGTTTCTGAACAAGCCGGTGGTGGCGTTTGTCCGGCTTTCCCCTGCGGTTCTCCTCAATGGGCTGGCTGAAGTCCCAATTGCCACAAGGTTGACTGAACTTTACTGCATCCTGTCTTGCTCTTGCAATTAAATAAGGATTTGACAGTGAATTAAAAGTGACATGTCTTTGTCTTTAGGTTTCTGTTTATTCTTGTAGGGCCCTTGGGTAGAGGGGCTCAGTATCACGAGATAGGAAGGTCCATTGCAACGCTTATGACGGATGAAGTAAGAATTCCCTGCTATTGTCATTTTTATCATCTGAAGCGTTTATTCATTCATTATGTCCTGGAAAACTTGCTGGATTGGTTTAAATGTCAACCAGATGTCGTACTCAGATTCTCCACAGGCTCTTTGCATAAATTCACAGCACAGCAGAACTCAACAAATTCCTAAAGTGATGGAACATTTCTCAGCGTGAAACACAGCTCAGAGCTTTTATGACATACTTTGGCGATTAGTCAGCCCTCATGTCCTCCTTTTTGTCCAAAATTTAGCTCGTCATCCATCAGGACCGTGGAAAAGATCCACTTTAGCAAAGTCTGAACTTTCATTTAAAAAAACAAAACAGTTGGGAATAATAAGAACTGAGGAAACTTATTTCACAATGTAGAAAAGCGAGAAGAAGTTGTGAGCACTCTTTTTTTTTTTAACAGTGCGCTGATCCCAGGATTTAATATCCTAACCTTCTGGATTATATGTCTGCTTGTGTTTATGTTGGATTAAGTCTGTCTGCAGGTGAGGTTGCTGCTGCCTTTAAAAGTCTGCAAGCCTTGGAAATGTGTTGTATGTACACTGCACAACATTCAGTCACAAGTGGACATAAAAGAATAAACGTCATTTTCTGTGTTCAGGTTTTCCACGATGTTGCCTATAAAGCTAAAGACCGGAACGATCTGATTGCCGGGATTGACGAATTCCTCGATCAAGTGACAGTCCTGCCTCCTGGAGAATGGGACCCGTCCATACGGATAGAGCCACCAAAAAATGTCCCGTCTCAGGTATTTGTGTGGATGCTTCCTTCTGTTTTGGTAATTTTAAATTTCTGTTACGCTCTGCAATTTAAATTTGCACTTGAAAAAAGAAACCGCTTGTGCGCTTGTGAAACAGGAGAAAAGGAAGAAAAGTAACAATCTGGCTAATGGATTAGTGGAGGGGGAGGAGGAGGAAGAGCGTGACGAGCACGGGGGTCCAGAACTGCAGCGTACTGGAAGGTGAGAGAGTCCCCAGCCAGCTACACACTTTTCTCCATAAAAACTTTTCCCTTGACTTAAACAACATTTAAATTTAAGATATATATATTTTTTTCATGACATTTCTTTGTACATAGTTAAGTTGTACAACAACTGGCCTATTCATCCTCCAGAGCATCATGCTGTAATACATTTAGGTTTTGTCACAGTGGCACCCAGAGAGACGCCCTGCAGCACAGTTACAGTAAATATGCTTCAACTTGGTCGTCTGTTTAAAAAGACAAACATTTTTTCACCATGTCTCTCATATTATAACACAGTTTAAGACACCACACCCATTCTAAATTTTAGCCGAATAAATCAGGCGCTAGAGTTTTTAATAATGAGGATTTCCATGGCTGAATTATTTGAGATAATAAAGGTAATGTGTATGTTTTCCTGAAGTGTGCACAGACTGTCCTAAAAGCGAGCCATCAAACTAAAAAACTACCATCTTTCTCCACAATGTACTCTGTAATGCTGATCGGCTATTTCTGGGGAAACTTGGTCTGTAGTTGCGGCCATGAAGTGGTTTCCATAGAAACATCCTATCTCCAGATCTCTATTTGCAGCTAGACTTTTCCATCAGAGGGACCTATCACACTGAGCCAAGACTTGAACACTGGGAGGGAGGCAGCGGATGGAAAAGAAGTTTGAGAAGCAAAAGGCACATTTTAAAGACTTTATTCTTGTTTTTTTTTTCTCTTACCCCCTCAGGTGGTTCGGCGGTCTCATTCTAGACATCAAGCGCAAGCTCCCCCACTACCTGTCCGACTACACCGACGCTATTAGCTTGCAGTGCGTCGCCTCTTTCTTATTCCTCTACTGTGCCTGCATGTCCCCTGTCATCACCTTTGGAGGACTTCTGGGCGAGGCAACAGAAGGACGCATAGTAAATCACCTGCCTTTTACTCTGAATGTTCACACTTTTCTGCCACGGCAAGCTGTACACTGCGCATTTAGAGTTTGATACGGCGAGGGTTTTTAAGATGCACATCTGCCATAAATAATCTCTTTGTCCCTTTACTTCACCCAGAGTGCAATTGAGTCACTGTTCGGAGCCTCGCTGACCGGAATAGCGTACTCCCTGTTTGCTGGGCAGCCTCTAACCATTCTGGGAAGCACGGGGCCGGTGCTTGTGTTTGAAAAGATATTGTTCAAATTCTGCAAGTATGTTCCTGTGACTGCACACAATTCATTAATGACACTCCAGATCTCAAAATCTGACTGATTAGATTGCATGAATATAAAAAGCAGCTGATTTGACTGTGATAATGATCATTTTTGAAACTGTAGATAATCCATTTTTTCCCCCCCACAGAGAGTATGGCTTGTCCTATCTGTCACTGAGAACCTGCATTGGCCTGTGGACAGCTTTCCTCTGCATTTTGCTGGTGGCCACAGATGCCAGTTCCCTTGTCTGTTACATCACACGTTTCACAGAGGAAGCCTTTGCCTCGCTCATCTGCATCATTTTCATCTACGAGGCCTTGGAGAAGCTCTTCCACCTGGGAGAACACTACCCCTTCAACAAGAACAACAACCTGGACAAACTCACCATGTACTCGTAAGCGGACTCTTATTCTTCCACCTTAAAGCAATGGACGCCCAGTGGCTATTTTTTGGGGGTGAAGTATAACCCTGGCAGATGAGGGATCATTAACTCACCCAGATGTTCATGTGCTACCGCAGATGTTCATGCGTTGAGCCTTCTGACCCCACCAACGGCACCCTGAAGTACTGGGAGATGAACAACATCACCGCCTCAGAAATCTACTGGGAAGCACTGGAGGTCAAGGTACTGTCTGATTCTAATGAAACCAACATGGTGATGGGGATTTTATACGTACACAGCAGATGGAATTATTGCATTACACAAAGACAGTCTGAAAAGAATACATTTGGGTTTTCCACCTTAAAGTGGCATGCTCTACCAGATGGAGGAAGCGGAACAGAGGAGATTAAGGGCATGTGGGCTGGATTATATTGGATTACTAAAAATGCTCGGCAAATCACTATAAAAGCACATTTTTTTGTATTGAGTTACTAAGTTTTTTTTTTTTTTTTAAACCCTATGAGTGAAAACCCCAGTGTCTTTTTGTTGGTGATTTTCTGACGTGAATAAGTGTCATTCATTGTCTCCCCTACAGGACTGTATTGAAAAGCAAGGGGAGTTTGTGGGAAGCGCCTGTGGCCCTCACGGACCGTACGTTCCCGATGTCCTCTTCTGGTGTGTCCTTCTCTTCTTCTCCACGGTCTTCATGTCCGCATTCCTCAAAGAGTTCAAGTTCAGCAATTACTTTCCCACGAAGGTATAGTGCAACCCCCATTAACATTAGTGCAGCGACTTTTCGATTCAAACATGAAGATATAGGTGCCCCATCCGCTTGGAATGGCTTTGGTAGCGTGGTGTAGTGGTGCACTCTAGTGGGCACTTATGAGTACTGCAGAATTAAAGGGCGAAAACAATTAAAATGGAAGGAATTGGGTGAGACTGGTTGATTCAAGGCTTCCGCCTCTCTTTCAGGTGAGGTCCATCATCAGTGACTTTGCTGTTTTCTTCACTATCCTCACCATGGTGTTGGTCGACTACGCCCTAGGTATCCCCTCTCCTAAACTAAAGGTTCCCAGTGTGTTTAAGGTGAGCCAGAACACAGAATCACTTTTACAGTGGACTCTGCAGTTCTACAGATCATTAAAAGTCTGAGTCTTCCTTTGACTAATGTTAAATATTTCTTCTTAGCCAACCAGAGATGATCGAGGCTGGTTCATCAACCCGCTGGGGCCCAACCCCTGGTGGACGGCAGTCATAACGGTATTCCCAGCACTGCTTTGCACCATCCTCATCTTCATGGACCAGCAGATCACAGCTGTCATCATCAACAGGAAGGAGCACAAGCTCAAGGTACTTTCCTGCTTTGGCTGCAGGCTTCAGATCACTTGTGTGGCGTCTTGCTAACGTGCGTCAAAATTCCCAAACTTTCATTACTGGTCCCTCCCCTTCCAGAAAGGCTGCGGATACCACCTGGACCTGTTCATGGTCGGGGTGATGCTGGGCGTGTGCTCTTTGATGGGCTTGCCGTGGTTCGTAGCAGCCACCGTCCTCTCCATCACCCACGTCAACAGCCTGAAGCTCGAGTCCGAGTGCTCAGCTCCTGGGGAGCAGCCCAAGTTCCTCGGTATCAGAGAGCAGCGCTTTACAGGCCTCATGATCTTCACCCTTATGGGCTGCTCCGTCTTCATGACATCAGTGCTAAAGGTTAGGCATTTTTTTCATTTGCTCATTTTATTATTTACTAAATGTGACTTCTTCATTTTTAATGTTTTGTTTGTTTTGAAGTTCATTCCTATGCCTGTGTTGTATGGAGTATTCCTTTACATGGGAGCGTCTTCACTCAGAGGCATTCAGGTAAAGTTATTTCACTGTAGTTTCATGTTGTATTTAATAAATCTACTGTGTCATCATGAACTAGACGAAATCGCAACAATACATTAACACTTGCTCAGAGCTGCAGTTTGAGAAAACACAACCTTAAGAATTGTTAATTATTTATCTTCTGCAGTTCTTCGATCGTCTCACGTTGTTCGGCATGCCCGCCAAACACCAGCCAGACTTCATCTACTTACGGCATGTACCTCTGAGGAAGGTGCACCTCTTCACCATCATCCAGCTGAGCTGTTTGGTCCTGCTCTGGGTCATCAAGACCTCTAAGGCCGCCATCGTCTTTCCTATGATGGTTCGTAATCTTTCCTAGTTGTCACTGTACATCTGCAGCACCACTACTCTGCTGTCACATCATTCACATGCGACGTGTTACGTTAAAGGGTTAACAGACAAGTTGTCAGTACATAAAGTTAGTTTCTCGGTTTTGTTTTCTAGATGTTCCCTCTGCTGATAATAGACAGTTTCACAAGTTTTTGTTTACCTAAACATCTGATTATTAGTTCATGGGTTTAATTCTCCAAGATGACACTTGAAACATCATTTTGTGCCATCAAAAATACATTAAACTTTGCTGCTGCTGTTCGCTGGCTATTCATTTAAATCCATCCACCCCCACAGCTTCACATTCCTTTCTATTAACGCATTGGATTTCTTTTTTCTTTTTTTTGTGAATTTGTCTATTTTGATTCTTTTTCAGGTGTTGGCTCTGGTGTTTATAAGAAAGTTAATGGACTGCATCTTCACCAAGAGAGAGCTGAGCTGGCTGGATGACCTCATGCCAGAAAGCAAGAAGAAAAAGCTTGAGGATGCCGAAGAGGTACTACTGCTGTCATTAACATAATTATGGGCTACTTCATGACAGAATGCACGATGCTTTAATTTCATCTTATCCGCGTTCACATGCGTCTAAACCGAATTATTTTCCCAACCTTCAGGAGGAGGAGCAGAGTATACTGGCTGAAGATGAGGGAGTAGTCCAGGTGCCATTAGAAGGCTATAAGTAAGTTCGAATTGTAAAGCTTTCCAATTGATGTTTTCATCTTTCTTTGTGTAAATTGTTTTAATGAATTTCCATTTGACGGACGGTATAAGTTAGTGACCACACTCTTTTCCCAGAGGGATACCCATCATCAACATCACAGATGAAATGTCAAAGGGTTCTTTTGGAAATACCTGGAATGCCAACGGTTAGTTTCAGAAAGACCCCACAACCGAACAGCAACAACAACAACAGTAAGATTATTTATATTGGAACAGGCGCAGAAAACTCTCCGTTTGTGTTGACAGAGACGAAAAGGACATATAAAAGGTCACTTAATTAATTACAAATGCAGCGTCCTTTTCATGAAAATACAAATATGAAACCCAGTGACAGTGAATTGACTAAGGTGTTTGGGTTTTGAGATTTAAAAAAACAGTTAAATGCTTTGGGAAATATATGTATTTGCCTTTCTTGCAGATAGTTAGATAAAGTGAAAAATGGTATCATATGTGCACAACAAATTTGACGCCACACCCTGCAGTTAGTTAGCTTAGCATTCAGTATGGAAAAAGATGACAGCAGCTGCCCTGGCTTTGCCCAATAATAATCACAGTTATTTAAGTTAGTTAAAATAAGTTAAGTTATTTTAAATAAATAAATAAATAAAGGCTCATAGGAGGCTATTATGAAAAGATTCTGATTTTGTAAACTTGAAAAATTAAAATGAAATGCAGTGATACCATTTTTTTTTCTCACACTGGGTGCACCAAATTATGACAAAAATGCAAAATTCATATTGATCAATATTTAATGTTCAATGCTGTACTCCACAGACAAAATTCAGTAATTATAACATGACCTTATGAAAGTAGAAATTCTACCTACAATTAAAGTTAAAGTGCAACTCTTGAACTGCTTGATATGAAATATAAACAAGCATTTGATATTTCCCTTTCAAAGACCCTACAGTGGTCAATGTTCAGATGACAGTGGGAGACAGATCCCAGTCTTTTGCATTCACATGTATGTCACCATGATGTTCTACATATTCACTTGTAGACTCGCATATCAATGCACACAAAAAGGGTAAAAAAGCAATTTCTAAGTGTTGTCACTTTGGACAAGAAATTGATTCTTTGTCGATTTAGAGCGTTTAAATATAACCTAACGATTCAGTATAATAAGAGTAAGTTAAAGTAGTATGATATAGGCTAATGGAAGGGAACCATATGAAAGAGTTATTTTACATTGAGTACTTACATTTTAATTTGCTCATAATACCTCTAATCATTTACTTGAAAACATCTTTCACCTCTGCTGCTACTCTCTGTGAAAGTCATGATTCTTACTTCTCCATTTAAAAAAAACAACATAACCACTGCAAATCAAGTAATTATTCATCTGCCTTTTCTTTTTTTAGATTCTTAAAATGCCACTCATTTCCTACACAATTCAAGATGATGAAGTGCAAGATGGAGGCGGCGTCGTATTTGTCTACAGTTCCTTCTCTGTGTTTGTTAATCTAATCTGCATTGTGTCCTGCAGATTATCAATCCTTCAAGTTTAGTCTCGTAAATCTCTGTGCGTGAGTGAATAACTTGGTTTTTCTGACGTGTGTCATCACGAATATTCCGTTTATGGACCAATGAAGTGTGTCGCGTTGTTAACGTCAAACCGGACTTTCTGAGTTTACCGTATCGCTTTGCTGAATGTAAACTATAAAAGCACACATCTCTGAGGAACCAAATGCAATAGCCCATTCAGCCAGAATGCCGATACCCTATGACTTTAGCTTTATTTATTTTCTGCAATAAAATGGATACTGTATGTTTGCTACAGAATATGTTTTAACCAGATGGAAACTAACAATATTTTGCTTTTTGGTGTCACTGTACTATTGCTTATCTTGTAAGTGTAAATCTTATCAAAGGATCCTAATGTGTTAATGTTTGTACGAACTTTACTAAATCATAAATCACTATGTTTTATCATAAAGATATTTAACCCTAACAGACATGAGGTGGGTTCAGTTTTGTTCTGTATGTCTTGTCGATGTTCTAAACTGAATACATTTCTTTGAGGATCTCTTTTTCATTTGTCTTATGACATGTTTCTTGAAGAAATTTAACACTGGTCCTTATTTTCCACCATTTTTGGACTTCATGAAAAAAAGAAAGGAACAAAAATGCTTTAAAATGCTCCAATATTGAGCAAGAATGTGGGGAACGGCAAATTGCAAAAAAAAAAAGTGTTTGTTGTTGCAGCACAGAGCATGGAAAAGGGGAACACACAAATGCACGACACAGGAGGAGGCAAGAGCAGGAAAGAAAAGAAGCTAAAGAACTAAAAAAATAAGAAAGGGTGCTACAGTGATAAGCAGTTTTTTTTTCAAACACGAGAGTCCAACAAATTAAAAGAAAGTAAGAGAGTTAAGAGAAGAAAAGGCCAATGCAGAAAAAAAAATCAGCAGACATAGGAAGAGAACAGCAAGGGAACACCGGCAAGCTGCCAAAGGCCAAGACAGCGCTATATATACACATACAAGGGCTGATGAGGTAACGAGACACAGGTGAAATCAGTGAGGACGGAACAGACAGACAACATAAAGGAAGTAAAACCAGCAGAGAGACACTGGGATGAAATTCTTTTCCCACAGTGGAGTAATATGCAGTGTTGCAGCAGCAACACAGCGCACACAAGAAATATAAGCAAAACACCAAATAAATATTTATATGTCTACTGGGAGAAGGCTTGGTTGCCCAGAGGAGGGGGTTGGGACTGGTTTTCCATCAGGGGTGACAGCTTTGCCATCGTCCTCCAATCAGCCACCACCTCCACCTACAAAGAGGGCTCCCTGCAACAGGTAGAGTCTGCTCTAGGCTTTCTTACAAAGCCATATCCGAAGAGAGGTGCAAAACTCAAAACCACAGTGTAGCAACAGAAAAATCCAAAATTAGTGAAACAAAGAAATCCCATAACTCGGCAGTGGGACATGCCGTCCAACAAACATTTTGCAGTCGCCTGTTAACGCACATGAAACTGGGCCTGTTCTAAATACTATACTCCCTATTAATGATTTAGACCTAAAACATGGGTAAACGTTCTCCAGGTTTAAAAATACTGCAATGTTATAATTACATTAAGTGTTTTCAGAACTTTTAGTTGGCAACGAGCCAGCTCACGCACTCTCTGAAAAGTTGATTAATGTTCATTGTCTTTGAAATTAAGCAAGGGCAACATAGTGATGTGCAATTAAATCATCACAACTCTTAAATAGTCACTTATGCATTAATTAAGCACTGCTTTTATATCATTATTGAAAATCTTACAGTTAATGTCAAATCACACCTGAGCTCAACTGTCAGATGAGGCAGCTGCACATAAATTCACTTCAGTGTGAGGAACATCCAACATCGAGGCGGCTGGGCTCGTTTCTAACCCTCAAAGGTTTGGCCTGCGAACACGTCGAAGTGGGCAGAGTTTTGTTTTAATTTCTATTTTTTTATAATCAACAGATGGTTTGATGTGCCACAGATGACAGCTCAGAGAGGTGGCACATCCCAAAGCATGTCAAGCCGCTGGCTCATGTGAATTACTGTTTTGTCTCAGTGCCAAGAGGAACTGGAGAGTGTCGACCCAGTCAGCGTCGCAGACGAGGCTGATGCTGAGTTGATTGACATGATTTCCTCTTCCTTCATTTAGCATAACCCTCCTCTGTGGGCAGTCAGATCGTCACTGGGAAATCCTTCTTCCAGTGAGCCGCTGACAGGTGACACACATCATCCTGTTACCTGGTAGAAATCCCACAGCACATTTCTCCCAGGGGAGTTTATTGATTGTAGCTCTGCCTCCATAAACAAGAGGATTAGGAGTGCATGACAGGAATAACAGCGCTGCATGCTGTTGAAACACGTTTCTCAACCAAAAGTTAACACTGACGCTTGGATGAGCACGCTAACTAGCTCTTGTATTGATTTGGAAAGTACTATTGATTGATATGACCAAATGTTCTTATTTAATGTGGTTCTTTATGGGATTTAAAGCATAGATCCTGCGCGTCAAGCATCTTCATATATTTTCTGACAGAGAGGTTGAATCCTGCCAAGAACACTCAGCCGGATTCCATTTATGAAAGCGGGAACTCATCGATTGTACACATTTCTTTATTGAAAACTAAATATGACTTTTCTGAATAATAAGAAAAGGTATGGAGACTATCTACAGATGTAATTAGTGGACTTGCGGTTCTTATAAACGTGTGAAAGGGAACATGGAAAAGAAAATGAATCATGATGTGAACGCTTGATGGAGGGGATATGCATTTCAAACATACCGTGACTGGTTTAAACGACATTTCCTTCAACCACTTAAGGCCAGCGGGGCTTCTTGTGAAGGGAATTTAATTTAATGAGCAGTACCGAGAAAAAAAGTCTACTACAGAATGTGAAACATAGAATGGCACAGAGTCAGTGAGAATCGTTGCATTACTTTTGAGAATGGGTAAAAGCTGGAGGAGCGCTCTGCTTGAGTTTATTCTCTTCTGCCTCGGCCGGTCTTCAGCCAGGACACGAACTCCTTGGCTGCCTGGTCCTGCAGGTAGGAGCTCACATCACTGGTGTAGGTGCCGTCTGCATGGCGTCTGAACAGACTCCTGTGGATGTTCAAGCCACATTAACTCTATGATATAACTCTGGTGCAGCAGGTTGCAGTGAGACTAATATTCACATGATCATGAGAAACAATTTTAGGAACAGACTTTTAAAATAGGAGGCATTTTGTAGACAAATTCAGGCATGCTTTATCAATGTATTGCTTAGCAGTTTACTGCACATATGGAACCACACACACGGACACCCACCCGTTCCTTTTTGAGTTCTTCAGCCACTGGACAAAGTCTTGCGCTCTTCTCGTCTCCAGGTATTTACTGTAGTCGTTGGAAAACGTTCCCTCCGAATGTCTCTTCATGTTTGAGAGCTCAATGGGTTCGTTGAGCATCGAGTTTTCAGTCAACAACCTGAAGAATTATGACACTTTACGTTAGCAGCTGAACAGAGAAAGACACGCTCTCACCGACATGATGTCCTGGGTACATGGCAGCTCACGCCCTAACCTAGGGTCATTTTTGGAGTCCCAGACTACAGCTCTTTATCCCGATTAATCATTCATGTTCACCAAAGACTTCTTATGTATGTATGCTTCACACTAAAGTATTCTTAACTCTGCTCATAAAGCTGGAAGTCATTCACATAGTAGTCCCTTTGCTTTTTAGCTTGAATGCCGAAAAGATTAAGTTACTATTTGATTCAGTAGATTTGCATCAACAAATTCTACAGTCCTAATAATTATCAGGTGAAATCACATTATTACTAACATTACACATTCACATTAAAGCATCAAAATGATGCTACATATGAAAATAATACTAATGAAGGCATTCAGATATGATACACAAACGTTTTCATTACAAGTTTGAAATGACAATAGCTAAATTAGCAGCTGTGCATCATTTTCAAATGATGTCCATTTCCATTTGTAACATTGATAACAGCTGGTACTTCCTCCATTAAAGCAGCAAATGAGGCTGTAATGTGGTCTGATACCACATGACATTATATTAATCAAAAAGTGTCAGTGACAAATAATTGAAAGTTGATCTTACACAGAGTTGTGGTCTGTGTCTTGGTCAGGCACCTGCCAGCTGCTTTGGATGATGATCAGGAGCAGGAGTCCAGCTAAAGAGTGAGCACTTGTCATTGTTTGTTTGAGTCTCTGAAAAAAAAAAAAAAAATAGAGAGAGACACTGAAAATGATCCCACCAGTGCATATTAAAGGTACATTCTAGAAAGGACCTTAGAGGAGAGACTCACCTGTCCTCCTATCTGTCGAACGTTCAAGAGAGTGTCTGTGTTGATTGGTGCCCTTCTTCTTTTTCTTCTTCTTCTCTGGCTTCTGAGGCGGTCTCATGGTCCCCTCTCGGTCTGCTCCTTCTTATATAGCGGAGCTGGGGAGCGGCTTCTGTGACGGGGGAGTCACCTGCTCCCAGGTGATTGTTACTCTCAATCCATTAGTCAGCTTCCGTCTCAGTCCCCTGAATGTGTTTGGCTTTGGTTGACAAAATCACAGCATCAGCCGAGTGGTTCAGGTGTCTCAATCAAACATGACCTCTAGCTCGACAAATAAATCCATCCTCAAATACTGTGTGTGCTTGAGTGATCCCCCGTCCATTGATCAATATGGGAAGGTGTTATTTTTTTATGCAGCATCTTTGTTGGCCAGCACTTCAAGAACTTTGTAGAAGAAGAATTTCAGTGCATGTTTATACACTAAAGATGCTCCTAAGTCTCATTCAGACAGGGGAATTGTACACAATTAATGGAAACAAACAAAGCAGTTATATTTCAAAGCAATCTTTATTTTACCTGCATCAGAACACAACTTAAACACAAATGTCACCACTCTACAACAAATCAGTGCAGTGCAATTGATCTACTGTCTGTTACAATATTCTGTGGTGGATGGAGTATTCAGGTTCTTCACTTAAGTAAAAGTACCAACACAGCATAGTAAAACACTCCTCCTGGACTTGAGTAAAAGTACATATGTATTAGCAGCAAAATGTAGAAAAAGTACTGGTTTGGTCCTTCCAACTGAAACACTATCATATATGGCATCATTAGATTATCAATACTGAAGCATCAGTGTACTTAAGTTTACTGAAATAAAAGCATGTAAGCGGTTTAGACGGCGCCTCTGCCAGCTCATAGAAATAAAACATATTGTCCACCACAGTCACACTGTACCTTTGTAAGACTTGAGAAGACAACATTTCTAGAAAACATTTATTTCATCTTAAAAAATATATTGTATTTTTTTTAAGCTCGTTCAAAGTCTTAATCTTAAAAGTAACTTAAACTGTCCACCTACAATATTTCCCTTTGAAATGCAGTGGAGTAAAAGCACAAAGTGGAATCACGTAGACCTCCTGCTACCTCAGAATTGTGCTAAAGTCCTTGAGCAAACGCGCTTTTGTTCTCCACCACTGGCCATACTCAAATAAAAATGTTGCTAGCTAGCTATAAATGCATGCAATGGCTTTTATTTTTGTCACATTTTTTTTTTTTTTGTACCAGAATTCTAGATAACATACAAACATTCATTTGTATGAACAACCCAACGTCAGTTACACATAAAAACTTTAAACTTAAATCATAAAAACAAACTTGACCTGGCATCTCTGAATATTCATAGGAATAAAAAAAAAAAACACACACAAATAAAAAAAAAAAAAGTAAACACAAATGCTGTCACGGAGTTCACATCTATTTGGGATTAAGGCATTTCTGCAGGAAATGACTCATGAGGGTGTAAATGTGATGGTAGGCTGATCCTCTGAGAGCATGGTCCTTGTCAGTGTACCACTGAAATGAACCCAAAATATGATAAGTTATACATGAATGAATGCCACAATGAAACAAGTTTTAAATAAGACACACACATATATATTTCCATTTGAAACCATCCTTAATGCAACACCATCAAAACCAATATTAGTCCCACTTCCCTTGGCCAATATTTACCATTGCCTCAAACTCCACTTGCTCGTCCACCAGAGCTTTGGAGATCTGTGCGGCCTGCTGGAAATGCACATTGTCTACAGGAAAGACAGTACGTGACTAAAAACCGAGTTTCTTACAGAGCAAATAGAGTCCATCAACGTGTTTCCTGGAACACTAATGAAAAACAGAGCTACCACACGTTCAGGTCTTTTCAAAACTAACGTGACAGAAATAGAAGGCGGAACGTACCATCGGCCGTGCCGTGAACCAGCAGATAGTCCACCGTTTTGAAGTTCTTTGCTCTGGATGTCACCGTGGAGTTCTAAAGAAGTAAGAAAGAAATTGATTAACGATAGGAACGCATCTCAAGCCAGGCATATGAAGCAGAGACGTTTTACTGTTGTTTGATATTTACTAGGTAAGAATCCGTATTCTCTGTGGGCTTGCCCATGTAGCGCTCAGTGTACACCGCATCTGCAAAGAGTTAAACGACAATTGTAAGGCACATACAATATAAATAAAAATAAATCAAGCTTATTTATCACACAGAAAGAGACATTAACCACGATATAAGAAAATACATAAATTTAGATTTGAGGTGTGAGAATTACAGCGTATTATATTTTTGTTTCTCTGTTGATAGTAAGCAAACATTCTTTACTGGCAGCAGTGGATCTATGGCATTATGATATCTATGATACATGCCATTCTTGACTTTCATTTAGCATAAAGCTAACCCTCTGACCTCTAACCTAATCTCATTAGGGATAGGCTTTGGTCCCCCATGAAGACCAGGTCATGAAAAAGGCTAGCATTTTTGTTTTGTTTTGTTTACAGCTTTATTAGACCTTTATTTAAGTGAATGAGTACAGATCTTGGGAAACCTGAAGGCCCATTGTGGCTACAGAAAGAGTTTTGCAAAATCTGATAAACTGCCTCAAGTTGACTGGGTCTGAACACCGCAAAGTCTGAAACTTGGGGGTGTAGCCTTACAAAAAGGTCAGCTCAACAGACTTCTATAGCCAGCTGCTTAGCGTTCAGTTACTGAATGTTAGCACAACACATTCAGATCGCTGACCTGAGATGGTTGCATTGAGGGTAACATCAGTTTTGGTAAGAAAGGAGAACGGATGGAATAAAAAATATAAATACAGTGATATAAATACAGCTGGGATAGGCTCCAGCAGACCCCACAACCCTTAACAGGAATAAGCGGTTACAGAAGATGACACAAACACAATGTAAATATGTATAAATATAAAATATTATATCCCTGCTGCATCGACTTTGGTTGGACACTGGTAGTATAATACACTACATGCTATCATAGTATAAATTCATGCACACCCACCGTAATACTCCCACTTAGCAACGGGGGCCACTGCAATTCCACACTTAAAGAGTCCAGTTCCAGCTCCTAAGGCCATTGAGGTGACGTAGCCACCGTATGACTGAAAGTCAGAATAGATTACACATAGTGAAGGCAAGACAGCTGACGAAAAAGGAAATAAAAAAAGGAAATATCCAACTTACCCAACCCCATATTGCTATTCTGTCTTTGTCAATAAAACCCATGTCAATGAACTTTCTGTAACACAGAAATTGTTCATTATCAGGAGGAAAACAACATCTATATCTATTCAAGTTTCAAATTTTAGATGCGAAAAGAGAACAAATATCATTAGAGGTGACCGACACTTTACCTGGCGGCTGTTATCTGATCTTCCACTTCAAATGTCCCGAGGCGTCTGTAGATTGAGTGCAATATTTCATCACCTTGGTAACCGCTTCCCCGTCCATCAAAGCTGGCCACGATGATCCCAAGTGAACTTGAGAGGTACGTGGCCCAGTTCAGCTTGAAGCGATAGTCCACACTTTGACTACAGGGGCCAGCGTAACTGCACGGGACAAAAACAGCATACAGTTTGTCGTCAAACTGACAGCAAAGATTCCCTGAAGTTTATGGCATGGAGCTCTGAGGGGTGTCCGCTTACACATCAATAAGAAGAGGATATTTTTTAGACTTCTTGAAATTCGGTGGCAACATCATTTCGTACCAAAGATCTGAAAAAAATAAAAATAAAATAAAATTAGGAAATAAATAAAGTATCCAATGAACATGACATAGTGTTTCTGTTTTGATTTGGCAAACATAAATAATCTCACTTTTTAAGTTGTTAAGTACCTCATTTGGAACTTGTTACATTATAAAATGCATCAAATGTCTTATTATTCCATTTAAAGCTACAGAGTAGAGTGTTTGTCTCCCCCTTCTGGAAGTGAAAGTAATTACATGACAAATGGCTAGAATCTACATTCCCTCTGTCCTTTTTCTACTTTCAGCACTTTGCAACGAGGAAAAGTCAATCATGTTCATCTTTTAGAGTTTCTTCCTGACTGAAAGAGGCTAAGAATGCACAGAACCCAAGTTACATTCATAACTTTATTTTTTCAAATGGCTCCCCTGTGCTTCTCGCTTACTTGGTCTCAGTGGGAGATTAATTAGCTTAAGCAGCACTGTATGTACTTGGGAAGAGGCTTGAAAGTAACAGTCTTCATTTATATGTAAAAGTCCAACACAACATGTTTATTGAGATTGAATTTGTGCGGTGCTCATGGTTTAACATTTGACTTGAACAAGGATAAAATTGAAATCGAGACATGTTATGAGAAGTAAAAAATTTTTGATGGAGAGAATCTATACACGAGCACTGTCTCACCGAATCCTGCAACCTTCAAGGAGCCATACTGCATTGTCGGCATTTGAAATTCAGACAGAATGTTTTTCAGTTCATTGTTGTCTTGAAGAATGGAAGCCTCTGAAAAATAAAAACAAAAATAAAAAATTACTGCTGGGAAACTAAAAGCTATATAAAAGTGGTTACACTGTAAGATATTACTTTGTAAAGTTTTCCCATAAGACATTAAAGCCCATTTTACGATTAATCTTATTAAGTATGACAAAGCAAGTGGATGTCTTCCAAAATTCGCTTTGCAATAAATTTCTATTAGTTTCCTGTGCTGGGAAACACAACTGTTTATTCTAAAAGTCGCAAAGTTTGGAAGATACCTACCTAATTCAAACCTAAATCCTCACTTTCATCTTTAGATTTTGCCTCCTCCATCAATTCCTTTAGATGTGCAGTAGTACCGTAATTTCCGGACTATAAGCCGCTACTTTTGTCACTTGCTTTGGACACTGCGGCTTATACAGCGGTGCGGCTTATTTATGGATTTTTACAGCTAACGGTCACCAGGGGGCGCACTATCACGCGCAAGAGCGAGACAGGTCAGGTCGAGCCAGGTAACGAGAGAAAAAGAAACCAAGTGAGCCCAAATACAGTACGAGAGCTGCTTTTAAGTCAATGGAGATCGATTTGGCTGACTTTTCTGGTATAGTAGGCTGGTTACTTTGATACAGTAAACGTCCGTGTAACTGCACCTTTACTGCCGTGTTGGCTGTTTTCAAAAAAGATGCTGGTTATTTTGTTGAGCAGTCGGGTTACTGCACTTTTGCTGCCGTGTTACAGGCAAGTACTTTTAAAAACGAATTAAATTTAGCCATTTAACGTTGTTGCCTTGTCAAGCGTCGTAAGCTTTGTTTTTGTTATACTGTACTAATACGGTACTATGACTGCAGGAAGTGCACTAGGAGAGCACCGATTGTTTGATTGATTGTTTTAATTGTTTGTTTGATTGATTGATTGTTTGATTGATTGATTGTTTGACTGACTGAAATATTTATTGTGTTTCTCAAATGTAAATAAATGGGACGCTTTGCGTTTCCAAAAAGTCATTTCTGTCCCGTCAAGCCCCCCTCGAAGAAACCCTTACGGTAATTAGGCATTAAAACACCAGCGGCTTATAGTCGGGTGCGGCTTATATATGGATCAATCTGTAGTTTCCCCCAAAATTTAGCTGGTGCGGCTTATATTCAGGTGCGCCTTGTAGTCCGGAAATTACGGTAATAGAGTTGTTTGTAGGAGGAATGCAAATCTGTTTAAATGTTTATTTCATTTTAAACTGAAAACTGGCCCTTTCCTCTCCGTGTCATTTGATGTTGCTGTTTTACAAACAAATAATGTACTTGGGTTATGAATGTGAAATTTCTATTTGCATTCAATTTGTATTTGTACCTGCACTTGAGCCCCTGTTGTCCACAAGTGTGTAGAGGGGGAATCCAGGTCCTGGTGAAAACATAAATAGAAAGTCTTTCTTACGACTTTAGCTCTGATTATTGTTAAAAGATGTTCCACACCGCAGATGATCTCCACATGGGTGCGTTATTGCTTAAGAGAAAATGTGGATGGGTAACTGACCGTAGCAGTCCATTCGGTAGTAAGAGGCGTCAAAGCTGAAGTAAGCGGAGTTGTACTGACACCTGTCTTTATACAGGTCGCAGGTGAGACACTTGGGGGCAGAGGGGCTGCTTCCAATCATAACCCTGATGAAAACGAGACTCAAATCATGTCAGTTGTGTATCTATTCATTGTATTTTAAACAAAGTAAAGTGAAAAAAGCAATGTGGTATGCTGCAGGAGCTTCAACAAACAAGAATTCCTCACTTACTTGTAGAGATTTCTCTGCACAGGTATTCCTTTGTGCTCATTACTCACAAAATATCTGTCAACATAAATTTAACAAAAGTCTGATATGTTTTTGCTAATATATTTGCGAAGTACTTGCAGTTTTCCAAGAAATGTACTCACATGGCGTCTTTTGTTAATTTCGATATGTAGATAACTTCCCATTTCCCAGAGGTTATTGGGGTTGCTTTACCCTTGAAAAGCCATTAGTGAGTCTCTTAAACACCAAACAGTGTGTACGCACAGTATATTTTCTATTAATATAAGAAAAATAATACAACTTACATCTTTCACATAATGAATATGTTTGTAGCCCCGAGTGTCGCTCATCACTTTGTAAAAACTGAGCTTATCTTCAGCAAAGAAAATTGGCAAGGGCACATACTAAAGAAAAAGGCAATATTTTAAAATCATACATCAACTCAAATTATGTGGAGCAATGAAATACATGTGCAGTTACACTTACATGTCCAACCCAGCCAGTCTTGCTTGTTTGCTCAAATTTCTATAGAGAGTAAAGGCGTTGGTTGCAGTTAATTAGCATGTAATCACATGAGATCAGTACTCTGTCATGATCCAAAAAGTTGGGACAAACAACCTAAAAAAGTGGCAGGTACCTGTTTTTCTTTCCAGCTACTTCCGTCAAAGTCATAGATCTGCACGACCACGTAATTCTGTTTTCTTGCGAGCCACTGCACGGCGACGCGCTCGTCTGTTACCCAGTTCACCGAGCACAAAATGTGATCACTGAGTAAAGGCGAGAGAAAGTGACAAGGTTTGCACATAGGCCGGAGTGTGAAGATACTTTGCTCAAGTATGATGATACGACCGAAGGATGTACAGACCCAGAAGCTACTGGAGCAGGTGCAACAACCTGCATGCGGCGGGAGGGATCTGTGGTATCAACCACAAATAGTTTCACCTTGGTAAGAGCTGATCCAGCCTAAACCAAATACACGTATATAAAATATAACATTTGAAACTCTTGACGAATATATTTTTTTGTAAATAACTCCATATATGTAATGACAAACTGTGTAATGACAATATGATCCCACCTTTGGGTACGGAACAGCTACTGTTTGTGGATATTGCTCCGATCCATACCAAGAGAACTCCACTTTTTGAACTTCCGTGTCATTAAACTCGGCATAAGTCAGGAATCTCCCAGTGGTCGACCACCATATTGCCCCGTTTGATGCAAACACTTCCTCTAAAATTGTTGAAGGAAAAAAAAAAACATTAATCATCTTCCCTATCAATACCCACATGTCTAAAATGATTAATGTTACTTACCCTCATAGACCCAGTCAGGGACACCATTAAGGATCTCGTTCTTTTTCCCATTGTGAGTCACTTGCACAGCTTCAGCTGTGACATCAGACTTGAAGAACACGTTGAAGTCCGAGACGTAGGCCTGCAAAACACATTGCAGTTGTAGTTCTGGGATACATTTTTAGAACAAATGTAGTCGATATCCAAATGTACAAATTTAGAGCCCAAAAATAACTTGTTTTCAAGAATGCAATGATGGTTGTGCACTTGAAATACACTTGAAATACACTTCCCGTGTAACCAAAATAGTGACAAAATATCTCTCTTAAAAGTAACTACCCAGTGAAGATACCGTCCAAAGCACTGCTTTGCAGTTTGCATTTTCTCTGTCAACAGGAAGGCTTAAGTGACGTAATGGCCGTTGATGGTTTATACAGCACTTAGTTGTGTGTGATATACAGCAAAAGATTTGCGTGACACAGTGCACATTTTAATCTTTGTCCTGTTACAATTTGAAGGCAACATTAACAGTTGCTGTGTGATATAATTTTGTCAATGTTCATTGAAATGTATGGGTATTGTCATTTCATGTGCTTGACATTAACGTACACTTAAGTCTGGGACAATCACTGTACACTTAGGTTTCTAAAGATTCCTCTTCTGGTGAGAAAATAGTTAGAAGAGCTAGACAACTGTTCTAGTTAGTTACTTTTTGCAGTTTGGACACCCAGAAAATGAATGCTTCCGTCAACAGTTACAGGAACTATGAAAAAGTTCCTTGAAAAAGCCTTGAAGCATTGCTTTTCAGTTAGAAATATGAGTACTTAATAACATGGTACAAACTCACATATTTGTTTCCTGTTGGCGCCCAGGCAAAGTACTGCACGACAGGTGGAAGATTCACAGGTGTAACAAATGTTCTGCAACCAAACACAAACACTTTTAGGTTAAAGTTTTTTTCTTTTGTTTGAGAACAATAAAGCTATAACAACAACATGGCTACTTACGATTTCTCCCTGTTATAGATGGTGTACGATGCTGTGAATGAATGCCTCCATTTCTGCAGGATTTCAAACACAAACCCTATTTTCTCAGACGTCTGTTATCAAACATGCTGCCTTCAGCTAATGCAAAAAGAAGCATTTAAAGCTAACGGAGTACATTTACTTTTTATTAAGGGGGCGTCTCACCTTTGTGTAATTGCTCTCCAAAGCGATGAATTTATAATCACCCGACAACAAGTAATCGTTTGCATCCACCTGGGCCTGAAAGGATTACATGAAAACTTGTACATCGTCATTCGTATCCAGAACTGAAAAACTGTTACAAAATGTTCATATTTCAAACTATATTACAAAGGTTGAATTGCTCAAATACAGCGACTCCTCTTTTGTTTCTGCATTGTGGAGGAAGATATTTCCTTCGCTTGTTTTATGCAAATACTCCTTATCTGAAAACACAAAGGCCACAGGGGAATGAGCCAGTGCACAATTACTGATCGCTGGCCAAAATGAAGAACCGATATGGCAGAGTGGTACCTGATATCCAATACAAATTGTAGCGTTTCCATCTAATGGTGTCGTTGAAGTAATCTTCCAGGGTGAAAGGCCTTTTGGTGCGGCCAGATTCTGAAATGATACACACGTGGGAATTTACTCTGCTTCCAACTCTATGGGCAGCAGTGCATATACAGTAAAGGATTCAGATCTTTGCACGCTGATTTTCCCATTGACTCAACAGGAAGCACAGAGAGACAGAGTGAGAGAGAGAGAGAGAGAGAAAGAAAGGCCACACCACCAGCTTAAAATCTGTGTGCCTTTTTTAAGGCATATATATTTAAGGAAAAATCAAAGTGGTGTGGCTTAAATAAAATGATCAAACGCCCACTTTTAGACAGAGGGGTTACAGACATGTCTGAAATGAGTCTAACTGAAATTACTGACTTAAAAAAACGTCTGTAATGAAGTGCTTCAGATCTTTAAAAGCTGGTTTTCACTTTGACATCCATCAGGACGCACAGACGGAGAAAGAAAGAGAGACATAAAGGAAGCTAATAGATGTGTAGATATAACTTACTGCTGTAATAAACTGCTGGGATCGTTATTAACGTGATGACGACAGCCGTCCCTACCACCACCCACATCACCTTGCTGCAGCCCTGCGGTGAAAGGTGACACATAAGTTGCGAAAAGAAACACATCCCCTGAAATCACACAAAGCTGACGCTGCAGGTCCCCATTTAGCAGACGCCCCCCCCCCCCCACAAAAAAAAAAAAAAAAAAAAAAAACTTTGGGCTGCTCTCTGTCTGTAAGTAGTTCTGCTTTAACAAATACATTTTCAGTTTTAGAAGTTCCCCGATTGATTACTGACCATGGTGCAGATGGAGTCGCCTTCTCGCTCTCTGGTAATCCTCAAACGTCGCCGGAGTAGTTTTTAAAAGTGCTTGGACATGCAGTCGGGCTTTACCGCACAAGAAAACCGAGCTCCGTCCTACTTTTAAGCTTCCTACACTTCCCGCTGCATTCCTGAGACTGGTCCGACGGAGATGCCTCCCTGAAGTCCGCAGCCCAACTTTCCAAGAGCGCACGGCTTGACTGGTACTAGGAAGTGTGGCTTTTTCGCCGAGGGTGCAAATCATCCGCGCAACAAACGTGAGAAAGCAGAAAAAGTCGCCGTTTACATTCCATTTAAATCCATACCTGGTTATGTGACCCGTATAACATAAATATAAATGCAATTATAATGACAGAGTAGTTTTATTTATTTATTTTCTAGACTTTTTTTAATTAGGGAGCAGACGTTTGAGCATGTCATGGATTCATTATCTATTTGAACATATTAGCACAATAACAAACAATATAATAAATACTAAAAAAAATAATAATTAGAAACCATATAGGCTACCGGAGTCAGTTTTAATTCTAGTGATAGGTGCCACTTTCGTTCTTGTGCTCAGTCTGATCACGCAGGTAACCCTTCTGTATGCGGAAACAAATATCCTGCTTCTAAAAATAGCATCTCTGCCAGTCTCACTAACTGCTGTATTAAATGGGGGAATCATCAGCACCTTGTCTGTGTGCATGTGTGTTGACAGGTGGGCTCCGAGGGGCTATGGCAGGCTCAGCGGGCTCACACATCTCAAGAGAGCACAAGGGTTTGAGAGGAAGAAGTGCACCTTTTAACGTTCATTTCCCACTTTATTTCAGTCCATTGACAGCTTATATACAGTGATTGTTACAGTATTGTACCAGTAAGTATAATATATAGTATTTGATACATAATCACAAATCACCGACATCATATTTATATTCAAGAAATCCATTGCCAATGAAATGATGAAAGATAATTCCACTTTCTGTGGGAAAACCCACCACCAATAACTGTTATCTTCACAGTTTAGTGCTCAAGGGAAGCACTGCATGTACCAAGCTGATGGTTATGGTAATTTATGCTGCTGATCCACCTACTTCTGACAAGAATACAGCAGAGGTAAGTGTCTTTATTACTGCTAATTCATTCTGTTTCCTCCTCATCCGAGCTCTCTGCCACCCTGCTCGCGTGTTCAGCGTAGTCGAAGGCAGTGAACTTGACAGTGACCTCATTCCACCTGGCGCATTTGCTCATCTTTTTTCCGTTGATATCCACCACAAAGTTTTTCACGTGAAGGCAGGGGCACTCGATGCCGCGGTACATCATCATTGAGCCCCATGGCTGCAACGGAGGACAGAAGTTAGCACAGCGGGAATGAAATGGCACGCTTCGCAGGTCTATTTATCAAGTGTGCAAGGCCAGCTGAAAGATTGGAGCTACGTCCTGTGACGTCTGACTCATATTTAACAACTAATTTCCCTATTTCTTAATCCCCTTTTCTTCTTTTTAAAAGTAGCTGTACACAAATTACCACTGTAGCTTATGTATGTTTCGCTCTGCCAGAGAACGGATTACAACAGTTGCACCAAAACTATTTTAAGATTTTCCTCTTCACAATTCCAAATAAGTTTGCAGTCCTGACATAAATGTACCTGTCCGCACTGTTTGCATGCTATGAAGCCATTGGTCTCATAATCCAGAAGCCGTTCTTGAAGAGTCGTGTTTTCTCTCAGAATATAAAGTTCACTGTGAAACAGACAAACAAATGGAACGATTCCTCAGAGCTCAATTATATTAATGATTCATAGCCAAGAGTTTTTAAAGGATCATAGTTCTAACCTGAACTGTGGCGTAACATTGACTCTGTGCATGTTTTCGATGATCTGGATGTCTTCACCGGTGCAGACATGTTTGCTGCAGCCTCGACAACTAAACTTCACATTGGACGGCTTCTCGCTGTTCAGGTCCTTCTTCTTCTTCTTTGTCATTCTCACTCTCTCCTCCATTATAGCCTGAAACTGAAACTCTTTGATCTGATGATGGTAAAAAACAAAAACAAAAAAAACGTTCAGCTTAACGTACAACATGGGTTTCGCTTTAACAGACACTGACTGGATGTGAATATACCCGTTTGTCGTAGTCATCTTGCTTTAAGGCTTTGATTTTGTCAATGGCTTTGGCCATCATGCCGGTGCGGTACTCGTTGACAACCTCCTTTTCAACCACCCCAGAGTTCTTCACGTCGACCAGAGTATAGCTGCTGTCCTCGGCTCTCCCTCTGCCTTGAGCCTGACGAAGGTAACAACTGAGTCAACAATAGCAACTAAGTTCCCAGTCATCCAGGTCATGGTATGTCCAGAAATGTTAAAGAAAGGAAACTTCACTTGTAGAGTTGCTTCTTCAGTTCTAAAGGGCACTACAAACTACAGAAGCTACTTGGATGAATGCCAAACTTCTTCAAGAAACTCTACAAGTCCAGATGCCTTTCTTTAACGTTTTCAGATATTAAACTGTAACAGTGATTTAATGACTGGACGTAGAAGAGATAATTTGCTCCTTGCTCATTAGTCGTCACATCACTGACCTGAATCATAGCGATCTCGTTGGTCACAAGGCCATATCGGATAACGAAATTGCAGGCCGGTATGTCCAAACCTTCCTCCGCCACCGTGGTAGCAATCAGCAAGTTGATCTCACCGTTCCCAAATTTCTTCAATACGTCCTTTTGCTCTGCCTGATTGAAACAAATTAGTACGGGAAGGTTAAGAGTGAGTCTCATGCAAAATGCATAAAATACCAGAGGCAGAGAAGTTTGCGTAAAGTGCACTCACAGCAGTCATCGGTTTAACAACACTCTGGTCTCCTCCCCCAATGACATATGCGGATTTCACGTTAACGTCGTCAAACTTGGGGTTTTCCTGAATCCACTGATTTAGAGCAATGGCACTGCGGCGTGTTTTGGTGAAAATGATTCCTCTGGCCTCATCCCTGGTGCTGAACTCGTGCAGAATTTTAGCTCTCAGCTTTGACAGGCTGTCGTTTTCATACTCTGGATTCTCTGCAAGCTTCTCCAGCTCTGCCTTGTTGTCTGCAGGAAAAAGATTTCAGTTGAGGACATCTGTGATGTTCTTCATATCAGTCATTTGTCAGATTGGCAAATATGCCAGACTCAGGTGGCCATTCGAGGATCTGTAGTTTGGGCACTTCTTGCAGGAGGTTGACAGTTGTAAATAGAAAGTTTAAATTCATGCAATGCTAAGCTTATGAGCAGTGAATTCTTAGCATCTTTTTCCAATCATCAAATAAGATTTTTTTCTGTCTTGTGGCGAGCTTTACAGGTGTTGCTAGGTAGATTCTGTTATTATTTCTAAAATGCCAAACCAATGCTTTAGTCCCCATGAATATCATTTGATATTAGGTGTCTTGCACTCTACAGCATAGTATTTTTGATATTTTGACATTTTCTGGAAAATGACTCATCCTGCACCAGGGGGCGTGTACTAATTTTGTGTCCAATGAAATGCTTACTCAAAACATTCAGTCCCTCCCTCTGTGTTTGTGCCTGTCAGTCTGGTAGCGTGGCAGCCTCCCTTGCTCCATTTTTTCAGGCAACATGTAAATATGCAGAAACAAACTGCTCTCATGGGAACTTTAAAGTGCTTCAGGACATAGATTAACTCTTTTGCTTCCGTTTTCCCGCTCATACAACAAACAGTATTACAATACCGTCAAACAAACTGAAGAGGAATCTCTCAGTGTCTGTGATTTGTATCTTCAGGTCATCTGGAGACATTTTTTTCTTTTTCTCCTCCTCGAGGTATTTGCTCAGGAAACTGAAGGCATCACGCATGCGGATGGTGCTGCTGAGATTCAGGCCCTCGCTGTACTGTCGGAGGTGCTCTGCGCAAACTCTCACTTTGTGATCTTCCTCTTTTTCAGCTGAAATGAATCGAGACATTGTTTTAGTTTCCTACAAAGCAGGGTGCTGTCATCCCCGAGAAAGAAAAAAAAGGGAGACAGAGGACAAAGATAAGCTTGCAGATTTGTGCTCACCTTTTCGTTCCTTTTGAACGACCCACTGTTCATAATTCTGGGAGCCGAGCTCACAGGTGGGGCTCAACTGGGCATGGGTATGAATAGCATTCATGATTTTCTTAATTACATCACCAAATGGATCCTGAAAAGCATATTTTGCCATGTTAAAACAACTTGATCACTGGACTGAAGTTAAAGTTTATAAACCAACATGCTATTGTGAATCCACCTCCTTTTAAAGAACTGTACCTCTTTTCTATCTTCAACAGTTACAATAATTTTCCTTGGTTCCCTCTTAAATTGCCCAAGGCTGCCTGTCATGATCCGGGATGCATCCAAGTTTGCACAAATCTAAGACAGATAAAAAACACAATTGTGCAGTATCAGCATTAAGCATTAAATCCAAAATCCTGATTTTAGTAGTAGATACCATTGCTCATTAATCCCTGTAGAGTTAAAACCACATTGCTGTTTTTATTATTATTATTTTTTCACTGCTTGTGGGAGTGGGAAACTTTATGGCTGCACTGTCTGCAGGAGCATTGTGGAACATTGGAAACAGCTTGGCTGTATGAGCAAGATCCTCAATGGCTTTGGCTGGAAGACTTACATGGACACATGGACACAATTAAAGCAGCAAGAAAATGAATTTATTACGAAGAATACTCTTCTTCTATGGATGTTACGTTCAAACTGTGCCAGTTTGGATATAATAATCAAAATACCTGAAGAGCACAGCCTGTGGTGCTGCTATAATAGACTGATTAGAGCTGACATTTTGTGCATATGTGCCAATGTGTGCCACCATTGTTGTCTTCACATGTGCAGACAGAAAGCTGAGAAGAGTATTTACGCGCAGTATGTGCTCCTCAGCTTTCTCCATTTTCGTGGCTCCCCCAACCCCCGGAGAAGCCGTCAGGCCCAGGATTTGAGGGAGGGGCGTGGGCGTCTTCTGATCCTTCTTGAGCTTTGTGTTCTTGAACTTTTGCTTCAGGTATCGCATCATTATGTGGTTGTAGACTCCTCCTTTCTGAGTATGGTGACACTCATCTATAACGATCAGCGTCAGATCTGCACGAGCAAAGGAGATAACACCATAAACATTAAATTACATTGCAGTATGATGAATGTCGCATAAAAGTGTGATCGATAAGTAATTCTGGTATCCAGTGATTTTTTTGGTGACGCTGTTGTTTAGTGGGATTGCTGCTTGCTTTGTTGAAACAACAGAGATGAAACAGTTCAAGCGTTTAAAAAGATTATAACCTGGCTTAACAAACCAGTGACAATTTAAAGTTGCATATTTATGTTTCCTAAATAAACAGAGGTGATTTCCTCCACAGATTATAGCATCTCTCTGTAATCTCTCTGTGGGAGATCCTCCCACACAAACCAGCACTTTTCTAGGAATTTGTGACGCAGCACTTTGAAACCACACAATAGCATTCGTTGGAAAACTGTCCGATTCAAAAATAACATGAGATAATGTGTGTTCTACAGAAGCGCAAGCAACGCGAGTTATAATTATTCGCATGTACAAGTTCAACCAGTGTGATAGAAATGTGTCTCTGGGGGAAAAGAGTATGCAGAGTGGCAGCTTGATGTATTGTTGGGTGATAGAAGCTCTCATGTGAATTTGATCAGCCACACACTGATGGCTTGAACAGACGTGTGGCCTGGAAACCGGGAGAAAAAAAAAAAAAAAGCTTTCAGGCGTTTCAACAAACAGCATATGTTCCACTGAGGTGGCTATTCCACCTTGGACTGGTGAGTGCCAAGAGGAGTGAGCAGCGGAGTCGGAAGACTTTGACAAGATCCTGTCAGGGGAGATGCTGCTCTGAGTCATCTGGGTGGCTTTCTATTCCAGAACCTGTCACTGTCACAGGTTTAATCCTGGACAGATTTTAGCTCAAGTTTTTGGTAACAAATGTTACGGCCTTGTTTGCTCTCTAAGGCATATCCCTCCCTAAAACATATCCCAAACATATCCCAAAGAAACGTTTATGTTGGTTTTACTTAAATTCACTAAAATTGTGTTGGTAAAATCATACCGCTTAGGTTCACCCCGTCATCCTCTTCTGAGTTAGATCTCTCCAAAAAGTTTTCCAGAATCTGGGCTGTGCAAATGATGATGTCATTTTTCTCCACAATCTCTGTGAAAGAGATTTTGAGCTGGGAGTCTCCGCTGACTCTCTCCACCCTGTATCTGCGCCTCAGAAAGGGCAAGAACTCTGTGGAGTAGTGCTGCTCCACAAGAGGAACCTGCAGGGCACCAGAGCACATTAAAGTTTCATTATGTCAACGCCAGCATGTACTTTGTTTCCATAGAGGTCCTGATGATTTATGGGTATGTTTGTTTGCATGCACATTAACGACACATCTAAATGTGTGCAGGCTGTTTAAACTTTGTTTAAGGCGCTGGTTCTAATTAGTTGTGGAGTTCATTGTTTACAAAGACAGTGGACACTCCCTTTTCTGCGAGGAAGAACAGTCTGCTTTTTTCAGTAACAAAGAATGAACCACTATAATGACTTTCACTCACACAGGGTAACTATTCCACAAGCTGTTTAAAAGAAAAAAAATGTTTTATTGCAGTTCAAACCAAATCCAAAATGGAGGTTTTCCCAGCTCAGAGTAGATCCCATTTGTGCCAAATAGTAAGTGCGTGAGGGAATATTTTAACATTATGGTAGTATGCCAGTTGTGGTAAGCTGACCTATATGTGCAAACTGACTGAATGTTTGATTTATGTCTTAAATGGACACAAGTAGGTTAATATAATAGTGCAAACACATAAGTGAGGGATCCCAGGCTTGGATTGTAGTACCTTGTTCACCAGGACGATCACTTTCCCTGATTTCCCCTGTGCCCTCCTGCTGTCCAGATGTTTTTTGGTAATATAAACGGCAACTCTGGTTTTACCGCTTCCTGTCGGGAGGCATATGATGATGTTTTTCCCCTCCAAGGCAGGTCTAGCGACGTCCATCTGATAATCCCGAAGAACAATTTCATCTCTTTCTGGGGTCCTGGCCGGTGCTACTAAGTCACTTCCTTCTGCAAGGCAGAGCAAAGGTTCAGCGAGACAAACAACTTCTGTCCGTGTCAGCAACCCACAATTACAGACATTACCAGCAGGAAGAGATTGTTAGTCATTGTTTTTGCTTTTGGGAGTATAATGGAATGTCTTCTCCTTAATGCTGCTTTTAAAAAGGCAAAATTCACAGATACAGTGCACCCCCATATTATGAAGAAAACACTGATCAGTTAGATTTTGTTTTTAAACCCCTGCACTCCATGAATTATGTTTTGTTTTCTTAACAAATGAGACAACCTAAAGAGTTAAAAGTCAGGCCAATATCTGCACCACATGGCATTGCTCAAGCACTAATAAATATGTAATCAGGCCCCATTTTCTCAAATTGCGATATTATGTCATTACATATCAGTTCAGTAATGAAGTGATGAACAATGGCAGTTTTCTGTTATTTTCCTCTGTGAAAGTACAGCAGATTTACTGTAATCCACTTTATCCAGCCTTTCTGTTGCTGGCAGGCAATGACTAATTTGCTCTGTCTAGGCATGGGATAATACACGACCAAAGCACCGTGCACAATGCCCTTGAACCCCCCTCTCTGCTTTTCTTTCCACACAACTCTGCTTTTCCCTGCAGGTATGAGTTAGAAACCACAGAAAGTTATTTTTTTCCCCCCTCAGTGCAGACAGCTTTTAATTTCCCTTCTCTGACGCCAGAGTTTAAAGTGTTGTTTCAAGCGGCTTCGTGTAAATACAAGTCTGTGCAGATCACAGTGATAAAGCTTCGATGACAATATGAAGTAAACACTGGTCTGTGTGGCCACCTTGACTTTTACCAGCAGTTCCCAGACAGCAGATGTATTAGAAAAGTTGAGAACTGCCTGAGTTTGGTGCAATTCCAATAAGAAAGTTCAGAAGCTACACAAATAATTTGTACACAAGACAAACTGAGTTAAATCCTACCTCCTCACACAAACTAAAAGATGATATTTTCTCATTTCAGACAATAGTTTCCACTGCTTTATTAGTGCACGTGCATCTCCGTTCGTGCCTCTTGCTGTGGCTCGATTACCACCTAGAACAACATTTTTATGACGTGAAAGCGGTTTCAGGAATGCACTTTTATGTGTGCACCGGCGATGACGTCGGGGCAGTCTTTGAAATAATCAGTCGGAATGTCTCAAAAGCTCAGAGGTGTAACTCGAATTAAAGTTCTTAGTTCACGTTTCGATACAATCTGCAAATATAAGAGTCAGCATGTGGTTTTCATTTGAACCCCTCGCTATGCTCTGTCCTCCCTGACCCCTATGTGGTTCATCATTGTACACACATGGAACTTATTCATTGGTGTAAAGCAGGGAGGACGGAGAAATGTTCCACAGTGTTGCAGCACACTTCCAGCTACAATCACTGTCTAATGTGCATTTCTGTCTTTCTAAGACTTGATTTGGGAGATTGTGCGGACTTGTGAATACTTGAATATCATCCACAGAGTGAGTGGGGGTGATTCAGTCCCACCTGGCTGCGAGCGCTCCGAGCTGTTTGGCAATTCGTTGCTTGAGTACAGGTCTGAAAAACAATAAAAAAAAAAAAAAATCACTTTCATCTCGGACCAGTATTGTTGTATGAAGAGTTTTAGATGTATATCTGTCTCTGACTGAGATTTCTGACGTGTCTTGAATACGAGGAATGTAAATCAAATTTCCTTTGTGCTCCTTTGAGTTTATATAGCATATGAAAATATTCCACTAGAAAACACCGTATGCACCGGTTGATCATATTGTTCCATATATGAATAAAGGGGCATTTTTAATCTCAAGTTTTGTCTGTAGTTAGAAAGTGAAAATGCCTATTTGACCCAATTTGCTGACAGCTGTTTTTACATGTTAACATATATGTAAGACCTGTGGTATCATCCTGAGGATCCTCGGATACGCTGACGTCCATGAACTCTACTGGACTCCCCCTTGTAGCAACTTCCGTTCCGGCTGGTGATTCTCTCACTGACGGTGATGGTTTCTCATTTGATCCTGATGGAAAATAACAAAAGTAAAACTGAATAACAACAAGCCAGACTACAGGAAGAAAGGAAAGTGAGGGTATTTTAGATTATTGCTGACAGCGGTGAAAGAAGTATTTTGATCCTTTACTTTAATAAAAGTTTATAGTATTGAGAGCAAAGGCATTAAAGTATTTGTTTGGTCCCTCTGACTGATATATTACTATACAGTGGCAAAGGAATCCTTCCTGCCTTTTGCAATAACACTGTAACATTGACAAACAAACAATTCTGCACTACTCTGTTACTACTTCACACGTCATATTACCATATTAACATTTTGCACAACTTGTACTACATACTGCCTCTATTTGTTCACATACTTACTGCACTCCATATACAATGGTACTAATCTCATCTAGTGTTTTGTGTTTTTATCTTGTATTTTCTTTATATATTATATTTGGTTTTATATTGTAAACATTAATCTATCATTCGATTGTTAATCCAGAAGAATCAGTGTGTAAGCATCATGCCACTGTTGTAGCTGGTGGTGGTGGAGCTAGTTGGAACTTACAGTTTTATGGACTGTAGACAAATCTGATATGGGCCTTGAGATGAAGGGTTTGTTTTCAGTCTTTGACTTTTTTTCTGACCATTTCTTGCTGAGATATGGGACCATTTGATCATAAGGAAACCACATGAGAAACATAACTCAGAGATATGTGAAATATGACCCTGTCCATGCTGTTTCTAAAAAGCCAATGTGTTGTAATTGTTATGTTGCATACTGTATGAAGCCTTTGTAAAAGTAACTTAAGCTGACCTGATAGCAATGAAATGTTGTTGTGAATAACAATAAAGATGAACTTCAGTAAACGTATAGTTTATGTCCACTGTTTGTTGGTAACACTGTAAATAGTCACCACCTAGATAATGATTGCTGCTGAAGGTGGAATAAAATCTTTCCATCTCACTCATCTCCTTCTGCTCAAAGTAACTGACATTTCCTGTAACTATAGAGGTTAGTCACCTGTTTTCTCACAGTCAGGTGATCCTCCAAGCAGGTGATAGAGGTCTGCGTGTTCAGTCTCACGCAGAATATCGCAAAATGTTGAGTACCATCCTGGTCGGCATCTCACAATTCTTCTTAGAAGTTCTCTGGCTCCCTTCCGTTGTCCTCCGTTTTCTATTTCAGCTTTAATCTAAAACATAATCACAGTCACTTTAGGGAATTTGTTGCACAGTGTTATTGTGCAAGCAGTGCACTTGGCTGCCATCTAGTGGCCAAAGATTGAAAACGCATGTATTTATTTTTTTAAAGCTGAATTGACAAAATAACAACAAGCAAAAGTAAAAAAAAAAAAATACATAGATCAAAATAAAAAACTGAAGCAATATAAGCAACATATCTTCTTTAATCTGAGGCTACATATCGTGATTTCTTCATGGAGACTCTCCAGCAGTGGGTGGATGTAACAGCTCTGTGTACTTACTCTGTCATTGTCAGCTTCAGTGAGGAGGCCTCTAGAGAAACACTCCGTAAGCACTTGATCTGTCTTCATGTCCAACAGGCTGGGAACCAGTATACCAATGAGCTGCACACAGCTATCATTCTCTGCCTCCACCTCCGGGTCGGGTAACTTAAGCTGCACCAAGTCCGCTGCATGCTCGCAGCCCGAATGCTTCAGCGCGTCAACAAAAGCCGTGAACCAGCCGGGAATGTGTGGCTCCTTAACCACTGCGTTTATGAGGGAATCCACGGCCGACGAGTTACCATCGTTTCGTAGTTTTTGTCTGACCCGGTCCTTCAACTCTTTTTCGATAAAATCGATGTGATCCAGAACCTGCTCCACATCAACATACTGTCTGAGCCTCGGTCTCAAGTGCTCAATGAGGTTTACACGGACTTCGTCGTTATCTGGATCCATTGCGACTCGATAAGACTGGAGACGAAGGTGGTTCCCGTGTAAATATCACCAGCACAAATGCTGATTCACTGAGTTCCCATAGTAAGGAAACTGAAACTGTTTCGCTTTCATTTCTCCGAAAGCGCCGACATTTAAAATAACCATTAGATGGCGCTGTTGGACCATTATAGTTGTTTTGTTTCTATAGAAACACTCATTTAACACTCACTTGCCAATTCACGAGGTACACATGAAAACGAATGAATTCTAATATAACAATCCTGCATTCAGTGAGCTTAATAAAGGTTATGGTGTTCTGTATTTGTTTAAAATAACTGTGGTGGTACATGTCTAAGTAACATCCACATGAAGTGTTTTCCAGCAGAACATTGGTCTGGTCATAATGTGGTCATAATGATATGCCTGATTGGTGTGTGTATATATATATATAATGTTAGTGGATTATAAGTAAGATGAACATCGCTGACAATAAACACATTTGAATCACTTTAAATACAGCTTGATAGTTTAATCCATAATAATACAGTACTATTATTATTATTCATCATCAGTTTATATAGTCAACCATTTACTCATTCTTTATTGGGTGAGTTTTTTTTTTTTTTTTTTACTTCATATCTGTAGCTTCTGCAATGCCACTAGATTTATTTCCATCCAGTGTTTAATTCATTTTTCACCAAGATCTTGTATTGATGATGGAGAGTCTGACCACTGCACAAAGCCTTCTCCAACACATCCCAGAGATTATCAAAAGGGTTAATGTCTGGACTCTGTGGTGACCAATCCATGTGTGAAAATGATGTCTCATGCTCCCTGAACCACTTTCACAACCTGAGCCTGATGACTCCTGGCATTGTCATCTTGGAATATGCCTGTGCCATCATTGACGAAACAATCCATTGATGGAATAACCTGGTCATTCAGTATATTCAGGTAGTCAGCTGACCTCATTCTTTGATCAACATAATGTTACTGAACCTGGACCTGAGCAACTCCAGCAACCCCAGATCATAGCACTGCCCCCACAGGCTTGTACAGTAGACATAGGCCTTAGATGTTTTCTCTGCTTTAACCCTTCTCAAACAAACTATCATCTTTCCCACAACCACAGGATGTGTCTTTTAACATGGTTATTTGAGAAATGAGAAGCTACTTATTGCATCAGTTGGGGTTAAATAACTTGTTGCCAGCTGAAAGATCATCACCCATGCACTGCACTGATTATCCAATAGGAGGCTTGTACCTATTTGCTTAGTTAAATCCAGGTGGCAACTTTTTTTTGGTCAGGCAGTGTTAAATTAACTCCAACAACTGCGTCACAACCAGCATCACAACTAAACTATACATAATACTACATAATAAAAAAGAAAATAAAGTTAGAAGAAGAACTGCTGCTGTAAGGACTGCGGCCCCTGGATAATTCACATGTTCAGCTTAATGGACTTTAAAAAAAAGGGACAGCCTGTGACACAACTACAACTGTGTGAATTCATTTATTGCTCCCACAGCTTCCAAACAAGCATATGCACTATTTTTTCTATAGAATGTTTCATATAATTTATTCAGTTAAAAAAAATACATATTTTATTACATCTGGCAATGTTACATGATCATTTTCTACAACGGTCTAACAACATTTTACTTTTAATGTACATTGCCAAAAAACAAACAAACAAAAAAAAAAACAGTATAGGGAAACAATGATTAATTGATTCATGGTTAGTTATACATAAAGATGCTGACTGACTTAGCATTTGGATTGGTTGTGTAGGCACGAGACCCTCTCTGGGGCCTGTTTATGCGCAAGTACTAACTTCCTTTGCATCGCACATTCCTCCCATCCCTCCTCCCCCAACACACCCTTTAACTACATCTGAAAAGAGACACGTATGCTGACATCATTTTATATTGACATGTGCTACTTTGGGCTCATAAGCAGTGCAAAACAGTAAATTTAAAGATATATAAAAAAACACATGCACTGCTTTGTAGAAATGCCTACATCATACCTGTTTGTCAGAGTCTTAGCTCTGGTATAACTGCAGACATTTCTCAGATCTGCTTGTTATATTGATATTTGCCCAGACAAGCATGTATGGTGTTATCCGTTGGCTTAACTTTATACAGTAGGTGCACATCAGTGACAGCAGTAATAATGCACATTGTTTAAAGAAGAAAATGTCAGTGTACTTGATACTGAAGTGTGTATTGCAGTGCAATTGTCCAGAAACCCTGAGTCACACTTCAGAGAAGACAGGCATACAACTTAGGGATAAGAAAACTGTTCACACGCCTTCGTGACAATGCTGTTTTACTCTAATAGCTGCAGAAACATGTATATTCCATTCATATGCAGGCTCAGACCAACTAAATGCAACCATATATGTATCCCGTGTATAAGCTTTAGACTGTTAACAGGCTCTAACATGAATGAAGAGGTTCAACTGTTGACGGTGTCCACGTGGCCAGCATCATGTGACATCTCCTGTCCCAGGGGAGGAAATTCACAGCATGTGTTTCCATCGCCTCGTCAGCACCTCTTTGTCAGGTGCTTTGCAATGATTTCATCAACTGGAGGAAGAATATCTGCGTCATCACTTTCCTGTTTAACAAAGTTGCTTCCTCACACTTAAGGTACTTCACACATGATATGCTAAGTGCAGAGCCCTGCTTTCGACTCACATCCTTGTTTCCAAGTGCGCCACACAGGTCAACTGCCTGAACAAACAAGTTTATGCTCACCAGTTGCCAGCCGCCATCCAATGGCCAACCTCCATCTTCAGTGCTTCCATCTTCTTGTTCCAGCTTCTTGCCTGTTACTCTGAGTGATCAATTGAGTTGCACTTTGGCAGTGAGTAATACAGTAGCTACTCCCAGTTGACACTCAGTGTTTGGAAAGATAACCTTTCACTCTTCAGACTACTGGCTTGAATGGGCTTGACAGAGCCCGGGGCAACTTCTTGTCGAAAGACATTTCAAGATCCTATCAATTGGTGGACAGGAATTTTTCTTGGCAGTGTGTTTTGTCCTGCACTCCCCAGATCAGTTATATTGAGTGTGACCTATGCTTGTGGCCTGCTACCTTTGTCTTTTGCTTTTTGCACAGGAGTGTTGGTAGTGGCGGTCTGGTGGCTTATGACTGTCACCTCGTCCATCCGCTGAACTGCTTTCCTCTTTTTTCTGGCCCACACTCTGGACTTCTAAGAGACTGCCCATGTTGTGTTGCTGCCACTCTCAACTTCCCATTTTGCCAGACCAGAAAGGATATGTTCTGGAGAGTCTGTCCTTGCTGTAAGTCCCTGTATGTTTTGGTGTGCCCTTGGATACTTGCCAAGCATTCTCAGCACCCACAGACCTCTCGACTCTGGGAATTGGGGAGCAGCTGGCTGGAGTCACGCTGTGGGCCGCTGTGCCTCCCGTTGTTTTCGGCCATGCTACGTCTGTTGCACAGACTGGCGAGTTCTGGTGGCCGTAGCCTGGTATCGGGGCGAGCCAACCTTTCCCTGGCTCTGCAGCTGACACCAGCAAGAAACCCATGTGATATCACTGGGACCTGTCTAGTGTGAGGTAGGTCAGTGAGCTGTTCTTGCTTAAGAGAGTAATGGTGGAGGTTGAAACACATCTCTCTGATTGTCAAGGTTGCCAGGCCTCTGTCGTGGGTTCAGGAATAATACTGGGGAATGTACATAGGATGGTTGCATTGGTGCTTGTGTCTGAATGGGCTGTGCACTGAGACAGATTTGATGACAGTAGGCCATGGGCTGACCGTGGCCTGGTGGCCCAGTCTGTTGTGACCAACTGTATGGGAACATGAAAAGCTGCAGCGGAGTCACAGGCAGAAATAGAGAGCCCATTAGAGTACAAAGCTGTGGTGAAGTTTGTGAGGTGTTGTAGTTCTAGTTTCATCGTAACCAAGTGGAGCCCTTTAACCAGCATCCTTGAGTGCTGTTCTGTATACAGGGGCAGTCTCCACTAGGTTGAACAGGCTTTATTGTGATTTGCTGGGCATCTGCATATAAATGTACGGTGTCGCAATGAATGACGATCAACCCTGTTCTGGTTTCATATTTCCCCTGCAAACAGTGTTTTCTATCCACATGCACATCGACAGAACATCTTATTTCTATTACCAAGCCACTGCAAATTAACAATACCGATGTCTGTGTCAGCATGCTGATAAAAAAACTGCTACTTAGTAATTACAGCAGTACAACCCCAATATTAAAATACTGTGCGGCTGAAGGGTTTACGACCTGGGAAACTCTGGGTCTGAGACAGGTCTGCGGAGTCCAGTGATGTTGAGGTTGGAGTCAGAAGGTGCTGGGGAGGAAGAGGAGGAGGAGGTGGAAGAGGTTTCGACTGAAAGGAGGATGAGTGTTGATTGTTGATTCCCGGGGGTCTGTTGCTGTCGCTGCTGTGGCTCTGAATGTCTCTGTACAAGAAATGCTGTAAGGCTGTCCTCGATGGGGGCATTCGCGGTGGCCAAGCTTGAGTCTTTGGATTCTTGAATGGCCTCCTCCGGTTTGTGGGTGGGGCCCTGATAGAAAATATTTTATAATTTAAAGAGCTTAGTTGCATGTGTTGAGATATCTGCATCCAGATAGTCAGTTAAGTATTTATTAAGATTAATTTTCAGTAAGGTGAGGCCTAAGCACCATGCGATGCAAAATGACCCAGCTTGCTATGAGAAATAATAAAAGGAAAACATTCTTACTTGTGTTCCTGTATGGGGAAAATACTGGCTTGTGGTCAGAGCAACTGGCTGGACCTTCACCGCAGGCCTGTGGTAGTCTGGACTGGCGGTCACAGTGCTGTAGGCGGGAGGTCCCAGAGTCGGTTGTCTCTGCAGCAGCTGCAGGATGGTCTGAATATCTGATATCAGCTGAGACTCCAGCCTAAAAAAAAGAACAGCAAGGTAAGTGTGACAAAAAAACAAAAAACAAACAACAGACACACAATGACAGACAAGAGGAGACGAAGACTTGATTCTGACAAGTGTGATTCTGGCTGAGTGTGATAATGCCTGAAAAGACACTCGGTTGTTCTTCAGCGAGCACTAGGTGGAGCTTCTGCTCTTTAACAGTGGACGAACGAAGTGATGGTAAAGGTGTGGAAGCACATTCTGTCAGAGTAGTAGACGAAAGACGCTGCTCCTTCTCGGAGTGTTAATGAGCCTTGTGTGGGAGGTGTGAATTCAGCGTTTACTGTGGAAATGACTGTATAATACGTGCTTGGTCAATCTAATTACGGCTAGATTTCATCCACGCTCTATATTTAGAGCATGAGGCAAACTGGGGTAATGCTGAATAAAGGTTTAATTACCTGCATCCCATTTAAACAACAGGCCATTGACAGTCTTTTTATGATATAGGTTATGGATGAGGAAGTAAAAGCAGTCACACACTGATCTTCAGAGCAGCGATATGACTTTTTTTCTGGGCTATTTATATGGATCTGTTGAACAGAACACTACACCAGAACGCTTCTTGTCATATTTTTTCAGACTAGTCAAAGCAACAGAAACACTAACAGAAAGGTGCTGCTCATGCTGCAGCCAGGAAGCATTAGGAGAAAAAAAAACAAGGTCAGATATAGTGCACTGGATAAAATGTCTTATTTGTGCTTAATAAAACGAGCTAGCCTGGTATTTTCAGGCACCCTGATGCTATCTCCTATTCTCTGTCACAATTCCAGCTAAAAATATCACCTGCTGTTCATTTGTGTGTCACTTTCAGGTGGCTGCCGGCTGCAGGTGTGTCGCTGAAAATGTGGCCAGTGTTCTGGCTAAAGGCAATAGCGAGAATAAATTGCGGGAATTTTGTAAAGGTTGTGCACTTACGTAGCTACTGCTTCAATCTGATCGTGTTGTTTGTTAAAAAGTATCCCACAACGCATAGGTCCGTTCATTGTAGGATGTTTCAGGCATACTTGGCTATCAGTCATCAGTGTTCTGAGTTCAACTTTGGAAAGCGGCGCAGACTTTTTGTACCAATTCATTCTCAAGTTTGATACGTTCCTGTTTCTATAGTTGTACAGTATATCCTGCTTCCAGTGCGGATCCAGCCTCCCACTCTTGAGTCCGACAGCAGTTTCTGCCAGCTAGTCGCCTTCCTCCACCTACTCATGTACATTCTGTGTAGCTTACTTTTTGGTTTTAGCAGTGTGGGAAGTGACAACTTAAAAAAAAAAAAAAAGAAACATAAAAGCACTCCATTATCATTAAGTGAAAGTAATGATAACAATTAAGTGAAAATTTACAGATAGGTAAATGAGAGCGTTTCCTGTTCCTTCCTCAGAATGCAACCAAACCCAGCAAATAAATAAATAAATGCCAGGTGGTCTAATTGCAGTTCTCACCACAGATTTTGTAGTATTTTGCAAAGACAGCTAAAGTGCATGCTCCTGTCACTGTACGCACACTGTAAACACGATGATGAACACATGCGGCACATTCTCTATGATTCTTCATATCTAACAGAATACAGATATTGCTACTCACACTAGGCATG
Organism: Planiliza haematocheilus; assembly: GCA_005024645.1. NCBI lineage: Eukaryota > Metazoa > Chordata > Actinopteri > Mugiliformes > Mugilidae > Planiliza > Planiliza haematocheilus. Next base: position 7,540,118 of record SRSE01000725.1, read on the forward strand.
AAGAAAAAGGCTGCACTTTAAGCCACCGTTGACTTTGGCACACCTAGCTGGTGTAATGTCAGACTTCAAGGCAGCAGCAGCAGCTATATGCGGGTTAGCCATCTGACATATAGCCGCTGCTGTTATGACAGTGAGTGAACAGAGGGGAGCCTTATATTTAAACTCAGCGTAGCCTCCTTGCGTTCACTTTCATCTAACTCCTAAAACTGGAAGCATTCCTCTCTGCCTAGCAGCTTCATATTCACATATTCTATATCTGCTTGTTTCAGGTCTCCTGTGAAGCAATATGTTGTTTATGCATTAACTAAATTGTTCAGTCATAAGACTCCATGCATTTTTTATAGCTCGACTGCAATATTTGAAATGCCTTGTGCATCATTTAAGATACATTATCTCTACTTTAAGCCTCTCATTTGTTAACTTTGGGAACTCTCCCAGAATCTGAGAATTTGTGAACCTGCAGAACTTCTTTTGCATGGTAAACAACCTGCACTGAGCCAGATATATGTGCATGTCTACATATTTATGGGGTCAACCCTGCTTTCTGGCTCTGTAGTAGTTTAAGACATAAACACACAATACATTCAAAACCCATTTAAAATAATAAAATAAATAAATAAAATGCAGCCATTGCACAACCATCTTCAGGAATAGAATGACGCTGATGATGATGAAGATTGGGTCAGGAGCAGAGTCAACAAAGTCATTTTCAGCTCTTTCAACCATGTCAGACATAAAATGAGTGGAAATGGAAATGTTGTAACACCATAATGTAAATGCAAAGTGCTACACTACAAAAAAGCTCTAAATAGCTTATTATTTTCTATATTGTGATGAATATATTTCAATGTGAGCATGTCCTTTCATAATCTGTTTCACTTACAGTTAGCCTGCACGTAGCCTGAGAGGCCATATAATCAGGTATTGCATTTAACCTTGTTTGACATTAGGAGCTTTGGGAAAGAAAAAAAAGAAAAAAAAAAAAGATCTCATTCATGGTTTATGATGGTAAAATGAAGATCAACCACATCTAAAAATACATACCTGTTTAAGTGCTCTTGAAGCTGACCTAAGCGTTGTTCCACCTCTCCGTACGTGATTTCGCTGGCAGAGTTATAGTCCTCTCTGAGGTCCTGGAACTGTGCTAACTCATCCAGGTAGTCTGCAGGTTTCTTACAGGCCCATTTATCACAGCACATATCTGGAGAACCAAGCCAACAGTTTACATCCCCACATGTGGGTCAGAACAACGTCATCACTAAACAAAACCCCCACTAAAATAGAATGCAATTAATCTCTACAGGAAAGCTGCGTGTTGGTTCTTTCTTGTAATCTATCAAGCCTTTGTACAGGGAGAGTTATTATCGCAGTGCTTTTCCAGTTGCAAACGAACCCTCTTGTTATCTCTGTTGAGCATGCGGCAGTAGCCAGCCTGCTGTCCAGTGATTGTGTGGAGACCCTCCTGTGGTTCTAAATGGAGAGATGGTTAATTCTGTGATTACACTATCTCACGCGGCGGTGTGTGCAAAGGGCTTTGTACTGACATGATGAGGCATATAGATTAAGTATACATTCAACTGGTCTGTTGTGTAGTGGTACTTAGCGGTTAGCGAGCTATGTCCACACACAATCCTGTTATTTCCAAATTAGGTGTTTACTTATGGTAAGTGGACATGGGGATGCATTTATTAGCGTATGCTATGTCTTTGAGCCACACTCTGAAGACTTAATCTGGAATTAGCACTTTCTGTAATTGCTTTTATTGGCCCAACTGAGGCTGCAGATCAATATCAGATCTCCCACATATTGAATCTCTTCTCTCCTGCATGTCTGCAGGAATTATAGTCACTTCTCTTTTGTATGAAATGGTCAGTTGGTTGGCCGGTATGAAATGTACTGTACTGTGGTGGGCACTGGAACATTTGACGCCATTAACTGCCATGTATTAATAAAAACTGCACTGTCCAAATACTGTATTATTGACATTTACAATAATTGGATGGTGGTTGTATTAAGTTACAAAGCTCTAATTCATCTTAGCCACAGCATTTTCATTGTCACCCTTTCCTCACCTTAATTTACTCCCAAGGTACATGCAACCTTTTGTCCCAAAAGCGTTTCAAGGAACTAAAAGGTTCCTTCAGAGAGCTGATTGTATGTATGTGTACGTCTGCAAACATCAGGCAGTACTGGTGTATAAAAAAAGTATTTTAAAAAATCTATTTTTTTTTGTTTTTTGTATTTGACAGTACAACAACCTACTCCACTCCAGTCCAACAGGTGGCAGTAATGCACGAGGCCATGCAACAACGATAATGGCAGGTCCTGGAACTGGTCCTTGGAGTATGTTAACTAATGCAGGAATTCTGCAGGCTTCTTAGCAGCCTTTTTATCACAGCACAGATCTGGAGAACCAAATATACACTTTACATCCTCACATGTGGGTCAGAGCATTACAATCATTAAACAAACCCCTAAACAAAAACCCTGACCCAAGCAAGGAGGAGATCCAAGTTGTGCTGCAGTTGATTGGGATATACTGCTTTGTAAAAGGGGTCATTGAGTAAAAGCTAGAAAAGGGACAAGCAGTTGTAGGAAAACACATAAAACACCCAAAACGACTGAAGTAGGTAAATGGATTTTCTTGCCGACACTATTGACTAAGAAGAAGTCATACACAAAATGTTGTGAGACCTTGACTAATCAGAAATGTTTAGTACTTTTGTCCTGTGCTTTTATAAAGTATCCCTAGAGAAGGGATTTTTTTTCAGATTAAAATAATTACCACGGCACTTAATTTAGACCCTGAGTACCACCATCCTTTACTCTCTGGGAAAATGTTCCTGCCGTGGAAATCCAACTCCTCATTAATTTCCATGGGACTGCCATATTTACGGGAACAGTATTTACTTTGTAATGGTTGAACTTGATGATAAAATAGTTAAAGCATTTCCAAGGTTGTGACATTCTGTCTCATAGTGTTACAATCTGCTGCACAGTACTTTGGCATAAGCTTAAAACTCTTAAGTCTATGCTCAAGCCAGCGGGCTGTGGCTGATTTTGAATCTTTTCCTTACATTATGCTGTTGTATTATACAGATCACAACCTCTCACTGTCTTCCCATTACTGTCTTTATGTTTTACTGTGTACCACCCACAAATGGAGTTAAAAAAAAGAAGAAAAAAGATTGTGTCCACATAAGACTTACAGTAACTCAATAGAACACAATCTATTACCTTCAAAAGATGGTCTTCTGTTTAAGTCCCCTCTGACAATAAGATTTGAGTCAAGGACTGGGACGTTGAGTGAAGAGGGACCCAAGACTACTGAACATCTCTTTAGGCATGAGTTGGACTCCCTCTCCCTTTGAACATCCTTAACCACTTCCTTGTTTTCCCCTGTAGAACGGCAATCAACAGGAGTCGGTGGAATAACACTGTACTCTATTCCACAGAGAGTAGATGTTCTCAGCGAGCACCACTCAATGAACAATAACAAAGAGCAAATTTGCAGCCACAAAGCATGCCGAACAAGGTTGTACCGAAGAATAGTCTCGACTGACCTTTAGATGGATCTGGCGTAAAGGAGATTCTCCTTTTTATGCTTTTGTTGCCCTCGTCATCTGAATCGCACCCTTGGAGACTGGGGGGCTGCAAAAACCCATTAACAAAAATATGTGAGTTCACAATTGCTATTAACCTGAATACGAAACCCCCATAAGATCACTGTAATATCCACCTTGGTAGACTCATCTCTGAGGTTGAAGGTAAGCTCCAGGTTGTTGAAGAAGTAGTCTGCAAACTCTGGGTACATGTCCAGCACCTCGAGCAGATCTTCTCTCTGAATGGTGCTCAGGTCACAGTAACTCAGAGCTCGCACGTCAGCATTGGACTTTCCAGGCTTGGCAAACACATGGATCATCTCTCCAAAAATGTCGTTCTTTCCTGGCAGTGACAAACACACACTGACGATGCATCATCTCAACTGGTAAACTGGCAATATGGACAAAAATGTTGACTTTACCTGCAGGGGCTTCTAAAAGTAGGTACGCCTATTATAGAGAGGAATTTGCGCTGTGTTTGCTGTGGGGACTTATCCCACTACTCCTCGACTTTCACTAAAGGGCAGCAGACATGTTTGTTTTCGTGGCTAACGAAAATCAATCAGCCACTCCACTCTGTCTAGATGTTCTGCCAAGGCCTGTGCATCAGTTGTCTTTTTATCTTTGATCCATTATTTATGCTGAGGAATAACTACTCACACAAAAGCAACTTTGAAGTGAAGGGAAAAGGGAGGGTTTGATTGCGACTGACACACTTTACTTCAAAGGAAATATTTGGGTTGATAATGGCTATCACATAATGAAGCAAACTTCCACAAAAGTCATAAAATCCGCCTTAGACTTGGCTTACAGGCTGGGGAAATAAGGGCCCATTTGTGGAAAGGTCTGGTTAAAAGGCCATCATGACAAATCCCTTTGTTGGTGTGGGGGTTCACTAAATGCCAGCAGTGTAAGCAGGGGTTCGGAGAAGGAGATATGATACGTTGGCTGCCAGTGTGCCTTTCACAGCATGCACCGGACACGTTTCTACCAAAGAGGAAGGCCCCACACAGAGCGATGTATTTCTCCTCTACATGCAACTCTCACCACAAGGATTTGGTTTGTCATTAGCGTAACAGACTAATTCCTCACCTGTGGAACAATGCTAGCAGCCTTGTTGGAGTCATCATCATTACAAGATAAAAATGACCCTGACTACTATCATGTCAGAGGCAGCTCATGAGGTGAGAACAGTCCCAGACTCCACAAACGAACAAGCAAAAATGCTGCTGATGGCGCAATCTGTTCTTATGAGTGGGCGCAGGCGTAAGGTGCGACTTTTCCACCTGGTTTGTAAATCATGTGTTTTGTGTGACGCAGCAACTTTTGCTGAGATTAAACCTCATTCTGTCAGGTGCAGCTTTGGATAGCATTCATCTCATGAATAATTGCAAAGTTAATACAGGCTCGGCCCATAGCACCTGGTTGCAGTTTCGCCATGAAGATAAAGAGAAATACTCATTATTCCAATAAGAGTAATAGTGTATTAGGTGTCATTATACCACATTTCTGAGGCAAAATACAAATTCAAACGTAGAGCAAGCAGTTGTTTCAGCCAGAGATGCATTTTTTCATAATGCCTATTTTGCTGCTTTAACTCATTTCCCAGTGCTGTCAAAAAGGTGGCAGCTATTTCGCAGTGTTCTTTGAAATTGCCGAACAACCTTTCACGGAGCCACTTAATGGAAATGTCAGCGTTTCAAACCTGTCACACAAACATGCTACCATACCTTCACAGAAAGGTGAAAACCCTGCATAAAGGAATAATGTGTTTTCTAATAAGTTATCTGGAATTTTGGAACACAGTTTTCCATATTTAATCCCTCACATGTCCAAAACCACCACGAAAAAATGTAAATCTTTAATAAACATTTGCTAATGCTGATGAGAATAATAAGACCCTGAATCCGCTTTCCTTTTGCAAAACGACATACAAAGGTTTTAAATTTCTCTAGTGCTGACTTTCAAAACACAATGAGGTGACATCTTCTGTGCAACAGGGAGGAGAGGTTGACTTTTACTGTTATCACTTATCTTGGTGGAGACGGAGGCTTGCAGAAGAGACTGCCACTACATCTACAATGCTAATGACAGTTTTTTCCAAAAAGGTCAAACAAAAGCAATCTATCCTGACACTAATGACTTTACTCTGTCGATAGCAATTTCAGCTTTCTCAAAAGATATAAATCACTGGCCCCCTCTCACAGGTCACTTATTCAAACATACCAGATTAACTAGAGAGTTTGCCTACGTTTCAACACAACAGTAACTAATAATGTGTTGTATTTACCCAGGATAGCTACCACAATGTCATCTTTCAAGATCTCAATTGATCCGCGGGACATGAAGTAGAGGGCGGTCAGCACGTCACCGCTATGGACCAGAGTGTCTCCAGGAGGCGCATGAGTGGTTCTGAAGCGCATGGCCAAGGCCCTCAAGCAGCCCTTGGTGGCCCCTTGGAAAGCTTTGCAGTCATCCAGAAGATTCTTATTAAGGTGAAGGCAGATATCTGCCTGCAGGCACTCAGGAAAACCTTTCAACACCTGTGACATGAAGAATGTTGTTGATTAAAATGCTCAAAATATTGGTTTGATATCCTCAAAGAGATGTATTTAGATAATTTTAGGGCCATTTTTGTCCATTTGGGCTAACTTTTCCTCTTCATCTGGCCATCATTTTGGCTGTTTGAAAGGTTGAAATTCAAAAACATCTAACCTAAAAGGAGAAAACAGAATACTGTGAATTGTTTTTTTACTACCCTCTTGATTCATTAAGAACAAAAATGTCCAAAAAAAAAGTAATAAAAACTGATTATTTTTTCCTGCATAAATCTCTTAAACCACTTTAGCACTTCACAAAACTACAAAAAATGTAATTATTTTGAGGAGTTTAACCCTTTAAATGCCTGTTTGATTACTTAAAGACACCTTTGTTTTTTACGACCCACCCTACCCCACAATTTTGTTTTTATTTTCCAAAAAAATAATTTTGGAGGAAAAATCAGTCTTGAATATGTGAATATAAATATACCAAAATTATCTAAAATATTGATTTGCATGCAATATTAGTTTTTGTGTATCATCAGATTTAAAATTCAGTATCCTCTTGACTCATTAGCAAACAAAAATGTCTCATTGACTCCCACTGCCATGACACAATATAATCATTCATTGTGCAATATTTCAACATTTTTTTTTTTTTTTTAGAAAAATAGTTTATAAATTAAGAGATTTATGCAGAAAAAAGGCAGACACTTATGTTTTTTGACTAATGACTAAGAGATATAAACGGAATCAGAATTTTTTGCTGATACTGTTGGGTACAGTGAGGTCCAAAACACAGTCATAATCAAAATTCCTGTTGTCATGTAAAACTGAAAATAATAATCCGAGTGGTTTAGAAACATTTAAAACACAAGAGGAAAAGTAAAAAAGAAAAAGAAAAAAGAAGAAGAAATATTTCAGATTTCGTGCTCTTTCTAGGTCAGCAGTCAACCTGAAAGCAACACCATGGCATAGACCATGTTAACTCCTTTCCTCAGAAGGTGAGGTTCTCATGAGTCGCGTCCCTCGACTGATGCGGCTTTCAGATAACGCTCAGGTCGATCTTATATCCTTATCAGAGGCTGGTTCAAGTTTGCAGCCATTGTTCACCTCTCATTAAAACAACCATGCCTCGAGTTTCCAGCCAAACATTGCTTTCTAAGTGGCACTGTCACAGTGTATGTGTGTGTGTGTTCACATCTTTAATCCACTTCTCAGAAGGCCAAAGGCTTTTCACAGTAAAAGACTGGAAAAAGTACTATTTAATGAAGAGTAGCTGTGAGTCTTTTGGCAACAAGAATGAGGTCTGCCATATGTGAACTTGTCCATGTTGGCTTAAGTGTTTTTTTAATTTTTTTAATCTCCCCTACTTATGCTGAAACAATTATATACGTTATTAAAATGGAAATTAGTGCATAATATAACTTATTATTCACAATGTATGCACAGGTTCTACTTGGTGTCTTGTTGAACAGGAAACAAAGAAATAAAAAACACATCCACACTTTGAAAGGAAAGTCTGTATCAGTTATGTAAAAAAAAGTTATGTAAAAAGATTATCTTTACATAACTTTCTCAAGGAGAAAAACTATATTTTTATTATTAACCACACACAGTGATGATAGCTTCATAATATTACTTCACTCCTTTATAAATTATGTCTAATATTATGCAGTTATATCACCTATATATTATTCGGGTATGTATTTATGAGGAGTTAATGGAAAAGTCATACTTAAAACATATGCCATGTTGGGCTTTTGTCTTACATAATAATAATTCTTATGGAATACAGTGTATGTAGGAAATCAAATTAGCCACGTTTTATATACTTACTGTATGAATATTGATTAAAATAATATGGCTAAAATGTACTTGTATGCAGTATCAAACTAACAGTAATGCTACCAGTGACACTGACTGCATAACAGGTTTAAACAGTGCTGAAACAGTGACCCATTTAACCGTGAAAATATAAAGAAATGATAATATGTACCTCCTGCTCTTACCAATTGAAGAGATGTTAATCCAGACGGAAAGCAGACAAGAGACAGAAAGCTCTATTTAGAACGTTGCATAAACGTTATTACCATCATCATTCAGTGCACTCGGTCATTTTCCGGCTACATGTGTTGATTTCTGTTATTTACCGTGTTCATATCAATGCCATTAGTGTAGGTCCATGAGTGCTGGAAATACTCCTCCAGCCTCTGCCTCAGCGGGTTGGGAATCTGGTGAAAGCGAATGAACTCCTTGACCCGTAACATTTGAGCGTGATAGCGGGCCGTACCCGAGTACAACCTCTGGATGATGGCAGAGACGTTTCCGAAGATGCTGGCGTACATGAGGGCTGAAACGAAGACAGTGATCAGTCAGGGTGAGTTATTACCCACAGACAGCTTTGTATGGTTATTGCTCCCACCCACAGAGATGCACTATAAACTTGACTGAATATGAGCAAATGTTGCCACAAACACAGGCAGTCGGCCGCTTCAGTGCCACATAAGAACGAGAATAAATTGAAAATACATCCTGCAAACGGAGCGTAACATACTCACAGCCAATCAACATGACACATATGGAAAAGATCTTCTCTGAGTTGGTGTTTGGGGAAACGTTTCCAAAGCCCACGCTGGTCAGACTGCTGAAGGTGAAGTAAAGTGCTGTGACATACTTGTCCTTGATAGAGGGGCCGGAGCCAGGATCGCTGTAGTTGTACCGCTTCCCTATGGACACGCCCAGATTGTCTAGCCAGCCAATCTTGTGCTCCAAGTAGGGCTTCTCCACGTTGCCGATGGCGTACCATATACAGGCTAACCAGTGGGCAATTAGGGCAAAGATGCACATGAGCAGCATTAGGACTGCAGCTCCGTATTCAGAGTAGCGGTCCAGCTTCCTGGCTACGCGGACCAATCGCAGGAGCCTAGCTGTCTTCAACAGGCCAATCAGAGTGGTGGTCTGAACAAAACGTACAGGAAGGAAGTTTATTAGTAACAACAGTAGACATAACAGCAATGAAGTAAATTTACTTGAGTATTATTTTTGGGGGATACTTTTACTCCAATACATTTGAAGGACAAATATTGTACTTTTTAAAACACTACATTTCTGCTGATGCTCTCGTTACTCGCTACTTTTGAGCTTACATCGGCTGATTATTTATTTTATTTTATTTTATTCTATTTTATTTTCAAAATTCTGAGAAACTGTTTCTGCTGATTTGCTGAATCGCTACGTCATGCCATACAATCCATACAAATCAGGAAGAAACTGGAGAAACACCTGGAATAACGCCCACCGAGCACCCGTAGCCTCATCTCAAACCCATGTTTGAGATTTTTGCCACAAAAACTGATTTGTTTCAGTTTAAATGTTTGTTGTGCTTAAGGAAAACAAATTATATCACGGCCTACAAGAACTTGTCTTCCAACATGAAAAAGCACGTGCGGTATGTAAAGTAGCTACTGACGTTAGCTAGCTTAATGTTTGTTAAATTGCTGATGAACATTTTAAACCTATTTGTATGAGCTTGTGGAGAGAGAGAGGCTGTGGATTGTAGAGTGGATTGTATAATGACAATAAAGCGACTTTACTTTCCTGTATTTCCTGAAATACTTAAGTATTTTTTTAAGCAAATACTTTAGTACTTTACTTAAGTACATTTTTGACTAAGCTACTTTTACCTGTATTGGAGTAATATTTGACAAGGAGTATCTGTACTTTTACTCAAGTAGTGAAGGTGTGTACTCTGTCCACCTCTGGTGCTAAGCATCTCCTAAACATGCCTGAAAGTTCTTTTATAGTCTGCTTTAGAGATAAAAGCCACAGCCATTTTGCCTGTTTTCTTTTCATTGTCAACGCAGCTAAAGCTCTGACAAATCTATAGTCACTTCACAAACTAAGGCTGTATCCTTAACTGAGAAAATAAGCCAACTCCCCTGATTATTTGGTCGGCAACAAATTAAAGAAGTGAAGGCCTCATTTATTCAACCCCAAACTGAGGCTAACACTCTCTTGATGGCTCTCTGCAAGTCGTGTAGCTGCTTTTTATTTCATCAAGAAATGTTTTACCCACAGTAAAACTCTGAATGCTTGATATAAAATCTCCTTCCCGTTCAGTTAACATCATGATAATTTAATAGTAATGCTTTAATCGCAGCCTCCTCAAGGAAAATGAAAGATAACATCTGTTGTTTTTTTCATGTCTATCCTCGTGTGAAAATTGTAGTTTTGTTAGATTTTAAATGAATGTTAAATCGAGTCAAATTCAAATCTCAAATGCAGGCAATCACGTTGCACGGCTTCTCAGCAATATAACCCCCTCTCCTCTCTCCTCCTCCGTTCTCTAATGAGAACAGCACTTAAGGGTTCAAGTTGGGCCAGCACGCTCAACTTCCTTTCCACAACATCCACAGTGAAACAGCTTGAAGTTAATCTTTGGCATTTCTATTTCTCTAATAGTTATCATTCACAAAACGCTGCACGGTGCCAGTTTTGCTGAATGCATTTCACATTGTGTTCAGTCTTTCGGGGCCGACTGAGCTGTTCTAAATGCAGCAAGATACTGAGATCCGTTCCACGTATAGCCCCTTCTTTAATCAAAAGGTTTACTTCAGCGCTGTAGGTTAAAATCATCTTATTGAGCTGCTAAATGAATGAGCCTTGTGAAAACCATCTGCCATCGCCTCAGATGGGTTTATTTTCTGAATGAAAATGCAGTTTATGGGGGACTTTATGTGTTCTGTCTTCAACACCAAGTTGGAAAGATAAAAATAGAAGTCATGTATTGACATGTCATCAAAGAGGAAAGACTGGTGTTTCCTCTTGCAATGGAAAATCAAGTTAAAAACCGTCACATAGCCACTGCGAGGCATAATGCTCTGCAAATTTGCTTTGATTGTTTCTGCCTTGTGAGAGACACAGATGTCCATTTTCCTTTCTGATTTGTTGTCATTCACTGAACTGATTCAGCAGCAGCAGCAGTGATGGAAAAGATGATTATGGTTTATAATCAGGAGCTTTTCTGGTGTAATGGAGTGCCTACAAAGCACGATAAAGCCCTGAAGTGGATCCAGAGCCTTAGGGGACATATCCTACCAACAAACAAGCCAGCAGGCCTGGCAGCCAGCCTACCAATGGCCATCTCACATCTGCATGTAAGCTGTGCACACAGTCCCGTTGGCCTGCTCCTCACATAAATGCATCATTGATTGCCATTTGGTAAGCCATTAATCCGTGTAAATGGATTCTAGAATGAAGACCATTCAAAAAAAAAGAAGAAGAAGAAAGAAAAAAACAAAAAAAAAACATGCAATTTAAAGTAATCCTTTCGGAGCCGAGACAGAAAGATTCAGGCTGTAAGTGGTGGCCCTGGGGTGCTAGTCTGAACTTAGAAAATGGATCACAGTGCGAGCACAACTGGATGGGCAGTAAAGCTCCCTGGGAAAAAAATACTTAGAAATACATATGTGTTGAAGATAACATACCTCATCGGATCCTGAGCCAAAGATGAGAAGGTCAAAAGGAATCGCCGCTACCATGTCTATAAGAAACCACCCTTTAAAGTAATGGATCGCTATCTTAGCAGGATCGCTGACCACTTCCTCATTCTGGTTGACGTAGGTGGTCCTGAAGTTTATGAGGATATCGATGATGAACATGATGTCCACCATTAAATCCACCACATTGAGGGGGCTGCAGGAGTATCCGCATTCACGCCTCTTCTGCTCCTCTTGGTCGTTGAGAAGGAAGGCAGCGGAGTAGGGAGTCAGGATTGCTGTGTAGATGACCAGCAGCAGGATTAGCCAGTCCCACACTGCTTTGAAGGGGCTATAGTGGAGGATGGTGAACTTGTCAATGCGGGCAGTCTGGAATTTGTACTCTGGGAGCACATCGGCACCCAGTGACAGGACCTGGAACAAAGAGTCAACAAGTCCTGATTACGCCACTCCAATCACATTTCACTCAAAGGGTAGTGCCACTGTGAATTTGTTTTCAACCTCTAATCATGATACTGTGTTACACAAATGTCTAATACAGTGCAGGGAAGTCGTGTCTGCTACATCTTAATGTTATGCACAAACACTTTCAAAGTCTTTCTAAATGTCTGCTCTACACGCAGTATGTGGATGAACAAGAAAGAAAACTGCCACTGACTGCTTAATGGCGGGATACAACCTTGAGGCAGTATTTCTACTTTCGGTATGAAAACAGTCATTATGACGGTTATCCTCCTGACATCTTGGTTAAAGCCTGTCTCAAGTTTCTTTTATCAGCTCTCAGACTTCAGTGACTGACCTGACAGCAGCTGTGACACCCGCAGTGTCCTCTGCAGTCAAACTGTGTTAGGTAAAGACATCTATTCGAATAATTGGCAATGTCCTGGCACCACCATGTATAATGTGATAGCCGCTGACTTGATTGCCAGAGCCATATTGCATTACCCCTGGAAAAGCATTTCACTGTGCAGACGATAAGATTTGAGAAAAAGCTGTGTAATTGCGTACTGAGAGATATTGTTTTTAAATAAATTTCTGGTCGAGAAACAATTGTTCTTATTTCTTCACATACAGGAATTGTGGCTTGATGGTAAATTATTCAGCATGCTCAGTAAGGCCAAGTCATCGCCTGTTTTTGACTTAATAACCTGTGGCAGACAAAGAGACGGGGCTTTCTCATGGCACAAAACTGTGTAGGAGTGAGGATGAGGGCAATGGGTCTTTCTTATTCTTTCCAGCACATCTCCCTCTCTTCAACACATGAATTATAGATTTCCCCAAGCCAGCAGTCAGGAAGTAAGATGCAGCCTTCACATCTCAGCGGTGTCTAACTCCAAACTAAAGCCAGCAGGGACGGAGAGCATTTAATCACGATGATGGTTCGTCTTCATTTATGAATGAGGAAGCCGTGTTGAAAGAAGTTTAAATACAAGGCTTCTGAGCGTGCCTTTGCTTAGGTTGTTGCTAACATCACCTGGAGGTCCTAGCAGCAATGCTTTGCTGTACCAGTTTGCACATTTGCAAAAAAAACATTTTCCTATTTGTCAGAATAATTAGAATACCATAAAGTGGTAAGCCTCATTAGTCCAAAAGCTGAAATTCTGATGGATACTGGCACATGTTGCTGCCCCTCTCGTGTTGGCGTCAGCTGTGCTGCTATTCTTGTCAAAAGGGGATTCTGCCACAGTATAGCTCTTGTTTACCATTTGACAGGAAGCACTGGACCTGCTGTACTTGGCAAAAAGCTGAATCCCTGATGTCTGCTGACGTTATGAACCTGCACCTTTGAATGGAAAAACGAGGAATCACGGGAACTTACTTCCTCGCGTTCAGAAACAATTACCCGCACTGATGTTGATGTGATTTTTCCCACTGTCTTTGCCAGTTGTCACGCCCCTCTGCACCCTTACTAGCCTTGCAGCGGCCGTGCAAGTGTCTTGGGCTTAATTACCTTAACCAGCCACACCTGAATAGGACCTTGTTGAAGAGGCCTTGGAGACCACTTTACAGTTAGAGAAGCTCACCATGTCACACCAGTCCCCTCTTTGTTTCCTTTTTTGTGAAATAAACCTTTATTTGCATGTCTTTATGTGTCTCCACTTTATATCATGGCACTCAAGCCGTGTCGTAACACCAGTCATATGCCTTGTTTTTAACTATTATGCTAATTTCCAACTCGCTATTATCATCCCGGGACTTTGCTGGGGTAGCTTTCAGTCATTCATTTATCTTATGTCGGCCCATTATGCAGACCCTCGGCTCATCCTTTGCCTGAAACAAGTTGTTTAGTTCCCGCCTCTTTAAGCCGTCCCTCCCTAAAAGCCTGCTTTTCTCTGGAGTGGCGATTTTAAACACTGCTGAAGGGGGAAGTGCTCGAGAGCTGCACCATCTGCACTTCACGATCATGCAATTGAGAGTATTCAGAGCTGTCTGCAGCCCGGGCCTTTACTTTTATGTATGTTAACCTCGTGATTCTGTCATTTTGTTTCACATATCAAGCAATCCCTCAATCCACCAAATCAATAACTACATTAGAAGTCACATGTTCTATGACAAGGAAAATATCCACTTTGCAACACGGCAAATTGTGATATTTTAACCCTCGGTGTACTGATGGTGGCTAAAAAATGTGGCTCTGTTTCACAATGTAGCCTTGTGCAGTAACGTCAGTATCGAACAAAGTCGAACTTTCCAACTCACCTGTGTGACTTTTTCGGTGACATTGTGAGTTCTCTCTTTGACCTTTGGTGCTATGATGGGTTTCTCAGATGTGGGTGGTGAATGAGTCTTCTTGTCAGCCCCCTCAGTGAAGGTGAGTGCAATCAGAGGGATCTTGTTGATAGTGCTGTACTTGTTGATGTTGGAATCAGAGGTAGACCCAAGCAGGCTGGACTTCAAGTGGTTGAACGGGCCTAGTGATTCAGACCAAAAAACAATTTCATCAGCACAGATGGATAGACGGAGTGGGTATTTTCTTAATTATAATTTTTAATGTTTAAGCACAATTATGTATGTACATATGTAATTATGTGCATTTCCATCTAAGTCTTGTAGTAACATAATGATGAAACAATACTTATTTCAAGTATTAGGAAAATATAAAGGGAAAACGCAGATCAAACAAAAAATGCACAAAACACAGCTTGCTTGTGTCGCTGGAAACTGATGTTGACTGTGAAGTAGGACAAATTAGTGACTCAGATGAAACAAAATAATTTAGAAACACAGAACTAAAAGTTTTGACCTGCAGCGTTCTGCTCTTTTCATCACAGTTACACATGCACAGACCCAAATGGAAAGTATTAACAGAACGGTGGACTGGAGGAAACACTGTTAAAGTCATTTCACAGGAAAATTCATGCATGGCAACACAGAGCTTCAGAACAAAATAAAATTATGTTGGTTTATGGCTACTTATGCAAATGCTTAGGATTTTGTCACACGCACACACTGTATGCTCAGGTTTGAACCACAGCTAGTCGGCAGAGCTACTTTGGTATCAGATAATGCAAGCATTAGTTCGTGCAAGTTAATTTAAAGGTAATGCGTTTTATGAGAGCAGATGGGATAACTATCTGTGCATTGTATGTTTTTATAGGGTAGTATGCAAGTATGCAATCGGTTCAATAATTAAATGCAGTAAGCTCACTCAACTTATCCAACAGGAGTGGATATGTGAGAAGCATTAATGCTGACTGCATTGCTTGGAAGTCATGCTCTGAAACAGCACTGAGCAATGGAACACATGATTACCTCTGACATAGCTACCATTGTCTAAAGGCGGCGTTTAGAGGGCAGAGTAAATAAAGAAGAAACATTTTAATAAACCTATTTAGGAAAAGATAACAAGATAAATGACTGTATTAGGTACAAGGCACACATGAAGCAAAAGAAATGTGTCTCTTTAACAAAGGTCTGAAATCAGCATACATTACTTTGTAGATCCTTGGGCTTTTAGGTAACACTCAATCATAATGTGTTGCCTGTGCCAATATGGTAACATGCACTGGTCTTAGCTAAGCACATTTTACAGTACATACCTTCACTTGTATGGCGATCCCTGAATATGCTTTTGGAATTGGAGCTATAGCCCTCAATTTCATGGACGGATGAGCTCTCCTCATGCTGTTGATGCTGCCTCTGGGGAAGGTGTTGGACAGGGAGGTAGAGGACTGTTGTGGCTCTGTCTGGTACAGCTTCTCCCAAGGGAGTTTAGGGGATGAATGGTCAACTGGTTCAGGGCCGATGCTGGCCTGGGAACAGTGGCGGCTCGAGCCTATGAGGGCATGCGTGTCATTGGCCTCGGTGGGACTGCAAATGCTCTTGGTGGGTGAGGGGAAGCTTTCCAGGGCCACTGAGTCCTCACCGTCTTTGGGTGAGTCCACCATCACAGCATCTGGGTCCTCTTGCGGAAGAGATTGCTTGTTGGTATTCATTAGGCTCAAAGCGGCCTGGCGGAAGCGGAAGAATCTGCTTCCCCCTAAAAATTCAAGAGGAATTAAGGGAGGCCTTGTTAAGTTTCCAGTGTACTGAAATATGCAGCCCCCCACCCCCCAATAATTCTCTTATATAAAGAACAATTACAGTAAATTCATGGTTGAATAACAGCCTTCTCAGCCTGAACAACATATCAGGTAAAGTGGAAAATCTAAATCCCAGAAGAAGGTATAAAAATACACAAAACCCTATTCGGCAATTCAAAGTTCATGACAGTGCAGTTGAGAGGCACAATCCAAAATTGCCAGCTTCCCCCACTCACTGACAAAAGTCTAAGTAATAAGCAATAAGAGCTACATGGAATGTCAACACTGAGAGGAGCAGGCACTGAAATCTTCCTAAATGAACGTGTCCACATGTTAACAGAACATGTGCATACTGCACAGAAGAAGGCAGTGGAAGTGATTTTGTTTGACCATGCTGCTGCATATTTTCCTTCAGTGCCCAAACACATGAGAAGAAGCAACATAAAAACAAAAGTGTACTGTACATAATTTAATAGAGACAATATCACATTTTTTTGTTTTAACAGTTAACACCGCAGCACATGGCGAAGACGTTTTAGGACAGAGTGAAAGTTTCGACTCGTTAACAATGGAGGGAGGGTGAAAGCGAATCCTGTCCCACTCGTGAGGCGCCCATCCTTCAGCACCCTCCTTACATAACATCGCTGCCATCTGTTTCCATGCCCTGGCCAAATGTGCTGATGTTACAACTACAGTCACTCACAATGGAGGCATGACACTCAACAAGTCTCCTGGAGAGGAACCTAATGACATCGTGAGCCGGGAGATGTGCACAACCATCCTGCCTCTGCTGTCATCTGGACGGAGGACTCTTGTACTTGTATAAAGTAATACCTATATTTTATTTATTAAAACCCTGTCCTTAGTCTTTTCCTTACGAATGTCACCTACACTTTGGCGATACCACTTTCTAATGATAGTTAATAGCCAATTTATTTTTTTAGCTACACTAACAGGAAGGCCTTCAAAACTAGAACATCACTCTGTTGGTGCATCAGTTGATAAGAGAGTGAAAAGTTTTTGGAAGGATGATATTAAAATATATGTTAATATTCATGGTGTCCATTGACACCATGAATTTAAACTGATAAAACAATATTGAGATAAAACATCCCTATTTAAACGTTTTAAATCTACCAAAACAATGTTGCTTTTATCATTCAAAAAATAATTTAGGTATTACCTGTACTGCAATCTTTACAAAACTAAAATTGCACATCAAATATAAAAAAGAGAGATATAATGGTTGTCTGGAGAACCAGATTGGTGGTTATAAAGCAACATCTATCCATTATGTGACACACTCAGAGTGTAGAGTCTGAATGAATCACTGAATTGATATATTTTAAACATCCCTCCTCAATACAATGTTCTGAAACATTTATTTTCCGAAAAGCTCCTCATTTATTATTTATAAGTCGATTTGGTGCACATTAAGCACCCATCAGCCTTAATGGAGACACTGACCTTCCGTGTTCTCCTCCGCGTTCTGAACATTTTCTGTAATCGTGTTTGGGTTTCCTGACGTTACCCGTCTTATTCTGAAACAGTCCCTAGCCCTGTGATTAACCCTCGTTAGTTTTACCCCATGAGTTCCATGTATACCTATATATGATGCTGTCTTTCCTAAGTCCTCGGCTGTCCTGTCTTTTCAATTTCCTGACTGATTCCTAGTTATTTCCTGGTTTCTTGTATTTTCGGACTTTTCTTCATCATGCTGTGTACCTTAGTGTGTCTTGCAGTTTGGTGCTCCCTTTCCCTGCTGCATCTTGACATCAAATCAAACTACCCAAATGAATATTTTTGCTGTATGTTCTTGGCAGGCAATCAACAGGCATATTTAGATCACAGGCATTTGTGTGATCCAAGTATAATAGACTCAGACTAGAGGCACAAACACCCATATATAAATATGCAGATGACACTCTTATTTATATAACTTGTAATTTTTTTAGATGTGCCACAATATAATATATAAAAATATGCACTTTCAAAATAACCCAAAATATTGTGGTTTTTTTTTTTCAATACAAAGATACAAGTGGCTATTATACCTTTATTTTGACCGTCTCTTATTGCTCCGAGGAGATGGCTTTCCCAGAAATCAACACATTTACTGTTTTATTACGCTGATGTGTCTTTTTGTTCTTGCTTGAAGTGGATTGCAGAGCATTACTGTTGTGATCATATTTGGTTTTATGGCCGTAGTGGTGAAATGAGTTTAAAACACAATGCGGTGTTGTGTTCATAAGGCAATCCCCACAGTTTTATTCATAGAACGTCTTCGTTATTAAATCTACTCCGTCCCTCTCCTTCGTGTTTTGCTCTGGTCCTTTCGGCGAAAGTGCTCCTTGAAAACCTTGCCAGCAGCTCACAGTGCCGCCTTGACATCTCTTCCGAGGTGATTTCGAACTAATTTACACCTTCGTTCAAGGCACCGGAGTGACTCGCACATACTGTCCATGTCATGTGATCTTAACGACTCATGTTTGGCCGTAACATTTCTCATGGGTGTGGACCAGAGCAGCTTACCTACCAGATACTCCCCAATAGCCAACATACTGATTAAATATCTTGGTTCACTGAGGGTATGTCTTCCAGGACCGAAATAGAAACTCCAGCTGCCCACGATTCAGCACTTCTTCTACTGTAAATGCCCTATTAGTGTAACTTACTACCTGGATGACAGATAATATCTCGCAAGGGAGGCTGATTTCTTAAAATACAGTAGATATGTCAGCCTATCCTCCCGAAAATACTTCAGCCTTGTTAGTGGGATGCTTTGCGGCCGAGTTAGAATGGGCAATAGGATGAGAATCAGCCCCAATCAATCCACCGTACTCTGCTGGAAAACACTGGATTGTGCCCACTGAGCAGTGAATGAGTTACTGCTCTGGGCAAAGGAGCATTTCAAGGTCTCCTTCCCAAGAATATGAAAGATACAGAGCATGGCATCGACAGGAAAATTAATGCAGCACTGGCAGTAACAACTGGATTGTTAGGGGTAAAAGAAAAGATCTCTCCGAACAGATCTTGTTGATAATATTGCAGAGAATGAGACTGTGGAAGGATGATGGACATGGTGAAAAAACTGGACAAGCTTGAACATGTCGGGGAAGGACGGGGAAGGAACGTTTTAGGAAACCTTTGATACAGATGCAAATCAGATTTCTGTATGTAGTCTTCATTTTAGATTTTTTTCTCAATTGGAAGGATAGATTTTGGCATGCTGTAACCTCATCACTGGATGCCACTAAATCCTGCGCATTGGCCCTTTGACCCATGCTGGCTTAGTCACTTACGATAATTTTGGTTTTGCACAAACGTAATTCCATTATTTACTCATTTAATTTAACAATGGATTGTAAAAAGATGTCTCAGTGTGCGCTGTGTATCTCGCTGTTGAATAATCTGGCACAATTGTCTCTGGTTTCATGCCCCGAAGGTATGCTGAATTTAGTAAACAGTGTGTCTAGGTGGCAGCTTGGGGGAAAAGGGATTACTCTCTGCAAGGCTCAGTATTGTGCTAGTTGACACCTGCCGGCTTACGTGTAACCTGCTGTCAACAGCGGATCGTAATTAGCTCCCCTATCCAAAAATCAGGTTTCAGAACCAGCTACACTAAAACACACAGCCATGCTATATGAATATGTTCTCCCTCCTCACTGAAAAAACCCCCAAGTATTTAGGGATATTTAAGACATGTCACTGAGACAATTCTGTCGCTCTTGTCGCCTTAAAGGTCTGATAATCTGAAAGAAATTACATTTATAAGAGTGATGCCTCAATCTTATTATAATATGAAGACTATAGATGTCTTGAGAAATGTCAATATACAATCTTGCACAAAATGTCCCAACAGAATGCAGCTTTGAAATAAATCAAATGCATCCGTCCTTGAATGTCATTCAAAAGAAGTACGGCATAAAATTCAATTTTAAGGACCTGTTGTGACTAAAGGATTACTCCAATAAAATGTTCTGGTCATATGTTAAGTGTTCTGTGTGCATGCCGACAGGTTCGTCTCTTTGATTCTTTTAATCTTAAGTCACATCATATGTCGATCTGTCTCATTTACCCAAGGGTTCCTTTGCTGAAGCAACGTCACAAGCAATCAACCCTGATTAGCAACGTTAGCAGTCAACAACAGGAGCATGTGCACACACTTACATGCATGAAAACACACACACACACACACACACCTAAATACACACACACCCAATGTACAGCGAAAGCTGAATGTCACTGCCTTGGAGGAATTCATACTGAGTGAAGCGGATAGCTGAGCTCCGGTCAGAGAAGTGATGCTGAGTGCCTCCAAACAAAACTGTTGCAGTGACATTTACACCTCCTGACACACATCCAGATAAAACATAAGAAGTGTGGTATGTGCTGATGTCCCAAAACACGGAAAACTGAAATAAATAATTAAACATTTGCAACATGACATGGTTACGTAAGCAGACCATTCTTTCCTTGCATCGGCACTGTACATTTCATTGCTGTACTTCTGCAGTGCACTGTACAGGAATGCTAAATAATGCATGGTTTTTAGAATAACAGAAGATGACAACATGTTTGGAAGTTACTCTCTGCATGGCAGGGAAACAAAATCTCCAGTGCTTAATTAGTGCTACTATTTCAACTTCACTGCCATTTGTGAAAGAAGTGGGAACATCTATGTTTTAGAACATGCAGGGGTTTCATTTTGAGAAATATCATGTACAAAAATGCAAATGGTATTTATCCAGAATATCCTAGTTTGGAATAACTAAATAATCCATATTAATATTTAAGGAAAGCATTATAGCAGAGAAGGCACTGTATAGATAGGAATGCACCTCACTGATATAGTGGAGTATCATATACTTACTCTGATCTGACTTTGTAGGGGAGGTGGGGCTTATCTTCTCTGTGGAGTTGTCACTGCCCTCATCCGCGACGTAGTCAAAATTTAAAATAAACATCATCACCACGCCCTCTTCATTCTTCACTGGGATTATGTGAATGTTGCACTGAAAGTCAGACCCTGAAAGAGACACAAAGTGGCAAACAGCAGAATCATACACAATGCTTATCATATCTTGACATGTGAGAAAGATGTGCGAGTTGGTGCGAGAGACGTTTGTCGTCGAGCGCTTTTCATCAGGATGTTAGTTACAAAGAAATCTCCCTCTGGATCCACGTAAATGCAGCTAAAACTATTTAAAGGTCAATGCGTGCATGACAGAGCAAATAAAATAACTGAGATAAAGTATGCCCAGAGGTTAAACAAAGTTTGAGTGTGATCATGTGTGTTGGGATGCTTATTTCCGCTATGATCCATGCATATTTTAATGAGCATGAAAATGACTAAGAAGGCAGACGTTGGGTCAGTACAATGTGAGAGCCACAGTACAGTGTAAACAGCACGGTTTAGTATAATAGATCAAATGGACAGGACAGATTACAGCCGATTCAGGGGCCGGAATGGGCGCACAGGAGTAATCATTAAAAATGAGCATTGTGTGAGGCAGTGGAGCAGAACCACAGGAATATCACATTTTCAGAAACACACTGGTTATAGCTGTGTTAGCAAAAGCTATTGAGGCCCGAGGGGACAACTGCCCACCAATAACACTCTCTGCCCAGTGGACTCTAAACAACAACACAATAGCTACTGTGCAGCTGCAACAACATACAGTGTCATTCATCATCTCTAGCATGGGGGGAAAAAAAAATAAAAACTTATCTTAACAACTTTTTTCCTGTTAGCCTCGAAACAAAGACATTTTCAGAACCTAATCAAATGCAACCTCATACATTTAAAGTTCCCGTGATTCAGCTAGATCTACACTATTTTGTCTCTGCATATTTACCTGTTTTCTATAAAACCATGATGCTAAAGAGAACTAGTCTGGAAGCAAGACCAACTTCTCTGCCCACAATTTTATTTATTTATTTTTTTGTGGTGGGAAGTTGGTGTAGAGTAATAGAAACAGTCCTGCATTATAACAAAATGATGAATGATGAATGACTGGTTAAAGTACATCCTATCCAAATCCAAGTAATTTTTCTCTCTGTATCACTTGAAACACTGCCTATCATATTCTGATAAGAATTCACTGTGGTAAAGAAGGTCAGTCCCCCACCAAACACCTCAGCTCTAATAGTCTGCTGATACATGTTTCAACCAAGAGCTGAAACTGGCAGTGCTGCAAATGAAGGAGAGACAAAAATTCAAGAAAGCACTTCAATGAATTCAAAATGTGTGCGCACCCCAGACTGCAGGATGAGATTTTATTTTTGCATGTTTGTTGGTCCAGTTTGTTGCCTTATAGTGCAATATAAATACAAACACATATGCTTCACGTGTATTTTTCTAGGGGACTTTAATAAACGTGTGACCTTTATGGATGCAGAGCATAAGAAATATGTCAGAAGTCGAGTCAATACAACGCAACAGTGACAGTATGGTGTTTAGACAGCATGGTTTGGCGTAATAGATCAAACAGGAAGCACAGATATCAGCCAATACGGGGGGTCAGAATGTGTGCAAAGCAGTAATTGTTAAAAAAATAAAAATAAGCATCGGGTGAGGCAGAGGAGGAAGAAAGACAGTCCTCAACTGCACTGGTTGTAGCTGTGTTAGCAAAAGCTGTCGATGCCCGCAGGCGCAACTTCCCACCAATAACACTTTCTTCCCAGTGGTCTCTAAACAACAGCACAGCAGCTACTGTGCAGCTAAGGTGACAAACGGCATCAGTGGCCATCTTTGGTTCAGGAAAAAGGTGTCTTGACAGCGTTTTCTTTTAACTTTGAAACTCCTGACAGCTATTTACCATGTAGAAAACAGTTATTAAACATAAACATGTGATATTAAAACTGTCCCGTAGTCTCTCCACGCAGGTCTGTCTGTCATTCTGTCTGGCCTGTTGTGTTTCTCCTACTCATAGAGGACACATATTACCAGTGTTCACTGTAATCTCCTCAGGGCTCACAGACACCCTGCCAGCAGCATTCATTAGCGGTAGACTTGCTGTCGGACTAAATATAACAAGCATGGTCTGCCTCAACATGCCAGAGTTCTGTTGGACGGATTTCTGCATCAAAACTCCCAGAAGTAATGTCGCATTATCACCACGGACAATAGGATTTGATTAAAATGGGAAACATCAAATCGTACGAATCGGTATTTGTGAATCGGTAGAATTCAGCACAAGTGTATCAAGTGAATAGATGGGAATAAATAGTGCGGCATAGAGGTGCACTTGCAGAATTTGGATAATAAGACCAGCAGGTGTGGACTACACCCCCATCTAGTCTGGTGTCAGGGGTGCCTGGTTGTGTTACACTGAAAAGTAGGAGAGCGGTGCTTAGAGAGCAAGGGAACTGTGAGTCCTTCCCCAGAAAATCCCCTTTTGATAAAAAGCACTTCCCTGCATTTCCCAGAAATCCTTCACCTAATTCTGCATTGTCCCTTTTGTAGAGGGGAACATTTTGTGTTCCGACTTTTATCTGTTTACTCATTTATCGGAGAGAGGGAGAGAGGAAAAGTAAGTGAGCACGAGAGTTATTCAGGGCCAACTTAAAATTTGCTGATGAGTCCTGGAATAAATTAAAACCGTTGGTTATAAAGCCTCCAACAGGAATTTTTTTTGCGTTCTCCAGACAGAATTAATTTGGGAACATCGTGATCACAGCTCTGAATATAAAAATAAGTTTTAGCTGCCAGGAAGTCACAGTTATTGTTCAAACGTTCTCATTTAAACCGTATCACTGACAGCATGAAACAGTCATTATATTGTCCATTATATTATATTATATTATATTATATTATATTTCCAACCATACATTTGACACATTGCACAGGGTGTAAATAAGAAAATGGTTGTTTGCATGCACCAATACATGAATTAATGCTCTGAGTGTACAGCTTATTTAGAAAGGTGTGGTCAGGTACTTTGTTAGAACGGTGAGACCCATCTTACGGTTCAGCTGCTCAGCACTGAAATTAAAAAATGCGACTATATGACATCAGCATCTTTTTTTCCCCTATTTTTAGAAATAGATGAGAACGTTTGCTCCAGCACTTGGCATAAATGCAGTTTTCTCGAGGACACCCTTTTTTTTTGCATTTAGATGGAGATCGACAAGACGCTTGCGGAAAGAAAGGACGTGAATGGCAAAGGTTCGGCTGGTCGAGGAGTCTAATCGGGGGAGACTCAGCTGTTGAGGGCATTCTTGCCCATGTGGTGTGCGCCCTAACCACTCAGCCGTGAGGTCACCCGCTTAGCCAAGCTTTTCTGAGTTCAGCAATGAGCTGTCCATTAAATATGAATTCCTTAAGTTCACTGCAGCCGCAAGCATATAAATTAAAAATAGTCGTGTTTTTTTATTTTCCCTGCTACATATACACACACTTACATGCTAAGATACTGCATTTATTCTGTCCACCTTTTTTAGCCAACAGACGTTTAGCTATATGTTAACAAAGAAATGCAGAATTTGAATGATGCTGTTACATTATTGTCAAGTCGAATATAAAGAGTTGTGTATAAGAACAGAGATCTAGTGCACATTACACAGAACAAATGCTCTGTGTGGAGCCAAGGTGGTAAATTCAGCAGAAATATTTCTGGGCTACAATTTTCCAGACCAGATGGGGAAACAATGGTAATGCTTAAAGGCTAAGCCATGGGGGTTCCTTCTCATCTGGTACCCTGCTGAATGTCACCTCTACCAACATGGATCAAAAGAAAGCTTCTTCCAGTTCCAAATATGATCTGAAAACACTCTCTAATCTCTATATTCTTCAGTGTTTTTGCAAACTTGCGCCTACGGTGCTCGTACTCTGCTTAACAACAGGAACATTCTGTGAGTAGAACAGGGAGCGTATTTCTTATTCCCATCACCTAAAATCAGAGGAAGTGCGGCATGTGATCAGCAGTTACTCATGACCTGGAGAAAGGAGGGCGCAGCCATTGATAGGGGAACAACCACGGTATTCATATTATTTTGGATTTTCAAAAAAAAAGGTCAGGTCATCTACTGAAGGTATTTTTAACTTGATTTTGTCTCTTAAACTGAGACTTGTTTTATTTAACATTCATGTCCTATTTAATGATGCAGAGTCGGCTCCAGAATTACACGGTTGTAGTGTAATTTAACTTATAATACAGGACGGGATTTTATGATTAAACCATAAATCAACAATAAAACTGTGCCAGTCAAACTCAAGCCAGAGACTATGTGAATAAAAACTGAATTCAGACCAAAAGATCCCACTGTCTTTTCTGTGACGCTGCCCCCTGTAGAGTAACAAATTGCTTCTCAGCTGAAGTGCCACAATGAGCAAAACTGTCTGACAGTTTTATGAGATGTTCTTTTGTTTTCTTTTGTGTGTTGTGTGTTTTTTTCCAAATCATTGAGGAAAGATCTGAGATTTTTAGTTTGACCTATTTGCAAGCCACCATGATACTACCACAGTCTACATCTGGAGCAGAGTCACAGAATGGGAAAAGCTTACTTAGTACTTTTTTCACAATTAAAAAAACAAAACAAAACATAATGTATTCTGATGTTACAGTTGTGAAAGTAGCTTTACTTGACCTTAAAAACAATGTGTACTGAGGATTTGAGCTCTTAACAGGGATTTCATTTTCATTATCTTCAAAACATTTTTTTTCTATTATCTCTTTATATATATATACTTATCAGCTCTATTTTTGTCATGGTGCTTCTTCAGGACTTACACTGAGCACTTCCCTCTGATTGACCATATCCAAACCAGCGCGGTTAGAATGATTGACACAGTTAGTGGCATTCATTACAACATCCCACTACGCACTCTCCACTCGATCCGAAGACTTCAGTGTGCCTCAAATTACCAAACAGCACCTGAAACCTCGCCGGGGACAGATCGTCTAGGCGCGTACAGCGTGTTGCAGCTGTAACGGCCACCAATGGGGTATCCACTTCTGCCGAGTTAAGAGCCTAACTACGCTGGCGAATGTGAGATCTCAGCGAGTGTGATCTTCATTTACAATTAGATTTAGAGCACGTCAGAGTGCACAAATGGTGGACATGTCCTGTTTCGGATTTTGAGTTTCAGTAAGTCTGACTGTATCTGGGTGTCTCTCCAATAATTTGAGTACCATGAGACCTGTCCCTGGAATCATTGTGCTGCAATGTGCTTCGTTTTACTAAATGTGTCGTGTGTGTTTTGCATGTCTTTTCTTAAAGCTGCAGTCCTTTCTATCTCACTCTCACAGTAGACTCTCATTGGATTACTCTGCCCTTTACATTCACATTTCACATAATTAACTTGCTATATATAAATAAGCATGAAAGCCATAGTATATGCACCCCCGAAGACCGGTGACTGTTTCTTAGTCTCCAGCACAAGTATCCTCCAACAATCCAAGCATGTTTATAGCTGCTAGACATAGCCATGGTAACATCTTTGAGCAGTTTGTATCCCGAGGGAGTGAATGTCCATTCATTCCTTGACCTTTATGGAAAGTGTTTCACTGAAAGTCAAGTAATGTTATTTACACCTGCTTGAATGAATGGACAGAGTATTAAGACTAGCTCCCTTTTCATGATGGAAATTTCATTACTGTAGATTCTATTTCCATCATCAATTATTAAGACATTGCTACTTAATAAAGTGATCCTTTGGACAGTATTACAGTGATGGCTCGCAGGTCAAACAGAGTTGCGCTGGAAGTGTAAGATGTCTTATAGCTGTGTTTATATTTGCACCGTGGACAGATACACATTTTTTTTTTTTTTTTAAATCTCATTTCAGAAAGAGAAGCTTTTGACTCATTTGCTTTTCATTTTGATGTATCAAGGCCTCGTATTAATCTGCATAAGCTGATCTGCTTTAGGAAGAAACATGAGTAATATTGTTGAAAGCTGATTTTTGTTTTTGTATCTTTCCACCGACGTCCTATCCACAACCGCCGCTTTTAAACACAGCCCTACTACTACCGCCTGGTCGTAAGTCTTGTATAATGAAATCTGACATGCTTCTCTTTTAGGGCTATTCTGCTTAAGCCAATAACACAGCACTACTGTGGCGTAGCCAGTCGGGGCTAGGACATGTAGGAAGAGGCCGTGCAAGCTAACCCTTTGTTTAGAGTCCTTGGGCCTTGTGGCAATATCTCGCCTCAGTGAAACTGATGTAAGCCACACAGATCTGGCCTAATTTCATCTTCACCCAGTGTCTTCAGGGCCATCAGGGAGAGCTCCAGTTCAAGCAACGTCTTATTCATCGATTCATGAGATATTGTCCCGTGGTCTTTTATTCTGTTTAATGTAGCACGATTGTTGGCAGACTGAATGCACTGGATGGGAAAATGTAAACAGATCAACATGTATGTTGTTGGGATGAATGTTATGGTGCCAACTCTAGATCGAGAACCTTGTTGAATGCCATTCCTGCCTAATGCAAAGTCAGACCTGCTTCCCTCCTCCTCAGGACTAATAACCAGGTTTCATATCTTAACTCTGAGCCATGTTAACACAGTTGATTTCATTAGTTTTGTTTGAAATGAGCTATAGTTATAGCACATTATCCAAACTTTTCATTGCACTTAGTGTGCAGTACAATGTAATACAGCTGCTTGGATAAGCTGATTTCACTTTAACAAATGAAGCCAGTAAAACTCTGTGTGTTTCACCTCATACCGTGAAAGACCAAAGAGGCCTGAGAGTGATGAAAAATGGATGTGCTCTTTTGGAGGCCAGTCATCCAAGTGTCCTGCAGCACACCTTGTGTACTGCGGGCGCTCTGTGTTGCCTCGCTCCCCCGCTACTAAGCGCTCAGCAGGGGTACATGGCCCTTCAGTCCCCTTGGTGGGGAGTCACCTATGAAACCCTGCACCCACGCTTACCACATGTCCCCGATCATTCAGCACGGTTAGCTAAGCTGCCGCTGTTTTGTAGCCATTATCCATTTAACTTCTCTCTGCGCCACGGTGTCAGCTTCCTTTTGTTAAGACTCATTCAGGTACAAAGTATTATTACACCCCGTGGAAGAGGATAGCGTTACAAAGCCATCATGGGGAAAGCGTTTATCTCGCTGATTATGTATCATAGCTGGCGGAAGACTGAATTTGTGCTATCTCCTCTCACAACGTGTCTTGGCTGTTCACATACACGGGAACGCAAAAATAAAAAAAAATATTGCTGTGCTAAAGGGCTTCGCTGAGCTCCCACAGTCGTCATTGTTCCACTACTTTTAATTTCTAAGCATACACATAAGCAGCTTAACTTTGTGCCTTTTTAGTGAAGAGAGCCCAAGCTTGGTTGCTCCTGATGTCACATGGCTTCAACAAATCCACATCTCAGTTTTTTAAGATTTCCCACTGTAGTTACTGATGGGAGTAGAAAACAAACAACACTACGTTTTCAGTTCATCTGATGATTTGCTAGATCACAGTTCAAACAATATTTAGTGACTTTATCTCCTGGGTGAAAAACAGAGTAAGGGGGTAACCTGCCTGAGCTAAAGCTGGTTTATTTTATGATTTGTGACATACAGTAGGTGCATGAAATACAAAGGATTAATGGATTTGCATTGGGGCTGATAACTTGAAATGCCGCTAGTAGAGGAGACATGAAATATATCCACTTTCCGCCCATCAACTTCAATTTTCAGGCCGCCTTGAATCAATAAGGCTATTGCTTTCAAGGATGGCATGAATCTTTCATTCCCCTATAGCAGTGTGGGAACGTGTGAACTGTGTCCTCCATACCAGTTTAATGCATTTACTCTGTAAGCTGCTCATTCCCTGTCACTGCGCCGTCAGCCCTGACATCTTTATTCATGAGCACACACGCTCGCCATAAATTCTTCTGAGGAGTATTAAGAGTTGTATCTTGAAGCCGTGATGCACACCAGGGAGGATTGGGAAGAGAATGCGAGCAACGATTATGTTGGAAGGTTTCTGCGACTCATCTGCCGGGCTTCAAGCACATGACGTTAAGATGGGGAGCGGACCATAGGAGGATGGGAAACTAAATTAAGTTGCTTTAAAATCCTTTGCGAACCAAGCTGTTTACGCTTTCAGAAAGAGACTCGGGAGTGCGTTGTGTAATTGTCTTGCAGGTTTCTGCAAAAATCTATTTTAGCAGTGCAGCAGCTGGCTCTTGGTTTGTTCATGATTAGCTAAAAGGAAAAAAAAAGAAAGAAAAGGCTGATGGCTGCTGATGGTAGATTAAACATGTATCCATGGCCTAGAATCTAATCAAACTCACAATTAAAAATTAAAGCCTCTGCTCCTTATGATTAAATAAAATATTACCTCTTTTTTTCCCTTCCAGCTTAGGCTCCTCATGCATAGTCGCACTCTGTGCACATGCCTTCACGGGCATCACAAGATAAAGACAATAAGTCCATAGCAACCGTGTCTTTCAAAAAGGTGGCTTTCATGGGTGCAGAATTAAAACATAAAAGCACTGTACAAGAGGAGTACCACTGGTCTGACTCTGTACATGCTGAGCATAAAAAGCTGATGAGGGCGCATGGCAGGGGGTGGTCAATCTGGGGATTTATGCCACTGGGTGGTAACGTCGTATTAATTCTCTCCGACTCTGCAGCACAACATTCATACCAGGACTGGGGTCGGCCGAAACCAATGCATGAATGAATCAATGAATCAATGGCAAACACAAGCCATTGATAAGAAAGCATTTTATGCAATGCATTTTAAGCTGTACCAATAATTCACAGCACTATATCAGCCACGTCTCCACCGCTGGTTTTAGCAGCGCATTAAAGCACAGAAACTGCTCCATCATGTTATGGCTTGACATACTGTAGCACCTTCTGATTTATCCCCCAACTGTTATCCATTGACTAATGCATGCTAAATAGGAAACTAAGAAGTGAATTGCTGTGTAGATGTCAAAAAGAGGTGTCCTACACTGTTCCTGCTGTATTTCAACATGTTCTCGCATATTTATTTCTGACGCACCGACTTGCATGCACGCAACCAAAGACTAATAATCCACTGCTGTACAGCTGCAGCACTAAGGTGGATCAAAAAGGCAATATTTCCAATATTTTAAGCATCTCCCACAGTTGCTATCGGACAATTTGTTTTTGTTTTGCTTCACCTGCTGAATACACTATGCATAACTTCTCAGATGTATGAGCAGGATCAAAGTTATCTGATTACTTTTACATAGTAAGAGTTATTTCTGGGCTGACTGCTCTTACTCTTTCCCCCTATCAGTGTTAAGGTAGGTTGTACATCTTGTAACAGACTCTGGCTTGTTAGTGACCAACTGACAGGCCCCATCACGAAGTGGACACAATGAGGAGCAGCAGTAGGCGCTCTCTCCGGAGCGACACGTCACAAAAGACACCTCTTGGCTTACGGCCACGCTGTGTCAGCCACATAGTTGTGCCAGATTAATTACTCACCGTCCTTTCGGTAGTAGGTGATCTCCACCTTGCGCTCCTCGGACCCGGCCACAGCCTGTGCCATCTGGCTGATGGCCTCCTTGTCGGTCAGGTCACCGTGCAGGAAGTCACAGGTGCAGGGCTTCTGCATCATGTCCGATCTTGAGAAGCCAGTCATCTCACAGAAGCCATCGTTGCAGTAGATGATTGCACAGTTCTCCACCCTGGCATTGGCTATCACAAATTTCCGGTCTGCATGAAAAGAAAAGACATGCATGTGCACTCCTTGCTGTGACACAGCTGATCTCATGGCTCGCAGTCTCATGAATAAAACCAACTAGCAATTCATTTAAGTTTGCTTTCACTTCTTCAGTTCCACTCTAAGACAAATAAGCCTACTGATGATTTATAAGCTAACCTCACGGAAAAAAAAACTCAACCAGCCTTCCTAAATTGGGACTTAAACTTCAGTGTATCCACTAACCTTGTTTATCTCAGTAATAACATGTCAAAACATTTGTTCATGCATAACCTTATCTGGCAGCAGGATTTGTACATCAAGAACATACTTACTCTGACCCTCGAATTTCCGAATAATCATGCCAAGGAATGTGTTTTGTGGCGCAACGTGACCTCTTCTCACAGGCATGTTTACACGCAGAATATCCCAACGATCTCCAGCGAGGAAAAAAAAGCGCCTTAAACAAGTATATCCCGAAGTTACAATCGCTGGCTCTTTGTGATGTCTCCCTCAGCATCCACACACGGTACCATGCTAGACTCGAGCGCTCCTTCCACTTTAAATGACCTTCCTAGTTCGCCGGGGAGTTATTTATCCCGCTTGTATGCCTGAGCACGCGAATGCCTCCTCGCCGAAACGCAGGGAATCGGGGAGGATTGCTCGTGTTAGATGCAGTTCGTGAAGCATTTCGCGTTGAGGATGGGCTCGATCCTGACGTCCTCTGTCGCGGTGTGTTGGGCGCATACAGTGGACAGCGGCTGATATGCCAAGCCGAGTGACGTTGCTCCCCGGGGGCTTAGTTCCCTCCACCTCGGGTATGGATAAGTCCCAGCCTCGAAGCCACACTGAGCATTATCTCAGTGGTTGCGCTTACAGTTTATTTTGCCAGTGTGGACAACATGCAGCCGTTTTGTCATCTCATAAAAACACACACGTGCACTATTTTAGTTAACCTTGGTATCAGTAATAATAATTAGATGTGTACCTAACACACTGGTTTGAAGTCTAGTCTCTACTTTTAAAGCATTATACCTACTGTATATGTACTGGAATAACATGCACCTTAATGGTACTGTTCTATGTTTATCCACTGATTTGAATATGCATGTGAGACCATGGTTAATGAATTCCTCAGCCTTTCAGTAAACAGCAATAATTTAATGCATATTAATTAAGAGTGCAGCAGTATGGGAATTATGCTAATATGCAGTCTTGGCTACCAAAGTCGATTATCATATCTCAATACATTTCACCACAGGTGTGAAGAGAATAAACTGTGCCCCAGATTATAAGGGTGAACAATGAGTCGGTCACTTGTCCCCTTGTTTCATGCCAAGATAACTATAGGTTGGTTTTTAAAGGCAAACTTCAGTTAAAAACCCTGTTATGAGTCATGGTTTAGGGCAAGGAGACAAACACGACAATCAAAATAAATGAAGCCAGAGTTTGTGTGAGGAAGAAAAGAAAAAGTCTTTATTAAATAAGCAAAACTATTAATCAGATATACAGTTGTATATATATATATATATAAAAAAACTAGGCCTATACTCAGGCTACACTTGAAATAAAATGCAAACAAAGCCTGACTCTTATCTACAAACAGAGCTTAACAAAAATACCAAAGTGGCACCAACCCTAAAACCTAGTGTTCATAGACAAGGAAGTGCTACATGATTGAAATAAATGTGTACATTACTCCAAAACTTACCTAGTCACACATCACACTCCACAACCCTAGGGTTTTAAATAACAACACTTAACATAGACCACACAGCCAACAGTGCAAGCAGGGAGGCAGACAGAGAAAAGAGGATGATCACTGCAGACACAGTCCTTTTATACTGGAACCTGGGCTGATTGGCCAGCTGCGATCCACAGGTGTAGGCTAATTGGCTTGATTTTACCTGAGAGCAGTGAGAAGGAGGAGGGGAAGAGGAGAGCAGGAGGGAAAACACACAAACACAAACAAGTCTGCCCCCTGACCCTGCCTGTCACGTCACAGCCCATATACACACCTGTCATACATTCACAGCTTTACCTGGTTTTATTTTTTGGTTGTTTTTTTATATATTGGTGGCATGCAAATCACAAAATTAGACAACAATTTTTCAAATACAGCTCGGTGTACCAATGGCTTCTCAAAGTTGCTGTGCATGGAACTGAAGAGGATCTCAGGTGGAGATAAAAAACCTGGTGACACTTAAATACTGCTGAGGTGAAGTGATAAGAATATGTTAAACAAGCAGTATGTAGAAATTAATGGCACTCAGTCATTAGGTTGTTCACTACAACCAACTAAATACCCGACCCTAGTAGGAGAATTTGTGGCAAACACGTGAAAGTCCACCTCTAGAGTCTGTGTTTGCTTTTTTCCCATTCTAGGCTAGTTAGAAATCCTCTGATACATTTCTACAAAACAGGTGAGTGTCTTCGCTATTGAGTGAGACACTGCTATCATGGTGACACCCAGGGCCACTACACTGACCTTTAACATCACCTTTCAAGAATCCTATGGATGATGTTGTGATCCATCTTCATGTGGCCATTAATACTCATTTAGGATACTGCGGGACAAGATGTAACCTACGTACATAACCTACGTACGTAACCAATTCATGTAGCCAACACATGTAGCCAACACATGTAGCCAACACCAGTGCAAGCTATTACAATTGTGCGTTTGTCAGTCTGGGTCAATCTGTAAAAACACCACCCAAATGCTTGTTGGCACTGTCTTTTTTTGCCAGTTGGATTATTTTTAGTTTTTACTTCCTGCTTCACTTTCAACAATGGCAACTGAAATTTGTCGAAATTTCGCCGAAGACAAGTCATACAAGTGTTTGTAACTCCTCAGTTAACCAGTTGCAATTCGAATTTGCGGAGATGGAGAAGCAGACGGAAATATTAAACTGGAAACACTCTGCTACCAAGTGGACCAACCAGAGCTCTTGTGGTCTGCGTTGGTGGGGAGGTGCACGTCAGGCACGGCTCCAGGGTCTCCGTATGTTCCGCGCTGTCACCATAGCTGTGGCATCAAAGTGACGCAGAAGTCTAAACTGTTTATTACTCGGCCTTGCTGCAAATTTGGCCCCAGTGGTCACTGGCGGTACTGCAACCGGAATCTCCTGTGGCCTAAAAGCAATTTCTATAAACCTCACTTAAGTAAGTTATCCAGCATCTGTGGAAATGTTAACAGGACAGCTCCAATAGATAATAGTATAGTGATTATATTTTGTTTTATGATTTTCTATTCCTTTTTTTAGTCAGTAATAGTATTGGTACACTTTTTTATAGTACCCCATAAAGTCGTTAAGTCCATAGGAAAACCACACGGAGGACCAACAGGCAAACCCACAATCTGGAGATATATCTTTGTTGTTCAGCCACGTTGTGCACATTTTTAGAGTTTTTCTTGGCTTGTCAAAAGACAAAATATGTGAGGCAGCATGAAAAGTAGCTTTTCACTACAGAGTATACTGTATCTGATTGAAATTGGTGTAAGCATTCACAAAATCTGTCAAAAAGTCAAGTTCACATTAACCTGAGGTGAGCTGGTCTGAGGTGCTGTCCATGGTCCTGCAGTTTCACCACTTCCTGCTTCCTCTGGGGGGAGCTAGGGGGGGAAATGCCATGTATTTCAATTATGCAATGCGCAACTAAGTTCTCTCTCTCTCTCTCTCTCTCTCTTTCTCTTTCTCTCTCTCTCTCTCTCTCACACACACACACACACACCCATACACGTACACACACCACATACACTCTTCCATCACGGGATTTTCATGAATGGGTGAATAAAAAGAGACATAACAGTCGGGCTAATCTGTGCAGACTGCAGCCAGGTGGTGTGGGGGAAAAAAAGAAAAGAAAATGTATGCATTATGCAAAGCCAGCCTTACAGTCTGCAAACATCTGTCCCAGTATTTCCACTGGAGCTCATCAAACATCTGGCCAATTGAGTGTGAGAGAATGCACTAAATTAATGCATCATCATATCCGGGATTATACATTTCTCATCAACGTGACTCATTTATTTACCAATTACCACTGAACATTTTAGGTGGTACGCAGCTG
The DNA here is from genome assembly GCA_005024645.1 of Planiliza haematocheilus. Classification (NCBI taxonomy): domain Eukaryota; kingdom Metazoa; phylum Chordata; class Actinopteri; order Mugiliformes; family Mugilidae; genus Planiliza; species Planiliza haematocheilus. Next base: position 7,574,994 of record SRSE01000725.1, read on the forward strand.
AGATTGTCTATCATCGATCATCTAAATACTGTTTGGAAATCTCACATGAAACTTTGGTCGGTGTGTTCTTTTGCTGCCTTGTACTGTACTTGTGTGGATGTGCAGGTGTGTGCACAGTGAAAAACAAAACACATTCTTTTTCTCCCGTTTAATTGGCCTACATTTGGAAGGCTTGGGAAAACAGTCGTGCGTCCTTTTTCTCTGCTCAGCTCTCGGAAAATCGCTTGCTTCAAAAGAAAGCTTAGCCAGCTTTTTATTATTATCATTATTATTTTATTTTTTATTTTTTGTCTTCGCAAGGAACATGCAAGACAACGTTTCTCCTCCTGTACCCATAAAGGAGACCTCCCCAGGCCATAGTGCTGTGTCTGCTGTATTTTATCAAATCACTGTTGCATTAAGCCAGTCTGCAGCTCATATCCATTACTCACAACACAGCCGTGGTTGAACCTTTCAGAGGACAGTCATTACTCACTAACAATTAAGTTAGAAAACTGTGACATGTTTTCCTGTTGTTGTTTTTTTTTTTTTTTTTAGCTTCTTGGGATTTAAAAAAAAATCACTTTATTAGATTATTCGTCCTAATACTGTTAACAAAACGATTACTTACCTGGTTATGACTAATGTGGCAAAGAACGTTGTTTCGTGCTTCTAGAAACATACGTGATTAACACTGGCATATATGCTGACTGGTAAAAGTAAAGGGGGGCAGTGGGTGGGTGAGGGGTGATACTAACCGAGAGCTGCGCACGAGGGAAACAGTGTTCCCATGAACAGCTGCGTGCCTTGGGAAAAGATATACTGTAGTCTTCAGCTACTTCAGCATGCCTGTTAACTTCACAATGCATCTGCACCATTCATGCCTAATTACACTTGATTTTCTTCTACTAGAGTTAGTTTGACACCTTTAATAGCCAGAGAAGCCCGCTGTGCAATTTACAGTAAAGACAACAGAAGTTGAGATTAGAAATCCGAGGAGCAGGAAGCAGGGTTTAAACATAAACATGTGCCATGCAGGTCCTTCCTTTGTGGTGAACTTAAGAGAAAGGTGTCACTAATGGCGCGGTGCAACTCCAGCAAGACACATGAAGGCATTAAAGCTTCCATCAATGCCATGCAGCAATGCCAATAACAGGATCGCATACCTCGCTCTGTGGATTGTAATTGGTCTGTTGGGCTACAGCAGTTTCAGTTTTGAGTGATTCTAAAAGGGAGGACAGTGCTTTAGCGAAGAAGCAGCACTCAGGTTCAAACCTCGGTGTCAGAAAGCATCCATCTTTAGAGCAACAAAATGATTGTTTACCTGCTCGGGCACAGATTGCTGCTTCACGGCTGAGCTCAGCTACTGTGTGAAGGGGAAAAATGGAAGCACATTTTCTCCACTGGTGTTGTGTGCATTAAATGAAATAGTGAAAAGTGACTAACATTCATAGTTGTTTTATTTCTTTTTTGTTATTTCTCCGATCTAATGGTTTCTGGCATGGTTGTTTTGAAAACTGCCGTTCATTCATTCAGTCGTTCATTCATCCATTGCTCATAATCTCTGAGAATTTAGAGCAATCTGAAAAAAAAAAAAAAAAGCTGCAGCCACAGCAGCTTCCACTGTCCACAGCCTAATCCAGGTCTCACGGCAGTGGTGCACTCAGACTCTCGTTCCCTCTCTCACCCCTTCCACTTTCGCTCGGCCACAGTGGCCCATTCGCTTACACCCGTGGAGCACAATCGCAGGGCTTACTCATTGTTCATATAAACCATTACGCCCCTGTCTCTGAGAATAATCCACCGCTGCAGAACACCGGAGTGCTATTGCTGCTTCTGCTGCTATGCCTTACCTCATATAGCACTACACACGTTCTGCACCATCTGCCTCCACTGAGAGCAAAAAAAGAAAAAGAAAAAAAAAAGGCCACCCTGCACTTTTGGCTTAGTAGGAGACTTCACAGTATCATTTAATCTGCAAGCAGAGGTCAGTGCGTCGTCCTTTAGGCCCTATTGAAAATGTTCACGCAGGCTGTCATGTGCTGTCACGAATGGTTTCTCGGACGTGCGAGAACATATGTGAAACTCCAAATCAAAGCATCAGCCGTCTCCTGCTAACTTGTACGCAAAGATTGTTTTCAACCATCCTGTATCACATGTTTCTGTTCATACTGCAGCACCTGTCCCCAGAGTCAGCACTGCTATATGCCCCATGTGAATGCAGCAGCAGTCTCCAGGCGCTGGCCACCTACAAATGGGCTACAAAGTCACCCAGGCGTGCGGCCTGCTTTGCCTTTGTCCTGGCATCAGCTGCTGATTCATCACAATGGTTGTCATCTTCTGTAGGTCAGCCATCCATTGTTGTTTATCAGACTGGCAGTGGATGGAGAATTAGTCGTGATACATTAAGCTTACATAATTCCTGCCGACGGCAAATTATATTTATGGATTACACTTACTTGAAAGCCTTGGGTGGAAAATAACATACAGGGCATATTTATTCCAGTTAAAGGTAATTTCCCTCAGATTAGCAAACAAAACAACAAAGGAAGATCATGGAAATCCAAATTGGCATTAACATCAGTGACACGGAAATAATTAGGCGGCATGCAAAACAACTTGACGCGACACTGAAGCCTTTCATCTGTTCCTAATGGTAGGAGTTCATCACTGACTTCATCAGCATGAGCATTTATTTATTTTTCTTTTGTTATTTTGCCAGTGAAAAAGTGGAAAAAGCTCTCCAAGGCTACGGCACAGCGTGGTTATACATCGTGCATACGCAGGCAGCCTAATGCTGGATGACATGCAGAGGCCACCGTCACTGAACTTTTCCCCACCAAGAAACCATTTACCTTCATGAATAATTAAAACGGTGCCAATTAAAATCTGACGCAGACCGCAAGACACCCTTCCAAGTCACTTTGATGACCTCCTGATTTGACTGCAGATTAATCGGGAAATAAGGTGTACATCCCCCGCTGCAGCAAACGCTGCCAAATCTCTTAGTGTGAGGAATCTGGGTGAGTTGTTTTCTGAGATGCTTTCTCATTAGCTGCTTTTATAATATGATATTTACAGCGTTCGTTTTAACGGCCTGATAATGACGAGTCGCGTCCCATTTGCCTCATTTGCTTTCTTGCTGTGTGACAGATTTTTCAAAATACACTCTATAATATCCTCCACAGCAGTATATTCCTAAAGGGCACGGTGGCAGCTGTAACTCCACGAGAGAAGCGCGTAAAAAAAACAAATGTCGTCAAGCTGTGGAAAAGCACTAGCTATTGCCGTCCTCTTGCCAAGTTTTAGGAGGAGCAGTTCATTACCACTGTTGTCAAACTGCTGGCAGGGCTCAATGGAGTGATTACCTCATTTCAGTTATCCCCTCTGTGATCAAAAGTTACCATGGAAACTGGTGTGCCCCAGTAGATGTGCCACTGCCCTGCTCCCCCTGGCAATGTGGGCTACTTTTCATGTAACAGTTCTATGGTGGTGGCGTTTTTGTCATGTTTTCATCATCATAACCTAAGCAACACACTGAGAAACTCTATAGATGTTCATATTGCTTTAGATCTGTTCAGTGTGACAAAATGTCATCCTTAAATGTTTTAGGGTTATTTATGCTTCTTAAGTCCCAGCCTTCTTAGGCGACATCTAGTCGGCACAGCACTCACGGGGGCTCTATCTCAGAATGGTCTGGCTAAATAAATAAAAATAAAAATACAAAAAAAAAAAAAAACGTCTTTCTCCACGTCCAAGCTAACTAAGAGAGATCCTGTCACGCACCTTCAGCCCACACGCCCACCACGAACAGGCTGTCTCAGAGTATTAAGTCTCATGTGCTAAGATTTTATTTAAGTTTAGCCCATGCCATTGTGAAGGCAGACTGCAACATGCCTCTCTTTTCACCGGGGAGATATGCACCCACAGCTCCAGCAAATGCCGCTTTAACGTGTAACTGCATCATTAAGAGCAGAGATGAGGAGGCTCTTATTATCTGCGTATTTCCTCAAAGGCAAAAGGTTTATTTTTGATTCCAATACCCTCCGCCTAAGCACTTTTATAATGAATCCTCCCCTGTGGTATGCTGCACTTCTCTCAGATCTCCGCCGTCATCCAGTGCAGCACGAGTGGTGAAAATGCAATTATCTGTAATGAGTGAAAATAAAGCAGAGGTTTTTGGATTTTGGCGTTCAAGGAGTGAAGCGCTCTGGGCGTGAACTGTCACTGCAAGCACATGAATTATATGGTGTGTTATTATAAGCTGTAAGCAATGAAAGGAGAACCTGTCAACTGAAAACTATCCACAGTTGTTAGTGTTGTATTTACTACTATTATTTGTGTGTGTGTGGATTGTATGGGCAACAACACATCTGCAGAACAACAGAATTATAATCTTATGAATGCATTTACAGAGTTGTCTTTAAATCTTTAAAGCAGATCTTTTAGTGGGCCTGTCAGGAACTTACACTTCCTGCTTGTTGGACTCTTTTTGGGTCCTGGTTGTTCTGCAGTGAAGATTGGGGCATGTGAAATATCCAAAATAAACACAAAGAGCTACAGTAATGCTCCCTGAGGATCACAAGTTTCATATTTTTCTTACATCTGAGACATTTTTGTTATTTGTGGACTTAAATTGAATTTAATAGTTGTGTTTTAAAAGAGTTTTTGATGTTTTGTGAGATTCTTAGCGAGTATTTATTGCTTTAATAAAATGCACCGTCTTACAGATTACACACCTTTATGATATAAAGCTGCAGCGTACAGTATGTATGAATCAATGACTCTGTGCTGACATCATGTGGCTACTGCAACAAGTTACAAGCCAGATTTCACACGTGACTGTCCGGGTCTGTATTCTGGAGGCCACAGCACATGACACGAACATGTGATCTCTATCTCAAATCTGGCAGCATACACAAAGGCACAAATAAGCACCCAGGCCTGAGTGATGCCAGACAGTTGTGATAATTTGATACAGCGATATAATACCGCATTATTACTCCATTGCTTTGCTATTTGTTTCACTACCTTGAAATGCTTAAAAATCCATTTGATATGACTGATTTCATATTATTTTTACAACTGACTAATCTGCAAATACCTGCCAGTCTAAGCAAGATGTCTTTCTCTTTCTGCAGAGATTCGTCCCTCTGTGTCTGCCTATTGAGACTTCATTGATCTCTCATGTGCGCGTCTGTGCCATGAGCTACACTGAAGATATAAAATCAATTTCAAAATAAGACATTCTTCCTCCCTGCATCACTTCGCACAGAAAGCCAGTGTCGGCAGTAGTGCTGCTTGTTAGCGTGCAGCAAGACTCAGGAGCCAGTCTTTGGGTTCTCTGCTTGTGCTTACAGTAATAAAGATACACACCGTAACCCCAAATCCACTAACTCCAGGACATGAAGCCATTTGCTGTGCCATAGAAATATATCTAAAATGAGTCATCTTTATCCAATTCTTTTTTTAAGTAACTTCACTGAACAGACTGTGTAATCCTTTTGGTGACCACGGTTTGAACTCAGACAGCGTGTTAAGCCCTCACATAAGCACTCATCATAGAACAGTCATTTGGAAAAGTAAAAGACTGTTTTGGTTCTATATATAAAAAAAAGTGAGGATCTGTTCATGGGCACGATGTTAGTGTTAAAATACTGCTCACTGTATTCTTCCAAGAGAAACACTGGTAACACGGGTTAATTGTATTGTGTTTAAATTCATGCAAACAGCAATTTAAAACCACATGAACAACCAGCGACATGTCTTAGAAGAGGTGCACATCTACCGACACAGAAAGACACAAAATGTGGATAACATTATCTCTGTCACAAAATCATTTTTGGTATTTAAGATATTGATTTACTGGTAACTACACAAACGTACATAAGTACATAAACGCCTATATGGGGATTTTTACTCCATTAAGCAATGTTGTTCTTAAATTAAATGCTTTGTCAAAACAGACCTCTGCTACGGTGAACAGATATTTCTGGAATTCAAGTAAAGCAGAAGAGGGCAGTGTTGATTAAGGTATAACTGAGAAGCCAGACGACACGCTGTTTTGTCTGCTGTACCGGCCATTAATGTGCTTGCATGTACAAAATTCTCTTCAAACTGTCAGACTTAAACATTTAGGGATTAAAACATCAAATGAATGAAGAAGTTTAAAGTGACAACACGGCAATTGAGGTAGAATTACTGTCTGACTGTGGTAACTGAAATCTCATTGTTTTATTTGTCAGATATTATCACGAACAACAGAAAAGCATGTCATGATTTCAAGGGCCGTGCTCTGCAAAACCAAATTAATCCAACTTATTCTAATGTACTTCAATAAGCTTCATTTCATTTTACCATTCTCGCTCCAGCTAGTTACAAAGGCGCAAAAAGAAACTCAAATAAATTCGTAAAGAAATCAAGAAATATGCATCCACTCTCTTTCTCTTTTCACTACGCCTGGGAAAGAAACTTTTTCCATGCCTGATCAAATTCTTTGCAGTCTGCTAGAGATACATCCAGACATCCAGTGTTCTCTGCATTCAGAAGAGAGAACTGATCGTGCAGCTGCTGGTGGTCATAAACTTTCCTCTTCCATTTTCCACAAGTCCTCTCTGGCGCTGGGTACTATGGAACAAAACGTGACACTAGCCTTGGACTAAGTGATAAACTTTTTTAACATTACAATGGATAATTCAACTCACTGTGATTGAAAATGAATTCGACATTCCTTTTAACAGTATGTAAACACATGCCAAACGGAGCACAGAGTTTTGATGGTGGTTGAGTTTGAGCGTGAAAACAGTTCATGAACTAGGATACAAACAGTTGCCGGTTACTGAACGCATTTTATGTAAAAGCAATGAAAAGGGAGCCACAGCGTAGTTCGCATTGACCTCCAGCTTCTGACTGTGTGAAGAGTTTTGAAGAAGTGAATTCAGTTCTGAGTGTTTATACATGAAAGAGGCTATGGATCATGACACGTGCATGTAAACAAGTGCTGCAAGGTAACTGCAGACTCACTTCCAGCATGAGGATATTGTGTTGGATTTCTTTAGACTCATGCTCACAGAATCATCTGACTGGAAGGACCAAACCCGTGGCACAGAGTGTGCTGGAAAACCAAACTGGGAATTAAAAGAGGAAGGTTATAAGCCTATTTGGGCTAGCCAGAAGCAGGGTGAGAACTACAGAGACATCCATAGATAGATAGATAGATAGATAGATAGATAGATAGATAGATAGATAGATAGATAGATAGATAGATAGATAGATAGATAGATAGATAGATAGATAGATAGATAGATAGATAGAGCTAAAACTGGTTAATAGTTGTGTCAGTGTCACGTTAATCCCTCCTAGCGAGGTTCATTCTTGAGAAATCGGTGTTAGGGAGCAAAAGTAAGTTTACTTTGAAGCCTCTTAAATGACAAAAGGTGGACGATGTTAAAAGTCATTCTTAAGTGCAGCACCGGCGATAGAAAGTTGTTCTTCCGAAGGGGGGAGGGGGGCACTGGTGCCATACCTATGTAACATTCATATCATTTGAATTATGAATCAGAGTAAAGAGGACTCTATGTTCTAAGACGATGAATATTTAAAGAATTGAGTATACAGATCGTCATATTGACAAAGGGAGAATACTAATGTCCTCTTCTCTGAGTCTGATTAGGGGTTAAGCAGAATGCAAACTGCATAATTTATTTCCATTCCTGCATTTTTGTACCTTTTGATTTGGCCCTTCTTAGGTTTGATAAGTTCTTTGTGCAGAAGTCCAGCACCTTTTTTTTTTTTTAACAGAGACTACGGCAAGGTGCAGAATGCAAATGAGGAATAATTGGTGTAATTTGTTTTTAGCATGTCAAATGAAGTTAGAGACGTACTTTAATTTTCATTGTGTAAAATACTTCATGAACAAAAGGCCTAGTTGGTAACAAGTCTTCCATTTTCAAGGCCCTTGCTCCAGTAGTTGACATACATAGGCAGCCCGCTGTCCCCACTGACACAGACATTGTCCACAATCTATTAAATTGAATGTTGTATTTAACTGGTTTGGAGCCAGGGCAAAGTTACACGCTTTTGTATCATTCAAACTCCTCTCTCTGGTGGAATGTGCTTATTTCGGAGAGAGAGAGGCAGAGAGAGAGAGAGAGAAAGTGGGAGTTGGAGCCCATGCAGGTGAGAGTGTCTAACAGTGAGGAAATCAATATGATGTAAATTATTAAGAGCTCAGGAATGCGTCTGACCCCTACTGTCTTGCAGCAGGCTGGGCTCTGAAGGCTGGCAGGTGGACGCGAGCTTGGACTCTCCCTCTAACACTCATTAGTGGCTGGAAGCCGGGGCTCCTTGTGAGTGGGAAGGCAGGGATCACAGCGGGGAAGTGATGGCCCAGGCCTCTCACATCCAGGCTCAGCCTTCGCTCTGGCTTTGCCAGCCTCTCCCTGGAAGCTCATTAGTAAGTGCACTGATGCATAAGAGCTAGTCATTAGCTGGGCTTTTTTTCCGTCTTCATCTCTCTTTCCCCCGACACGATGTCTGATCCTGGAGACCGGTGGCAGTGCTGGTTTAAAAGACAAGAGGAGTCCACATTACCACAGGTGCTATAGACATATGGATATGAGACAGTGGTAGCCATCAGATTTTTTTTTTTTTTTTTTTTTTCAAAGAAGGTGCAGGGTGGGGGTGGGGGTGTCAATTTGGAGTTTTTCAAATGGAGTCCATCCATAGCCCTTCAAACCAAAGAGTAAACATTAGCAGTTGACCAAGGCTTTGGCTGAGCTCTCCTTTCTTCCTCCATGGTTGGTTTTGATCTGGGGTATTTGCTTTTGCTGCTGGCCAGATCCCCTCAGCACCTGATGGTTGCCCGGGCTCTGAGTAAATAAGATCTGGGGCCCAGGCCTCTTCGGGGCTGATGGGTAAATAAGGTCTCTGGTGTGTGTAGTGTGCCTGGCAGCAGGGTGAGCACTGGTGTGGAGGCCTCCAGAGACACGCCATCCCCCTTTTCTATATCTGGCTGTTTAATTCTGTTATCCTCTCTCTCTTTAACTCAGTCCATTCTCCCTCCCTCTCCACCAACACACACACAAACACTCGCACACACACAGACCTCCCTCTCAGCAGGCGTTCTGATTAATGTTAGCCACTAGTACTCATGAACATTTCCAAAGCACTTGCAACAGGAGCCATGGAAATTAACCTGATCACTTGTTCGGCCAGACTGCTCAGATATAAAGGAGAAAAAAAAAAAATCAGGCAACTCTTTTCTCAAGACAATACTCCTCGTTTATTCACATGTTTTATTTTTTTCTTCGCAAGCTTCTCCTTAAGCTTAATGTTTGCAGATGGGCACGACTATTAGAATGTAAAGATCCTGTAATTAAAAGTGTTTCACCAGCGCGGCGGATCAAGCTCTCGTCTCTGAGGAGCAGTTTGGCATTTAGTCAGTCTTTAAATGTCAGAAAGATAAATGATGATGATAGCACCTGTAATAATGTAATTACTTTTTCAATGGTAATCTTCCAAGCCCACAAACAAATGGATTTCATATACTTCTGAAAGATTAAACAATTTAACACCTGATGTCTCCGTGATTTATTAAAACCAAAGAAAGGACCATAGGGGACCTGCAAAATATTAAGTCCTTATATTACTCAGCCTACATGTTGTTTACCGTGTGGCTCGCAGCTGAGCAAACCCTAATGTCTTTCGCCTGTTCTGTCACAGTTTCCGAAGTGAATGTATATTGTTCAGCAGTTGTTATAATATATAAATTTTTTTTTTTCAGCGGTGGAGTAGCAGATAAGTACTTTACAAGCAATAGTGTCATTCAGTCACCGTAACGAGGGATTTGCCTTTGTGAAAGTTTACTGAGTCAAATCTCACCAGCTTAATGTGATCTGGCACTAGCCATGCTGGATCCCCTTATGCCAATTAATCCAGGTTGTAACTCACAGACTCCTGCTGACCAATTCACTTTCATTGTTGATAGTTTTTGGCTGCAGGAGCCTCAAAACTCCTTGTTAGAGCCAAAAACCGCAAGAAACCCACCACCTCTTTCAGCCCCATCATATTGTCTGTTGATTGCCAGCAATTAGTAAAGCCAGGCAGGCTGAGAAATGACAAGATGGGGCATGGCTATTGCAATGCATGGGCGTTGTTGGCTCACACGCCAGCTGAAAGCCTCAACAATGTTTGTTAACCCTAGGGGTCACGACTGATTCACTAGCTCCGACAGAAAACAAGATTTATGTAGCACAAATCAATACACATTCAGACTTTTACCATTGTGCAGCACCAATCCAGGCACTTTGCTCTATCAGTCTAACATGACACTAATGTGTTTTTATTCCTGTTTAACCCAGCCGGTGAATGAATCTGTTGGCAGGCCAAGAAGGAGACGGTGAGAAGCGGGCTGCTACTTGATTAGTTGGGGCACACATGGCAACATGCAGAGGTTGATGCAGTGGCATGTCATGCAAGCAATGACCTATCAGTCTTCGAGTTTCCAGCTGGGGATTGTTTATCCACTGTTTATTCATTGCGAGAGAAATCCGCAATTTACATCCCTGTGCCTGACAGTGTATCAAATGGACTAATGACAGTGTGCTTGAGTGCTGATCCCACTCAGCGCCGTCTTAAGTGAATTAGAATGAATTCAGTTCCTCCTGCTCTCCTCACCGTGAGCGTTCACCAGCCAGTGCAATATGCTCTTTATTCTCTATGCCATGGGCTCTGATTTCATTAACATTGCTTGTCAAGGAAGCACAAAAGGACACACACCTGGCAGAACGCTCACTGCAAACAAGTCCTGAGTAAATTATCGTACAGTAGGAATCCTCCTCTTGTAAGCTGGCAGGCCAATAATGTAAAATGTGTTTAACGTCTTCCCCGCTTACCGTGTTAAAGGGGGGAAATTGGAAAGTGACATGAGTGACGGGTGGTATTCTCTGAGCATTGACCAGCAGGCACAATAGAGGAGTTGAGTCCAGTGCCAAGTTCTATTTCAGGGGCTGCATTCCAATTGATTAGGAGGCTTGTGAAACAAACGCTGGTGACAGAAACAAGAGTGCGGCCTTGGCAACTGTTGGGCAGGATGCCAGGTGTACAGTCCTTCCTTGCGGCGTCTCTCTCTCTCTCTCTCTCTCCCTCTCTCGCTCTCTCCCTCACTCGCCCGCCCTCTTCCTCTCTTATACACACATTAGTGACACATTAACGACATCCACAATGCGACCACTGGGATAACTTAGCGGCATTATCTCTCCGCATGTCATTATGCGTTGAACCGGCTCGATTCCTTGGATTTTTACAGATAAAAAGCTTTTGAGCGGCGACTCTTCAAATGTGCAACTTTTTTCCTCTTGCAGAATTTCTGAAATACAGAAATATTCCAAGAACTGCATTAAACTCGGCCCTTGACAATAAGCCCTGAATCATGCTTCAGTCAAGTATAGTTTTGAAGTACTTTGAGTACTTTTGAGTACTTTCTGAGCTTCAAACCACATGAATTTATGTATTTGCGCGTAGGGCACGATCAAACCACGTACGAGTGCGTGAATGCGTGCGTGCAGGGGCAAGTGGGTGCATGCGTCCGTGCATACGCCTGGTCTTAGCAGCAGCGCCCTGTAAAACCTCAGCTTGTCTTTATAGTGAAGTTGATGATTGGATAAACAGTCTGGATTATTGTACTGGAAAATGAAAGCATATGCACAATTTGCATTTTAATGAGCAAGTGAGCATTATAAAACAAATTATCTTGGCAAAAGCTACTCTTACAGCAAAGCACTGACTTGACACAGCAGCGAAATATTTCGTATCGCTGATAAGTTATCGTAATATTTTCAGTTTCAGAGTGCATTTTGAGTTCATTTAAAATTAATTTGAGCACATAAAATAATTTCCCTTTCGGTTGTTGTGGTTTATTGTATGTCCGGTGTACACCGAGTCATGTGTTGCATCTTGCAAATCTGCTTTGATTGGGACACGTATGGGGAAGCCATGCATAAAATTTATGCATGACTGATGCAAAGTTCAGTAGGCCTGTGCCAAACAAAACGCTGTTCAATTAAAAGGGAAGTAATGGCATCCTATATAATAAAGGATATCTGCGCATACATAAACTGACAGAAAAGCATGATGGCTCATTCATGTCATGCTATGTAATTTAGTTAATGCATTTCCCCCTGCTCTTTAAAACACTTGCACATTCAAATTTGCCACCATAATCTCTATGACAGAGGACATTAATTATGTTCGTTGGCTGATCTCTGTTTCTTCACAACATCTCTGATTAAAATTTCACACATTGTAATGATGTGCTTCAGAGCTAGAAGCTGTGAAATTTACTAAGCAGTCAGTGGGCTTGAATTCCTATTCTTGGGAGGCTCGTACAGCATGGGGAAAAAAAACACATAAAAACATACAATCCAAATCAAAGCTGTTAAGTGCTTGAGGAAAAGCTTTATTTACATGCAAATGGAAATATATCTTAGCAACTTGTTCATTAAAATATTGTGCAAATGAGGGAACAACAAAGAAGCAACTTCTCTCCAGATATGTGGGTTCAAATTTCATATTTGGGAAGTTTAATTAAGCAATAGATTATATTTTGAAAGGAGCGTTCACTTTAATGAATCCCCAGAGACCGCAGATAAACACTGGAATGGTATCAAAGCATTCATCTATTTAATGGATGTGAAAATTAGGGATGTAAATGGCTGTGAGCCTTTATTTTCATTGCCCGTGGGAATATTTACCCGATAAAGACGACACTTACGTAACCTACATTATACATATACTTTCATTTTTGGAAGCGGCATGAACAGCGCTCAACCAATTTCAAGGACAAACACTAAACACTTCCATGAAGAATGCTTTTAACAACTGCACCTGTCAAAACACTGAAAGCAAATAGGCTTTCTTACTTTTTCTAACCTCATTCTGCTTACATTCAAACATATTTATATATATATATATATATATATGCACTTATCTTTAACATCATCGTACAACTCTGCAGTTACAGATTGTCGCTCTTCTGTTTGGGTGAGCGCTCGCTCGCATCGCACAGTGAGCACATCTTGAGAGAACCACTGGTCATTTTAGCTTTCTCAATAAGATGTTTGCCTGAGTGTGGCTCCATACTCTGCAATCCCGAAACAGTGCAGAGTCAGTGAACCCTGGTACATTGTGTGATGGAGGAGTGCTACGTGCCCAACATTCACCTCCGCGAGGCCGGCTGTTGTTTATCCCTGTAATGTCCATTTTATTGGGAATCTCAGCGAGCCTTCACACTACCTGCTGTGCTCAGCAGTGTGGAGAAGCCGGGGCCAGTAGAGTGGTGGTCAGTGTCTGTCAATCACAATCACAAGGATCAGTTAGCATCCATCAGTCTGAGGAGCCGTACCCAGATGTTGCCTGTCTTCCATCTCCTCGTGCTCGGCCTCCATAGACTATCCCTTTTCCATTACGTGTTGTGTGAGCTTTCTACCTTTTACACAGCGTAACATCATCTCTCACTTTTGATGATTTAATTATAGTAGTGGAAGATCTTTCATTGTTTAGAAAAACAGAAATGTATTCCAACTTTAAAAAAAAATAAAAATGAAGAAAATAACCTTATATTCAACCTCAGGGGAGACTGTTTGTTTCTGTGTTTGTGCTGAAGTCTATAAAGGGGAGGGCTGATGTTGGGGAAGAGAGCAGTCAGAGGTGATAAGAAGGGAACACCACAATATACTCTAGCTGTTGGAAAAACAAACACAAAACATTGATTTTATCATCTTTACAGACACCCAAAGCTCACCGTGGTTGATGTTTACCTGACACGGAGTAAACAGCATATTGGACTGTGGACTTCTACTCTGCATTTCATTTGCTGCCGTGCCCTCGGTATATGTATGTCTTTGACCTGTTCCCGCCCCTAATTTTCCCCATCGCATTCAGAGCAGACCTGCCAACGGTCAGCTTCATTACAGCCAATATCTTAAATCACCTCTCATGTGTTACCCACCAGTTTGGAGCTTGGTCTCCTCTGAATCACAGTCATTTAAATGTTCCTGCGCTGATTGTGGGTGCAGGTGGTAATACATTAAGGGACTGAGACAGCCAGTGGCACAGTGCTGAAAGACCTTTATCCATTTGCACTAAGTTTCCCCTCACATTCGGAGGCATGTCGGTCTAATTAGGCCAATGGTTTTGACTGTGGCCATATTCATATGGGACAGCTCACTTTAAGTTGTACAACAAGGTGATTCTACATCGTATATACTCCACCAGGCCAATAGATTATGCCGTGGTCTGGGGAATTTCAAGAAGAAATTGTACATTAATGAAAGCAGAGAATGGCTGCGGAGAAGAATTGCAGCGGGGTTATTGCTCTTTTCCTCCCCATCTTTTAAATAAAAGAATCTCAGATCTCATGAGAAGTGAAAATGTCTTGGGTGCAAAGCACTACTCTTTTATTTTTGTTGTTATTTTAACTACTTCAATACCAGCTCTATCTGCAGTATATATAATTTTATATCTGCAACTTAATATAAACACGCTTTACAGTGCTTTTTGTCAAATCAATGGCCCAATTTTATATATATTTATATATAAAAAAAACATCTTGTCTCTGTGTTTGAAACCCATTGAGTTCTCAGTGTGTCTCTGTCTCAATGATGAGCTCTTCAAGCAGGTAAAAGCTTCGGAAAGCCCTCGGTCCATTTCCATTCTAGCTTCCAGCAGTGTGAGTGGTGTGACAGCCTCTTGGGGCAAAAGGATTATTGAGATCAGGTCTCCCCCAGCTCTATGCCTCTGGCCCAGCCAGCCGAGCCAAGCCAGTCAGTTCCTCAAGCCCCCCGGTGCCTTACAGAGCAGCCCACCAGGCGCACAGAGAGCAAAGAGGCACCAGGGACCCCTCTAATTGTCCATGCTTTGGGCAGCTCTCTGGCAAGCCAGCATGAAGAAGGCCCCTAGTCCCTAGGCTGTCCCACTGCTCCCCACTCAGCCCTCACTCAGAGAATCTGAGGACGATATAGTGTCTGCTTTGAGGCTTTACGTTTCTGAGGCTGTCCTACGCTACAGCTGGAAATTTTAAATGTCTTTGAACGTCTACTTTCAACACAGGTCAGTGAGACTGATGACGAACTTTGTTTTGTGTGAATTTGTCACATTTGTCATTTTGATGCACATTTCATATATAAAAAAACAAACATTATAAATATGAGAAACATCAAAAAGATACGTACATGTTTAAAGTACCCAGAAGAAGAAGACATATTTCACTAGTCTAATATATTCCTTTGTAACGTGTCTTACAGGACATGATTCAAAGGGGAGCTGCTGTTACTGGTGAGAGCTTGAGGAATGGTGGAGGCCATGGCGGCTGGGAACTGGATGAGGACTGACAAGGCCACCCATACAAAGGCAGGGGCAGCCTCTAGTCATCCAGTGGGGGAGGGGGTGGTAAATGAACGTGTACAGCCACCATAATAAACACACAATTACTCTGATACCCACAGAGTGCTTCTTTTCCTTTCATAGTACTGTTGTTCTTTAATATATATATATATATATATATATTTATATATTTTTATTTAACTGATTAAAGGATTTTAGGATTTTACAAGAATTCTGGAGCAGTGCTCTGT
Source organism: Planiliza haematocheilus (assembly GCA_005024645.1). Classification (NCBI taxonomy): domain Eukaryota; kingdom Metazoa; phylum Chordata; class Actinopteri; order Mugiliformes; family Mugilidae; genus Planiliza; species Planiliza haematocheilus. The sequence goes on from SRSE01000725.1 coordinate 7,590,605, forward strand.
CAAGGCAGTGGACATTAAAAGACATTAAAAATTATTTACAGCTTTCTAACTGCATGATCAATCAAACAGAACTAAAAGCAATTATGAGCCACAATAACATCCAGGCAAGCTTGCCATTCTGAGGACTGACAAAACATCACAATTACTGTGTATGTATTAGCAAGTCATTAGCAACATACACATCGCACGATATCCTCAGCCACTTAATTAAAGTGATTTCATCATTTACACCTCCCCCTTTTTAATTTATAAATAGAAAAACACCTAGTAGCTGACAAATTCTGCATCAAAAACGCCCGCGCGGAGGACCTGCAGTTTTGCAGCCTCTAATAATAGTGTGGTGGGTGACTATTGTTACTATCATTTCACTATTATAGTTCAGACGTAAAGCTTTCCTTTGCTGTTGTACACAATAGGTGTTTGTGGGTGCTGTTTTTTATTTATTTATTATTATTTTCACTTTTTATTCTAGATGTGTGGCACAGAGCAAGTCCAAATGTGCGTGTGCCATGCATATTGTGCAACCACTGAAAAAGTTATGAGCTCAGTAAATAGGCAGTTAAGCATGCTGGTCATGCCAGTAACAGCTATGCAAAGGATAGCCAGACAATAGCCCCTAACTGGACTGTGACAGGGTAATTACCGTGCGCACATAATAAAATTCTCTTTACATAGGTCACTGGGAAAGTGTAATTTAAAAAGCGTTATAGATTATTTTTATTGAAGCAATTAAATCAAAAAGCAAAAAGTAATTAAGTGTGGAGGTAATAATAGTGTTGGTCAACAGCATTTGTTTTGAGAGAGGGATTTGTCAGCCTCACCTCTCTAATGCAGCACAGACATCCTCTAATTTACAAGCTACGATTTTATTACATGAACAGTTTTTTTTTTTATGCCATTACAATTATGTTTATAATGCCAAAAACTAAGCAGGATTTAATGAAATCATTATCATGAGTGATAATTGTGAGTAAATGCTAGATTTGAATTATTATCTTCCTCCACGTGCTAAATTAATGAATCGTTACTATTCATACTACTGGTTTATAATTATGTTAAATTGGCCGTCTTATCAGCAGTCAGAGACTTGGGATTATCAGCGTCTTGACTGTGTGGACTGTGCCAAATTCCTTGTGGATATGCGCCCGTTCCCCGCACAAAGCAGAAAGGGAAGAGATAATATTGGGAGGTTAAACTCCACAATTTTCTCTTAAAAGATGTAAGGAGAGCTACTGCACAAATGCACTCCTGCTTTATGAGGGAAATCAGACTGACGGGTCTGCGGGGCATTAACATCCACTTGACTTCCAGTGCAGCCGATTTTACAAGCCAACACATACATGTAGCTGACACATCAACAGTGTTGATCTCTCCAATTGTGTCAGGTAACTGAATTCAGATGATATGTTAATGTGAAGGGGAAATATGTTGCCCTCGTTAGCATATGGGCCACTTGCATTTCAGGAGGGTATTATCATTCAGGCTGCACATTTCTGAATAATAATCTAATTCTTAGGTTGAACAAAAATCATTTAATTCAGTGAGGTCAAACATGAATTGGTAAGAAGAAATGACAAAATCTTTGTAAATTAAACATAAAGAAATCCTTATGAACGAAATGCGCGGTTGTTCAAGTGCATTCTGTTCGCTGGAAAGAAAAGTGTTAACAAAAATGAATAACGTGATAGGAGACCGAACCAAAACCAGTTCAAACAAGTGTATTTTTGCTGAAATGTATGGAAACCTTCATCTTTGTGCAGATCACTGTAAAGCTGTGTTGGATTTGAAACAAAACAACCAGCTTTTGTGCAGACAGAATAACCTGGAAAACTAAATGCTTAATGAGCAGGCATCTAATCAGCTTTATGTACCACAAACTTCAAGTGCACGCCTCTCACCCACCGGCATTATCGCTCATACCGTCATCCTGGTGTCATTCATGTGTAAGAAAAAGAGGTGATAATAACCCTTTACATGTGTCTAAAAATACTTGGGCAACTGCAGCGACAGAAGTTTAACACAGTTAAATGCAACTGAAAAGAAAAAAGATAAACATGGTAAATGAAGGACATATCAAGCTAAGCAATAACAATGGAATATGCTCGTGATTTCACACGTGACAATACGGATATAGTAGTTGGGATTTGAAGGAAAACTTTACCCTACCCCTTTGTTCTAGCTCCTGTCATTGGGAATGTGAACAGCAGAGGGCAGCTTGAATACATAAATACAAACTAGAAGGGTGCATCTCTCAGTCATCAAAGGCATGCACTCGTTTACATCCCTGGGTTCCCAGCACACAGCTCAGCTCCTGTCTGACAGCTGGCTGGACCGTAGAGAGCCGGGGACTGTGATCAGCATCAACCCTATCACAATACCACACTGGGGACACAGTGGAGGAAGTGGAGAATAAAAGAATTGTGGAGTGACAGGTAATTGACCAACACCAGGCAAGTAGCAGGTAATGTTTTGAAAGCCCCGTGTCAATTTGTAAGTCCCATAAAATCCCGAGCTCTCTCCCTGCCTTCTTTGTCTCTCCCTCTCCCTCTCCGCCTCGCTCTTACCTGCAGGTTGCAGGGAGTTACAGCACCTGCTGCTGAAGAACAAACCTCAAAGACAACACTCTATGCTGCTTTTATTGTTAAACCTGTGTTCAGCCATTGTCTGCCCTCCCTCCTGAGCTCCATCTCTCCCCCTTTCTCACTAGCTCTTTCTCACTCTGCCGCTCTCGCTTACCCTCTCTCTCTCTCCCTCTCTCTCTCTCTCTCTCTCTCTCACTGTGGCTCAAGATGAATCTGCCAGCATGTGCCCATGCTCTTCATCACTGTCAGGTGCCCCATGGTGGTCCTCCTCCTCTTTCTCAAACTGGGCACCAACCGCTGGCTAGAATTATTCCTCACCTCCAAAACTCTCCCCACTGTTTCTAAATAAATGTGGCTGTAGTAACCGAGGAGTGTTGCTCATCCATCTTTACCATGCGGTGTGCGGCGTGTGCAGTGTTTACTGAACTAGACAGAGAGCCTAATAAAGCCACACAGCAAGTGTAAAGACACAAAGTATACCATGCAACAAAATGTTTATTCCTGGCATTGTGCTTTTATTTCAGCCGCAATTCATTCCACCCCGCGATTTGAGGAAATCATTTCTCTTGGTGTTAGCAGCTCACTTTGCACACCCTTAAAAGTCAACCAGAACTCATTCAGAGCGGTTGTCAGGTTTGTACGCTTCAACAGCTCATTAGCTGATGTTGGGCCGGTGTATATTAGACTCATTGAAGGGGCCCGCTGATAGATAAGAGACTGTTTTTGTTTCACTTGACACAAGGATAACGGCTGATGTTGAATTTGTAATTAAGGCACAAAAGATAGCGTCACCATCTGTTGACACGGCGGCGCAGAGTTTGCGGGTGTCAGGACGGCTGCTAAATATACAACGCTCCGTGCCCAACCTTAACGTTTAAATAGGAAACACCTACACATGCTGTATCATGCCGCATACAGCTGTTGTCGAACAAGGTGTGCAGTGATTTCTTTCCTCTGTGCTGGTTATCAGCAGACAATTAAAGAGGGTGCATTAATTTGTTTTTCTTTGAGGTAATTAAGCTCTTCCACATGAGTGATGTTGTCCTTATTGTCCCTTGCTTCATGCTAATGTGATTTTCTTTTAATCCTTTGTTACATTCGCTGAAATACGTTTAGGCAGATTCCAAGAGAACAAAGACAACACAAGGTTTTATTTTCAGTAGAAGTAGCTTAGAGGTTGCAAGTGGTTTTAAAAAAAAGGAAAGCACCTGCAATACAACTTAACTTAGCAGTTAAAGCAAATGACCCGCAATGCTAGACCTCTGGTTGATCTCTCGTTGAACACATCAGCCAGGATTCTTTCCCTTTTCAGAGTCAATCTCATTCCTCAACACAAATGCACATATTAAGTTCCCCAAGTTCAATTTTTAAATGGTTTTGTAATTAACAAGTAAGCCAAGCTTTAAAATGTCACATTTATTGTATTTTCCTATCTCTGAAATTCAGTCCTGAAACAGAATGATGTGTGTTTTATAGCGGTTATGATAAGAGGCTTACACAGTCAAAATCTCAATATAGATCATTTGACAAACGTCTTTGGTGGCCACTCGTTAAATTGGTTTCACCCGCATATTTGGGCCTTATTTAAAAGATATCTTTGAATAATGGTAAGCAGTTTAGCTCCTCTGAAAGGAGGAGGTTGAAGCAAATGAACTCCATTTCACTCTGTTTTGTTTAATCTATAACGTTATAGGTTTTCTGCAGCCTTTTCCCCGGCTGAGTTTATAGCTTCTATATTCTGGGACAGATTAATGCAGCTTAGGCGTACCTATCTTGAATTTAAGGCAGTCTAATACTCCTTGTTGCATATCAAGGACACAGCAACATATTATCTGATCATTCCTTGCATTCATTACATTAATGAATCAAATATGAATAAGTGTTCCTCTTCAAAAAAGGTCATTACCATAAACATTAATATTAATGTCATTATGTGGTGATGCCGGGCTAAAATATCTAATGACGGGTTTTGGTATGTTTGCAAACACAGAAACGGAACCAGAATATGGTGTTTCTTTAAATATGCAAATTGAGAAAGCTCGCAGCAATACTTGAGGAAAACGAAGAAAGTAAAACACGTTCCACTAATCATAATTACACTGCTTATAGTTCGCTGTCTGTCGGTGAGTTGCAGGAAGGTAAGACTGAAAAGGTATTGTCTGGCATCTCTGGTTTTGCTTCAGACAGATATTTATGTTAGGAAGAGCAATGTGCTGTACATCTACTTTTTTTTCTTTGTTGCTTTTTTTTTTTGCGAACAACATAGTATATGGGGTAGAGAAAAAAAAAAATTCACTGACATGGAGCTATGTGACACACTGAACACACAGTGACCACCATAGCTCTTTCTTTTCAGACACACAGTGCAGTTAATCACAAAGAAAACACATTATGGCACACATCTGAACAATGTGCCCCAAATATTCTGAAATGCTGTTGCATGGTGACTTTTTTTTGTTTTGTTTTTTTGATACCAAATGCATCAACAAGCTGGTTGTATTTTACCCCTGCTGAAACGTTGGCTGTCAACAGAGCTCCCATCAAAAGCAACGGTACCATCCAGTGCCTAGAGCGTCTGGCTCTGTCCTCTTTTCCAGCCAGACCGGTCTCTGGCAGCTGCACGCATCCACACTGGCCGAGGTCAAAGCTGTCACTTCAGAGGGCACTGTCAAATCTCAGCCAACGCTGGATGATGTGGGAGTGCTCCCTACAATCACCCAGATGTTTCCAATCAGCTGGACTTCTCCTATCCTCCTCACCCGCGCTTTTTCTCCACCGAGCGTGGAGCGCCACCGTCGACCGCTGGAAACGTTTTATGGACGCGGACGAGAAAAATCGGATTAATTGAAAGCTCTGCTGACATTTCAGACAATTATTAGCATATTTCCCTCCACCTCGTCACCTTATCTCTTAGCACACTTCCTCTCTTTTGTTTGTTTGATTTTGTCTTGTGGAGATAATAAATTTATGAGAGCAAGATTTTACTTACTAACTACTGAGTAATAACATAAATAGAATTAAATATAATAATATAATTACAAGTGTATTCTATTTGCTTTGTTTTGTTGTTTCTGTAAGTGTGAAATATGCATGTGTGCGCTTGAACCTGCCTGAATTCATTTCCTGTGCATGTTAACAATGCAAATTATTGACAGTAACTTTGCCTCCCTTTGAAGCTATTTTCACTGATGAGTAATTAGTTTAATTAATATCACTGTAGCGAAGCACAAACCATCTATTTAAATACCTTTTTATGGCTTCAGGTGCATTGAATTGCCTCTATGTCGAACACCATCTGAAACATAGTATAAATGTAAATCTTTTACTATAATTTAACACTCAAGTGGGAGAAATGTCTGAGATAAGCTGGCACAATGTACCCAGCGACCTTGTCTCCAAGTCAAACAGAAACTGCAACAGTACCAATCATTTATAATAGCAGATAAAGGGAGTGAAAAAAAAAAAAAAAGGTGTTATACAGGCCACTTCACATCAGGCTTCACAATACGCTCGGACACGCTAATTTTAAATACATGCTATACTATAAAGTGCTCTGTGAATGGAAATATTTTCACCTGACAAAATAAGTACTGGAAGGGAACAGACTGGACTACAATGCACGCAACTTCTAGAGCTTCAAAACCCCACAGATAAATCACTCAGAACACAGATGAGTCTTTCATTAGTATCTGATTTGTTTACCGTGTCTTAGAGGCGAGCTTTGTGTCAAAATCTAGTTCTGAAACCCTCATTGTTTTAAGTTTTAAACTCAAACATTCAGAGTAATGTTTATAATGGATCTATAATGGGTTTATAATGAAGTTGCCTTGTGCACAACGCACAGAGAGGCTGTGGGGTCAATAGGGACCAAGCAACAACTCTCCCCTCATGGGCCCTAACAGGTTAATCCAAGCGTGCAAGCGCCAATATTGCATCGAAGGAAGTCAGCTGTTTCTGTTGTGGTCAGTCGCTCTGCAGCTTCATATAAATCAGAATAATGGCCCTTTTATTTAAAGCTGCAGGAACGACTCCCTTCGAAAGGCAAACGGGTTAAACGTGACGGATGACATTATTTAATTCCGGATACTTCTACCTCAAGAAGCAAAAATGAATCATCCTCGACTTCACAACAGCACAACACTGAGACAAGGCGTGCCTCGACCGTCCAGTGCAAATTACCACAATTTAGAGTGCTATATTCCGCGGGAGACCATTGCTAAATGGTCAGACAAGCTAGTCACAGATATTAAAATAAATTATGTCTAATTTGAATTTTAGTCACGCTACATTAACTAATAGAAAGTTATTAACATTTCAAAAGGAAGGGAAAAAAAGCTTTTGCCTGCAAAATTAACAGTGGCTGGGCTGACCTGTAAGCCATGCAGTCTGATCACTGTAATGACAGTGTAATGGCATATTTACATTAAAATCTGGGCTGCTTAATATGGGATTCAAAATGGGAGGCTCAGTCAAGGATTATTTAGTCTGGCCTGTTGGCCTTTCGCTGAATGTTTCTTTCTTAACTTCAATACAAAGCAGAAAGTTCTCATTTCATGACTATTTATGTGGCTGCTTTGCTTTCCCTCTCAACACCCTAATATTCTCTTTAGTTCCAACCTTTTATCTCTCATCTCCGCTCTCTTCTCCCTCCTTGGTCTTTAAAGGCAATTATCATTTCACTTCAGAAATGTCAAAATCCTACACTTCACTTGTATCTTGAGGAGCCTCGTTGGGATGAATGAAATTCTTCACCCACTAAGATGAGTAGCCCTCTCCCACCATCCATGAACCTTCTGATATTGCGGCCTTTGAAACAAGAGAATTTCTTTGCATTTTAAATGTTCTTAATTTATTTCCCCCTACTTTGATATTCTCCAAGAAACCGCCACGCTATTTCAAGATAGAGGATGTGAGCACAGGAGTGATAGGATCACAGTGGAGGAGAGGTTTTAGGTTTAACGTTTTAATTGGTGTGAAAGCGGTGAGGGAATGAATTTCTTGCAGTGCTGAATACATTTTGGCTTTGAATTAGCTGAGCGCTGTGGGAGTGAATGGCTGAATATGAACTACAATAAAACTGGGGCCAGAACTGAAGATTAGATTGTTTTAACAATTAACCAGTCAGATATTGAGACAACAGAGTCAGAAAAATATTGAGGAACGCTGCCAAAACATTTCCAATCTGTTCGACCCCAACATAAGTCAAAGTAGAAAAGCCAACATTTCAAAATAAAAGACAATCAAATAAAACCTTACACGAGTCATATTTCTAAGTAGAATTTAGGCAGATTTGACAAATATTAAACTGAAAACACACATTAAACCAACTGGAATTAAATATTACATTAAAAATTGAACGTCTTGATGCAGCTGAAGCTTTGTTTCCGTGAACAAAACTGAACAAAACTACTTGAAGTAAGTTTGAATTTTTCCATTAAAAGCATTTCATAACTTCACTCAACACCTACAATGCACAATACTTGGTATTGTTGTTGCAAACTTCTTCAAATTGCTTCCTCATCTCACCTGACATCCTTGGTAACCTCAGAGGATCGTGATTATGGTCAGTTCTCAAACTGAACACAATGCGGCATTTTATTTATTTTCAGCTAGCTACAATAAGTGTTGCACCAACTCAAGCAATTCTGAAACACTGGCTTCCATTTTCCCACCCCGTTTGGTCGGCTAATTTAATACTGCTTAAAACATACCATGATTGATTTCAGGTGTATTTGAAATTCTCTTACATAAAACACTAAAACTATCACACTTCAAAATTACACACTATACCAAGATAGTTCCAAGCTTACGCAGACCTCATATTGGGATACTTCTTCAAAACAATTTAAGGATTCAACTGACTTTTTTTGACACATATGTTTGGTAACCCATCTATTTTTATTTTATTTTTTAACCCATCTAGTTTTTTTTTTTTTTTTCACAGCCCTTTGAGTGTTAATTAAACTGAAATACTACTATTAAGGCAAAAAAAAAGTGTTTTGACCAGGCTGTCCTCGCTTTACCTTGGTGCCTCTTAGAAACAAACCTATTATTGCCACACAGGCTCCACGTGACCGCTGGCTGTGAGTATTGGACGCTGACATCCTGCAGGTGGGAGGAGGTGATGTGTATTTAAAAATGCAAAATGACATCTAATGTTTAGCGTTGCTGCTTGTTTCCCAGACCCGGGGTGGACCTGACCATCTGCTCCCCTGGTCAGATACAGCTATGCTCTTGGCAGCCCTAGGAGCTTTTCCACTGGCCTCCATCTCAAAGGACACTCAGTATTATCAGATTTCTCTTCTCTAGAAAAACTGAGACTGTGGCACAATAGGAATAACAATATGCCAGGAGAAGGAAGGGGGCTGAGAATAAAATAGGGTAGCGGGGAGGGAGCGGGGCGGCAATAACAACAAGTTGTCTTCCTAGCAGCCAGATACTGTCACATTACGGATGGAATCACTTCAGAAACGTGGAGAATTAATATCCTAATGAAGCTTCGAGTGGCCATTAGGTGTGTGTAATGTGGCTCCAGGGGGCTGGGATAGATGTCCAGCAGCTTTAGGCCCTTATTTGCGCACAGTCACCTCAGCGGTGGCTTTTATTAGGGTAACATTAGAGGAAAAGGGAGAATGCCACAGAAAGATAGCGTTTTATTACTCTGGTTCCCAGGGAGCCATGCTCTACCTGTCACATGCACACAAAGCATGCTGCTTTAGTTCATTTTGCCGCTAAATATCTCTGTTACAAATGTTTCTGTCTATGGAACAACATTTGGGCTATTATCACCAAAGTGTTCCAGCGCTGCCTGGAGATGACTTATTTGGTGTAATGCTTCAAACGGCGTGAAGGGATTTCTCTGCAGACAGCCGTGAATATAAATTTCATTCACATTTTTCATTCACATTAATATACTCGATTTCTCTCTTTTTTTTGCCACTTCTCTCCCTCGCTCCCTCTTTCCTTCTTTTGACAGGCCAATTGCATGCCTCTGCTTTTTATCTCCTTACATTTTCGGAGAACGAATTGCTCTCCACTGTCACTGGGCTCTGACCAAGAATTCATTTTTAGTGGGTCAAATGTTTCAGAATGTCATCTTTGACAGGAACCAACCAGCACGATGAATACAAGGAAAGACACGGCCTGCTGATTTTTTTATTTATTTATTTATTTATTTTTTTTGTGCGTGCGTGCGATCACTGCATTCACTTAAAGTGTTGCAAGTGTGCGGTACACAAAGCACAGGCACAGATTTTCTATGCAGAAATCAATATTGAATTTAAACACTCCCCACTCATGAATAAAAAAACAAAAATGAATAATGGTAAGGGGGCTACTGGAGCTGCAGGACTCTACAGTCAGCTAATGAAGGTTATGTTGCATGGCAGAATTCAGTAATTGCAACGCACAAGTGAGGTATTAGACAGGATGTAGCTAATGGAAAACAATCACATTTAACATGGCTCCTTGGTTCTAGCTGTTCAATAAGTGAGCAGCAGGCTGGCTCACAGCAAACAGGAGGCGGGAAGGGAGGAGGGGGGGTTCCACACCGCACAGGGTTTTAATGTGATCGGACTATAACAGACAATCTATTTACAGTGTGCTCTGGGGAGCTAATAAACAAATGTTGAGTAATTTCAGCCAGCAGTAATTACCCTTGCAGCTGACAAGGAGAGTGCGATACTCTCTCCTTCACCTCCGGCTCGGTCCAGGAGGTGTGGGCTCTTTGGAGCGGTCCTCCTCTCTCATAAATGTGGCTCCTGGCCAGCAGTCAAACATACAGGATCATTTACAGTACACTGCTTCTCTCTGGGCACCGGGGTGTCAGATTCTACATGCCATTGTTCTGTTTGGGTTCGGTAATAATGGAGGCAGAAATTAATGCGATTGAAAACCCAAAATGGATTTGTAGTAAATGTCACAACTGGAAGACATTCTGCACGGCCGTGTCAAAATTCTTTCTATACAATCTAATTAAAGACAAACTCAAAGAGCAGGTTATCAGCTCCAGTGGTAATTAACATTTGCACGTAATTTGGGTGAAGATTCCTCACTTTCTTCAGCCAAATGTTACATTGCACTCTAACCATATTTATCAACCAGTGGAGAGAGAAAACAAATATTAAGTTTAGGGAGCAAACAAATTACTTTGCAGGTTAGATGGCCCCGAAGGCCAAAGGCATCTTTATCCAGAGAGCTCAGACTTGATCCTGCAGCTGCGGTGAAATAGATTTTTATGCAAATATGTCCATCGATTGCTGCGCCTTTCTTTGACAGAACGGGATGGAGAAAACTGCATGTAATTAGGTGGAGACAATCATTATGGAATAATCATTAATGGGCCATGTTTACATCAGCACAGAAAAGATCTGTTGCATACAATTACTGAACATTTCTAATATGCTTTCTGAGGTTAGATAGTATTAGATTTAGTATACTGCGACCGTCCATGAACATGTAAATAATTTCCTGTTAGAAGGTTTTCATGGATTTTTATTATTTATTTGTTTTTTTGGAGTTGTGCCGAACACTGATATTTTCTTTTGCAGATCATGCCTACAGTCCATTAGCCTTAGCCCCCTCTGTCTTCCTGAGCAGTATGACACAAACAATGCCACATATCAGATCCCTGCGTTCTCTCCAGAATAACAAGGAGGGAGTGGAGCAGTGACGTGAGGGGTCCAGTCTGAGGGGCTGACAGACGGATAGTGAGCCAGCCTGTCCCTTATCCTCAGACAGGCAGATGTCCCCTCTCCCTGCGTGGCCGGCTGCTGACCAGGGGAGAGCCAGGCGGCTGCTGAAATGAAGAAACTTGAGAGCTCCTCAGGGGGTGAGCTGGTCATTTGATGTCCAGCACAAGGGCAGGGTGTGATGCTGAATGAGCTGAGGGAGAGAGGCAGCCTCTGCAGTCTGTTACAAAGGCCCGATCTGATGGCTAGAAGGAGGGAAAAATACTGAGCACACACCAGACCATTACTATATTTCATCCATTTTGTCACAGAAGACGGTCATGCAGCACGTGTAGGAAAACATAGGGATGACATTCAGGAGTATGTCCACAGTGAAAGCTAAGACTGTGTGTAAAATGTTAGCAGATCTCAGTTTTAGGAACTGTCCATAAGAACTCACTGGACAAAGACAAGTTATAGTAACACCATCTACAGCTGAAGTCCCATTGAATATGTGAAGTACAATCACAGTGGAGCTATGGCATCTTTCTTACCTGGCCTAGGTTCAGTCTTGCAGGCAGCAGAGAGTCCTTTGAAGGCTACAGAGAGGAGATGAGAGGAAGCCCTGCCTGCAGAGGGATCAACTACACCGGAGTGCCAGCGCCACAGTGCTGTAATTAATCGCCAGCAATGGCAGCCTCAGTCCTGCAGCCCCGCTCAACTTCTCCCTCACGACCAAACCTGTGGTCAGGAGATGTTAGGCAACATTAACTGCCCATACCATTTCCATTTTCTGAGATGGGGGTGGTGGGGTGCCGTGGGGGTGTCCCGGGGATGGGTCTGTAGATATAGGACTACTGTGGGGGCTCAGGCGAGGAGAGCGACGGTGCATAAGCCATGGCTATGTACCTTTCATCTTGGAGGAGATTTGGAGAGGTTTCAGACCACAGAGACTTCTTAATTCTCACTAATTCATTTGCGTTCCAGATTCACTGGGCCTGGGATAACCTGAGAATGATAATGAACTCGCAAGGGGAGTGCATGGTCCCCTGCCTTTGAATGTGCTCAGAATAGATTCAGATAATCTTTCCTTGTGAATCTTTCTGAAGGAGAAGAATCCTATTAAGAGTGATTGCTTGTCATGAGATGTTCTCTAAGTTGGGGAGGTTTAGCTGGTGGACACACATACCCTGACGTGACCCTCTCATGGTGGTGCTTGTAAAAAGCACATAAATGCAGTATGGATGTAACCATGAGGAAATATATTAGCGCTAAGTTTCCAATTTTAAAATCATACTTTATAATGAATATTTATGTGCAAGCTGCATGGTCCTCAAATCAATATATCCTACCCACCAGCTTATATAAAAACATGTTTTTTTCTCCACTCCTTGGAAATCAAGCTTCATCCAAACAATATATTATCATTACAAATGAGGCACCGGGCTATTTACATTTATGGATTAAAATGCCACATTTTCACTACACAAGCATCTAGACCTACACGTTTAAGGCGAGTACAGAACTCACCATTTTGGTTTCTCCTGCAGCATTCAACACAGATGCATTCGTAGTTCTTTAAATAGAAAAAAAAGAAAACATCCTTTGCAAATAAAACTCATTCTTCAACTGAACTCTCTGCATTCACAAGCAAGCAGTGTTTGTCCTCTGCAGTCAGGCAGAAATTTGGATTGAAAGAATTTTCCATATGCTTCTTTATAGCGGGGCTGACAATGAATAGAGAGATTTTCAAGAGATTTATAGGTCTGCGGAGTTCTAAGGGATAGATTGCAAACTCTTGTGGAAAAAAAAAAAAAAAAACGGGAGGGAAAGCTGCCTTACTCCAGGGCTGGTCTCATCTTTGGTCAAACAGAAGTGAGCTTAATTTGTGGGTCTGCCTGGGGAATTTCAAAGGAAAAAAGCTTTGAGTGACGCCAAGCTTGAGCTCCCTGATGTTAGTGAGATGAATGAAAGCAGGGTCTATAGGCTACAGGGCCTTCTCACACGCTCACATTAACAAAGGTCTTTTAAGTTCTCATCAGGATAATTATGTACCGCGCAGTAAAATGCAAGACAGTGTTTTAGAGTGGCCGGTCTGATTAAGATATATTCATCTGAATGACTATGTGAAGTTTGCAAGGTAAGGAAACAACAGACAGTATGAAATTTCAGTCAGTGAATGTCAAAACTGTATGCTGCCTCATTATTATTATATGCAGTATTTAAAAATGTAATACATACTTTAAAACATGCTGTAATCTGTTTGAAAGCTGCAAGAGTTATGGCATCTGTATAATGTACGGGGAGTTAAAAATGCCTCCATAAAGTGAGTTCTGTCAGTTACTATACTGTCACTTAATATATTTTATACACATAACTACACCTATGGGTGTCCACGAATGACAGATCAACAGAATGATTTGTAGTTACCCTGTTATTAAGTGTATTATGGACATTTACTAAATGTGTGTATACTCTGCTTACTGATGCCAAAAAAGGGGGAGGGGGGAGCTGAATTAAAGTGTTCCTCCAAACACTGTAGTCATGCTAATGTTGTCTTACTCTACCCAGATTTGGTGGAGAAACTGTCTGATCTAATTTATGGCAAGCATCTGGTGTTTACTCATAGTAAGGCAATACGATCTAGCTGACAAAATAAAATGACACTAGCTGGTCCCAATTGTGGAAAATACAAGAATTCATTCTCTGCCTGTTGGTGTTTTTCAACAGAAGACTTACTGTGCAATTGTATAGAACTGGCTGGCCTTGATAGAATGACCTAACATTTTGACAGGACAAAATATAAAGCTGCTCTTTATTCTGTGGACAATTCACCAGATGCGGGCATGGGAATGGCTTTAATCAATAGAAATGTGGGTGTACTGTATGATTTATTCCAGGCTTTGCTTTATGCACAAAGAAATCTCGGACATTGCTAAGAGTGCAAGCAATAATGGGACCCACTCAATTTTCCCTGAAAGCATGTGTTGTGATGGTTGTTGCAGTGAAGTATTTACAAGTGCTATCTGATCAGCCTCAGAGGCCTGCCAGCGAGACAGATGATTAGGTACGGCAAACGAGCCTCATCACCAGCTAGAATTGATGACTCAATGCAGGGTGACAGACAACTCTATTTGTATCAAGATAAGGCCCTGGCAGTCATGTACCAATCAAAACTGAGTTATTATTAAGCATAAAGAAAGGCATTTGTAATATCATTAAATCCAGATATGCCTCTCTTCACATCTGGCAGGCAGCCATGCGTGTGAAGGGAGGAGTTGGGGGGAGGTTAAGGGACAGAAAAAGAGAAGCAAAGCGAAGCAGAAAAAAAAGAAGAGAGAAAACACTCGGGGCAATCATTCCTGGCAGTGTGCTGGCAGCTGCAGTGTTTTTTGTAATTTCAATATGTTTCTCTGCACCTCAAGCTTGGGTGCAATAACAGCTTACAGATTGCTTATGTCATCAAATTTTGACAAACTTCTCAATTGCTTTTGACCTTCATCTTTAGCCATCTGCTTTCTCCTCTTTCTCCTTATCTCCCCTCAGTCTATATGTTTCCAACTGCCAGTATAATTGTGCACATCAACTGAGAAATGCATACATCGCTAATTATTTTACAAAACAGCAATTAGCCATTATATATCACGGACTGACATAATTTGTTGGCTTCAAATTAGTTATAAACACAACATTGACATCACTATTTACATTCTGATTGATTCAGAGCATACAGTAGCCCATAACAACATTTAGCCTCTCTGAGCCGACATTAGCATTCATTTGACAATGTTTCCTGACAAGTTGATAGTTAGAGGTTTTCACTTTCATTTTTGCTCAGTGTTTGATCTCTACCAGTCACTGAAGGAAACATCTGGAAGCTAAAGCTTGCTTTGTTCAACCGCTAGCTAGTAATTTTGCAGTTTGGTGCTTAGGGGGTGGTGTGCGATCAGTTTTAAGTTGAACACACATCTTTCTAATGGCGTTCGCTTTCCCCACCGCCATCTGCATGGTGACGTTCTCAAAATCCCCTTGCGCTACAACCTTTAAGCTAGCAAGTCACAAAGGCTTTATCAAACATCTGGTTTCTTTAGCATGTTTGCTTGGTACTTTGGGGGACGTTATGTAAAGATCTGCAAAGAAAAAATTCATGAGTCTGGGCTTTTCATGTAAATCATGTAATACTGAATGTCTGCGTTCACTGACGCAGTCACTGTTAATGTTGATTGGCCACATCTTTTTACTCAGACACTGGCGTGACCAATGCGCCGATTAGTTCAACTTCACACCAGCTTGTGATCAGTTTAATGTATTTCTTGAAGATCCATATCCAGCTAGCAAGTTGTAAATCCAGCAAGTTACAAGCAGGCGTCGCTTCTAAGACTAAGTGTGAAAATAGTATCAAACAGTCAAGATATGTCCCTTCCTTACTGTTGTTTTTGTGGAGTTCGCTTTAACAGGAAATCAGTCACAGCTGCAAGCCTTCCCACATGCTAATGTTCCACCAAAACAAGTTTCTCCCCGAAAGCTATTTTTCTGGTGCACGGCTGCTGCATCCCGCCCAAGACGACTGTAATTGTTTTAAAGAAACACAAACAAACCAAAGCATTTTTTCCCATATCACAGAATAATAACAGGTGCAGCCAAGCCATTCTTCACTGCCGACGCAGCCAAAAAAACAATGCACTGAAAGACTCTAAAAAGCCCAGCAGGGCTCACGAGGACTGCAGAATGAGGTGACAATTCATTCTTGGTTTATCCCTTTTACGCACTTGATCTTTGTATGCATAAAAATATTGATTGCAGCTGCTTATAATGAGGTTGTATTCCTGTAGGTGATCAGATCAGTTATTTCTACAGTCTTTTTGTTTGCTGTTGCTATGTACAGTACGTTCATAATCGCATACGTTCCTGTTGGTCTCGCCAGTTACGTTATTCTGGTGTAAGAAACCCTCTGCACTTGTCCCTATCATAAGCAAAGCAGAGACCTCTCAAAGTGTAAACTGACAATGTGGCATTAAGAAGTATCTTGTTCTGTGAGCCACTGATCAGAGTAAACAACACGTTACGTATAATATAGTCAATCCACAGTTTGACATTTCCCTCTGATTTTCATATCTGTGCCTGAAATGACAGTCTATGTAACATGCGGAGGCTTTAAAAATGCCATGGCTGATATGAAATCAATTTGCATTTCCCCAGTGCCTGGATAACATGGCCCTGTCAGAGGACCCTGCAGATCTGCAGGAGATAATGACGTTATAGAGGGCGGCTTGCACAGTGGAAAGGATGAAATTGAAAGAGTGACGTTCTGTGTTTCCCATGATTGCCTTGACAGGGGGATGTGTGGCTATTGGACATGTACTCTTCTGTCTTTGCTCCCCATTAGGTCCGCTTGTTCCCAGTCAGGGGTTAAGACAGACTAAAGAGATCCACCAATCTGACCAGTGAAAGGCTCCTCATGTCCGTGGAGAGTTTTAGCTTTTATGGAAAGAAGTGATGAACTGTAATAAATCTCATTATTTGCACATTTGGCATAACACAATCACAATTAATTAGGGATTCCATATAGGGATTTTTAGGCCACAGATATTTTATCTTATATATATTGTATCATTACAAACAATATTTAACATGAATTGAGTGTTCACAGTAATTGAAGCCAATGTGAATGTGATGTCAGTGTTTAATGGATAAAGAAGTGGGGAAAAAGAAATAAAAAAAATCGCTCCATCCCTGCTTACTGTTATCCAGTTGACTTTACACTGCCTTGCTTGGTATTCCAGGAGTAGTGCGCGAGTTCATCATTATGTTTTAGAAAAGAACCTCGCCGTAACGGCAGTACCACTTTGTGAAAATGTGGAAAAGAATGAGTCAAACCGCGGCTATCGCACACAGAAGCATTCTACATCCCTAAATCCATATTAACAGTGCACAAGACAGAATTTGCTCTAAATGTAGGAAGTGTATAGCTGGTGGCACTGACCTGCAGGGCACTGAAACTTGATCACACCTGTGCAGCGGGTCTGCTTGTTATCGAGCTCAGCATATGGCAGAAGAGAGGGACATCTCTCCCACCGCTGCAGCACTAATGTACACAGCTATAAACTATAGGCGATTCACGCAGAGTTTCTCCTCACTTTGCCTATGAGAGGCCTTTGAATCTAAAAATATTGACCTCTCCATCTGATTCTGACTCTTGCTCTGTCTGCAGCGGCTGAAGAAGAAATGTTTCAGCCGCTGTATGTGATAAATTAACTCGACTCTGAGCTGCCACCATTAGTTCCAGCCACCACCAGTATCACATTACTAATAATGTCAATTTATTAAAATATACACCCTACAAACGTTGGACTACAGCAGAACAACTGACCTTCTTTTGTAAATGGAATTGGGAATTTTGGCCGTACGAATCAGAATCAGACATTTAAAGAATCCTTACTAAAGTTCTGCATGTTTTACCGTGTTAGGCTTCTTTCTCCTCCTGAGTTCGAATGGGGATTTGTACATAAAATTCAGTAAAGTTTCAGTTTTCACACCGTGGCCTGAAAATGTGTACATGAGAAAACTAAATAACATACAGCCTTTCATATTCTCTCTGTGAAAAATGTCTCCATAGCCACGGAGCTCATTCTCGATAATCGGCACTGACAGTTTTGATACCTTTAAAATATCTGCAGAAAATCTTGCTGAAGACGTACACGCTCTAATTATATTTGCAGGTCACAATATGGCTCGCCAATATCTTTTTTTTCCTTTATTTCCATACACCTCATTATTATTATTATTATATATATATTTTTAAATCGAGATAGAATTGCTTTGAATGCCAGGGGATTACCAAGGTCAAATCATAAGTATGTAAGAGTGTACGGTGGGTTTGATGTTGCAGAGGGATCAGTGAAGTACAAAATGTGCTTTTCCACGTTATTACAATAAATCAAAACAGTCCGCTATGCGCGCACAAGTGGTCCACTGGGCCTCATGTGTACCTCTGGCGAGCTATCGTCTATATTTGAAATACTCTGCAGCACACTGGGATGTCCCGCGCATAATGAGGTGTATGTAGGATGGGGACAGACCGATAATGAGACATCCCGACTCTAATCAACCTTATAAAAGTCTGAAGAGGAGCAGAAATGTGTCTGCAGCGGCAATAACAGTTTTCAATTAATAAAAACATCATTTTGTCCAGTCCCCTAGGATGGGGATAACTTGAGGGCCTTCCCCCACATAGTGTGAGCAAACCTTTGTGCTCTGTAGCTGCGTGGGCGTGTGTGAGACACACGGACTCTCAATTCCGCTCACACACACACACACGCACGGCAAGAATTTATACTTGTCTGTATGGTTTGTTAGCACTCAAGAGATAAAACTTTACATGTTGCTCCCAATTAGCACAGCAGTGACCGTGCACTGTCTCCTGTGCTCAGCTTCCCTTTCTGAAGAGGGTCTATTTATGTGAAGACTCATGAGAATGTGAGAATTGAGGCGAGAGAGAGGAGATATGGACTGCGTGAGATAGATAGAGAGAGAGAGAGTGTGTGTGTGTGTTATGAGGGAAAAAAGGGTGAGAGAGAGAGAGTGAGGGAGTGAAAGAAAGAGGTAGAGAGAAAGGGAGAATTGAAATGGCTTAAGCATTCATTTTGAGTGGAGAGACAGGTCCTATTAACATTTAACAGCATTTGTGCAACTTGGTGCTGGGGTTATGATGCAAATGAGGAGGAATTAAAACTGGCCAGAGGTTTGTCATTGATGGATTGCAGTCTGGCAGTGCTCACACTTCCTAGTGTCCATCAGAAGCGATTACTGTGTAATTAAACCTTATTTCTGGACTCTCTAGTGCATAATTACTTTGTGAATGTAACCATCATCTAAAAGCTACAAAAATGCTTTACCGTTTAGTCTAGCAGTCAGCTCCATGGGCTTGTGTCAGATATAGCCATCAGACAGAGCAAAAGAACTGTCACTTTTAATAAGAGGCAAAAAATTAAATGAAACAGTATGCTTATTACAGAAAAATTAGGCTTTCAAGAGTCCTTTCTGTTATTTGCATAATTTATCCCACACCCCACCCACCACACACACACACACACACCCTCTGCGAGCTTTCGGCAATTTCCCTCACATTTAAATAGATTGCACATTTAAGGCTACTTAAGGAAAATTATCACTTTGCATATTTTAATTGTTATGAAGGAAGTGATTTGAGAGAGGTCTGTGGCTCATCCTCTTGAGCCACGCGGTTGCGAAGCTGTCTGATTCGGGGCTGCACGGCGCTGCAGCTCCGCAGATAACCTCCGAGTTCACACACATCCACTCCAGTTTCATCAGAATGCAAATGAAGCGCAGAACACTGGGACAAGTGGATCTTTGATATTTACAAAATAGCCACTAATAACTTGAGTGTAATTTGTTTGACTCAACTTTATTTTTCTCTTATCGGCCCTGATTCCCCCCTCCCCACTCCTGGTCAAATGGCTCTTGTTTAAAAATTCAGTGGAAAGAAACAAAGGGCATGTTTGCTGCTAGAATTTCTGAGCAAGCAGGATGGAGGAGGGATATGTATGCTGTGTCTGTCTGTATATATATATATATATGTGTGTGTGTGCATCTGGCTCTTGCTTATAGGGGACGTGTTGCTGTAGCACAAGCCCAAGATGGACTCTGTTAAGTGTTGAACAAGAAACAAAGCATGAGCATGAAGATTAAAATATCTTACTCCAGGTTAGCTGTTCATATCTTCATGTCTGACAGCAAACATCCGTTAAAGCTGCCAAATGATCACGGAGAAGATGTTAAGAACTCAGTTTAAGGCGTTACTGACAGTCGCTCGCACTGTAAAATAGATTCTTATCCTGCACGAATGGTCTCGACACTTACCTCCTTGTATAGTTCTGGAGAATACAGTTTGCTTGGTTCATTTGGGTCTAGCAAGTAAGTCAGTACATGAAATGCAATATTATTATTTTTAAGTACTATTAGTTTATAGAACAGAACAGTTTTCAGCAAATCTCTTCTGTGTTCTTGTTTCTATACACTCAGTGTATTTCTGATCAACATGTTTTTAACATGTAGATATGTTTTCCCATGCATATATAAAGCATGTAGAATGCTGTTAATCGAATAAACCGGACATATATTTTTTAAGGCAGTGTGCTTCAGTACAATGCTCATGCTGAATAAGGCTTGAGAACAATTCCCTCCTCCAAGGACAGTTCTCCATGGGTGACTGCAGTGTTTTAAGCATTCTTGCCTTGACAAGTTTCTCTGCCTCTCTGAAGGAAAGTGTTCAGACGCTGACAGGCGCCAGTAACATGAAATAACTTTCTTGAACGCGCTTTCTTCTTTTGTTTTTAGTACATTAGCTAATGTTACTAGTTTGAACCAGTCAAATCTTTATTTAGAACAGCTATATGGAAATAAATACATGTTTATTTACAATTTGCAAGGAACGGACGCTTCCCCAAATAACTGCCATAAAGGACATAATGCAGGTACAAAGTTTATTTTTTCCGGTAAACCCAGAAGCTGTAGAACTGTGAATTGTAAAAAAAAAGATTATACGTTAAACTCCACCCACACGATATTTTCATGCTTACAGGATAACCAATGCTAATACAGTATGCTCTGTCTATCCTCATTTACGTTAACTGCACAGAAACTTTCCATGTGAATACAATCTACGACTTACTGATAATGTGAAAGAGGAGCTTTGAGTGTCGCTGTTCATTTTCTAAAAAAAAAAAAAAAAAAAAAACACAATAGCACCCAGGATGGATCACGAGACGTGTAGACGGGGGAGTGTAACAAAATATGTGGTTTATATTTACGCTAAACACCGGCAAAGTAGAGAAATGACGACTTAAGCTGCAACTGGTTTAACACTGTCTGTCACAGGATTGCTCAAAATGGGAATAGCACAGTCTACCACAGCACTGTAAATTCAATCAAATAAGGTAAAGTACAAAACGCATCCAGAGTTCAGGAAAAAAAGAAAACATCTTTATTCAGTATTTTAATAACTTTCATGTACCTTGAAATTAATACATTTAAATCGACTGTACTGTAAGTATGGCAATACATACACACATATAAACATGTATGTGGTGCATTTTCGTATGTATGCTGTATATCATTAGCAAATGTACAATACATACAGCTATGTGCAAGTTTGTTCTCTGTACACGTTTATATGAAAAGTAAAAATTCAAAATGTTCATATCTTACTGTTATCCCCTTGTACTTGCATGTAGAATTGCAAGTGCACACACGTACACATTAACATGCGCACTACAACAATTCACAAAGGATTAAAGCAGTTTGTTGGGTTTTTTTTTTGTTTGTTTGCCTTTTTTCTTTAGGAAAAGTTTGCATTGGAGACCTTGCAGAAGACAAGAACAGTTCAATGAAAACGCGAACACTGTAAATAAACTGTGTGTGCAGGTTAACGTCATCTTCGTCCTCAAGGTGCCTCATTTTTTTTTTTTTTTTTTTTTTTCTGTGACTTGTACTTGACAGTGTAAAGACAGTCTTTCTGAGGTAGACTGCTCAGATTCAAGGGCAAGCTTTTGTTTTATTCTTTTTTTTTTTGTCATTTTAATTTTATTTTTTTATCCACAAATGCATGACATTCAAAATGACACGACATGAGTACTACATGTACAATATGTAGCAATGAGGTAGAAATGGTTATAAAGAATGCCAGGCTATAAAACTAGGATGGAGTCAACATTATAAGCAACAAAATGCAATTAGAAGAATACTGTCGAAACAAAAGTGGTTCAAGTGTTAATATCACTCTGAGCCTCCATGTGCTTATCAAAGGTTCTGCTCAAGTGTCGGTTGTGACTAGTAGGCCCATTCATCAAATCATGATAATAATGACTAACATCTAGCGCATGTGAAATATACATTGTATCTCAGTTGTTTTCTTATATCAGATCCGGTTTGGAACCTTTTTACCATCTGGCTGTTGTGATAATTTAAAAACATACGAATGTAACTTTGTATGTGCCTTGTTTTCCATTGTGCTATATTATATAGCACTGTCTGGGAGACATTCTTAAAAAAATGCAAGAGTGGGATCTTATCGTAGTACTTAAGATCTGCTGAATATTTGACAGAATGCGGTACAGAATCTTTCCTTACACTGTGGCATTTAACGGCACTGAGATTCACAACTTCCTCAGGATCATGTTCGTCGTATTAAAAGAAAGAGGTTTAACTTTGGTTTAAAAAAAAAAAAAAACAAAAAAAACAAATCTAACCAAAAACTAAGAACAATAAATACTGGGAGTGCTTTCTTTCAAAGAAGGCTTTGTGTTTGTTTACATCACACCATTTAAAGCAACTTTTCCAACTTCATCATTTTAAAACAGTTGTACGTATATTACGTATGCTTCACGTGAAAACACACAATAAAATGTTTGAAAAAAAATAATTGTCAGTATTTACATTTCAGTTGTGGCAATTGTGTAATTTTGGGGGCTACACACCATGTGAGAAAAGGGACTCTGTTTCAAACGCTCTGTGAATAGTGTGAACATAATCTATAAGGTTAAATGACACAGGCTGCAGCGATCAATATGTATAATGTCTAATAAAAATAAAATAAAAAACAGGTAAAACATGTGCAATAGACAACAAACATAGACCTTCTTGAGAAAAAATAAAATAAAACAAGGTCCTTTAGTGCCTCTGCGGTATTATACACCTAC
Source organism: Planiliza haematocheilus (assembly GCA_005024645.1). Classification (NCBI taxonomy): domain Eukaryota; kingdom Metazoa; phylum Chordata; class Actinopteri; order Mugiliformes; family Mugilidae; genus Planiliza; species Planiliza haematocheilus. The sequence continues at coordinate 7,613,573 of SRSE01000725.1, forward strand.
ACACACAGTGCTATCTACTTCAGTGGCATTCTTCAATGTGCGAGTGCTTTCCTTTCCTTTCCTTACTGTTCTGAGGACGAAATACATTCAATGCTTTTTCTTGCCAATTCACCTGCTCTTTAAATGTTGGAAAGGTTGCGTGGAAATGTGCCCATCATTGGCAGCAAGTATCGATTAATGGGACAGTTTAAATGTGAAAAGAACAACACAGAAACTAAACTAACATTGTGTATATGGCCAGCCTTCAAGACGTGTTCATAAAAAGGAATGCCACTCAATTCATGAATGCCTAAGTACGTCAAACAAACTCTTCTGTCAACTTTATATTAAGATAACAAATTATTCTTTAGGACTGAAGGTGTACAAAACACTGCTGTGGTTATCATCAGCTTCAGAATTTCTACTAGACATCACAGATTTGGGAGTTTAAGAAGATAAGATCTGATGGTGAATGTTAGTTATTACAGATCAATTTGTCCTAAGGCAAAGGCATAGTGTATCCCAAACCTGATATGCAGTGGTATTCCCCTTTAAGTGCATTATGTGGTGAGAAACGGGTTCATGGGAGTTATCAGAATGTAAAGCTAATAGATCTTGTACACAATAAAATATAGTTTGGTGTTCTCTCAAATGGTTTCCTCGTCAAACAAGCAGAATAGGTGCTTACATTTTGCTGCGAATTTGTCTTTCAGAGATAACAAACAAACTGAGGTAGAAAGGAACTTAGGCTATACATAATCCTTAGGTTTCATTAATGATAAAACAGCAGCAGGACGGAACGAAATAGCTCCGGGCGGCCGTCTTCCTCAACCCCAAGATGGTTGTCTGCACCTTTCGGATTTCTCTCAACTGCACATCACCAAAAGCTGAACAGTTGTGACTGCGAAGGGGGGACTAAACAACAGGATCATTGTACTTGATGTAAATGAAGGTTTTCCTTGTGATAGCCAACAGGACTGATAAAAAAAAAAGCTGTGCTCCAAACAGAAATTTCCTCAAGGCTATGATTCAAGATACATAATGCTTCCATTCTTTTCAAAGGCAAACCTCTGATCATAATACAAGTTTCCATTTCAAACTAATTCAGAGGTAAAGAATCCAAAACAAATGACTTTTTTGTCTTGCAAATAAACCAGAATTGCTCTCATACATTCGTTGTACCAGCCTTCTCATTTCATTTCGAGCTTTTTTGAGGTATCATATAGGCTTTCATGTTTTGATGATGCAATTTCAAATGCAAGCCAAATGCTTGTGTAGCGTGTAATGCTTTGATGCAAGCTCATGAGGTACCACACATACCATCATCACTTTCCTGAGTTGTCAAATAGAGAACAAATGCTTGAATTTTACTTGTGAACTACTACTGTAATGAGTATTTAAACTGGAGTCAACAGGTAAAATAAAAATGTTTGTATTTTTGTTGTCATTACATCTACAGAGGAGAGGCTAGTACATCAACCAAATTTATATTTGCTAGAAAACAAATGATGTTGTTACAGCTAAAAAAGGGGGTATGACTGTTTTTATACTAAGAATGATTTACACATACTTAAACCATGTGTACGGTAATGAAACCCAACTAAAATTATATTAATACATTTAATTCATTTCAAATGAACCACAACTGTTCACAGAGAGCACAAAACAGACACAGCTGAAGAACACGGTTTCAATGAAAAAAAGAGAAAGTTTTTTGTCACATTGTAAAGCTTTTTTCTTATATTAGCACATGTCACCAATGAAGATTGTGAGGCAAAAAAACTACCAACAAAAATCTTAAACAGCACCACCTCAGGCACTTGATAGCAACTAAATCTCAAGATCAGCAGAATAGTATATATATATTTATATATATATATATATATGTATATACAAAAAATGTGGGGCATTTTTTTTCCAAATTGTTTGACTTTTAGTAAGCACATGGCTTCCGACTCATCGTGCTTCATTGAATTTGACCAATGTATGATGTCCAAACAATTGTCTTCTGTCTGCAAGAACAATAATAGAGCAATCCCTTTGCTCTATTTAGTATGTTAGTGTTTCAACTTTTTTTTCACTGAAAGACAAACTCTTGCCTGTATGCAACAACTGGGCTCTAAAGAAAATGTGTTGTTCACTGATTACAACCAAACATTTTATTCCACTCAGTGTACATGTCAAGTTCTTTTTGTGATATGCTGGGCTGGAATTTGCAAAACACATTGTCAAAGTCTTGGTAAGAGATTGGTCTCACTTGACTGGGGTGGATGCTTGACAGATCAGTCCCAGGCATGCTGTGTAGAGGACCTACCACAGCCTCTTGACACAACTGGGCCACATCCAGTCCTGAAAAGCCCTCTGTCCTCTGAACCAGTAGTGACATTTCTTTGTCACTAAGACAGTAGTTGTGCTGTGAGAGCAGTTGACTGATTATCTGATGTCGTGCTGTCCCATCAGGCAAGGGGACGAGCAGTCGCTTGGTAAAGTACCTCCTTAGGGACTCCGGGATCTCTTCAGGCTTACTGGTGGAGCAGACCACAAGAACATGGTCCTCAACAGAGGTCAAAACACTGTCAAGCTGTAGGAGGAGCTCAGCTTTCAGGTGATTGACTGGGCTCTCCTCGCTGAGCTGGGCCGACAACAGAAGATCCACCTCACTGATAAAGACTACTGCCGGTTGGCGACAACGGGCCACAAGGAAAGAGGCCTGGATGATCTTTTCCCCTTCACCTAGCCATTTGGTCACCAATGCTGAACTGCTAAGTCGCAAGAATGCAGCCCCTAGTTGGCTGGCCATGCAGCGTGCCAGCAGTGTCCTACCAGTTCCCTGAGGTCCAAATAAAAGGAGACTCCGAGGTAATGTGGTAAGTCCACTAAACATATCAGGCCTTAAAATGGGCCATAGTATCTCCTCCTTGATGGCCGCTTTGGCCATATCCAGACCTGCAATGTCACTCCAGTCCAATGGAGAGCCCTGTTGAAGGATTTCTGTGGTCACCATCTCCACCAGGTTGGAATCACTGTTCTTAAGTTGTTCCTCTGCAGCATGGATGGACGAGGTAGCCGTACCTATGTCAGGCCCTGTTAGGGAGTGAGGGAGGTGCTGTCTGTGCTCTTCAGTTTGCTCACTCATGATGGGAGATCCAAACTTGTTGTAGGACTCACCAGTTCGGAGATCACCCGCAGAGCTTTTGGTTGATCCATATGATGGAGGGGTTACTGCTCTGCCAGAGTGTAAGTTAAATTTTCTTTGCTGATCAGAGGACATTGGCTGTTTGGTTGGCTTAAAAGCTAAAGACGAAGCTTCGGTACTTCTTTCAAAGCCATTGCCCCTGTTTGAGTCTGAGATGCTGCTGTCTGCTACTCTGTACATTGGGCTCTGTGAAGAGCGCTGTTGGTTGTAGCTGAAATTACCATAGCTAGAGTCCATATCTCCATGTCCACTCATGTAGAAAGCTTTTCGTTTTAATGAGTTGGATGTACTGCCATTCAAAGGTGTTGGTGCAATTGGTGTATGATTATGAGATTGGTAGGTGTAGCCAGGCAGTGTGGAGGGAGGGATTGGTGTAGGGGCTGCAATACCGGACGGCAGATAAGCAGAAGGTGGGGGTGCTCCCCCAGGGCTATAACCAGGGCCAACAGCAGTCTGTGAAGTATACCCTGTTGGAGGATAATTGTAGTTGGGAAGGTTTGGAGACCCGGCGTTGTAGCTCGGCACCAGGGTAGGGGGAGGAGGTGGTGGTGGAGGTTGTAAGAGTCCGGCACTGTGCAAAGGAGAAGGATGTGGGGAAGGGAGAGCTGGGGTATTCTGGCCGCTGTAGCTAGAATGCAGGTAGGAACCATTGTAGCTGGCAGTATATTCCTGAGAGGGGAGGCCCGAGTGGAGAGTGGTGGCTGTGTGACTCCCACAGTTACTGTTGGAATAGCTAGGCTCAGACAAGCTGCTGGCCACCCCTGGGGAGCTGCCTATACTAGCCGACACATCTGTAGGGGGTAGGGCAGCTGTCATTCCAGCTTTGCTCACAGATATAACATCTGGAGCACAGTTCATTGGGTAAATCCCCTCCTGCCAGGACTCATTCTCTGACTTTCGTCCATTCATGAGTCCAGTGGTGCTATCAGAGTAGGAGCACAGCAGGGCTCTTTCATTTGGGCCTTCTAAGATCCCAGAGTACTTCTCTGCATATTTCTTAAGCAGATTGGAGGCAGTCAGCGCAGAGATGTCATCGTTCGCCCACGCATACTGGTATGTTCGCTGTAAGTGCCCCCGGTAGGCCTCTACTTTGTGTGCTGGTGAGCGGGTAGTGGATGAGATGTCAAAGTGTTGTTCTGCCCATTGTGTGTGCTCTGGGGTCCACTGCATCTTTAGACCTAGATATTCCACATAAGGGAGAAATATGTCAAAGTAGGCATTAAATAAAGGTTCATAATCACTTAATATGCTGTTCTATAATAACTCAAACACTGAAAAAAAAATTCACTTTTCTAAGTTCTTAGTTTTCCACTAATCTTACAAAAATATTTGAATATTAAATGTGTCTCATATGACAAATGGTGAATACGCGTCATGGTCAGTAGGATGCGGGGCCCTACACCTGGTTACCGCGGTATAATCCACCCAACACTGAGCAGAATGACACAGACATTGCAGGTCAGTCTATAATCCAACTCTCATCTGAGGCATTCTGAGACAGTTTCAAATCTGCTTGGAGGAGAGCAGCAAAGCAATCTTCCTTGGCAGCGCTCTGTTGCTTTCATCACACAAACCCCTCAGCCCAGCATGAATTACATCCACATCGAGTCTGCCTACTGCTTCCTCGTAGACACAGTGAGGAAGGAGAAAAAAAAAAAAAAAACATGCTTCACTTGTCTTTTTCTCTGCAGCCTCCCTCAGCCTCCCTATAAGGGTTTGAATGACAGAAATAATCAAGTTAAATCCTAAAGTCAATCAGCAAATAAAAGTTTTTACTCATGCTGTCATCTTTTACTCTGGGATTATCAGAGGATGTACTATACCCCAAAAGAATGTAGACTATTAGAGATTACAGCTCAAAACAATCTGAGATAATGTACAGAGTCTCACCCATCTATCATCAACACTGATCTGACCAAAAGCTACAAGAAAATACGAGAGGAGATGAATTAAACCACACTTTTCCTGCGTGTCTTTGTAAAGCAGGCACTGCACTGCTGTACACTATACTTCACTAGGTTAAGTCCATATCACAGGACTTAAGCAACAAACAGCTACTGTCCAGAAGCAGATTACAAATGCAGTGTTTGTCTGTAGATTCCCTTCTGACTCCCTCCCAGCCATTTGCCCACCCGCAACACTAGACACCAGCAGCTAATTAGCAGGATGATGCTGCACTAATTGTGTTAATTTACAAGGTTTTAGTCAAAGAGATCCATGCTATGGCTCACATGGCTGTCAACCGTCCAAGCTAATGATTAACAAAAAAAAAAAAAAGAAAAAAGAAAAGAAAAGCCTAAGGCAGAAAGCCTGGGCAGAAAAACACAGTATAGTAGCCATACTGCAGTTGAACAGAAATGTTCAGCAGCATACAGGGAATACCATGAAATTACAAATACATCTTTTGTACATCTTAAAGGAAAACTGGATTATTTAATATTTGTGTGGACTGAAGATAATGTAGCAGTGCCAACCTGGAGAATACCACAAGTAGTCACTGATTACCCTCCTGTGTTAGTCACCCAGTATATTCTAGGTCAGCTATTTTATAACATATGAAGGTGGGTTCAATACAAGTAAGTGGAAAAGGTGATTTTTTTTCCTCTTGTTATTATTAGGAAAAAATATATAAAAATTAATAAAAAAAATACTGGAAAATATGAACAGTATTTAAGAAATAACTAACGCATTGTGTGCACGATATCTCAGCCATTACTGATATCGCAGCGCGAGCATGAGGATAATAGGTTTCGTAAAAACCATTCAGTGGAGTTCCTTTACACTCCAGGCACATTTTGTCAATAACAAAATTGCACTCATCTTATTGAGTGAGATTCTTCTATTAACGCTAATCCTCTCAGAACAATGTGCCACTTTGGACAATCAAAGAAGTGCTACTTGCAAAATGTACTTGAGATCACTGAGCATGAGATGAAGATTATTGAAACACGGCACACCACTGCAAAATGTGGAAAATAACCAAAGCTGCTGCAAAGAAGTTTGTCTTTCATACCAAATGAACTGAACAGACAATGAATTATGTTGGACTAATGCAGAATTATATACAGTACAGCAGTAATATAATGAAATTGTAACAATAAATTGTGGTACTGTGTTTAGGAATATAAGCATGCAACAAGTTCCCTCCTACTAAGATATGTATTAAACATAGTATGTAAATTAGAATCACACTTAAAATAGCCTGATATGGATAAATGCTTCGGAGTGGATGGTAAATGTATCCCACGAGATAATATGCATATGTGTACTCAAAAATAGTACACACACACACGTGCGCACACACAAGAAGACATCCGATTGCACGCTAACCCATAAATAGACACTAATGCATGTGTGCACACACACACACACACACGCAGAGCACATTAGCATAATGATCTTGGTATTACGGTAAAACGTTATCCTTTATTCGACCTGCATAGAAATTCAAATACAACGTCCACAGGTTCCTTTGTTCTTCTTTGAAATGGCATAATTACAGAGTGCTCTATTAGTGGAATGTTTTCAGATAGCCTCAGGGCTCCAGCTCAAATTCCACTGATCAGCCACCAACAAATAAGGCCATTGTCGGGCCGTTTGTCAATTCATACGTCTCAATAATCCTCTGTGGTAAATTTAAGATTTAACACAGACTTGTTCTTATTTTTTATTTTTATTTTTTAAATATTTTATAGGTGGACTCAGATCTAAACGACAACCTTTAGATGACATATATTTGTCCAGCGTATGAAAAATCATTAGTGTTTTTTAAAGTGTTTTCCTGACAAACTGCGTCAAATATTGTACAAAATATCTCACGCTCATCAAAGAAAAATAGACCAGGTGGAGACAAAATGCATTTGACAAGTGATGCCGTGGTGTCATGCTGCGCCATAGTGTTTAATTTCTGGTTCAGTGATCATCATCGATGAAACAGAGATGCTGACCTTTTTGGGAACTATTAATCTGGTAGCCTAGGCCGTTTTTAAGCAAACAAGAGTGGGCCTCCACTCTGTCCATCCAATTTCCTAGTGCGTAAATTGGACCACCGCTTGCACAATTCTCTATTCATTACTGTGCTGCTGAAAGGAAGCACAGAGGTGGCAGAGTGGTTTTCTTTTCCTTTTTCTGTGCATGTGCGCGGGTGCGTGTGTGTGTATGAGCTAGAGGAAGAGAGAGAGCGGGAGGGGAGAGAGAGAGAGAGAGAGAGAGAGAGAGAGAGAGAGAGAGAGAGAGAGAGAGAGAGAGAGAGAGAAACAAAATGCCTTCCAGGAGGGTTCCCAAGCATAAAGAGCTGGACTTTCCTTCCTCTTTTTGGCTTGGGGGAGGGGAAAGGGGGTGGGTTGAGGAAGAGGGGGAGGGAAGTGAAAGCTGTCGTAATTGAAACGCGGCCTAATCAGACTCATTACCATTTTTACCAATTTGCACCACCAAAGATGCTTATTAGGTAACTGTGTTTAATAAGCTGCTCTTTAGAAAACTAACTGTAATGAGCTCTTTAAAGTCAGACTTCAGCATGATTATGCACTGGAAGTGTTTTGCAGAGCTGAAGCAGACTGGTACATTTAGTCATGTACAATGTCATAATTAAGCTGCACAAACTCTGCACTTCACACCACACAATAGTCCCAGCTGAGGCAGTAGACATACTGAAAAGTATTTATAATTACTGATCATTACAACCCTGGGATTTTCATCGCCGGACGTAAACATAATTATGGGAGCATTTGCTTTTATTCTGCACACACAGAGCTCTCCACTTGACAAGCGTGCAAATATTGCAGACAGACAGTAATTATGTTTATAAATAAAAACAAGCTCATATTCATATTCAAATTCACCGGAGATGCTCTGAGTAGGGGTGGGGCAAAACATTCTAATACAATGTGAAGTGGTAATCTGTACGGCTACAGGCAGTCATTCATCTCACATATCAAGTTAAGACTATTTAAACTCAATTTAGAGCTCCATGTGGCAGTAATTCCAATCTTTGGATGGCAGGGTGCCATTTAACCCCTCATTTAGAAAAGATATGCCTTCCTCAGTCGCTGTCTTTTCCAGGGCTACTGCCCATACATTTCAGTCTGACTACCCATGGCAGCAAATTACTACATGTCTCTACACTATCAAAGTCCACTGATCCCAGAGGATCTTATTCTGATCCAAACATAAAAGGTAGAAAATGACTTTAAAAAGCACTTGCCTACAGTATGTTGACTGTAGTTAACCTGCCAGTCGAGACCCTTCTTTGTAATTAAAATAATTCAGATGAGCATACAGGGAGAAGCGAGTTAGAGACACACCGCAACAGTGCTGGGGTCATTTCAAAGCAGCTACCCCTGATCAGATACAGTTTGTTCTGGAATTATAACAAATAAGTACGAGAAGACTAGTTTAAAATGTAGATTCATTTAAATGTAGTTTAAAGGAAATATGTGTACGATGACTTGCAAGAATGATCAAAATGTATTTGCTATATTATGTTATTTGTGAAATTTACCCTAACCATTAACATGTGATGCTAGCTAGTTACACAACAGGTTTTTAAAACGACACATGGTTGATGATTTATCAAATTAGAATAGAGCTGGGTCCTACATGCTTCAAAATGCTGATATATGATTAGTTACGGTATGGTAATATGGTGAGAATGACGCATTAAAGAGGTTGTTTCATATTGTGCATTTTTGCACGTGAAGGCACACTAGTATTAATTCAGCTGCTCATGAAGAGGATTATTCAAAATTATGACTGAAAAGCCACAGACTGGAAGACGATGTCTAGCTGGGGAAGCATGCCTGAATATCATGCATCAGTTCGTTACGCCAATACAAGATCTTCCTCGCATCTGTGTGCATACATTCAATATTATATTTCTTATATTCTCATTTGGATACCCAGTTCTTCACAATGTGGACACGTTTACTGCACTGCCACCGAGTGAGGGGCAACAAAGAGACGTATGCTATGCTCTTGATACATAATCACAAAGTCAACTTTTTCTTTTCACCTGCTGCGAGAGGGCTTCACCAAAAGCATAAAAAAACAGTACGTTAATACTACGCTCTTAGAGCCTGATACACTCTGTGCAGTCACTGCCAATAATAAAATACCAAACCAAACTGGAGGTACTGTTACGCCCAACTCTGTGTAACCTTTGATGGAACTTCACATGAAACAACAACAAGTATAATATTTAAGCACAATATCAGACTGTGTTACACCACATTTCTACTACAGTATATAAATTCACTTGTGTCTGCTGGCTTATACTGTATATATTAGGTAATATATCTGCTGTTTAGGATTCTTAAAATATCTGCTTCAGCCAGTGGGGTGGCCAATCATTAGGTGAAATGAAAAATTGCAATTAAAAATGAGAAATGCAAAATTTATCTGGATTGTCTATTCAAAAAAACACTGATCGTAGTCCATGGCCAAAGATTGGCACTTTGCTTCTGTGGTGAATATGAGGCATGCTGTGTGTTTTGTCTTAACAGTCAACATATCATTTCAAAGCAAAAAATCTAAACCGGTGGTGACAAGAATTAATTACGCATTGCTTTGCTTGTGAATAGTGTCATTTTTCACATTTTTCAGTGGCCTCGGTACATCTCATCATGACAGAGCCAGCATCCAAATCAAATTACAGCCATCAATAAATCAAATCAACAAACTAAGAAAGAAATGTTGTCAATGCGTAATTTTTCTGTTGAAAATTCTTCATAAAGTGACAATAAAATAAGGGCAACAGGATCTGACTAAAAACTAGAGAAGCCCTTTCTTAAAGGCTATGGCGCGTTTTTGGCACTAGCAACATTGGTGTCAGTTGGTGTCATGTGGAAATGACAGTGGCTGCAGTTCTTTGGCAGTTCTACAAATCACTGAAATCATCTTAAAGAGGTTCAAATTGATTTGTTTGGGAAAATATCCCAATCAGCAACCCATGGTTATGGTTCATCATCAACAGGTACCTCTAGTGGTAATTAGCATGAGAGTTGAAGAGGAGGTGGGGTGAAGAGGAGATCTGGGCAAATGGACAGGTCAACAAAACACTGGTCTTAAAGACGAGAAATTTTCCTTAGACTTGAATTATTATTATTTTTTGGTGCCTAAACTTATATATAAAAACCAGTGGTGAAATATATCTGTGCTATATTCTCCCTTGAAGCTCCTATGGGCATGACTGTAGGGACAAACAACCTATATAGTCCTCCACGCTTGAGGACTTGTTGCAAAATCATTACTCAAGCTCACAAACCCTCTCTCCATATTTGCCACCAACCAACACAGACAGAGTGCTATGCAGACGAGTACTAGGCAACCTGCCACATGGGTTCACCTCTGAATAAAACTATGAATCCTCAGAGTTCCCGTTTTTCTTTTTCTCTTTTTGAACCTGAAGTTGCAGTTAATGCATTCTCGCAACTTACATGTGTTTGTGGTACACACGAGCCTGGTTATGAAAAATAATAATCTGATGTTTTTGTAATGAGTCTAAAATTCCTAATGCTGTCTCAATCTACAGGTGCAGCATATTATTTTAACAGTAGCTGCAAGAACTCCTAACAGAATGGAGTAGTTTGCTTTCACAGAGCTGTTAATGATCTGAATTATTCAGCCGAAATGTAATGAGAGGATGTAAAACCTCCCACTCAGGAATGATTTCAGAATTTCACTGCACAAATGCCCGCTGTGGAATTTAAATCACTTTTAACCGTCCAAAATCTGTTTTCTTCAGGGTAAATGTTTTAGTATTCAGCCCTAGTCGTTATGTACAACAAAAGCAATAGTGTATATGGATTAACTCCTGAAAAAGGTAGTGGCTAAAATCAAGATAGGCACAGTCATTTATTAGACATTGTCCTGGTGCTGTAAAGGATGCATTAAAAATTTTGTGCAACACATGTGTGGAAAAGGGTAATGCCAAATTGTTTTGAGAAATGATTAAGTTAAGTTTAGAATTCAGTCATTTGAAAGCAAAGTAAGAAAGTAGTAACGGGTCAGCACATCATTAGTTGTGTTGTGTTTAAGTGATTTGTTGAACGAAGAAAAAGCTAACAAACATATTTTGTATGTATGGTATATGGATTTGACATTGAATGGTGTGCCATATGCTAAACTTAACAACTGATTCTTACTGAATACACACATTTTTGAAATTCAAATTGAATTCCATAATGCATTGTTTGTTTGCCTACTTTGGGCATTCAGAAGGCCCGTGGGTCTTTGCATGATAAAGTCCGCTGGCTTCAGGCCAACATGTACTTCTCATATTTCTCTGTAATACAGTAAATAGTGAAGTTGAGAGCTTCTCTGAGCTGTCATTCCTTTGTCTTAGCGATGCTCATTAAACCATGACTCTTCAGGCCAAGAGGCCCCCGTGGCTATATCTTCCATTACTACCCTAAATATAGCTAAATCTGCACACATGCTAAACTAACAGCCCTCCACGCACAAGTGGAACTTGTACACTGAACAAAACTAAGACAATTATGGGAGACGGCCTTCATGGTGCTCTGTAGTGCATAATACTGATGAATACTCAAATGACTTGTTAGTTAAAAGAACACAGCCGTTGAACTCGAGCACTGGGTGAAACGTGTTTAACCACAGAGCACACATACAGTAGAAGCAATGATTTTGTAAGCCTCTATGAACTTGGCTACTTTAGCTCTCAGGGGATCAGGTTCACAAATCAAAAGAGAGGCAGATTGTGACCTTGTTACATGAAGGCTCATTGACCAAAAGCTACTCACTAACGTCGTAATTCCCCAAAGTCCTGTTACCCCAAGGAACACTCCAAATAAAGATCAACCAGTCAGTGCAGGGAGGAGAGAAAACAGGGAAGTGAATATTTGGATAGGATCTTGTGGATTTTTTTGACACACACCTCGGCTTTAATTGTAATGCAGTAGTTAGACCACACTCGGAAAAAATAGTCCCCATTGTAAATTAACAAATGAACCAATTCACTACTTTACACTTCCAACAATTACAGTGATGTTAACCTGGTTAGGATATCAACTAAATGGAACTGTAAAGATAATTCATTCAGGACAGCGTTGAGACACAAATCAGACCTAACAATAATACTTGTTGTTATTGCTATGCTCTGTATTGCACATACACCATTAGCTGAACCCAGTCAGCATTGTTGGTAGGCTCATCCAGCTGAGCAGAGAGGAGAGGGCCCTCACAACACCATACTGTACTTGTCCCTTCACATCAGTTGCCATGTCTGACATGCAGAGCTGGAGCTATGCTGGATGGTATTTACCTTGGCAACAGCAGCTTCTCCCATCATTACCAAGCAAATATCTTTAGAGAGAAGTGACATTTTACCAATGTTTTGGGGTTAACACATCTTAGCTAATGCCATGCGGCATCATGTTTGTGTTGCCTTGGTGTTTACAGTGTTAAATGCCTCAACTAGTTTCCTATTGGACCCTAATTCCTTTAACGCTCTGTCAAACGGTGGCTTTGTCACCAAATTAACGCTTGGTCTCAAGATGAAGCACAAGTTTACAAGGCCATTGTATAAATTCAGAGTCATACTTCCTCTGTTTCCTACTCTAAGCTCAGTCTTTTTTCTTAAGGTAGGTGGTACTAAAAGTCAGTCTACTTTTCTAATCAGCTAACCATATGATTTGTTTTTTTTCCTCTTAATTTCTCTTTCGCAATAGTTGCAAATTACATTACAATGGCCAAACAATCAATGAAAACCCCAATTACTATTATACTACTGTTATGGAGGTGTGGCCTAACTGTCAAATGGATGATGAGGACCCACGGGAGACGTTAAAGCGCATCACAGCCTCGATTCACCAATACATTCAAAAGAGAAAAACAACATTCCTTCCTCTACGCCAGAATCTCTCCTGAAAACAAGATCAACATGTTATTCATCTGAACGACACTAACAGAGGTTTGAATTTGCCTAAAATCATCCAGCTGTACCTGTGGAATTCAAAGACTCAGTTTGTTTGTATGCACATCGGAAGCCAAGGCCGCCTGTTGTTCTATTTACTGTTTCCTACAGATTAAAGTGATTAAAAGTTTAAATTGAACTCTAATTGAAAATACCCGAGAGAAGAGGAAAAGGATGTTTGCCTGTAACCGCTGTCAGCTTTTCACCGAAGCATTCTGAAGCGTTCTGTGGTATCGACTCCAAGTCTCAAAGAAGGTCACTTCTCCAACACAGGCCAGACAAAAGGTGAAATGAGACAACTGAAGCAATCTTAGGTCAATATGAAATAGAAATCTCTCAGCTATACTGTAATAAAGTTACTGAAGTGAAGTAGTGAAGCCATAAAGGGGAACTTTTACAAGGAAAGAGCTGTCCAGGAGATTGGTTCGCCCACTGGCAAACAATGGCTTCTAAAAGCTACGGTGGCATGGTGAACACGGCACCCGAATGGAACCGCGGCATTTGCTTGGTTTTTAAAATGACTTTGTAATTTGTATGTAAAGTGATAAAAATGCTGTTATGTTAAAGGGGAGTAAATTAATTTAATAATCTTGATATGTTCCCTTGAAGTGGCATCAAAATAAATATATAATTTCCATATATGAAATGCTCACGTTGAATAAAATGCAAAAAAGCCATTTTTTCATGGTGGCACATTTTATACATAGACCTCCTTATTTATCAATACATTCATTACATATAAACTTTTGTTTGGAAAGAAATATTGACAGCGTGAGAACACACGCATTCATCATGACAGCATCCAGCAATTAATTCACTAACACATCTAACTATACCAATCTCCAAGCGCATTCGGTCAAATTAGATTATATGCAGAAACACCTGTTGAGTGATACACAGAGACACTGGGTGAACCTGCTGTGTGTCCTTTTGACGCGCACAGCGTATTGTGTCAAACCACCAATAATATATGTAATAAATGTTTGCAACCTGTTCATAATAATATCAGCTCTGTCAAAAGCTGTTGCAGATTCCCATGAACTGGCTCTGTTTGCGTGTTAATAAGAAATAACATGCAGAAATAGCACATGGAAAGAATTATTATTTAATTTTTACATTTACATCCTATAGAAATTCTTTGCTGTCAAGACATCTGGGTTGTTTATTGTGATATGTTGCTGTTCCGTAAATCATATTGCGTAAGATTATGTATCTTATTTTAATATAAAATGCAATCACACGCACTTTTATATAGTGTGCTTGTAACAACAGCACAATAATTTGCCTTTAATCATAACATTATGACACAATAAATGTGAATTATTACAGAAAATATGCTGTTTTACCTTAAACTATATATACAATGTTTACCATTATCGTGGCTCAATCTTTTATTTCAATAATTAAAAACATGTCAAACTGCAAAAGCAGAAAATTAAACAAAGTAACAACGCCATAACTTTGTATTTGTAACATGGTATTGTTGTTTCAACTACATCTAGTTTAGATTTAGCAAATCTAAACTAGACTCTTTAGCAACAATAGAACTGACTACTGTCATTTGTACAAATGGCAGAAACGAATGAGAGGAGCCACTTTCCAGCAACCGTAAACCACTGTGAGGCAAGTGGATAAGAGACTGGGAGCCTTCAGAGAGTTCGGCGCTTTGACGCGAATGAGGCAAGAATGCAAAAAGGGACATGGAATGAAAATCAGTCCAGAGCATTCCTTAATAGATTATGAAACGAGGGAAGAAAAAAGAAGAAGGTCAATTTGTGTCACAAAGCAATTGTGAAAAATAAATGAGATAATTAACAGAAATTGAGAGGTAGGCATTTCAAATATTTCCCCGCATTCTCTTTGTTCAGCTAACGGATGTTACAAATCCGTTACTCAGGTGAGTTTGGAAGAAGTGAATTTTACGCCGCGAAGCATAAATTATAATTAACAGAATAAACACAAAACATCTCCCACATTTCATGATGTCGACCCCAATACGCAGTTCTTTATGCAGTTTAAAGTAATGATTGTTCCACATTGTGCTGCATTTGCATGTTCAGAGTTCAACCAATTAAAAGCTAATTAATTAGACACAATTCTATTAAGAAACAAATCCCACTCATCAATATACACAACCCAGGGTCAGCCATTGCTCAAATGTGAATCGGCTCTTTGCACCACATGGACTAGAGAATAGCACAATGGCACTATTGGAGCTCACAATAAACAGTTTGGCGTGGATATATTCGATGGAGCATGAACTCATCAGCGCTGATAGATTTTACTTCCTTGGATAGAAAGCAGAACCGTCGCTTGGAAATGCAGCTTTCTCTCAGACGGTCACTATTAGGACAAGGGCCGGGAGTTTAGAGCAAAACTTGTGAGTTAACAAAGTCATTTTTCTTCAGAAGACTCAGATGGTAAAGAGTACAAGCTTTTTTTGCTCCTTCCAAGTCTGAAGGAAATAACTCGTGTCTTATTTATTTTATATCTAAAGTCTCCTTTTTTCCCAGAGATTGTGTCCTCAAATAATAGTTTAACTGTTTCATACGTTGATATTACAAAAACTGTGGAAAGGCTAATAGTATATACACGCTTCATGACCTGCGATTACACAGCGTCTTTAAAAACGTTTGTCCGATTCTTAACTGTACACTTCTTGTGTATCTGTCGGCCTGCTGGCAGAAATTCGCAATAAAAAACATTTACTCCTCTGTTTATTTGTTAAATTTCGCCTCTCTTACAGGTTATGCGCATACTGTTAAATATATCCGCCTCTGGCTAGTGCGAGTTCCCTTGTTGAATTGTGAACAGCCAGCAGTGAACAGCGAGTATAGTGGTCCACTTTGTACGCAGCGATTCGTACAGCCTTGCTCATTTGGGTATGCATGAAATAACAATATCCTACTGGGAGCATTCTGAGTTTCAAACACTTGGGGTCAACTACATGAGCAGATTCCACATGTGCAGCCTGTGGCCACTGAGGTCTGGAATCTACCTCCCTCCTGGCTGGGTGACGTTGCATGTTCTATTTCCAGACCGAGGGTTGAAGTGAGGCTGCAGGGAGTGTAACACTGACCCACATGACCTGTGGCCTAGAAAAAGCTGCCTGAAGCTCTGCACACTAAAAACTCCTCACTCCTTTGCTGCAGCCTTTCAAAGGCAAACAAAACCTTTACGCATAGCATGTGTCTTTTCATGCCAAATGATTTGCATCCTTTTTTATTCACATCTTTGACTTGTTGTCACCGTATTCCTCGCTGTGGTGGAGTCTGACGCCCGCTCTTTGAAGTCTCAAGTGGGGAGAAAGAGAGAAAGCCGAACAGGCACAACTGCTTTACTTTCAGGCCCAGTGTCTACAGGCCACATGTCTCCAGTCATCTGTCACTAGTTTACATACATACTATGACACTTCCTCTCTCTGTGGGAACCCGTTGTCACCATTTGGCCGCCAGCAGAGGCTGACTGGGTGCTAGATGGGTCTCCCCCAGGTACCTCTAGGGAGCTACATTAGACCTAACTGACAGACTGACAGGAACACACAGCCACACGGGCAGCAACACACACATACAGACCATCCTCTGCCCAAGCACTCACTCCTCCTACAGTACACCAGCTCACATGCTCCCAAGGCATGACACACTTTGCATAAAGCAGTGACTTTGCTTTACATCAATTCTTTCTTTCTTTTTTTTTCAGACACAAAATTATTTTTTACCCCTCTAGCCTCTCCATGCTACATGGAAGTTTTGAAATGAATAATGGAAACAACAGAGCTGAAGACTCATGGGATCCATTTAAAGATGTGGGAGAGGCGATGCAGTCAGGGTTTGGGCTGCAGAAACATCACGCTCCAAGTTAATGAATCTACTGTTGCCACTATTTTTCTGTACTGTACAGAAATGCTGCTATAAACAATGTGAAGGCCCACTGATGCCAACAATAACGTTTTATTAATACATTTTCTTTTAAACGAGCGGAGCATTACAGTATCGCCATAATAATAATATACTTTTATAGACACTGTGCCGCAGCAGTCGGCTAGAGGCATTAACAAGCCTGCACTCTGAACATGTTACTGGAATCATACAGGCCGTACGCTTCTGTTTAGAACGTGCTACATGCTAGACAAAGTATGAGTTTAAACTTTGCTTTTCTCAAAATGAAAAACAAAACAAAAAAACCTTTGTTTCATATTTCCACCTTGCCTCCCCAGATAGTTATGGCGGAAGTGAGCAAGTAAGAGCGGGGCAGTCCACTTTACAGCTATTTTAGACCATGCAAAGTCAACACAAGTCCCTGAGGTGATTTCCTGATAATGAACACAAAAGAAGTGTCGGCCCTCATAAAGCTCAGTGATGACGCTGAACTCTTGAGCGCTCTTTATTTTCCTTCGTTTAAATTAATCTAATACCATGTGGACTCTAAGAGCGCACCGGCAAACAGGCCACACAGCAGACGACAAGACGTTCGGTGATCATTCCCCTTCCACACACATACACGCCGCAGTTGAGTTATTTTACACATATTAATCTTATAATCACGCGTTGCCTTTCTTTCTCCCCCCCACACGTCCAGTCGTCCTGCTCTGGCTCTGCACAGGCTGCTGTGGTCACGTCGCGGTGTCACTGCAGACACCCGCTGCCTTGCCGCAGCCTGACATCTTAAACCTCCATGGCAGCGTATACACTCCCCCCCTCCCTCCACGCCCGCCGCCCCCCTCTCTTCTCTTCCCTCCGCTCATCCTCATCTCCCTCCTCTCCACACCATCAGGCAAACCTCAACCCATCCTCTCCCGTCCCTGGCACTCAAGGCTCCCTCTGCTAGCACCTGGCACGGTGCCAAGCTGTCAGCCACCCGTCTCCACGGAGGATGAATGAAAGCGCTGAGAAACTTTTTGAGGAAGCCACCGATAGCTCCCATCTCATCTGATCATCGCTTCAGCTAATTGTCTCAAATTGATATTTAAGGCAATTAGCATTGGGTGTGATGAATGGGAGGATGAAAAACAGTCAAAAGATGAACTTTTATATTCAAAGCAAATCCACGCGTGCTCTTGAATATAAATGTCAAAGTTAATTCAAGCATGTATTTCAATACATGAATCATAACACTACCACACTGTCATTACTACAATAGCAAAGAAAAAAAAAACGGTTGTGACACACTGGTATTCTTTGAGACAAATGTATTCAAGATGACAGCTATAATTTTTTATCTCTTATTAAATTTAGACGAAGGGATTTTTTTTATAGAATCACAGCAGTAGGATCGCAGTCACTTTAATCATAATAAGGGCTCTGAGTGATTAAAGGAAGTCGGCTTCAAGACAGATTCGAGGGCTTGCTTGAAAGAACACGGGCATTTCAAATATTTCCGATTCAGAATGACCTATAACGGCGCTGACAAATGAAATAGCACTTAAAGCTCGTCCAGTTGCATGGGTTTTCAGTGTTGCTAGAATGGTGGCCTCGATTACCAGATTAATCAGACACTGGTTTGTGTGAACACAAGAGGAATTTCAATACAGCAAAAAGATTGAGTTTTCTCCTATCCCCTCGTGAAAGCCTTGCTGCTTTCTCACAATATGAAACTCGCCAACAGCACGCCAAAGAAAAAGAAAAGAAAACACCTTGGTAGAAGGACAGGAACAAACACCTCTCTTCATCAAGGTTGTTCAATGATAAGCAACAGTACTCAGGCACACAATGGCGGCTCAAAGTGCCAGTTATTTTCAAAAGTCATGGAATTGTAGATTTTGTTCATCACACTCCTCGAGCGTTGGGGTACTCACTGCCTGAAAGCAACAGCAAATTACATGGCCAATGAAAAACACATTAAAGATATGGAAGCAGGCTCAGTACAAAGTACAACATGAATAACATGTTCATGCTGTCACCTGGAGCTGACCACGGCCCCTCAAATCAGATCTTACACTTAAAGCAACCTACAACAATTTGGTTTGTTTCTTTTTTCTTTTTTTATTCTTCTTTTTTTTTAAGTGGTGGGGGGGTGGGGGTCAACGCAAGCGGACGGCAACACTTTACGCATATATCCATGCTGAAATAAAGATTTCAGCATCTCCTATCTTTGTGGTCAGAGATGAATAAATAAATTTTTTTTTAAAAACTGAGAATTTAGCATGTCTAATTAAAATGTAAACAGTGTAATGAGGACATCAGTGATTTAGGCAAACGTCTCTCTGGCTGCCGCTTGGGGTATGATAATTACAGAGGCAAATCTATGAATGCACATGAATCTCCTACAAGTCCAGATTAAAAGCCTTAGTGCTAAACCTAGTTTAGTACACCTGGGGATTGGCTAGAATAGACAATCCCCAACAGGCTCCGGGCTGCCTCGTCTCCTTATGAGTGCAGAGACACCTCATGTGAAGGAGATGAAACAAAGCCCCTGTTTCAATGTGTCGGAAATGAGGAGAACAAGGATTTTAAGGCAACAAATGCTGTGTAAATAATATGCCTGGCAACGCTGGCCTGAATAAAACCAGCGCTGCAACATACCTTATGAAAAGTGTCGCCATTAGTATCAGTTATTTAGTGAACTCTGAGCTCTCCAGGCATTTTATCCTTTATGGTATGGACGCTAATGACATTATAGGGTGCATATGTGAGGGATTAGTTTTTTAAATAAGAAATAATGGGGAAAGATAACAAGACATCGTGTCGACCCTCAAATTGCAAAAAAAAAAAAAAAAAACATGCACAAAGAAAAACAGTGAGGCAGACCAGCATGCACACACACCATCACAAAACATCTCTGCACATAAAACACAAATAATATAACATGGCCTGTATTTCAAACAGATATTTCAATTACATCCTGCAGTGGAACAGAAATCCAAATGTGCAGCCGCTATTGTTTCATCCGATATGTGTGAGTATTTTGTGAGAATTAGATGAAAAAAAATAAAAAATTACACGACAGGCCCGTAGCTAGGAGACATACGAAGGGTAAGTACAAGCAACCAATGGTAGGCACATGCATTTTAGAAAACGTCTATGCCATATGCTGTCACTCAGAGGAGAGAAGAAGGGAGAGAAAAAAAAACAAGTCTGAGCAGACAGTCACTGTGTCTAAATGAGATGGTAGGAGGAGGAGGAGGGAAGAGAAAGGGAGGATGTCAAGGATTCATGGTCCTTCATCTTTGCAGTAGAGCAAACACGTCCCTCAGTATAGCAACAGACAGCTGCCTCCACCTTCTAATGCAGTCCAACTTAAATCACTGCAAGAATTGTCAGTGCAGAGAGAAAAACACAAAGATAACATAGCAAGCTGCCATGAGGGAAACGACAGAGATGTGGATACAAGAGAGGGAGACGAACAGAGAAAGAGACAAAGAGAGGGGAGGGAGGGAAGGAGGGGAAGGGGGGGCCAACACGCTGAAAGATTGGAGTTTTTTCGTCTCTTTTGCCTGAGTCGGAGTCCGTTGGGGACTCCCTCGCTTTTTACATGAGAAACAGGAAAGGCACCACTTAACATATTTGCTTAAGGATGACAATCTTGCACTGATCTGGTACAATCGAGTCAATGGGTTGGCTGGGATTTCTTGTGGTTGCTGACAAATAGATCCATCTGTAAAAGATGAGCATTTCATCTCTTTACAAAAAGCCCTGCAGACATCCCAGGGGGTGTTTACACAGCTCAAGGTACTCGAGAGCCGGCTGTAATTGTCATCATTAGTGCATATATATAAAGTGTTCCCTAAAGCAGTGGCTGTCAATTTTAGTGATCACTCTCAGTGTTAGACATTTCAGATTATGGACGGGACATTTAGTGAAGATAGACTACTTAAAGTAAGCCAGAGATTTATCAAAGATGCATATCCTCCATTATTTCTGGTCTGTGCCGGTGAATATGGGTATTTAAGGAAATAACCAAGAGTCAATGATATACTGTTATAAAAGCCATAACAGTACAAAAGATAAAAACCTATTTACATGGTGCGGCGTGAGCTTGTAAAGCAACACATTAGCAACCAAAACGTGGGTTAAATTTTCAAAAGTATTAGAGAATTTAACTAAACCTTGTTGCTCCTCACAACTCAAGTAAGGTGCATTGACAGCGCTGTGGGAAAGGAATGTTTTGCTCTGGCCACCCTCAGCAAGGGATCCCTTTGTCAGTACAACGCCAGAATATTTTCACGTCCTCGTGCGACGGAAATAGGCGAAAGCAATTATATCAGTGTACTTCACACAACTTCTTCTTATTATTTACACTCGCTCTTAAAAGTGTGAATATGTGTGACACACGGCGACGAGGGTGATGAAAACAGGAGGGTCAGCATCTGTTGTCAAATTTGGCTCAGAGATTTATGTCAAGCAGCAGCTTAGATTGTTATCGTAAGTGCTATCCTATCAGAAATAAACAGAGCTGTCAGCTTCTTTCCATGCACGCCGGAGGTGTCTGGGGTTAAGTAAGGATCTGCAAGAACCGCCTCACACACTGCAGGAGCTCAGACATGGAACCATTCCACAGTTTGAACTCTGATAAACATGCTCAGGTTGTACGTAATAATTAGGTTAGATGAGATCCAACGTATAAGGAGAATGGTTTGATAATTAGAAGAGGGTTTTTTTTTTCCCCCAGACAGGATGCATTGTAATTTATCTAAACAAACATATTCTGACACTGAAATCACAACTTCCGCTAAAATTAGTCGTGAAACATATGGCGGCATGAAAACACATGCATTAGGTGTTCTCAATTTAATTATGCACCTCTAAATATCAAATGGCACATTTAAAGGGGCCGTACATGGCATTTCAGATTTAGAGAACAAGCTGTGGATGCAGATTAAAACACTGTTAATTGCTCCAAACATTTTTTTTTTTCAGCGCCCATGCCTGAGCAGCTCAAATCAAAATTCATTGTAATAATAATAAAAAAAATCACCAACAAACATGCATGGAGGGCATAGATATGAGAAGCATAAAAATCTGACCAGCAAATTTAAAAACCCACTTTACAAAAACACATCACAACCAAACACTCAGACATAATGAACGTGGCAGTAATGTACATTTTTTTTTTTTTTTTTTTTTTACCCCCCTTTACTGAGTGACGGATGCTGGAATGCTGTTATTTTTTGAAGAGGAATGAAAACACACTTCAGCTCACTGCTGATGATGTTAATTTCCTCTCAGAGCAAAACATGCAAATGAAATGTGTGAACACAATTAAGTAAATTGTTTTATGGAGGTGGGAAGGGTTCACTTAGGACAAAGTGTTTGTGAAAGAGAGACAGCACACAACTTGTTACTTCTCCTGACTTTGTGCCCATTTGCTGGCTTGTCACAAATCATCACAACGGGCACACGAGTAGCAGCTATTTCTGATGTTGCCTTTGAACTAATCTGTGAGCAAATTTGATTTAGTAGTTAGTTAGCGAACAGTTAGGGTGTGACAGCTAAATAACAAAAAGCTAGTGTGTGAGTTCTCCTAAAGTCATTCTATATATTGTTTGCCAGACTACCTGCACAGTAACAATACTGTGATATTAGGGATTGCTGCATTACAATACATTTGTTGTATTTGCTGCTACTTTTCAATCATCCATCACGTTCATAATTGTTAAATAAACCAAAGCATATTGGGTCATGCAGGCTGATATTTGTGGAGCTGTGACATTGAATTTATTGTCCTAACATTTAAAAGCGATCCCGAGACACTGCCATGCAATTCATTTTTTTTAAATAATTGACATTTTTAAAGACAAACACCCATAAATCCATTTAAGTGCAAATTTGACTTTTTATGGCTAAATTACAACACAAAAGAGCAGCCCACGTTACAAATAAAAAAAGAAACTACTGCTGTGTCAGAAATGTGATCCCTCTAGATGCAAATCTGCAACCCTTATTAATTCACATCCTGTGTCCGTGAAGCCAAATAGTCGTATTGTCATGGTTGTGCATGCAACAATATGAAAGCAACGCAATGAGAAAGAAAAAGTGAAACTGCACAGAAAGAATGTCAGCAACACAAACCACAGCAAATTAAAATGGGGGGCAAATTCCTCAGCCTTCTCAAGGTACTTTGAGCTTAATTGATTATGCCACTTGGATGAAATTAACCACTCTGTGTTTCCTTTTCTCTGTTCCTTGAATTATTTTGCCTAAAACAAGTGTTAACTTTTGAGGATGAACCATGCATGCACAAAGAAAAAATGCATCACTGCGATGCCCTTTTTCCCCCAAATATGACATTTAGTAAAAAACAAATAATAATAATAATAATAGAGGTAATTAAAGATAATTACAAATTGAACGTACCATAGATACTGGTGCTAGTGATCATGTCTTCAAGCCTAAAAACAAGAGGAGAGGGAAAACAGCAGAATCGGAATTTTCACGAGGAGGAATTCCAAAGGTTGCTTCTCATTACAGCCACTTTTTCCTCAGATATCGGATTTCACAACTTTAAAAAAGAAAACGCAGGGCGTCTCGTTCTTCCCTCAGGTACTCATTTGGACTGTGTAATTGGGAATAGCGCAAACCGAGGAAAACGGATCATGCGAGTCAGATTGGGAAAATAAAAAGCCTTGGACGGAGACGCGAAAGCCACACAGGCACGGCTGGAGCCTGTCACTTCTTGCGCGAGTTGAAACAGGAGAATAGGAAGCATGTGAGAGACTGTAGATGACATAAAACACACATTCTTCATGCCGCCCATTAGAGGAAGAGGCTAAACCAGCGTGATGCCCCCTCCCTTTACTTTTAAAATAGATTACTTGCCAGCAGTTGTCCCACTAAGAGCGCAATGACAACCCATCTATTAACCTCCCGCCTGCGGTTATCGCGGCAAGTTTTATTCAGGCTGACATGCAAAAACTTCTCGTTGCAGGAAAGTTATTTAGGAGACTGGATCCAGCCGTGCGTGCTGCCTTCTCCGCAATCTACCGAGAGTTGCACGTTAATTGCGAAGTCGGTGTAACTCCATCGCCTTCATTTAGTCTGAGCTAAAGCGGTGACATGTCGTTTGGCTTCGAGAAGGAAAAAAAAAAACGCAGAATGACCGGCCACGGACTGCGCTGCAGCTCTGTGATGCGCGACATGGTCTCTGAGCAGCGAGCGTTTGCGCGTTCAGAGCTGCTCCGTTTTCTCTTTTTAATTGTTCGCATCACTGGTAGACAGAATGGGACTTACCTGTGTAGGTGACAGGGCAGCGTCAGGGTTTATAGTACCATCGATCCGGCGAGTGCGCAGATGAATGGCTCGCTGGGGTTAAGCGTGGCTGCTCACGATTTGAAACCATTCCAAGTTAGTGAGGGGAAGACTGACCACAGCCTCTGCCATGTTGGAATTCCAAACCCTGGACAGCTGCTCCACTGACTGAAGGCAGCACGCTGCACACTGCGCATGTTCTCTCCGGCGAGAGCCAAATTCAAAGAGAATCAACCCTAATGAGCAGCAGTTCACAAGTAGCCTATCATGCCAACATTTTGCTGATGGCAATTTGACGTATTAACTATCTAATTGTATTGTCTGCGAGCACTACTGGGAACTGCCTGCCTCTGCCTGTTCTGCACTGATGAGAACAGTCTCATGCCTCATGTGTGCAGCATGTTGCTTTTGTCTCCCTGTGCTACCCTCATCAGCGGCTGTTATTCCAAAGGTGTTAAAAAAAACAACAACTTCTAAATACGCAGTTGACACTGAAGATTTTGACTTGTTCCCTCGATCTGTCTCCAAGATTTTCCTCTGAATGTAAAATCTTTGGCACCACTGGCGCCTCGCTTCACAGTGTCATTATGATTGCATATTTGTTTAAGGTATGGATAAAGCAACAGGTCGACATACATACGAATAAAGGCAGTGGCAAAGAGAAAGTCCATGCAGTGGGCCGTCTTCACATAATCCAACCATAAAACTGCTCTTTGCACTTTCGGTTTCTATAGATTAAATTAACATGATATAATGTGACAATCAGTGATCGTTTACTATTCAGATTTAGTTTATCTTCTCCTTTTTCCATTTGTAAATTACACCAACAGGCACCTAGCTTTAATTTTCAGTTTGGAGAGCAACTACAAAAGTATGAACGCTCTTATGTAACTATATCGGAAAATATAAAATCTTTATCCTTCTGTTATGAATCATTTGCAGGTTAGCCTCACTATCATCTGTGCACGGCCTTGAAAGTGGGAGACGATGTCTTCCCCGTTGGGGGGGTGCGGGTTGCTGCTGAAAGACCCTGGTAAGACACATGATATGAGGTTCGGCACCAAAAGTCGCATTATGCCCTCTCATCTCCATACCCAAGGTCCTGGGAGTGATGCATTGATTCAGCCTTCAGTGGTCCCTTGACTGCACCATGCTAATTCCAACTGCATGATCTCTTTAGAGAAATCCTACCCATAAGGCAGGATGGGGAGCAGCTACTGAGCCGCTGACAGTTTAAGCCCATGCACTCCAACATCATTCCCCATCGCAGTGTGATATGCTGTCACCATTAGCGAACAATAAAGAGGAGATTGGCAAATCTAAGAGCACATTCCACAGCTGGTTCTTTGCCAGTAAAACAATATCTTGTTACGACTCAGATGATTCAACCAGAAGCAAGGGTCCATTCTCGTAGGAAGAGTCAGTGAAAATCTCTGTGCACCGTGGAGGTCATGGTGAAAACAACAGCAGTGCATTTCCAGGTGCAGCCACGTCCATTGTCTCTTTCCTCATATGGGCATGTTCAGTCTGTGCCTTTGTCCTTGTGTCAGCAGGCAGGACATTCTAAATTATTTTGCTCAGCTGCCTCCCTGAACTCTTGCTACAGCACGTCAATACACACATCATGCAGACACCCGCACATACAGCTACAGGGAGCACAGTTCATGTCCATCACACTCTTGAATCCTTGGCACATACCAAACCTAGAGAAGGAATGATGTTAGCTGACTTTTGTTAGGCGGGTTTAGATCGACATTTGAGATTATATTGTAGATTTATACACAGACAGATATTACATATTCGCTGTAACTCTCTTGAAAGAAGCATGTTAATGTGAATGTGAAGCAGTTGGTGATAATCATTGTATTTTTTTAATTTCCCCAGGATTAGGGGCTTACGCGGCATGCGCCTGGCTGCATTTTTTTTAACCTTCTGCCTACAGACTCATATGTCATGTGTGATCACTTCAGCAATGTTGCTGGGTATTTTTTTTCTGCCATGAAACACTGACTCTGGACAAACCAGCTGCATGCGCTGGAGCATGCATCCTGATGTAACAGCTTTTACTCCCCTCATCAGTGCTTTATGGAATTATTGACTGATTTTTACAGTGATTGTTGTTTCATGACAATCACAGCAGCATCATGTTTTATGACAAATAAAAATATATTGAGTTCTTCCACTGGCCGTGAAACATAATGCTCAAAACCGTATAATTTGTCTATCATTACACGACTTAACCAAATTCGATTTGGGGCTTTTCATGGAGTGATGCTGTAAACAACATAATTTGCTGATATGCTGTACTGTATCTCTGGGCTATCCGAGTCAATGGTTCTCATCAGGAATAGAGATCTTTGAGTGCAAATAACACACTGAGGCTGAAGACACTGCACAAGAGCTGCAGAAATGACATGTTTTGCAACGACAGAGCAAATTTTTATGGATGCTTTTCTATTATAGAGAGAAAAATCTGCAAAAAGTGAAAAAAAAAATAAAAATTACAGACTAGATTTCCCACATTATTTCAAGATGTGTATCCAAGTCCCTGTATAGACTCAGGCTAAGATCCTAATAGGGACAAGCTTGAAGTGAATAGAGCCCACGAGAGGATAAGCTACTAAATCTTGCAATAAAAGCAATGTGATTTACAGTAAATTCCACAAGGCTGACAGTGCCACAGCTGAGGGCATAAACACTCCTTTCAATGCAGTGCCTCAGTTCTGTCTGCTGTGAACTACAATCACACAGGCATGCTGCTCAGCAGCAGTGACTTTGATAAATCACCAGGAAGTCCCACTGTTGGCTTAAAACTAGAACTTGTTCAGTTGCAATTCTGCATTTGTCCCTCTTTAATGTGTATGGAAGTGGCTTTAGCAGTAATCTGTCAGTGATTGATTAGGTGTGGCCAAATCCCCTTTCCGTTCTCCTCTAGTGACTCACTGTTCAGCTCCAGCTGTGTATTTACAGAAAGATGGCTGTATTAAGGAAAAGGCTGCCTCATTTACCTGCAACATAAACATGGCTATGTCTATACACTCAGGATGACCAGCAGTAAAACAAGCAACGAGGAGTGATATGTTGAGTTGTTACAATATTCATTCGCCAGTGGAGAAACAACGGCTTCATAGACCTAATACTACAGAGCTTTCTGAACACACGCAGACACACACACACACACACACAAAAAAACACATGTTTTAAGCTGTCATAACAACAGAAGCAAATATATTAATGCAACACAATCACCTTTAAACCTTTGATATAAAAACAAAAAGATACAACAAATATGTATGTAACCATTAAAACATATTTATTTTGTATGTGACTCAAGAGGTTGAAAAAGCAATTTAGACAGGGTGCTGGATATTGATCACACTTACCAGCAGATCCATTTTAATTAAATATTAAGAGAGTGTGCTGCACTGATAGCAACTTGAGCAAGCAACTGTTTCTCGCTTCTCTTTTGCCATCATTTAAAAAGTACACAAAGTAGAAAAGAAGACATGCTCTAATAACACTCGCCTGTAATTATTCTTGAAGTATGAAAGCAAGGCTGTGTTATAACCGATGCATTTTGTATTCAGTGAATACTTTAGTTATTTTTAAAAGAAGGTCTGAGTATGAACATCCGTGCATGAATTTTAATGGAGATACTTAAATGGTAATTATTCCACTCAGGCTCAAACGTAGGTAACAAATGGAATTCAATCAGTGTCCGCGCATAATGATGGTCATTAGGAGAAAGAAAATAATAATGACATCCTATCTGCATTAAACCTGCAGACACTTTACACAATGATCCTGCAGCCATTATTGATCTCCATGGAGATAAGCAATTGTCACTTTTCAACATTGTGCCTGAATGTTAAATACAGCTCATTTTGTTTTTCTGCAAACTATTTCAGCCAACACTAAATTTTCATTTAATTTACTTCAAATCCTTGGACTTGCTTCACATGATTGTAATTTGGGTTCATTGTCACAGCTGCCTCTCCAGTTCCCACTATTTTTTTTTTTTTTTTACTCCAACTCAAGGTTTTATAAGGCTTGCATAAAATGAACATCACACCTGAATGTGGCTGTTGTGATCCTTCATGTTGCATCTCCTCTGATATGTAAGTCGTCGCGGCTATCACAAAATCAATACGCTCATGCTGGAGAATGTAGCCTGGTCCTTGCATTCGTTGTTCCAAAGTAAAGGAAAATACCTAATGGCTGATGCAACAATCATTAGCCCATAAACTGCGATATAAAAACTACACAGCAAGAGGAAAATGTTCAGTATTTTGCCAGACATTTTATGTACTCTTCAACGTACTCACAGAACAATTACTTTTAATGTTCTAATAACTTATTATTAGTTGAAGATTGTAACAGTTGCTTACACATATTGTACAGTAGGCAGCATGTATTGAGTCTAATCCAAGACGGCCACTTGGTTGAATAATTAAATAAGATCTCCAATCAAATGATCCATGATTTGCATGCCTTCTGTTGCCAACTAGCTCCATCTGTTTGGTTTTGAGAGCTCTGACACAGTGGCTCGTGTGAGTGAAACAGCAATAATGTAATTGTGGATGTGACAGATACACCAGATGATGCAGGGACTGTTTGAAAGTCTGGTCCAAGGCATACTGTACAGCATGGTGTCATATGGTCGGCAAGAAAGCATGACAAAAACAGTTTCATGTAGGCTCTCTACTGTCTCCTGATTCTGATTAACTCTGAAGAGGCTCCACAGTCACCGGCTCGCTCATTTAAATGCACACGATCATAATACGGGGAGTGGGTTTAAAGCCTCCCTTGCAGCATGCATTGCAAAGTTACTGTATCTTAATTGAATAGCGGGCTTCAGAGCTTGGAGGGTGAAGGACAATAGTAGCAGGGCCAGTTTGGCTGGGTGCCAGTGGACAATGCAGAGCCGGCCTCAGCTCTCAGCAGCAAGCAGAGCCCATGCCGAAGTCCACATCAGGAGAGACAGCATCCGCTGGTTTGATGGATCTGTCATAGCAGCCAGTGTCTGCCCTCAGCTGGAGTTCAAGTATTCACCACCAATAACATGTTACTATCTCGGAATAGGTTTTCAGTCTGTTTTCACTTGTTTGTACCGTTTCCCAATGTATTTGAAGGACAGTATAGCACCTCTAATGAAATTATTTTATAGACAACTTCTTAGCAGTCTATTAAAAATGCCTGTGTTTGACCTTAGGTTCATCTGAGGCTTAATACATTCCCATGTTCTAACTGACTTATAATATCCACTAACATCATGTAATTAATTTTCTAGCAGTTTAATTAACAGTTAAACTGAATTTCTTCTAACAATAACTAGCATTCAAGACATGATGAAAATACAGAAAATAAGATGTAATTTTCTCTGGCTGTATGCTTCTTCTTTTTTTCTTTTTTTTTTTTTTTTAAATATTGAAGCACATCTGCTTATTAAAACCAGTGATGCCAAGGTCATTCAATTAATGTCTCTCCCTTTTTATCAGCTTCAGTAGCTCCACAGTAACTGAGTGCCACTTTGCCCATCACACTTAAGTGCTTTTGTGCCCAAGTAGAAGCCCACTATGATCATACAGCATAATTTTTCTTTATTCTGGCTGATGAAAACGGAGGGAAATAATTAATAATTTATTGAGATATTTTAAATTAAATTAAATTAAGTCTTTTTTTCTCTCCTTTGGAACAAACCAGGCCTTATTTTTACATTTCAATTGGTCATGAAAACATTTTAACTATATTTAATATTAATTAACACATATACAGAATATGCAGCAGCATATCATATTCATCTAAAGTCCCCATTTAACATATCCAGCTCTTACCTGGTATATGTGTTTTAAAAGTATGTGAAAGAAGTTTTATAATAAACTTTTATTTTCTTGCTATAAATTTGTTTTAAAATGTGTCTGACTCCACTTGGTTTGGTCTGTTTGGGCAGAGTGATATATGTTCAGAGTCTGATACTAGTTTAAGGTGTATATAATTATATTATATTAAAAACACTTAAAGGACCTATGTGTAGGGTATTCTGGCATCTAGTGGCCAAATGGCAAATTGCAATCAGCCAAATACTATGGTGTTTTTTGTGTTTTTTGTGTCATAGTCTTTTTGTGTTATGTGTTTTTTGTTTTGTTTTGTATTGTTTTGTTTTCTGATCTGGGCTACTGCAGAAACATGGTGGCACAACAAGACAACAATGGAAAAAGACCTGCTAACTACTAGTTGTAGTAGATCCCACCTAAATCCTACACACTGGCCATCATAATTCATTCCTCATTCCGTTTTTTTGTTTGTTTGTTTGTTTGTTTATTTATCTCTAAAAAGTTAATTTATACGTGATATACAGTACAAGTAGCTGCTGATGTTGTGTTCTCATTCTGTCTATCACGATACAAATTAACACGGACAAACATATTAGTGTGTTTCTTTTTTCACAGCAATATGATAATGTGTCAGGTTCACTGCAGAGCAATATTTTTTGTTGTTGTTGTTGTTTCACATTTCTGTGCCAAGTGGCCATCCAGATATTTCAGAAATAGTCGCAGGTGGATAAGGAGTATTTAGTGACAGTCCCCGAGTAGCGTAACATGTGTATTTTAAACATAAAGAGAACATGTCTGTGTTGAAAGATCAAAGATATCCATCAAATGCCAAAGTTTGTGATAAATCTTTAAATAATAATTGTTGTAAATTCCTCCTAAAAGTTCAAAGGCACGGTTACTTTCCAAATGATTGTTATATGAGAGACACAGATGCAAAACCTTTGGCCATTTTAGGATCTGAACCTACAGGCAATGTACCATAATTAATATACTGAATATTATTACAAGCAATGAAATGAAAACAAAGCCTTGATTGCACAAAAAGCAAAATGTGTGATTTTTTTACTTATATGCTTTCTTATACAGGTTGCCATGAAAATATATATAAATCAGATAAGGAATCCTTAATGCAAGTCAAACATAAACACTGTAACATGGAAACATTACCATATGTGGCCAGCCTCACTCCTAAAAGTCTAGCATAACGCAGACAAATGTGAGAAAAGCAGATGCTTGGAAACACAGCGCCTGCAGTTGGATTCATTTTGCAAAGCAATGCTTTTCCAAACAGCTCCAAGACTTCCTGATCGGCTGTAATCCCCAGCTTTCACACATAAGTCATTGAGAGCGATGGAGTCCCCTCTGTTTACTCACTCCAAACCAAATGATCTTTCACAAGTAGACCACTTCAGATGTGAAATGGAATTTGCCAGGGTGTTCTATCCCAAGTCTATTTCTCTGTACGCTTTACCAATTCCCAAACAGGGTTCAGTCGCTCACAGATAATGTCTGTGAGGATTGAGCCTGGCTCCTCTGCTGTTTTAATGGCCCTCGGGAAAAGGTATTTGACGGAAGTAAAGAAGGACTCTTAAGCACATACCCGGTGTTGAATTTCATTTTGTTTTAGTCGCTGTAATGCATTTGTTCATCGGGCAGCCGGGAATGTTTATAGTAGCGTGTGAATGATCTAACATTGCACCAGCCGCACTAAAATGACCTATATTGTTTCATTTAGTACTAAAAAAAAAGGGAAAAGAAAGGGATATGTTTAGAGCCAGCGGTTTTAATGCAAAGCATAATGCAATGTAATCTCTTTCCAAAAACAGTAGATGTTTACTCTTGCATGTTAGAGTTTAAAGAGCAGAACTGATGGCTTTATGTTCACAGTGGTTGACAGTGTTACTGCTGTGGTACGTAGTTATGATAAATGGTTGTTTTAGGAGGGCTGCATTTACTTTGTAGAGTCATAATGAGAATATTATGTATGAGAAAACAGTCATTAATATTCATTATAATTGCAAACTACTGAGCTGAATGCTGATGGAGCGTGTTCAATTGCCAACACACGCGCCTGCTTTTTCTAATGCATCTCTCATCATATTTGTACAGCCATCAATGTAGGTGTTTAAGAAGGTGTCATAATCTGACTTTTACTCATGATCGCAACAACAATATATTAATGTTGTCACAAGATTTAAGGCAACATTATCTGTAAACCATATAATGCGTTATTCGCTGTGTGTTGGACTTTAGTGGAATTCAGTGCATTAGCTGCCTTATAGTCTCCAAAGGACATTGTGTTCCTATTCCAGTTGATAAGGGCTCCAATTTTGTTTGTGTCTGGTAATTGGAGCAATGTGGAAGCGAGGAGCACTGATACATTTCCCAGTCTATGTGTGAATGAGGCAGGCTATGGAAGGAAAAGGTCAGGCCCTGGACTTGCCTTTCTCCCCCAGGGCCCCGAGCAGTAGGGGCCGGAGAACACCACAAACAATTAAACATGTTGCTTCTCGGGGTAGAGCAGCCGGACTCCTGTTGGTTAGAGAAGTTTTTACCTCAGTGGGTTGTTGTTGGTCACTCTTCAGAGCAATAATCTGCAGGTCTGAGCAATCAATACGGCTACGACAGCTTCAGCCTCCATTAGTGCAGGCATCTCTTGAGTGCCTGTGCATGAGCGCAGGAGCACAGAATAGGCATCAGCGAACACATCCGCACGCACACACGTACAAATACACACGCGAACATATATTCAAGCTCATGCTCCGAATCGCCTGTTCACGCGTGTACGCACAACGGGCGCGCGGGCGTCGACATAAAGGATGCAAGCAGCTACAGACCATATAGCACGCTAGTTTTCACAATATCTGACTGTGTTTTACGCAGCTGCTTTATTTGTTTTACATAGCGTATGTTCCTATTGTAGTTTATGCTTGTCTGCCATGTCTATCGCAACAGCGAATGCCACTGCTACTAATGAATCCAGACTACCTGAATTTAATTTTTAGCAACAAAATTAGGAAACATTTTAATGAACTCTTCTACCGAATGTACCTGCATGCATAATTAACGGAGTCATTAACAAGTCCTCCAGACGAAATGAAAAAATGTGTCTGTTTTCTGTCTGTGGTTCAACTTCGGTTCAGTTTAACAACATAACGGCGTCGCCTACAGTGTAAAATGACGGTGTTTAGGGGCATGTGCCAAAATGACTTAGGCCATTATTTTTGGGATCATAGTCTTGTGTTCATGGTTTTAGTTCAAAGCACACGGAAAAATGAAAAAAAAACAACAACAAAAAAAAACTCCTCCTTTGTACCAAATGGCTGTTTTTGTGAATATTCCTAAATAATATTTATATGAGCTTTCCTGTACAAGCTGGTTAGACAACATAATCAGTGCAGCAATGGCGATTCCAAAACCACATTTAGTTCAGCATATTAATGCAAATAGAAGACTACTTGTTTTTCTCATGTGTAAAGAATTAATAAAATTACCTGCTTTCCTTCCAGAAATGATCCAACTGTACCGCATTAGCTTCAGTCTGTTTCCAGAGTGGGTTTGGGTTAAGTTTGCATTGTTGAAAAAAAGTTCCAGTATTAATTTTAGCTTTATTTTATTTAATCATAGAGCGACAATGTTTATGGTTACATAACTTTGCACACTGTGATGGCAATAGACTTTGAGGTCATGAAGGCAGTCCAGTCTCAACAAGAATGGGAATCACTCCTTCCTCGAGGTACTTCTGTCTACACATTTGACTAATATGACAAAAACAATAAAAAAATCTCTGATATATTTTTATTTTAGCTTAGTTTCCTTTATAAGGGCAGAATATTGTTTCAGGTTTCTTTTTTTCTAAACTCTATTATTTTTGCAATTTTTGCATGATTTTCATAATTATTTATTTTCAAATAGCTATAATACTCTTCCTAAGAAACACGAGAGAAACGGAATCGTACTGGATATGCAAATCACACTAATATGGGTGATACAGCTGCTGAACATGTCTTGCAGACTTGCAGAACAGTAGTTGGAAGTAGGCACGCAGTCTAAAGTATGATGTCAGACCCAGCCTCGACAATATAACGATATTGAGCAACACGTTGCTGGGAGCGTCATCTGTTGTACCTGAGGAGAAGATAATAACAATCTGAGCCTCTAAGACAAAGCTGTGTGTGCTGAGGCTGTGACGTCTCTTGCTTGTTTTTGAGCTGTAGCACAGTAATGGAATCAACAAGTGAGACACCGCTGGCAAACCTCCAACAAGATGTAGCCAAGGCCCAGATTGTAATGCAAAAGTAGCTTTGCAATTATGCAAATGAAGGGATACTTTGCTAAATGCTTTTCTAATGTAAAATGACAACACATGTTACTACTTAAAGTAAAAAGTAATAATTGGTGTCTATGTTGTCTCAGTTTGCAGCCAGAAATCTACCTGTCTTAATAATACTTAGGGTGATGTGTGCTACAAAGAGATCAAAGTTATCTGTTTCACTGGCAAATTGTCTTAGTTAAAGGACGATGAAACTGCTAAAAGTGCAAAAGAGATAATTTTCCTTTTAATTTTGAGTATTACTTTGTCTTCTTTAAGGGCACCACACGCCCATGCAGACAAAGCAACATCCATGCAGCAATACATTTCTGTCAAAGTCATTGCAATTGATTGCAGAAGAGCAATCCAGCATGTCCGTATGTGAAAAATACTCAAGGTTGGTTATAAAGTGAGCTGTTTCTCTTCTGCATTCTTATCATCTTTACCTTTATCACTGGACTGGCAATAAGGTGCTGAATAGCCCTGTGGGAAGGTGATTCACGATCTGAATCCACTCCGCGGAATTACATGCTTTCGTAATGCAGAACAGATAATGATTAACAAAAGGCTCGGAGAAGATTAATCCAAACTAAAAACACTTGTTTTGCTCAGAAGAGGGGAGGCAGCAGCAGCTTCCAGAGAAGCCCGCTCCCCTCATTTTATGGTAATGTTTGTCCTTGCTTTAGACAGTAGCCTGCTAAAAAGAATCTGTAACTTTGAAGTTTAACTGATTTTGTTGACTCGTTCTGAGGCAGAAATCAGTTGTTTCATTCACTTCATAGTCTTCGGTGATTAGCTCTTCTCTGATTTACATCCAATTTGCAAGACATACTGTACTTTTCATTTTGCTTGCACAAAGCGAGTTAATGTTTGTCTCTTTTTTTTATGTTCTGTGAGCAGTCACAGTTCCCCGCAGGTTCAATTTCTCTTAATTGTCCAGTGACCTTTCTATATACCCTCAGCAATTAGCTGATGAGTTTCGCTGTACTGTGGGTCAGTATCAATGGGTTGTAATCAACACAAACACAAGGAGGCTGTTCAGAAGAGGGACTAGCTTGGCTTTCAAGGACCCTTACTTTACTACATTTTATTAATTACAAAACAATAATCAAATGGTGTCTGATGAAATGGAGGCACGTAGCACATGTTAACCCAGATGGAGTGTACAAAAACCACAGGACAAATAATCAGAACTAACCCAAGATATAGGATCCCTGTAATTATTTGCCAACGTAAATGTGTGAAATATCAAGAATGCTTCAATTCATAATCACACACACTGAAGGTGATTATCCTCAAGGTCAGGGTATCATTTTTCCCCCAGAGGTGAATCTGCTTGCTGGCTACAATAACAGCGCATTTTCCTGGTGTTGCCATGGGTCCAAAACGTCCACATGAAACTTCTTTTATTTTCCTCCCTAAGCATTAGCTCATGCATTCATCTTCCAGGGGAGTGGTCACTGAAGTGGCTCTATGTACTACAATAACTACAAAATGAAGTTTGGATAGCTTTTGTGCATTCATTTTTTTTTTTTTTACAATCCATTAATTGAGACGGTTTGCTAAGTTCTTGCACTGCACAGTTAAGGTCAGGGTTAGATGTGAAAGGTGTGAACAGACAGTGGACGCTAGAGACGAAGCTTAGCGTCCAGCCATGGTTAAATATAGGCTAATATAACAAAAGTAAAGTAAAGTTTAGGAGCTACAGAAGAGGCTTTGCACTCTAAGCCCACCACGCTGGTCTGTGGGTAGAAATACAGAGGTAAACTAAGTGTCCAGAGGACAACTGATAACAGGCTGTACTTACTGCTTTGTCTAAAGCAGCAATTAGGTGTTTGTACAGTGATGGAATTGACCAGCTTTATTCAAATCAAGAGTTTGGCAACACTACGCCTGTGGTAATTGTTTCCAGATTCCCTCTTTGCAGCTTTG
Organism: Planiliza haematocheilus; assembly: GCA_005024645.1. NCBI lineage: Eukaryota > Metazoa > Chordata > Actinopteri > Mugiliformes > Mugilidae > Planiliza > Planiliza haematocheilus. The sequence goes on from SRSE01000725.1 coordinate 7,649,940, forward strand.
GACACTGACACAAGCTGACCAGAGGCACTAGTTCGACTATACTTGGAGAGCAACAAAGAATGCTATTATGGTCTTGCTCAGGGACTTCGACATGCATTATTGTGTTACAGTAAAATGTGTTTTAATAAGCACAGCTCTGCAAACGTTTCACTGAGCAGCTGTAACTGGGCCAGACTGCAGTACTCCAAGCAGCAAATAGATGTTTAGCGAGCTCCTTAAATATACTGCCTGCCCACAATATAGAAAAAAGTAGGTCAACGTGGTCGCCGTTACGTGTTCGTATAGAAGCTATGCTGGTAATTGGCCGTAAAAAGATGTTTATCAACATGACACACTGTGATCAAGTGCACCCGCCGTTCTCCCACCACCTGAGTTGTGATATTCCTTTAAAGCTGCAATTATCAGAAGATTAACAAGTTCATGCTGCTACGACAGGATGCTGTGAGAATGAATTTTGGTTCCAAGAGCATTTGGCCGGTTGCCATCGCTGAAGGTGACAGAAATCTTGCCGATCTTGCACGACATTGAAGGGGGGGATGGACGGAGCTGCCTGGGTGGAGCTTATGAATCTGAAAGTCATTGCTGCTTGGGCTTCCACCCTGCCCTCACTGCCCCAGTCCACCAGATCAGCTTTACTCAGCAGATTCCTCTCCTGTGGGAAACAAGAGGAGAGGCAGCAAGCGGCTGAAAGCGGTCTAACCTAACACACGGCTAAAGCCCCTACACTGTCCTAATGCTAATTATTGATCAGATGATTAAGGCAGATGAAGAGATTTATTTTTATTTATTTTTAGAAAGTGAGAGATGTGATTGTGCATCTCAGAGTCGTCTGGAGAGAGCTGCCAAAAGATCAATACTTTCAATCAAGCTAGAGAGCTCTTCTGTCAGTCACGCTGAGTAAGGTGATTACAATTGAGTCTTAAGACAATGAAGAACTTCACGGGGCTTCCTCAGGCACACTTGGACTCCTCGCAGGGATTCTAATGAAGTCAGACCTGCTAAATAGGCCTTCAAACCACTTCAGTTAAGATCCTAAGAGACTGGCCCAAGAGCAGAGCTGCCAAATTCACCAGCTTTCGTTTGTGCTTGTGCTGTGTGCAAACACACAAAGACAAGGAACAGCTAAACCTGTCATGGTGAAAAACTTGTGTGTGGAGTTTGCACTGGGAAGCCATGCCTTGGCAGGAGGGTATATGGGCAGGAAGAGCGGGAAAAATGACGGTTGTCGTGCATGTCCTGCATATTTATACAGAGGTAAAGCAACCGCTGTTTTCTTTTTTTCTTTTTTTGACATGAATAATTAGACAAAGATAGTCCATGCTATTTCAAACGCACGGTTGCTGTGTTTTAATGTCTTTTGACAGTGAATGAAATCCAGGCAGGGCTGAACATTTTCATAGTGTAATTTGTGAGGAAATTAAGACAATTTTTGCCTCCTGAAAAGAAATTAAATGATAACGCAAGAGTGGCACGCGGGCGATTACACGGCAGCTTTGTTTTTCACTCTTCTTCTTTTGCGCTGATCTCCACCTGTCGGAGAACAAGAAAGGGCAATTATGATGAACATATCTGCTCTATTTAAAGCACTTCTGCGAGAAGAGTTCCACGATGAAAAAAAAAAACTCTCTCTCTCTCCATTTCTCAAGGCAGACGCGCGTTAATGGTTAATGATTTAACAACGGAAGAATAAATAAACACCGCACTGCAGAATTCCTCAGGATGTAGTCACCTTTGCCTTGACCAGAGCACCACGCTGAGTAAAGACTGCTGCAAGTGTGGAAAAAGATTCAGTAGTTTTGTGTCGGGGATGTTTCTCTGTCTTTAACAGGCAGCATGTAGCAGCATTCATCCCTCTGTGGCTGACACCAGCCTTTCAGGGAGCAGGTGACTTGTTAGTACTCTAAGCAACAACGGGAACAGATGTGTCCCTGACAGTGGATGGATGGTCAGGGTCCATCTGGTCAGTGCAGCCCTGGACAGGAATGATGAATACAGCTTCATCAGTGAATAGCTGTCATCAATCGCATGGCGTGGCGATGGCCGGTGACAGCCACACGCCAGCCCCGGGCCCCAGGTGTGGTGAGCAGAGAGCTGGCTGACTCTGGAATGCGGGTCAATCAGGCAAGTCTGAGCCAATGGTACATATCACAATGTAAAGCACATGCATTACAAAGCAGCATGAAGTGCATTGCTTAGCTGGGGAGCAAATACTCAGCTAGTTCTTTGATACACAGGCAGACTGGGTCACAGATTTATTTCACTACAGGGCTGTTATCGAGCCGTCGTGCTAAGGACGAGCACCAGGCGTCTAGACAAGTCATGGCTCTACATTGTCTTCCCCGGCGGTCCCAGATGAAATGTGCTGCATCCTTGTCTGCTTCAGTGCATAGACATGGAGAGGTACTAAAACACTGACCTTGCTTTGGACCATTCTGAATATGTTATGGCTCCTGGTTCCCTTGAACTGTCACAACTTTAAATCGCCCACTTCTAATGGTTTCATACACTGCACGGCGGTCATTATGCAGGATGCAGGATAATATCTTCATAAAAATCACACTGTAAATGTCTTTCATTGTGTGTGTTTTTTTATTATTCTTTCACGTTCAAGTGTAGCAAAGCACACCCTTTCCTAATGACCAGGCATGCCAGGATGGGCGTGTTCTAGGACCTTGGTGTGGGTGCAGATAGGTCACTTCTGTCTGTTTTCTGCCTCGGTAATGCAGCCACATCTGACTGGCAGTTGTAGCGAGAACTGGAAAAAAAGATGCGATACAGAAATTGGACAAAGCTAAGCCAAATAACACATTCTTTAAATTCAAAAAACACAAGAAGCATAAGAAGAGAAACAAATCTCTCTGTAAATCAGCCTGAATGGATGTTTTTTTTTTTTTTTTTTTTTCATCTACAGATTAATAGTCATCTTTACACAGCTGTCACTGGTGTCATCCTGATCTCAGTGTGAGGATATAAATAGTCTGACCATGTGGCACACTATCAAGGAGAGGGCCTAAACACAAGTGCACATATGAATGACCTATTAGAGAGCGGCAAAGTCTAATACATATTTATTGGCACATTTCACCTCCACTCTTGCTGAACACAAGTCTCGGCCACTTCTAATCCCTCCACGTCTGCTGATGTTTAAAGGCTCGATCAACATTTATTTATTTCTTTTTGATAATTGAAAAGACACTTCTATAATAAAAACTGTACTGGTATAACGTAAATTTTGTTTTGTTTAATTGACAATTACAGCTCAGTTTTCAATGTGGGTCGTGCAGCTATGCCTTTTATATCTATATCCAAATGATATCTATATTTTTTTTTATGTTGATTGCTAAATGTTTGCTAATTGTCATATTTCTGAACTATTTGCTTCAAAGAAAGCCACTGGAAACCAGTTTATTAACAGCGTAATTAGAGTATTATCAGGTGAATTGGTTATGTTTTGGGACGTACAAGATGACTTTAATTGCTTGACAGTGATTGCTTGTCTTTTTTTTATTTGTTTCTTTGGTTAGGCTCATAGATTTTTTTTTCTGTGAGCTGAGAAAGGTGGCAGAAAGCTGGTTTTGTGCATTTTAGCTGCCCTGTTGTTTCCACAGCGGGGCGTCTCTTGGGAAAATCAGGGGGAGGAGAAGGCCACGGGGGGAGGGTCGGGCAGAAAACATACACACCGGCATTACATCTCACAGCCCTCACTGAGGTGTCGGTTGTCTGGTGCTGCTTACATGTGATTAAGCCTCTGTCTCTAAACATGCTAGTCTGATGACCCTGCTGGTGCGTGTACCCGACGTGTTGCGGCGCCCCGTCTCCTCTCGTCCCCCTCTGTTTTTCCCTTCCCTTCCACAGACTCCGCAGATGACCATCTCGACAAGAATCACTCTCACGTTTGAAGCTACACTTTGCTTTGTGAGCCTCCCTGAAAACTGACATTAATCCACTTTTCCTTCAATAGACTGACAAGAGCATGGAATGGAGGTGTCACACTTTCAGACAGTGGAGGGGGCAGCTCGGCTTTGACGGCCCTGCTAAAGCACTGCAGCTGCCCGTAACAGTCAGAGCACTGCAAATTGGAAATCCAGAGGAGATCATCTGTAAAGAACACGTCCACCAGTGTCGTGGGATGCGGCCAAGTCAGACAGCAGCGATGAGAAAAAATAAAACAAACAGAACAAACAAAGGAGACAGTACAAAGGAGATAAAAGCGTTCCAATCATTCTAGCAGAAATTTAAAGATAATTTCCTCATGAGACGCTGCAAAAAGATTGTATTGTAGAACAGGTAATGTGTGGTGTTAAGAGCAGCCATTTAACTGTTTGTCGGGAATGTGTGGTTTGCGCCTATCTGATCTCCAATAACAGCTCTCTCGCTCTGATTTCAGCGGGGACGTTGAGTTTTTACCGTTGACTGTTTATTAGAACATATTGAGCAAATTGCATCACCTAAAGGAATCTGACCTGGTCAGATGCAAAGATTGACTACGTGTATTAAAGCAATTCTTTTCTTTGGACGGTACATATTGGCTTCTTAGCAGGAATACTTGTTATGAGTTCACTCAATCACTGACCAATATCTTGGGATTTCCGAGACTTTTCTCTTACAGTATATGCAGCGTGGAGCTTGTTGGATTGATAAAAGGATCAAAAGCTTTGCTTACTTCACGGCTAAGCTCAGTAACACACAATCACATCGTGGCTCTAATCGTGGAGTTGTGCTTGATTTGTTATTGCTATAATCCAAGCAGGGTGACAACCTTTAAAACATAGTTTTATACAAATTTCTCATTCATTGCTTTATATAGTTTGCAAACTAGCAACATGCATCCAAACACGTCTGTTGATACTGATACAGGAAACACTGCAGCACCCGAGAGTTTAAGTGAAATCTCGTGGCAGAGTTGTTGTCTGGTGTGATTCCCCCTTGTCTTGTGGAGCACCAGCTACTGCGACAGCTTTCCTCTGTGATCTAGGCTGAGATCCTTGCTGTTGGGTGGAATCAGTTGAGTCATTTGGATGTCTTGCTTATCTAATGGTTTGGTGATGGCAGAAGCCTTCAGCCTGCATTAAAGTAGACATCAGCCTACAAGAGAGAGAGGCCCGGGAGAGAGAACTACAGTACAAACTAACAATGGCAGCTCCAGTTTTTTTTATATTTATAGCGCCCAGCAGGTGTCAGCCACAGCGGTCTCTCTGCCCCCTTTGACACCCCATGGCTGCTGCGCTCCACCGTATGAAAGAAAAGCAAGGGGGAGGGTGGGCAGCTGCCGCCTGGGATTAGGTACCTGAATCCAATCTTGAGGAGCAGTGGGCTCCAGTGGCGTTAAAGTGTTTTCTGGAGAATTTCTCATGTTCCCCACTAGCTGATTATTTCCAGATTTTAGTTCTGCCTCAGTGGAGTTGAGCTCCACACAGTTTTGCCAGTCGTGGTTAAGATGTAGCTTGACACTCACAGGCCACACTCAGGCGAGTTGTGTAATCCCATTTAAGGAAGCACATCCCACAGGCAGATCGTAATTCCTGATTCTAGCCTTAGTCAACAAGTCTGAATACATCACATGTTAACAATATATTTAACATATTTAAGGCCACTGATGAATTGGAGATTTGTTTTAACCACACACAAAAAACAAAGACATTCCTTTTCACCTCTCTTTGCCTTCGTCTTTCAGTGTCAGCACTGCTCTGTCTACTCTTGCTCATTAACCTTGCTTGTTCTTCCACTTCATAGCCCTGCTAATATGACCCCCCCGCCCCAACCCCCACCACCCAACTCTTAGAAGACTCTAAAACCCTTGAATAACCAAAGGGAAGGAGTGTAACTGCACAGAGACAGGCTTCCAGGAGAAATGACTTGAAAAATGAAAGCTTTAACTCAATAGGGTGGCTTTACGTCTAAACAAGAATGTGCATGGATGGATTTGTTTTGTCAGAGCTTCTTACAAAACTGTGTGCACTGCATAAACTCTATGGTGTAGTGTGAATTATAAGTCAAATGCATCTCGGTGATTACAGATAAATCTAAATAAAATATTCAAAACATTACTAATACAAAGTGTGTTGTTATTTCATGTAAATGTGTCACAGGTCTGTGTTTTGATTGGGACAGGCAGTTCACAGCACACATTTTAACTTGAAAAGACAAGTAATATTAACAATATGTCTTTGTTCTATTTAAGTGTCCCAGTTAGCCAAGGCAGTGTGACCTTGAGACAATACCAAGACCCTGAAACTGAAGCAGCTAAGTAGAATTCAGCCAATAATAATTTTATTATTAACACCAGTTCTTTTTCTACAATGTCATGTCAACATGTCTTCTGCGAAAAGGGGGTCATATTAACTTAGGTTAAGGGAAATTACTGTTTTTACCATCTGGACCTTATTTCTGCCATAAAATACAATTGTTTACTCACCCATATAACTTTGGTGTCATTTGCAGTCGTTCGGACAATATTTAGATCCGCGTATATCCATATAGTAGGAGTGACTGGGGCACGGAAACACAGCCTCTAAATAACGCATTGCCTGCCACGAAACTCACTCATTTCACCAATATTTTGTTATGATACGCTAGTGCTATTCCCTGTTGAGTCTGGAGTAACCTGTTATTATCATCCGGGGTCTGTAGATTGACCTAATAACCTCTGACCTGGATGATGTCATCTCTGAGCGCGGCGAGCACCCCGCGTGGCTTGTTTACCTGTAATTTTCTACTGCTCTTTTTTGCAAAGTGGCTGAATATTGTTCTGAACAACGACTTTGTTTACGATGGACGTCCTTACCGTTTTGAAACAGAGTACATGGATGAGGAGGATGCGAAGGTAGAGAGAAGAACAGCTGGCCAAAGAACAACATACAACTGCACGTCCGTGAATACATAACAGCTAACTCCAGACTCAATGGAGTAGCACTAGCATATCATAACAAAGTATTGGTGAAATGAATGAGTTTCGGCAGCAGATAATGCGTTATTTAAAGGCTGCGTTTCGGTGCCCCAGTTACTCCCACTATATGGATATACACGGATCTAAATATCGTCCGAACAACTCCAAATGACACCAAAGTTATATGGGTGAGTAAACAACAGTATTTCATGCCAGAAATAAGGTTCAGGTTGTAAGAAACAGTAATTCACCTTAAAGTCCATGCTGTATAAAATACTTACTTGTGTTTGTGAAATAGTTATTTGTTCCCGTATTAGACTGTGTCACTACATTATTGTAGGTCTACACGGACACAAGTATTCCAGAATAACAGCCCAATCATGATAAAAAACAAACAAACAAACAAACAAAACGGAACAGACTGGTCCAATAGGGAGGCATTTTCAATCGAACGGAGGGGGGTGGTGCAAACCTTTGATAATCCATTTAATAGCGAAATATCAGTGCCTAATAAATATGTAAATGCTTGATCAGATGGTTTCTGTTTGCCCCACATGAGGCTAAACATCAGGGGACGAAGTTTGACATAGGAACAGAAACGTGGCGGTAGCAAAATCAAGTGGTTAAAACATAGGCTTGAAAAGAAGCACGAAGCCAGAATCGATGTGGGTGGCACTGTTGAAAACTTGGCTCCGTCCCAGGCATGTCTTTCTATGCAATGAATTCAGTGTTGTTGAAGAACCACTTTGAGCATTTTCAGAAAAGGCCTAGTCTTATTAATGATTTGGTGCATGTGGACGCAATTATCTTATCAGATTAGTCATTTAGCATCAGTGGAAACACTTCAGTTGGAGTCTCTAATGAGAATGATTTCAATCAGGTTAATGAATTCTTTTCCATGTGAAGTAGTTACTGTCAACATGTCATGTAGACTGTTTGATTTTTTACTGACTAAACATGCTGCACAATTTCGTTATGTGCCTGCTTGATTTTCAGTTTGCTTCTGTCTGTTGTTCAGAGACTTTCTCAGAAGAAAAAGGGTCCTATTTCAGAATCGGTTGCATAAATACCAAAACTGTTCCAGTTTGCAAATTGTATTATGCCGTTGAGGCTTCGATCAGTGATCAAATTCACATGGTGAAAAGATGCTCAGACAAAAAAGGCGGCCTCAACCGCACCTGCATCCATTTAGTGGCAGAAAAAAAGTTACAGATAAGTTTTGGTGTTTTTTAGAGTTTTCTTTCCAGATGTTTCTCCCCATTTCCACCAAAATACAGGCTTTCATTTACAAATAAAGGTAACTGCACATTTCCCTGATCAAGACAAATCAGTCTGACCAACATGAGATCTGCGTTAATTATTATTATTACTATTTATTTTTATTTGTTTTTACTGACCAGTAGTGACCATTGAAGGGCAGAAGGGTTATATTTGAAACACCTGCTGATTTGAGCCAGCTTAATATCGCCCCATAACCTACTGCTTTCCCTTACATAACTTGACTTCACTGGGATTACAGAAGTTAATGCTTTGTGCTTCTGAATATTTTTAACTGGGAATGAGCCCCAGAAAAAAGACTGATTCCTCCTTCTCTTCATTAGGAGCAGGAAGGTCAGCTGTTCCGTTTGCCTCTCACGCCTGCATTCATGTCAAGCGTTGCTCATACAGCGCCTTCTAGTTTTGTTCAAACTCCTATACAGGGAATTAAAAAGAATTAAAGTCAAATTAATACCTTGAGGTATAGTGGAAGGAAGCCCGGGCAAGATCAAAAAGAACAATATGCATTTTCTCAAGCCTCTCCACATCTTAATAATCTGAGGTACAATTTCCAACATGGACGAGCAAGCAAAGAAAGGCGCGACACCTAGAGAACAAGTCCTGTGTACAAACCGAAGGATTTCCGAGTGATCCCTGAGTGGGTGCTAAACATCCCTGCTTATGTGCTGGTTACCGTAGCAACAGCACAAGCTAGACTTGGGTGCTGTCATTACAATTAACCCCTTTCGTTTTGTTTTACATTTAGAATATTTCTGGTCGTGTAATAAGACGCAGCCCCTTTCACCATTTCAGTTTATCGGCACGTGTTGTAGTTCTGTCTTTAGTTTGACAGACATGCGTCGTATGCACTTGAAGGATCACTACGACTCAAATAGAGGATTCAGTGCAACTCTTTGGTGTCTGAGAGTAACAAAGGAATGTTTCAGCGATGTGACAATGAAGAGCAACACTGATGACCATCTGTAAACCGTAATTATTATTATCCAAGTCAATGTCTATCTTTGGAGCCTGGAGTCACCGATGGAACACAATCACAATCATTATTTGACCTCACTTCTTTAGTTTCTGACAACTTAAATCAGAGTTAAGTCAAAAAAAAAAAAGGCTCTTTGAAACATCACTGACTTTTACTCAAAGCCAGATGGGTTGAATCATGGTAACAAGGATTTTTGCATCAGTAAATAGGCCAAGAGATGTCTAGATCAAGTTCTTCTTTTACTGCTTCATCTCTGCTGCCAGGACTTTTTTTTTTTTTTTAATGTGGTAGAAAAACTAGAACTCATAAAATTACTGTGGCTCCAGCCATGAGGTTGGGATACAGAATAGTGTAGACCACAGAATGAGTCATCATTCCCACTGATAAAGTTGAGCTGCTCTGAGTCTTGTAGTAAACAAACGTTATTTAGAAACCAACTAGTTTTAAAACTAGATGAATTGCATTTAATCAGTTAAGCATTATTTATTTAATGTTTTTTAGCCACTCGTGCTATAGGCTCACTCTCCCCCGGATAAAGGTAAACTGAGAGCTAAACTGCAAAGTGCATTAGTACATTTATATAAATGCTTATTATATATCATTTAATAAGTTTTCTTCTATGAAAATGACTTTCGTGGGCGATGACAAAAGAACATAATTAGTAGGTACTGATCTGAGAAATACATGTTGGAGAAAATCATAATGATACAGTTGACTGCGTCAGAAACAGGAATCCTGAGGCCAAGACATCCAGACAGAGCTTTAATTCTTGGCTTGCTTAAGCAATAAGAGTATGAAAGCCAAGAATTTAAGCTCTTTGATGTCACCAGTCATTGTGAGATGATGGCACTTTCAGCACAGCAAAGCTTCAGTGTTCTTGCTAATGATGACAGAGGAGGCCAGGATGGCGACAAGATCCAAGGGAATTCAACAAAATCCTCATTAAAAGGTCTAATAATTAAAATATTGATTAATTAGTCTTACATTGATTTACAGTCACACTATATCAAACCATGAGTCTCTAATTACCGTGCCATTACGCCACTGGCTGACCTACTCATTTTTTGTCACATGTAATGAAAAAGAACATTTCTTTAACTGCCTTTTAAATTTTTGACCTGTAAAATTTTAATGGGGAGTACAGTGGGTGTCGAATCTGGATTGGCAGTAAAGTCATGGGTGGCTAATGTCTGCGAGTCTGGTTAAGTGGCTGTACACACCGGGAGCTGAAACACCTCTCCAGAGGGATCGGTCAGGGTTACTGTGTTTAAACAAAAGTGCATTCATCAGTTTCTGCAAAGGCACAATGAATAATTACACAAAACTTGACTTCTCTAGTGTATCAGTGCACTTTTTACAAAGCATTAGAAACATCTGTGAAATACTCCCCAAAATGTTTTTAAGAAGCGTGGAAATGTAGTTATCAAAGTTCTTTGATACAAGCACTTTCTGTAGTTGGCATTTGGTGGTTAGCTAATGAAGAGGTGTTGAACAGGAATTGAATCCTATTTTCCACTCCATAGAGTCAGAAAATGGTACTTCAGACACTCAGGAATCCCAATTTTCCTCCTGAAACTGGAAATATGTGGACGAGAGAGTGAGGTGCAAACCATCAACAAAGTTTTGGTTGACCAGTGGCCGGCTGCAGTGTAAGGATTCAGTCTGCAGCTCCATTTTTCTATCAATGTGTAGCAAGTAATGCTAAAATTTGTGTGTTCCGCCTAGAACGTGCAGATTGGCTTATTTTGTGTACTTATGTATTGCACATTCAGCATTCCATTAATTTAACTTAATGTTCATTTTAGTTAAGAAAATTAAAAAAAACAAAAAAAAAACAGGGCTACCAGCAGCATGAGGTGAGGTGAGATGTGTTTTACCAGTGTAATGCAAAAGTTTTTCCACTGGGAAACTTTTGGACCTGACATTCATGTGGATGTTACTTAGACGTACCATCCACCTAGACTAGACCAGGCAACCCACCCCATAGCAATGACACACCTTGATGGCAGCAGTCATCCCCAGCAGGATGCATACACAAAAATGGCTTAGAAACAGCTCAATAAACATGACAAACAGCAGAAGGTGTTGACCTGGCCTCTAAATTCCCTAGATCCCAAACTGATCAAGTATCTGTGGGATCCACTGGAACAAGCCTGATCCACAGAGGCCCCTCAGTTCAACCCATATGACACAAAGGCCATCACTAACAACTTTCTGTTGCCAGACACCACAGGACACCCTCAGAAGGCCCATGTCCATTCTCTGATGAGTCACAACTATTTTGGAGGCACAAGGGAGGTAGTCATATTGTTATGCCTGATCAGTATCATCTCAGATACTGCTCCCATGTGCACAGCAGCAATATGGGCATCCTCACACCCGCAATACAGCTCTGATACCACTCTATGGCATTGCACTAGATATATGCTCACGGAATCTGGGGTTACAATATGTAGCCAAGCTTTGCTGTGCAGGCATGCAGCAACATGAGGTTGCAGTTATGCATCTTCAAAAACAGGTTTTCCATCCCCAATAAACCTCATGAATATCCAAGTTTATGTACTTGTACGTCGTCTGTGGACTCAGTTTCATGAATTGTTGCCTCAAACTGATTACTTGAGTCAGTCATATCTATGTCTTCACGCTCCCAAATGCCAAGAGAGACTCTGGGCCTTTTCTTATTTAAGCAGAATGTTTCATCGAGACCAGTAAATGTGTAAAATTGTCGGTGCTCACCTTTAAATGGAGGGAAAATAAGCGAAGAAATTAGACTGAGCCTCTCACGGTGTTAAATGCAAGGCTTGTGAGTTCAAGAATGGAAAAAAAAAAAAAAATCCCTCCAGAAAGGAAAAGACTATAGCACCTATAAAATCAAAACTGCAAACCAAACCTTCAACACTAGTGCAGAAGACAATCCTCCCTCAAGAGATTCAGGATTTAATGACTTCCCGCTGCAAGATTTCCTCACTGTGGAGTTCGCCGTGTGAAATATGTTTATCTATTTACCTTTATGTAACATTTTAATTCACGCTCAAGTGTAAAAATTATACAAGCGATAATAGATTAGTATAATGCATAACACATAATAGGGCACTTTTCATAAACTCCCATCATACAATCACTTAAAGCCTCCCACCAGCCTCCCACTAGATTTCAAATGCTTCACAGTGGCACATTTATAAGATGTACTAAAATACAAGCTAGTGGTAACCTCTACATTCTGTACCACAAAGATAAAGAGAGAGAGAGGGAGAGGGAGAGAGAGATGGAAAGGGAATGTAAAACTCTACATTCAAAAGCTTCTCATACTTGAATGATGGAAATTAAACTCCAAATGTGGTCAAAAATCACAGCAACTCCATTAAAAAAGGGGTTGAGGGTACATAGCTGATGTCTTTCATATTTTAATGAGATATGAACAGTAATACACCTCCACGATTTTGCTGCATCAGAACCTATATTCACCCCACCTTTGTTTGCACCCTGTATTTGCATTTCAAAGGGAGCCCCTGGGAAGCCGCTTTGCATATTTACATCTGATTAACAACTTTAAATGAACATGTCAAAATCTAAAAAAAAAAAAAAAAACTGCTCATCACTGACATAGAGAGGACCACGGCAAGTCTGTACCATGGGATGGAACAAAACACTGAACACAGACTGTGATTAGTGTGATGTGGATGGCCAAGGTGCTGTATGTTAATAACACTTCTTTTTAAAGCAGTTTGTGGCGTACATACACAAACGATAGGATCATGTCGGAGAATGTGCAGATCGCACAACTCCTAGTGAGCAAAATGCAATACAAGGTGAGTAACATCTTCCTCTGGTCACCTTTTGTAAACCAAAAGTTTAAACCGGTAACTAAACTATTCCACATTTGGAAAGGGCTTAACAGGCCCAAAACTGGCTTTAAAGCAGTGCTTTACTTATTTAGGTATATGTTTTATTTCATGCTGTATTCTACCAAGACTCATTCAAATTTCATGTCCATGCCTTAGTGGTCCCATTATTATGTATTTTCCACACATCTGCCCATAATGGTGAATTAAAAGGAGGGTGAAGGAATGGTCAAGCTAGCACATCATTAAAAAAATCCCAAATTCAAGCATTCGGAGGAAAAGAGAACACAAAGTTCACGGTGTTAAGGTAAAGCTTGGTCATGGTTAGGTAAAAAAAACAGGTTATGAATTTCTGATGGAAGCTTTGTTCTGCTGAGCTCTCTATAAGATATAAAATATGAACTAACTATGTGATTATTAATTGGGCCCATTGTAATTTGAGGATTCTGGGCTGCATATTGTTGGCAGCTCTCCACGGGGTCTGTCTGTGCAGGAACGTGTCGAGGGGGTACCAGCCAGGATGCCTCAGCCATTTAGAGAGCAGCTTGCCACTCGCGCATCGGCATACAAATGAGTGGGGTTAAAAAGGCACGGCTCCTCTCAGAGACAGCCCTCCTTCTCCAGCTCTGCTCCAAAGGGTCTCCACGGACTAATTTCCAAAACCACCTCTTAATGTGGGCTTGTGTCAATCACCTGAACAGACAGCTTCATCCCCTGATATGGAGTAGTCACAGAGTAGAGGGAAGCAGACCAAAGGAAACACAGTGGTGCTTTACAGTAGCAGAACATATGAAAAATAATATAGAAAACCCTTTAATGGGATAATTATTGAAAGCTTGTTAATATTTATACAGTTGTAAAGCCCGAAAGATTTGAGAGAGAGTATAAAAGACTTAATAGTGTTAGTGAAATGCATATTATAGCTTATGGAGAACATGAACAAGCTTACAGATAAACACATTGATGCCCATAAAGTTGGAATTATTTTGTTTTCAGACTCTTAGCACACATCATTTATGTTGTTTGGAAGAGATTGATCAATTAAGTTTTGTGAAGATATACACTTTATTTATCAAGAATAAATCATACTGTCACAATTATTTCATGAGAAAAGGTAAAAAATATATATTTTGTTCCAGTTTTACAGGCAACAGAGCATAATGTATTTCTAACATTTTGTAATTTTTTTTTTTTTTTATGTCTTAATTTGTCTAATTGGATCATTGACCTGACTTCTCAGCACAAAATCGGGATAAAAATAACTATAAGCACAAATAGAAAACTGCAGCGGGAATAGAGATACAGTTGTATTTTCTGATCCACAAACAGCTACACACTCCACTTAACTCCTAAACACAACTTATCTCACACTTCGTCTGGAACCCTTTCACGCTCTGGCTTCTCCGAACATTGAATAGCCGAGAAACCGCCCCTCATACTGAGTTTTGCTTTTTGGTGTTACAATCCGAGATGACATACGACACGAGAAATGATGAGAAAACGGTGGGGAGGCTTACAGTAGATTGATTCTCCCATTGCTTCATTCTTTTCTAGTTAGTCTTTTACTGGCTACAAAGGTAGAGTCGTTGTGAAGCCGAGTGAGAGAGGCGTGAACCAGCCTGCCCTGTTTAATCCACGGGGCATTGAAGGAGGGTGATCACTTCTTAAGAGCACAAAGGCCTACAAGGAAATCAGTGCTGTCTATGAGATCCCAAAGCTGATTTAAAGGAACGATGTCCCAGCTCGGGCTCCAGGCCTTTAACAGGAATAAGGCCATCCTGTACAATAACAATCCAAGGCTCCAGAGGGAAGCACTATTCATGGTCAAATAAGAAGATCTCAGGTGTGGATGGAAACCCGGTGTCCCTTATAGAAATAAAGATGTTTGCTTCTTCCAGAGCGAGAAAGAGATATTTGAATTATTCGATCAGTGTAGCACACACACTGCCATTTCAGATTTGTGGAAATCTACTGAAACAATATAGTCTGATGATACTAAATCCCATATCCCTCAATTACATGTATGTTAAGGCAGGAACCAAATCCTGCGAAGTCTTTTTTTTTACTGTTACAGGCAGATCAAGTCCACCTTTATCCAAGACCCTAATCAAAGCAGAGCACCTTCAGAATGAAAACTTACATCTTCCATTTAGCCACAAAGACAGAACAGACGATAAGAATATTATTTATTTGACTCGTATGTTTTAGCGAAATACAAAGCCATCAGGTGTAAAAAGAAGAAGAAGAAGAAGATTAGAGACACAACAGTTGGCTGGACAGCCAGTGGCAATTTTAGAAGATAATCAGTGCTCTGGATTTTCCTGCAGCTTTTGTCATCTTTATTTCAAAGGCATTGATTGCACTTATGAGCTCTTATCTACCTGATGATGTGCATTCATTCACACAATGTTAGCATTATCTCAGGCTAGTAGTTTGTGTAATTTATTGAAAATAACCCAAGTGGACAGAGCCAGCTTGGGGGCCAATAGGAGCGGAAATTTAGTGTTTCTGAGTTCTAAAGACCGAGTGCAAAATTAATGAAGGGGAACTCTGACTTTTAGTCGATGTAAAAATTTCATTAATGTTATTATACAGTCACCTCTGTGGTTCTGAATTTATATCATAGATACTTCACGTGTTGAATCCTGATAGTGTGTATTTCCATTTCCTCAACGACAGGGGACCCTGAGAGCTGAGAGAGGGACACCTGGGATGCTCTGTATGAGAAAGGCATGAGCGACATTAGTGTAGCCGAGCGCTGCATATCTTTTCTCAGTACTCTGGCCATGCGAGCCATTCGTTTACCTTTAGCGCTCTTCTGTCCGGTTTTTCTTTCAGTTTGACATGTTTCAGATTTGACTTTCACACAGCGTCTTGTACTAAAACACCAGTACAACAGTAGAATTTAGTAATAAAATAAGTTATGTGATACTAAATGAAAAGAGTAGGCCGTCAGCTGGAGACTTATATTAAGTGAGATGTCTGAAAAGTCATTCAGGTCAAAACAAAACTCATCCAAGTGGCTTCTTCAGCTCTAAATGACTGTTTAGATTTCTTATTAGCGAATAGCTGTGGGTGGTCCACACGTGAGTCTCATATCTCAGGTCTGCTAACACCCCAATACTCACCTGCAAATAGAAGAATAATTCAGACCAGGTGTCTTTGCTTTAGCTTTGTTTTTGCATAACGTGAATGTGGCTTTAAAGGTTTTGAGTTATTAATTATGAATATCTGTTAAGAAAACTCACTGAAATTAATCTTGATGACATATTAGAAGGGATTCTGTCAAAATCTGTGTCGTCGCGCTACAGTTAAAGAGTGAGCAGATAAAATAACAACTGCACAAAATGTAAGTTTTGTCACCACCTTCCCTGAGAATCAGGTCAAATTGCTCGGCGCTTCGTGTAACAATACAACAGCTCACGCTATTAGGACAACCTGCAACAACAGCTGTTCAACACCATCTATTATTGTTGAAACACATTGCTCATTTTGCTCTGTATATAATAATGGAAAGTGCTGGTCTCTGCCTTTATTACTGCACGACTCAGCATAGCCTGATTTGGGTCTCAGTACAACGTGCAGTCTAAATGGCCGTATCACGTGGATGTGTCTTTGTGCAAGGTTAGAATTAAAATAATTAAGTGTTAGGGAGATGTAAACATAATTGCTTTATTTGTGCATTTTACATTAACTGCCATGTAGACATGTTTTTTAGTAGACATTTGTATATTATATGTATATTCGACATGTCAAACTACTACATATTTATATAATCCTCCACAGCTTCCATTGTTAGTGCAGCGTCACATTCACATTTATAGTCAAGTGACACGTTAGAAAAAGCGTAAAGATATGTAGTGGCTTTTCTAATTACGAGAAGAGAAGAGAAGAAACCTGGGTCGTCAGAGAAGCTGTTCTTTCACACTTGCGGTTGTCAAATGTACGCAATCAGATGGGAGACATATCTTTCGACCTTCTGACAGGATTAAAGGAAAGCAAAAATTGGAAATACACCACAACACACAGGAGCAGAAAGACCGAAAGACCATCTGACGGCTGTGTGAGACGTCTCACTCAGCCGGTTCTCTGCACTCGCCCCACGTGTATTCTCGAGTTCGGAAATATAAAAACTTAAATATTTTAAATATGAATGTGTGAACCTCTTCAATCTGGCATGGACTGTCCCCATGGATGCTTTGACTTCAAATGTTTTTTTATGTTGATACATTTAACTAATGAAAAGAAACGGCAAACACCACCAGGTGCCTGGGAAACAAAACACTGTTTTCCTGCCGCATGTTAAGTTTTAAATTCTCGTGAGAACTGCATCTTTTAAGATAGGTTTACATATCATAAATACCATCTGTATCATCTTTGAAAAAAAAAAAAAATGAGGTGTATGCAGAACCAGTTTAATCCTTTATGCAAAAGACGATGATAAAAAGTCAAAGTGTTCCTGATCCTGTTCTCATTTAAGCCATCATGTAAAGGTCCCTGCACCTCCGCCCATATTTCATTTAGCATCTGAGTCTAGATGTTTCGACAGAGTCTAGTGATGCTCAGTGAAGCCTGTACACATTCTGACAGCAACATTCACAAATGCCAGAAATCTGCAGTCAACAGTTTAGGTGTATTACGAGCTTTAAGTCCGGGGAGCACTCACTGTGAAACCGATACCTGACGTACGTCTTCACAGATGTGAGGAGTAGTCTGCTTTTAGTGTCAGATCACCAGTTAAATGATATAATTTGCTCATTTGTCATCTGATATGTAAAGGTTGAACTGGTAAAAAAATGTCTGTATCGTGACACTTATGTACAACGTTTTACACTCACCTATGGGGCAGAGTAAGAACTGCTCAGCGTAACGTACATAATTCTGAGGACAGCAGCTTCTTTCATCCTCATTTACAATAATCAAAATAATGCAAACCCTTAAACAAAGTACTGCACCCAAACAAGTACTTACATTCAAGTATCAATGTGCACACACCTTACCTAGAGTCAAGTACAATTTCAGTACAGCACATTGTTCTGGTTAACCCTGTAAGACCTGACCCATCAAAAAATAGCCAGAAAATTCTGATTTTTTGGAACTGAGATGTTTATTAACTCTTATAACAAAATCCACAATTTTTTTTTTGCTATATCATGTTGTTTATGAGATATTTTTTGTATCATATTTGATACAGTGGGCGTTTTTTGCAAATTTTTGTTTACAACAATGTTAATTTTAGCCCAAAAAAAGAGTTTGGTCAACAACATTTTGAAATTATAGAACATGAACATGAACTTTTTCCTTTTTTTTTCTTTTTCACATAACACTTTCAACACCTTTTAACACCTTTTTATTTCATTTTGTGGTAGGCGGAAAAGCAGTTTCTGTCCTTGTTCAGGCAAAGATGCACCTTACACTTCCCACAGTAGACATATGAAAAGTGATTGCCCATGCAGTGCTTGCATCTCTGTCGGGTTTCCCATGTAGGAAAATGGTCAGTGCCATCCTTTCTTACATCAAGAGGCACAGTGCATCTTGGCCTTTTACGGGGTGGAGTTGGAATCGCCTCAGGGGAGGATAGTGGTCTGCCACACTTGGCCTTTCCTGCGCTTGTGAGAGACGTACCAACCAAAGCCTGAAACCTTCGCAGAGCCATGGGTTTCTTCTGGGGCTCAAGCTTCTTCTGGTCTCTTCTGTAGAGGTTCCATGCATTGATGACTGCAACTGTGACAGTGTGCCACCAGATATACATGTACCATCTTCGAGATCTGAAGCTGAACTTGTAAAGTGCAGACAGCATATCAAGGAGATCGACACCTCCCATGAACTTGTTGTAAGTTTCAACAATGGCTGGCCTGGGAACCACTATGTAAGTTTTGGATTTGCGATCCCAGCGTTTCACATTCCCCACAGGTTCAATGCCAACAAAAGAGGAAATCAGGTTCACTTCTTTGTTGTCGTACCACCTTACAATGATGTTGCTGTCCTGGTTCACTCTGAAGTCCACTGACCCTCTTCCACTTTTCTTCAGTTCTTTTTCATCCATCATGTTGCAGTCTTTCACCCTGTTCATCCGGATAGTACCAATGTAGTGGATTCCTCTCTCTTTTAGGCGTTGCACCAGGGGAACTGATGAAAAGTAGTTGTCTGCAAAGACCTTGTGATTTTTTCCTGCTGGAAGTGTTGATGTCATTTTCAGCACAACTTCTCCTGTAACACCAACTTCAGACTTTTCTCTTTGTGGATTTTCTGCACCTTGACAGACATCAAAGTCATAAAGGAAGCCACTTTGTCCAGCACGTCCCCACATCTTGAAACCCCATTTGTGAGGTTTTGCAGGAATGTAAACACGCAGATGAGACTTTCCCTTGAATGGCACCATAATTTCATCAACTGCATGGCACTCTTCAGGAGGTACACAAAGAAATTTTTCACGCAGTTTTTGTAACCATGGCCTGAGCTTCCACAGTTTATCTTTCTTTGCCTCGTCAGAGACAGTGGAGTTGTCCTGAAAGTGCAACAGTGTCAGCAATTTCTGAAATCGATCTCGAGACATCACATCACAAATTGTAGGGAGCTTTGTCTCCATCTCCCAGTAGGCTCTCACACTGGACATCTGCACTAACCCCATATGCATGTACATGCCTAGAACCTGCTCTATCTCTTTGGCACTTGTGTTTACTGACTTGCCCTGTTTTTGCACACTGTACAGGTTTGTTTGCCCTGCAGTTTCCTGTAACATTTCATCAGTGACAAACTGTTTAAAATACATGTATGGTGTCCAGCCATACCTGTCCTCTGTCTCTTCATCAACACATGCAACAAAATCAACAGATGGAGCTTGATATTCTATTTTTTTCCATCTGTATTCTCTCCTTTTTTCATTGCTCTTCACTGACTCCTTTCTGATTGTGTCCTGTGTTGTTAGAACCTCGTCTGTGCTTGTCTGGGCAACACTTTCCTCTTGTTTGTCTTCCTCATCACTGCTATCTGAACTTTCCTGCCTGTCCTGAGGAGTCCATTCCTCATCCTCATCCTCATCATCTTCTGCCAACTGCTCTATGTCACTTGTATCACCATCCATTATCATGTTGATGACATTTTCAATGTGCTTTCTCTTTCTCTCTTCTTCCTCTAGCCTTTTTGACATCTAAAAATAGACATATCATATAGCATAGACATTATTTCAGAGGAATTGTTATTGTAAATACTCAAAATGTATTTAAAGATGGCATTTCAGTGATTAATTAGATTAACCCTCTGAGGTCTAGAGTATAATTGCCTTGTTGGGTCTCATTCTTTTCAGCACAACCTCACATGTGTGATTTTACAGTTAGTTTTTCTTCTCTTCATCGTTGTCACTCCCTAGATTCTATATAGCGTCACTCCCACAAACGTTCCCCTTCCCTTAGCAACCATTAGCATATCATTTTCTGATTGGTTGATGTGATGCATTCTTCTACCAATAGGAAAGAGGGTGTCATGTTTTTTTTTTTTTTTTTTTTCGATCACCTGAAGCCGGCTAGCGATCTCCGCTTGCTAGCGTTTTCCGTTTTCCCGTATCCCACTAAACACGCACCAAATATGATGAAAATATTGAAGAAAAAGCTTTGTGTATATAAGTTTTCATAAGTCCAATTTTACTTGGCCTATCAACACAATTTAAAAACTGGTATATAGTTTGAAGTTAGCACTTTCTACACAAATTGAAACGGAGTCGCAGTGAGACTTCCTCTTGCTGCTACATCGTCTTAAATTGGTCATGTGATTTGGACGCGCCGGCGCGTCCGTCGACTCCAGAGGGTTAATGAATACATTTTATACCTGCTGTATCAAATTTGATACAGACATTTTAACACGATTAAATCGTAATATAAAGAATTAGTTACGTAATAAATATGCATTCTTTCAATGAATTAACTATTTATTTTAAAAATTTACTTAGAATTTTGAAGTTATTCTTACCGTGACTTCTCAAAAATTAGCAATGATTTTCCTAAAAAAAGCGAGAGGTCCGTTTACCGGGGCCGGCCATGTTGGAAATGACCAAAACTAGACTTAAACTGCCTGTAGTGACATGATAGTCACATTGTTCTGGTTAACTTCTCAAATGTATGAACACCAGGTTAACTTCTCAAATGTATGAACAACCATTTCTTCCATAAATGTTGTAGAGCAGATACCTGGACCCAAATATTTCCTGCCCAATGAGTGACTGTAGCAACAGCATCTGCATCATGACAGTAGCGTGTAGTTCATGCATTTTCACCATGTTTGCATGTCTTTTTAAGGGGCTGGATGAGTTGCACCTGAACGTCTTCCAGGTAGGATTAGGTGGAAGGTTTAAAATGTCTGCACCTTCTCCAAGCCTAAAGACCCATGTTAACCGTCGGCTAACCTGCCTACAGCTCCAACCACCAAGCTTCTTCTTCTACTTCTTCTTTAGGGGTATATTTGTGGTAAACAAATGAGTTTGGAGATTCATTACGGCCACTTTCCGCCACTTCCTAAAATAGCATTTGAGCAGTTTTACATGCACATTAGTGTAGTATTTGTGTTTTTTGATTGTGCAATAGCAGTAGTATTGTAACTGAGCTACCCCAGTTGACACCAAAAATATATTGCCAATGCTGTGAGCGTGACGGATTTGAGTGTTTGGTGTCGTTCCAAAGCCATGCATCCACTCCAGCCGGCTGTAAGAAGAACAAACTCCCTGCATTGCACACATGTACATGAACAGCAGATCATGTCAGCAGCAGAGACTCACCTCCAAATGTCTATATAATGTAACCATAGTTAATATTTACAATAAATTTCATTTTTTCATGATGTTTTTTTCTCTCCACCTACAGAGTTTTTTTTTTATCCATTTCACTTTCAAGTAAACAGTGTTCCGGCGATGCAGCCATCCGCATCAGCAACACATCTCCAGGAGAGCCAAGAGTCCCTCATTAGCCTGCCTACCACCACCTACCCGATTCCCGTACTAATATTGAAATGGGGTTACATGAAAATATCTGGTGATTGATGTGATTGTTGATTGTCTCATTCCAAGACCTTGCGTCTACCGTAGCGGGCAGTAGGAACGAACTACTCGCATCTCATAGATCTACACAAAGACAAGATCATTTCGGATGCAGAAACTCGTTACTATTATTATTATTTTTTAATGTTTTTCCTCCCTACCTACATATTTCTTATCCGTTTTACCTTCAAGTAAACAGTCTGCTGGCAACGCTCTGAGCATCAAAAACAAACCCTCACCCGCCGCCGTCGTTCACACAGAGGAACACGCAAACATGTATTGGCAAAGATTATAGCTAGTAAATTCTTATTGCCGCGTTTCAGTCGACGGAGAAATATGACAGCAATTACTCCACCACCATGTGAGTCGACCACCTCTGCAAACCATTACACATAAATATGTTGTGATCCCTGTGTTCAACAGCCTGTTATGGACAGAGATGCATTCCTTTCCTTCTAGTGCGCAGGCATGTCTGAGGTCATGGCCATTTTGTCCATATCCCATTTCTTGGTGTATCTTTAGCAAGCAAACCATGCGCTGTAGCTCAGACTGAAGTCTTTCTCTGTTGTTGGTATATGTGGGTCAAAGAGGAATCTTTTGAAAACAGGAAGATAGGAAAACTGCCCAGCACTAAATGAAAGGGGTTTACAAAGCTGGAACTATTCTCTTAAATGTCTGACCAGAGCGAACTGATAGTCAGTGGAAATAGTCTAAGTGCAAATATTGCTACACCTGCTCCATCACTTTTGTACCTTTTTACACACAGAAGCATCTGGAAGGCAGCACCGGACCGAGATTCAATTAACTTGTGTTATAATAAGGGGCAAAGACTGGGAGTTAGCTGTACACAACTAAGGTCCAGAGGTATGATTGACGTTAGCCTCCATTCAACCTCAGCATGAAAGGGAACGCTAAGTAAACAAATAGCATGCTCTCAAAACATTTTCTGTGTATTAAATTGTCCAAAAAAAAAAAAAAAAAAAAACCCTCATATGTTTTGGTAACATGAAATGATGTTTGAACGCGATTACCATCGCCGTGTGCGAGATCAGTGCCGGAATGTGTATGCATTGTGGCTCGCTGATGAATTGAATAAGTCTGTGAGCTGTGCTGTAAATCTCCGAGTTGAAGGACGAGCTGTATCTCATACTGGCCTCTATCTGAGGGAAGAGAAAGCCTCCAGGCGATGATAGAGAGGAAGAGGGGGCAGTGGGGGGACAATTGGTAATTTCAGCAGTATCTTATTTTGAATATTTTTTTTTCCTTCTTACGAGAATAAAAACATTGTCCTTGCCATGCACTCTGTTTGTTTATTTTATTTATTTTTAATCAAAAAATGGTGATGAATGCTGAATGATCACGACGGGGTTGCTTACTAGTCCTAAATAAGCTTCATGATAAATGTGCTTTCACATACATATATATATTTCTGTATATGTGGTGCTTATGCTGATTGTGATACATGGATTATCATGTCAAACTGTCAACCAAGCGTACTTAAGATAATGCTAGAAATGACACGACAAGTGTCAATATTCAACTTTTATTTGCAGGATTTCTGAGGCTCCTGCTCATGTTCAGGTCCTGGTTAAATGACTGACAGTGTCAAATCCTGGTTTGAACCTTTTACTGTATGTTTCAGTTCACTGCACATTTCACAGTTTTTCTCGTGAATATTCTTCTCTTGTTGCTCTGGAGCATGGCCGTGTATGGTATATGTATCTATATATATCTATATATATAGATATATATAGATATAATACCAGTAGCCAAAACACAGATCCTTAAATTAAAGCATGTCAGATGTATTTGCTTTGTGTAACCCCGTGCTCGCGGCCTTAACAATAAGCCTGTCAGTCGGCCCCGTGTCGTGCCGCCGCGTGGGGCTACGAGTTAAGTCTAATCAGTGGGTTTGTGATACGTATGCCTGTGCTACTTTGACTGACTCTCCCACGGTGCTGTGGAAGTCGCCGGACGGTGGCCGCCCCGGCAAGCATTGATCAGCATTAGAGGGCTGATTAGTCAGCAGGGTTTCAGCTCTGCAGTGTGAAGACACAATCACGTGTGCAACTGATGACTCTGGCTTTCTGTTTAAGGTTTTAATTATTTTATGCTGTTGCTTTTGCCTGTTTGTTATGAGTTTCCTTCTCGTTGTTGAAAATC
Organism: Planiliza haematocheilus; assembly: GCA_005024645.1. Lineage (NCBI taxonomy): Eukaryota > Metazoa > Chordata > Actinopteri > Mugiliformes > Mugilidae > Planiliza > Planiliza haematocheilus. The sequence continues at coordinate 7,674,110 of SRSE01000725.1, forward strand.
AGACAAAAGCAGTAAGGAAAGTAACTAATTCTCTGAGCAAGTGACATTAGAGCTTTGAGTCTTCAGTGATTTCAAGGAAAACAATTCAGTTAAATAGTTGCATATAAAAGTGATAATATTGTCACTTTTATTTATTTACACTTTTTAAATTTCCCATTTTTCTTTCTCTTAAATGCATCCCATCAGTACTGTTGACAGGGCAATGCTGCTGATTTTAAATCATTTTATAAAAATAAATGTATATTCTTTTTTTTCTTTTTTTTTAATTGTCATTCATTTTTGATTTAAGTTATCCAGGATGCATACGGACACCACACAGTGTAACTGCATCTCTTTATCACCACACGGGCCGTTGAGAAAACTGGTAGTAAATACTGAGTGCATCTGCTGATTGTCTGTCAGCCTCGATGATGATGAATCAACCGATATTTCCTGTAACGTACTTAAACATCACTCTCTAAAAAAGAGGCAAATGTGTAAAGTAAATGTTTAAGGTGCTTAACATAATGAATTTTGAATTCATTAGCCCGCGTGTTTGGATGCTTTCTGCCCTCTTGTGGTGGCACTTTGTAAAACTTGGAACGTTTCAAATCAGTTCACCAGCAAGTGACCAGAAATAAAATCATTAGCAGTAATTATACACATAAATATTAACACATATAGAGAGTATGACATGAGGAAAATAAGGATTTTGATGCAGATCATTTGTTTAAAATCTATGTTCTTTGGAAGATATGAATAATTTTGTATCCAATGTGACATATTCCCTATAAATTAAATGCATGGTATAAATGATACAGCCAATTGTGAATTTTATAGAATGCAAATTATTGTCCAGAGTTTTTCAATTACATTTTTAGGTTCACTGTTTGCTATATTTGTTTTACGTCTCGCCGACTGGTAAAATTAGAGTAAAACAAAAGGTTTCAATACATACATCAAAGTAAAAGTATGAGCAGAATAGATTAACATAATTTAGAATGAAAAACACCACGCAAAAACTCCGATCCTCCCTGACTCTGAGCCAGATTAGACAGAGAGTGAATCTGTTCACAAATGCCCAGCAAAAGGTCAGCACGGTATTGAATTTTTTCAAATATTTTTCAAAATACCTCCTGGCATTGCAAATATTTTTGACCACTGCGTAATACTTTGGGGACGGATGAATCCCCACTCCTCCATGCCCCCATCTCTCTCTCTCTCTCTCTCTCTCTCTCTCTCTCTCTCTCTCTCTCTCTCTCTCTCTCTCTCATACACACAGATACCACTACACAATGTCTGCCAATCTGCACAGAAAAACACCGCTCTGGGTTATTCATCGATTGACCATTCAAATCCCAACATATGCTGCTCTGCTTCTATTCCACTGTGTTCTCTGAAATGGACCATTTCCTAATTCTTCCACAAGGCTTCCTACCCTGCTCAGGAGTCACTCGCACACCATGTAAATGAGAGGAAAAAAGTAGGAAGGAATTTAAATTGATCCAATACGTGTGCAAATGTGCCCGTGCACATGCGCACGTTGTGTTTCTGTGTGTGCACCGCTGTGAACATTTTGACCTATTTTGCAGAAAAATGCAAGGACAATATATCATCCCAAGTTGTGCTCTGCAACCTTGGAGTAAATTGCCCCATGATATATATCATGCTATGCTGAAGTTTCTCTGCACAACTTCATGTTAAGGTGTGACTGATAGCAAGCACAGGAAAGTGAATCTCAGAGTTTGGGTGTACTTTTACGGTGCGCAATAAAAAAAAAAAAACATCCCAGCTGCTGCACTGTCAAACATCTCAGCTTTACTTTGCTTTTCATGTCTTTCCACCTTCGGCCCAAAATGTTTTCCTCCCCAAGACCCCCTCCTGCTTTTACCCCTGTCGTTTTCCTTTTCTTATCCATCCTTTTGATCACCTAAAACATCAGTCCATCACCACCAGAAGCTGTAGTTTATGTCTCCCCGCTGTCCGTAGCTTGCTGTCTGCCTTCCAGTGAGAGGTCCTCCCTGCTGAGCCGCTACCCGTTTTTCCGAACTCGAGAGTCTGTGGGAGAAGTGAGCAGGTTTTACATGGAGGACTGCCTTAATGTTGTTCAGTTGGTGGGCAGCCACACAGGGTGCTGCACTTCAGATTCACTGTTTGTTCATCTGTGCAGGGCCAAACTCATTCCTCTCTCCCGATTCACTCCCTCACATACACAAACACACCATTGCAAGCTATATCTATCACAAAGAGAAAGCTTCCGAATGAGATAATCGGAATGAAATGAAATCTTCAATGTCCTGATGCATTTCAGTGCATTGGCTGATATCATGTAAACACTTGGCCTGCTGGGATGTTACCATTTCATCTGAACGGTAGAGGTATGCCTTTCAACTGGGGATTAGGAGGGGATGTGGCCTCTATATGGCTCCCTCAGAGCAAAGCCAGTCCTCCCATGTTAATTTCTCAAGGTCAAGAAGAACCTCTGCAATGTTTCAGCTTTGAAGGTGGACTGAAAATACAATAACAGGAACCCTGCTGAATGGGAAACAAAGAACACTGATTCAATACATACTTGTTTGTACAGATCAAAGGGGCCAGACACAGAGGTGTTTCAGGCCTAAATATAAAAGACAGATATGCCTGTTTAATGTGAGTTTATAAAGGACTGGGTGTTAAATTGAACTTCTGGCTTCAAGATAATAAAAACAGTAACTCAGATTAAAAAAAAAAAAAGATAAGCAGACTAACTGCAACAGGGCCTCTCTCCTCTCCTCGATGGCTCAGTTCCTGTAGGAATAAGCAATAATACGACCATTCATCATTCATTGTCTTAAACTATTATTTTACAAGCAGCACTGTCCAGGTATAACTGAACTACTTTACATTGTAATAAGGCAACAAAATGCACCCGATTAAAGCCGTTCCCGTTCCCTTATGTATTTAAAAATAGGGCTTTGGAAAAAGCTACACTGCGTTTGTCCCGCCTTTTGAGATTTAATGACTATCCTGTGAGCCCGCAGAGAATTACTCCCAGTAATTGATTATTAAAACTTGAAATTGCCAACCACATCCATTATTTGACGAGTGCATGTGTTATCCTTGTAATTAACAAAGCTTGGCACTTAACGTTTGCCAGTTCCAAGACCCCCAGAAAAATATATCAGAGGTTAGAGAGGCGACTTATGGAGCAAGCACTGTCTGGGCAATTATCTGAGACATAATACATTACCAAAGATGCCCAATACGGCAAGAAATTCCCCTTCACACCGTGGCACAAACACATGCAGCATGCAAGAAAGCATGCTAATTGTAAACCAGCTGCCAGGGTTTGCAATAAATGTATTATTTTTTGCGGCTTTTGTTGTAAATAATTATACATTTAAACCTCACATTAGCACTGTTTTAAAAGTGCGCACGCTTTCTTGTGCTAAAAGTGCGCATTAGAGAAAACATCCTCAATCCCAGAAAATGTGCAATTGCGCCTTCTTTCTTCTTTTTTTTTGTTCTATTCAGCAAAATACAAGCCACATTTTTCTTGTCATGTTAAAACAACACTTACAACAATTATAGAAAGTATACTGTGTGGCCTTTAGAGCATATGGGGTGAATAAATGGCAACCGGCATTCATAATCCTTTACGTTACAAACAGAAAATGCAAATGTAGATTGTTTAATTATCACTTTATAGATGCAGGGAGAATAAAGCATCTTATCCCCATGCATGACCTCCCCCTGCCTGTAGCGTCTGACCTCTAATCTACAAAACAAGAGAATTTTCATAGGGCGTTTGACCAGCGTTCTTAAAACATGACTGTAAAATAAAAAAATAAAAAAAATGCATTAGAGCTGTGCATCACGAAGCCCAAAGTAAACCCCAGTCCGCACATTACGAATGATTTAAATCAATTAGTACAACGCAGCTTGACGTGCATTTGATCCTTTATTGTATTGCGTGTGAATGGCTTAAAGCAGATGAATATCGATCGACGTAAGCTTAAATAATATCAAATTGACCCATCATTGTCCTTGCCTGAGTCCACTGCCGCCAGTACAGAGCTGCTGGATTGGCTTCTGGCTTCAGATTCTCCTGATGGGAGAGGAACATTTAAAGCTTCTAACCTTGGCTATAGAGCATCCCCTAAACAAACACATCCTCATGTCCTAGTAGGCTTTGCATAGACTCCATTCCTGACCCAAAAACTGCCCTTTTGTGGATAAAGAGCAGAGCAAACATAGAGGTCCTCACTTCACTGGAGATAATCGGAAGTTGGCCGAAGACAGCGAAGCCAGATAATTGAATACAGACTAAGGGGATACAGGATGAGGGGCATTTAAGAACAAAGTTGACAGCTCTCAAGTACAAAACCTGAAGTCATAAGAGTGATAGTGCAGGCAGGAGTAACCCCATAGTAGTGGTGTGAAGTGCTACAAACAGTGGTGGTTGTCCATGAGGGCCAAGACAGAGCGGAGCGAGTCTTTTCTTTACTGGGAGAGATGGTGTATCCACAGGCCGTTTGGGCTGGATAGAGCTGGATGAATTCATTAAAGGAGGCGCAGTCTCTCCCAGCTGCCATCTCTCCCCCTGCAGCCAGACTCCGATCAATGGCAGGAATACATCCAAAACAACATTTAGCACAAGACCTCGGAAGCAGGGGTGCATTTAAGACTTCTCTGTGTGCGCACATCTCCCCTGGATGTGAGCACTGTTTCAAAATGTGCTATTGAAGTAGAGCAGGGGAGGTATAGGGGCAATGTGTTTGTATCACAACAGAGAAGATTGTTTAACACGGATGCTTCAAGACAAGATATTCTGTTCCACTTACTCTTAAGCAGGAAAACATTCCATTACCCAGTACTATATTTTTGAAATTCTTGTGCGCCATTAAAGTCAGTTGTCAGTGAAAATTAGTGAATTAGCAGCCACAAAGGAGGTTTGACTGATACTAGTGCAATTCTTTGTAATATAAATCTTATAATGTGCATTGTTGGAACAAGCTGTAACACTCAATTTAGCTAGGAATAAAGTTTTCGATTGCACAGCTTTGGAACAACTTTTTTAAGTTTATAATAATCTAAACAGCATCTTTTGAAATATTTGTCTGAATTATGTAATTTAAATTACACTAGATCCATGAAATTGCGAACACAAACTTGCACAAGCAAGCACAAAATACTTCTAGTGCCACCTAGTGGTTATAAAAGTTAAGTATGTCAGTGCAAACAAAGTGCATATACAGTATCGTATGCATGTACACTGCCCACACAGTTCAGTTTATCATACCTGACAATGTTAGACTAATGATCCCGTACATGCGTAGTGAGACTATATTTAACCATGTGCTGGATCCCACAAGAAAATCATGACTTATGTAGTCACCAGAAAAATCTTTCTGGACTGAGCAGCACCCAACTGTGTGCTGACGAGATGGCTCGGTTGGACATTTTATCTTAGAGTGTCATTGCGTTTTTATAATTGTGTGTCCCATTTTCCCTGCAAAGACAGTCATGCAACATAAAACTGTGTTATGTTAGGAGCAGTGGTTAAGAGTTTACACTGTGAATAACACATTGTAGGCATTTTGTTTTCCCAGTGTGGGTTCAGCTGACAATGTGTTCAACTTGCTACATGGTGCAGGTATATAAGAAAAATGCAGTCCATGACATTTATTCATTCCTCCAGCTGAACAGACATGAATCATGAGATATAAAATGTTTCTCTTAAAAAACTAATGCATTATTGGCTTTTAAAAAACAGAACTGTATGACACTGAATACCAACAGCAGTATGAATAATGTCCAAAAAAAAATAAAAAATCTGTCATTGTGCAACCACAGGAGATGTAGTGACGTTGCACACTGTGTACCTGAATCTTTGGTAGAAATAAAAACCTAAATTTCAGTATACAGTGAATTCGTCTGATCAAAAGGAGTCGGTAAAGCCATGTTTCAGATTTCATTCTGAATTGCTTGCAACCGAAACTGGTGAAACACATTTCATTGCTCTTGTTCTAGAGCAAGCCCACTGCTAATTTCATGAATATAAACATTTATTTAATCACATACGTTTAAAATGAACAGAGCACAGTGCAGGGCGGTGAGGTTGCACGCCGTCTCTCCATCTGGTCGCGGCTTGTCTTTTTCTCCGTCCGGTAGCACGGCACACAATATCCCTTCCTGAGAGGTCGTTTTATCTCCCAATTAGAAAAACAACAATTTTCTTTAAAAAGCACCTGAGCACTTACAGTAGAAGATGATGAATTAAGAAGTCAGATTTTACAGAGCAGGGTAAGATGCGGTCACAAGTGAGCAATGCACCCTAGCTGGGATTCAACAGACTATGACCGACAGAAACCATTTATATTCTGTGAATGCTCAACATACCTATACTGCAGCAGTCATTCCACTGAATGTTTTCAGTTAAAAACTTAAATTCCTGCCACTGTACATCAAAAAACAAAAACATTTTCTTTCACCGACATCATGCAGTACTCATTCAGCTTTATATTATACAGTTCAAGATGTCATGTTTGGACTTTGCACAACGCATTTACCTCCACATATACACTGATTACAGGAACGGAAAAATAATGTCGCATGTGGCCTTCAGCACCAGTAGTCATTTATTGTACAGTCTATCGTGGAATTTAGCTTTTTTTGTGAAGAAGAAAAATAAGGCAGGACCATGTGCCACAAAATGAAAACAGCGACAGTCTGTACATCTTTCTTCTTCAAGGCACGAGGACAACACTGGGAGAGTTCGTCCAGAAAAACCTGGAGTTAAGGTGTGCGTGGACGCTCAGGTGTGGGTTTGGGGGGGTTGGTGGTGGTGGTGGTGGGGCATCCTTTAGGTCCGTTGTTCACAGGGTGATCCGGGCACAGTGGTGCTTGAGCTTGCAGGGAAGCACGCCACGGTTTAGCTGGTAAAACTCCACCAATTGGATCAAGTCAGTGAACCGTGTGTGGCCATCATCTAGACTGTAGGTTAACTCCCCTTCATCATCCACCTACAGTGGCGAAATGGGTAACGTGTTATGCATGAGGCTACAATTTGAAGATATTCTTTCCGATTACTGACATGGTGCAACTGATGCAAAAGTTTTAGGTACTTCAGACATTTTAATTCCTATCCTTTATGCAGGACTATTAGGTTTCTGACCTGTCCCATACAGCAATCATCAGAATCATTAAGACCTGCTGTATCTTCAGAAGCAAGAACAAGGTGTCCTTTAAAATATATGACACTGCAGAACTAGTCTAGGATTGTATGATGTTCAATGGGAATTAAGCAGCCAGATGGACAGCCATTCAAAAGCTGTTCACCGTTCTTATCGGATGCAAATTGTTTGTCAACAATTAGCTTTGAATGATATTTTTTGATTTAAAAATATAAAACTCCGCTAATTTTATTTCTTACGTTTTTTAGTTTGGTTCACGTCCACCAGTCTCCTCCACGTGAGACGTTTAGGGAACATTTGCACAACTGTAGCTACAGCAAAGTATTAGAGAGGCTTGCTACACAACCTGTGAACTGCGCGAGTTTCTTGATGCTCATCGACCACGCGGCGCACCATTCACCACCACAAGTCAATTCTCAACAATAAAAAGAATGCCTCCCTCTAGGTTCCCTTTGTGTAAACCGAACACGACGTAACATCACTTACAGGAGCAGGCTGAAGACAGTGACGGCCTTAATCTACAGAAGAACTCTGCAAACTCTCCAAGGTAATAAATTATAGTTAAAGAATAAGTAAATGTGTGTGTTTTTTTTAAAGCCTCCTCGCTCCACTTTTAGTGCCTAAAACTTTTGCAAGGTAGTGCGTATTCAGACAGATACTCACAGGTAAGATCTGAAAGTGTTTGACTTTCTGCATGTGGCACAGTGACAGTACAAATGTCTTCGGGTTGCTTTGGCTGTCCCTCAGAAGAAACACTCTAAAATGAAAAGGGAAATCTTCAATCTGGTTCCAAAAAAATGCATTTTTTTAAAAGCCAATATTTGTGCCTTGGTTTGCAAATGTAAGCACAAAATATTCAGATTTTTTTTTGATGATTCAAAACAAAATTAAAGTAGTAATGAAGTTATGTCTTCTAAAAGACTCCAGTGATTGTCATGATTGTTGTGATCAGACATTTAAAAATTGTGATCATTCATCTGCAGCCTTGCTCGTTCTTCAATAAAAAAGTAGAAACATGGAAAAAAAAAAAACATCTTTTACAAGCTACTGCACAGAGTAGAAGAATACAGCCGCTCACCCATCGATAGGACCCTGTTGAGTGATTAGACGCTGGGCATCCTCCCGAGACAGTTTGCCGTGGAACCACGCCTGAGCCACGTGGATAGCTGGAGCAAAGATATGGGATGTTACAAAAGTCGCGTGCACACAGAAAAAACTCTCTGAGAAGCGCTTCACAAACCTATGTTTGACGCCGAGCTCTGCCCTGCGGAGGGGCTCCCGTGACCGCTCAGACGATGGCAGCTCTTCCTCTGCTGAGTTACAACCACGGTATCAGTTATTAAGCCTTATTAAGCCTTTCTTTATTGTGCTGACCCAAAATCTAGATAGCTCTTAGGCTGTACTTTACAAAAACATATGATTCTGAGGAAATTGTTCCTATATGTCAACATATTATAGAGAAATCCATCAGTGAAGTAAGAGTCAGAATAAGTGTTTCCATTTGATGACTGAACACTATTAATTAACTATTACTCTCAATTTGATCCTTTCCGATATACTCACAGGGTGATTTATTTAGAGTAAAATATTTGTCCTAAACCACTGACTTAACCACTGACTTACCCTCCATGACAGGCCCTCCTCCACTGCAACAGACAGTGCCTCAGACGGGTTTTCGATCACGCGACTCTTTTGGCCTGAAAAGTCCATGGCCACCAGCGAGTTCTCCGAAATGCTCCTCTGAAACGGCAGTCATCATACAATACAATTCTGGACATACAGTTCATATGTGTTCCTCACATTTTCACTCCTTTAGACCCACAGATATAACATGTTTTAATAAAATGTAAAACACTCTACACGGTTTGTTCACGTTCCTTTGTGTGCACTGTGAAAAGGGAGCAGGCTGACTTCTGCTGCCTTGTGGTATTGTATTGCCATCTAGTGTCTGAGAACCGTGACTCCATCTTCGTCATTTCTAGATGATTCCAGACAGAAAACTCCATTGAAAAGGGATTAGAGTGGCTTTGAAGAGAATGACACATGGGCACATTTTAGCCCTTTAAGCTGTCATATAGTGAGTGGCTCTAAATAACCACGCACCCATACACACTTAAGAAAATTCCTCTTATCAGGATTACTAAGGAGCTTTTTAAATTCCCTTACTGCGTACTAAGCTTGCAATTTAAGCAAGTGGCTAAAACAAAGTGAGCGTTGTTTTTTTTCCCACTTTTGCAGCTCTTTTCTTTTTTGCACTCTGCCCCACTTAAACTGACGTACAAATCCACGTTATTGTTTAAAAATGTGGTAATCTGCATTGGCCATGACTGCTGTTTTACGTGTCAGTGTGATTCCATGATGTAGGATTTTTCAAGCAACCGTGGTTAGCTAAATCTGTCATGTTGACATAACATTCAGCAGACTGACCCTGCATTTGGCAAACACACACGCACGCCCTCCTATCTTTCTGACTAAGTCTCCTGGCGAGGCTGTCGGTCACATATGACCCTCCGACAGCAGAGAAGGGGTGATGAGTTGTTAAATCTGAGAGCAGCTGATCACCATGTATTTTTAGAAAGCGAGGAGTTCGCGAACATGTCCGTAATCTGTAAATAGATTGTGTTTGCTGCTGTGAAAATACTCTTGAAGAGTTTGAGGCTATTCTGGGACACGAAGCCTACATCGCCCCACTGAAGCTGCCTCGTTTGTCCTGCGCTGTGCAATAAATATTACTAGGCTGCTATGTCCATTTACCAAATGTGCAACTATTCATCCAGCAGACATGAAGTGACGGTCTTGTCTCCTGGGTTTTTATCCGCTAAATGGTCAACTCAGTTCTCTAGCTAGTTGCTAACATTATCAATCTGTAAGAAGTGGCTTTATCAGGGATATTCAGATTAAATAATGGCTTGAAAAAGGGCTTAGCAAACAAACTATGAGGTTACTTTGGATGGGTAACATTTTTAATCATGTATAGAGCCAGGTCCCCCATATATACTGAGCTAGTAAGAGTTTCAGCTTACCATTGGTGATGGTTTTTGCTTCTGGTGTGGCTGAATGAAGTTTTGATACAGTTGCATCCCAAACTGAAAGACAGAAAAGGGTCAGGATTTCATTTTTTATTCCAAATATATATATGTATATGTATATTTATATTTATATGTTATTATTATTTTTGTGTTACTGTTGTAATGAAAAAGGACAGATAAATAAACCTGTTGTGCTGTACTGTATATTATTTATGGATCAGCAGGAGTGACTAATGCTCTGCAATATTCATACAATGAACACATGCTGCTTCCATCAAGTGTGGGAGTGCTAATCTAGCATCACTCAATAGTTTCCCTTGACCTCCTCCCAAAGCTAAATCTGATTCTAGCACTGACTCAGCATTCCTCCTCTTAGATATCACCCAGAGTTATTCATCAGCAAGCCAACCTTTAACAAGCGCATGGCTGTGATCCAGCAGGTCCTGGTCTGCTCATCATCCGCACAAAGCAGCTTCAAGTCCCGGGCTGAACTGCACTTTGAGGACTGAGGCGAGAGGTTTCAGGAAGACAAAAGAGTTCAATATGATGAGAGTCATCACGCTACATCTGCTCCTTTTGTACAGTTTTGGCATTTCCCTGTTGTATGGTAACAACCCCTGTTACGGCTTTTTGAAAGAAAGAGACGGTACCTTGACACAAAACCCAAACTCTGTAGGTGCCCCATGTAGCTTTTTGGCTGACAACACAGTGTAGATATCGTTGTCACTGAAGTCGGCAAAGAACTGGAGATGCCTGGGTTCCTGCGAAACAAAGAGAGGTTATAATAAAACACTGTAAGCACTGTAAGATACAATATCTAAACGTTAGCTGTGAGGCATAAACACAACAACCGAAATGGTCTGAAGTCTTGATTTCTATAAATAAAAAAATGGAGGTAGCGGTTTTGCTGTTTATTAGCTTCTTTTTGTGTTGCAGGTTAGGGGGATTAGGGCTAGGGGGTTTGTTCAGCTGGAGGCTACTAAGACACTAATCCTGAATCAGATATCCAGTATTTTTGATATGATATTTTGAAGTTAATGTTTGTCCAATTCCAGCAGAAAACTTTAATTTAAACAGCTCCTTGCAATCTAGAAATGACACATTAAATGGGTGTAGATCCTACAAATATAATCAAAGAGATAAGGACAGATTTAAAAATATTGATAGGGTTTGCATTTAAAAAAAAAAAAAAAAAGCTCAAAGACTCCCATTGTTCAGCTCTCATGTGACAGTCTACTTCCACTTCCTTATTTAAAGGCCTCAACTACTGGCGTCTGTACCAACAGGCTTGCAATGGGTCAGACCATGTACGCAGATGAATGGTAAACATGCTAGACTAAAAGTGGGCGTCATACTAAAGCCTACCTGCACTTGAAAACAAAAGGTCTACTGTTGTTGCAAATGAAAGCAGTTGGAAAGTAGTTGGCATGGCCAGTGCCTCACTCGTCAGCAGCTCTGAGAGTACAGTTTCTGCCTGGCTGCTATGCCAGCTGACCTAAGGAAAATCAAGCTCAACCTGTTCCACAGCTCTCTCACAATATGAGTGACATGCATGCACAGGGTGAAGTGGTGACCACACAGTGCACAAACCGAAGGCTAGAAGAATATTCATAGTCTGGGGCAAGTGTTTTGTAGAGTACCCCCTTTCATAATCTGCTTCTTATAATGGTTTTGATTTTTCTGAAATGCATAGAACTCAACATGAGTGAGTCTTTTTTCTACCAACCTTGGAAGTCCCTTTATTGGAGAAATAAATCCCAGACCTCCGCAAGACAAAATAAAACTTCTTCCAGGACTTCCTGCTTTGCTCTTTGGCATGGAGGTATCCATGGATCTCCGGACAAGTGCTGGATTTGAGAAAAGTCTGTGTTGGGTAGAGAAATATTTGTCTATAGGTGAGGTGGGCAAGTGCAGCGGATTATGAAGCTGAGACTACTAACAATTGGCACTTAACGGCAGAGAGTAAACAGAAGGAACTTGATACCTGGACGAGCTCAGAGTGATCAACCATGCCATTGGTTTCACTGGATATGGAGACCATGTGATCAGGGAAAAAGTCCTATGTATATGAAAACAACACACTTTAACCTCTTCAATGCAAATACTGTTGGGAATATAGCAGGGTTAGTTCAAAGAATGGATATACTATTGATGTGAACAAATCCATAACCACATATGCAGTGTAACTGCATCACACACTCACCAGAGGTTTCCTGAAGAATTCGTATTTTGCGTAATTCTTCCTAAAATACAGACGGCTATCTGTGTCCATTCCCCAGCTGGACAGCACCTCCATAACAGACTCATGGTCTTCAATAATTCTCTCTAGTGAAAGCAGAAGAGAAGAAAATGAATGTCAGATTAACCTGGTTTTTACTGCTCTATGGATAAAGTAGACTGAATAGAATCATTTATAATGCCAAACCTAAGTTGAAGACATAAGTATACTACATCCTACCACAATGCAATGATCTCCACAAAAGATTTCCTGGCAACAGCTACAATGGTCAACCTCGAGGCAAAGCGTTTGATTATTAACCTTATATTAATGTGTAACCTCTGGATGACAGCGTGGCTCTCCAGTCAAGAAGTATAAAATAAACATTAATCATTTCCTAGAAGTTAAAGTGATTGAATAAACGGAAAATGTCCTTTGTTCAGATGGCCATGTGAAGCAGTGTTGAATGATATAATTCATCGGACAACAAGATAAAATTATTCTGAGAAATAACATACAGGTAAGCCCTGCTTCGTAAATAATTTACCTTAAGTAAGTATTTTTAGATATGCCTTTGGCATTAGATCTGAGGATTGTGCAAGAAGCAATTATACAGTCCACAGCCTAAATGCGGTCGAAAACAAGCATACATGCTTTTCTTTAAGGAAAAATTACTGACGTGGCTTTTAAGTGGCTTTAAAGTTAAATTTTGACAAAATACAATCGTAGTTGAAGGGAATAATGAGACACTTTGTTATCAATATTCTTTACAGAGAGATGCATGAAAACGTTACGAAAACAGTACGGTAGCCGGGAGCTAATTCGCCTAGCTAGGCACAAAACTACAAACAAGACAAACTGCCTAACCTTGCTTTGTCCATTAATAACAAAACCTGCCAACCAGCTCCTCTGACTCTCACTTATTAACACATTGTCCATATCTTGAGTGTTTAACAACAGCGGGTGCTGCTTTCCCTCCCCGTCATCAGTATTTGTGCTAAGCTAACTAGCTGCTGGGTGTAGCTACTTATTCACTGAACAGACACGGGACGTTAATGAGATATTAACCTTTTCATCAGACTTGGGGATACAAAAAAACATTTATACTGACCCATAAAATGGCATTTAATAGTTTAATTCAGTGACGCACAAAAAAATGAATAAATAAAAAAATAAAAAAAACACACATACACAACAGGACAGACTGAGGAAGTGGACGAAAGTGCAACAGACTGAAAATGCAAGGAAATCTGAAACTTTTAATAGCTGTTGGTGCCAGATAAAGCTGGCTGAACATGCTGTATTTGAACATGCCAGCATTTTGCAACATAAGAATTTTTGTTCATCAAAATGTGCTTTGATTCTTTGATGCACTGCACTGCTGTAGGATCTACTGATAAGACAGATAACTATGCCAGTGATAGGAGAATTTTACATTCTCATCTCACTAGCTACAGTGTGCACGAGCTACACTTGCAGAAAGTAAAAATCGTACCTATTCCCAGAAGGGAGAGGTGTTCAAAAAGAGTCCAGCTGTGGTCATCAATGCAGTGATTCTTCAAGACGAACAGCTGGCATATGTCCCGGGCGGTGACGTCAGTGGGAACCTCTACAGCTTTGCTGGTATTATCTTCACTATAAACTTTAATTACCTGAAATAGAAGCATTAAATTAACAATTACTTCAACAGTGATTGAAAAGTGCAGACTGGGACACTGTCTTTTACTGGACGTACAAGCAAAATTTTTAGCTTGAGGCAATCAGTTTGACCCACAAACGGCAGATAGCTCACGTTCTCTATAGCAATATAATATATATATATATATATTTTGTGCAGAACAATTTGCAAAGCATGTGCCAGGACGTAAAGGCTGAAGCCTGTGAAGAAACTGCACAGAAGTCTTGCACCACCACACCGAGACATGAAACTAATTAATTTGTCTAAAAGAAGAACTTACCTGTCGGTTTGGAGCCAAGCACAGTACTGAGTTTGGGCAAGCTCTATAGCCAAAACATGGCTGAGTACACAGCATTGCAAAGGAGAGCTTTTGTGAGGAACATAAAAACATGCATCAGGCAGCACAGCAAGTGTCAGCTGTGGAGCAACGAGTCTCTCTCTCCCTCTCCTTCTCACTCTGGGCTGCAGTGAAGCTGAAAGGAACTAATTAGACAAAACTGCCTCTTTCCTGACTCATATCTGTATCACTGGGGCTTCTTACCACATCACCTGCCTCCTTTCCCCACCACCAAGAGTCAAGAAGCCAGAGATCAATCTGCTCTTTCACTAGGGGGTGGAGAGAGAGTCACATGGCTCCAACCCCCTTTCTATTCACATTCAAGCTCCCAAGGCAAGCAGATCTGCTACATAATGCCCTGCAAGATCCTAGAGAGCAATTACAAAGGTGCTGGTTAAATGTAATGGTAGCTGGGTCAACTCAGTCTAAAGTTGACACAGGCGGGTCCAGAAAAGGGAGGGAGGTGTGGCAAAGACCAAATCTGTCTTTTTTCTTTTCTCTCAGCGAGGTCTGTTGGTCGCTTAAAGCTTGGCAAGAGGAGCCTGACTGCTTTTGTGAAGAGAAAAGAGGTCAGACCTCTTCAGCGGGGCTGAGGTTTGAGCCCTCAAGGAGCCATCAGCAAATGGGTGCCTCCGGCTATGACATCACCTCTTAGTGTAAACCATTTAGTGTCCAATCAGTCCACGTGGAGCCTAACAAGAGAGACATCTTTGTTTGCAGATGTCTAACAAAGACAAGGGCCTGCGCTTAAGATATCTATCATCTAGTGTCCAATGTACTCAACAGTGCATAATAATGTGCTAAGTCATATTCATTTAGAATAAGTCAATCCTAAAAGAAAGAAAGATACATATTCACTGCACTGCTGGCGATGACTCATGGGCTTCAGCCGAGTTGTTTCAAGGATGTGGCTTCCTGAGAGTCTGCCAAATCAAATCATTCGGGTGTCACATTTCACCAGGAACAGGGTTGGGTTTGTCAGGAGGCAAGGAACCCTTGGTAGAGTATTAGCTTTTTCTAGTTTACGTTTACATTGCTTAGCAAAAAAAAGCATGGAAAGAATCCATTTAAACACTCAGAATAGGATCCAAGGAAACAACTTATTTGAAGGCTATTTCACAAGAGCAAATGAGAAGAAAACTTCTTCGAAAACTTCTGCAAAAGAAAGCCAAGGAGAATTATATTCTGGGGTGTAGAATCTGTAGAGACTTATATAATATATAAATAAATGAATAAAACACAACATCCCATGATCATGCTGTGTTGTGGTGTGTAGTACATCCAAGGGGGGCTATCTCCATGGGTATAATATACGATCATTTTTGATTTCGTTTTCACATTTATGACCAATTTTATTATGGCATCAAAACAGACTTCTAATCGAACAGCATTGAAGACCGTCAACAGATATGATGCAGATTGCAAGGAAGATGGACGGCTATGTTAACAGGTTTTCTTTTATATATATAATTGATGTAAACACGCATTCATTAATTTTAACTAAAACAGAATACAACACACAATAATCTCAAATTAATTACAATATCAGCAGCTAATATAATTAGTTTGAATTCTTCAAGCAAATTACTGTTAAGTTGCACGTAAATTTTCACCCCAGAATAATATCAAACCTTGAGCAGACGGTACTGTTAATTATTGGTTAAGAGTTTCTAATGAAAGGCCAGACAAGATGGCCTGCTGCAGCAGCCGATGACAGCTTTATCGGTGAACACAGAGCTGCATTCATCAGCAGGTGACCACGCTTCCAGTGTACACATGCTTTCATCTGGGAAGCATACATGTCCTCCTTGGCTTTTGTCATTCACAATCCTTTAACAAAACGGTGGTACTAAAGGGCAACCACAGTGAATGAATAAAAATGAAACAGAAACGCAGAAATTAAAGCTTCTTGGTAGCAGTTGATTTTTTTTATTATTTTTTTTATAGAAGTTGCATTACCAGGCTGAATCTGTAGTGCTTATTTAGTCAATGGAAGGTAGTTACAAAGCAGCCCGTATGCTTGGCTTGAGACAAGCTAGTTGTGTTTGATACCTTTTTAAGGTAGTTTAGAGGTCCTGTGTGTTGACTTTAGCGCCATCTAAAAGATGATAATCCACATCGCAGTAAGATATCCTCACCTTCCCTTTTTCAAGCTTCTGGGAAAATTAAACAAACTAAACTGTTAAAACTGGTCGGTACTACAAGTTCGGCTTTGTCCGGAAACAGTTTAAAAGCAGTTCATGACACAACAAGTACGCATTATCCTCAAAAACTACACAAACACCGTGAGTACATATAAATAAGCACTAAGCTGTTTTAAACATAATGATCCACAAATTTACTGGACAGGTTCAATCCCTATCTAAATACTAGCCACATTACGTTGGCTTCATGCTGTGTTATGAAGCCAACTAGATCGTTGACTTGGGAGAGGTGCATCCCGGAGGTGAGGGCTGAAGCTGGGGGCAGAGCAACGGAACATAATGTCCTGTATTGCGAAGACCTTTCAATGAGAAGCAAAGAAAACTGTCTGGACAAGGCAAAATAAATCCAGATGCTGTGTATGCAGCACTAAATATAGTCTCAGTGAACATAAACTCCTCTATTAGACCTTCTTATCTCAAGGACGGGGACAGAGTGAGCCATTTTGCCAATTAGCCTCCTCTGGTTGAACCTTGAAGTGCACTCCCGCAGCTGTAGCTCTATCATTGAGTGGCGGTGAGGAGTTGGCCTCCAGCCTCGTCTGTGCAAGAAAACCACTAAGAACTGTCCTCACCGTCCCCCCCAGTTCCTCACTGTAATAACACTGGAAAAACTGACATTTTCAGGACGTCCCTTGATGGCCAGATGAGGTGCTGTTTATATCTGCTGTTAACATATGCAATGCCAGCTGCGTTACCAATACTAGACATAAGTTACTTGTACTCCAAAGGGCTAAAACAATTTTTTTTTAATTGGATCACTCGGAAAAGACATAGCCAGATCAGCGCATTCGAACAGCGGCAGCGATGAGACGATGAACTCCAACGACAGACAAATGTTATCAGGCGACACTGATAAGCGTGCTGTAAAGGCAGTTGCTTTATAGCTTGGTCTACCGCGGGACTGCTGGTGTGTGTGTTATCAAAAAGGGAAGTAAAACTCGTTTTACACCAGTTTTCATTCAGATGATTCGGAGGCTATTTAGATGAAAGCAGCAGCCTTGGTGTGGCTTATTAAATCGTTAGAGCAAGCCATTGTAAGAAAATAGGCAAGCAATGTGTTAATCCATAGAAAGAATTGGGGTCTTTTTGAAATAGGTTAGAGCTTTATAACTGTGCATATATTCCCAGTGTAAAGCACTGCACCACAGATCATTCATAAAAACACAGTCTACGGATGTTCTAACTAATTAAAGTGAATGGCTCTTGAAGCATATTTCCAGGTTCTGGTGAATAATAAACCTTGAAAACTTTCAAATGAATCTATTATTGATGAGTAATTAATTAATTTGTTTATTACAAAGTCCTGAATGTTGAGCACCTAATATAATAAACTAAAAATGTAAACCTTATGTGGATTAATACGCTCAATAATGATTTTTTTTTAATAGTAAAACAGCATATTTTCAGAACCCAGTGTAAATATAGCACCACAAAGCACAATATAGCACAGGCAAAGTATTCTGGCGTAAAATTACCAGAAGGTTTTTAACATAGCGAGCCCTTACATAGTGCTCACATGAGGTTGGATCTCTTCCAGCGCTGTCTGAAAAACAACTTCAATTTAGGACAGCGACCGTGAACACGAACAGAAGGCAGCGATTCACCGACATCGAGGAAAGAGCGTTAAAAGTTTAAGAGATAGCACAGAAGAAACCCATGTAAGATTCCATACCCGCTTCTGCAGACAAAGAGGTGTGATGGCAGGCAAGGTGACTCTTCTGGCATGGAAATTCATGCTTTTGCCGTTGGTGAGGAATTAATTACGAGAAGAATATCCACACATAGCAAGTGAAGTCATTGATATTGTCCAGATTATAGCTGTGATGATAATAATGATGTTTTTAATATAGTATTTTTCTGTATGGTAACCCTGTTGGATACAGTGGAAAACCAGTTACAATGAGATCCTTCAGAGTGCAAGTGTGAGAAACAAAGTCTTGTTGCCTCCCCACATTACAAACTCCTCCTTTGTCCTTGGGATTGTAAAAGCATTTATTTTTTCTCTTTTTGAAAAGAGACAAATTACTTATGATCAATGTAACATTTTATATCTAGTGATAATGTAAAATATTAAAAAATAACCCCTGAAGAGTTCCTACAAAGTAACATTATTGCTTTTACTAACTTTGTAGCCTAGATGCAACACGACGACTCTTAGACGAGAACAACATTAGCCGAGATATAAAGTTCAACAAATGAACTATAAATGCAGTAACATCAATGCTGCACGTTAGAAGTTTTGTGTCTTATTTGACATTAGTTTTTAAAATGTCATTTATTTATTAAAAATTTCGCTATGATGATGGTGATGGACATCATTATCATTAGCACTAGTAGTAGCACTGCCTGCTGAAACATATGCCTGTAATCTAAATAGTTTGTTTGTGAGATTTTTCTTGCTTGTTTAAGTGCTGTTACAATCATATGTTATAAGCACTTGCTTGCTTTTCTTTGATTCCACATGTCAGTGTCTGCATGTCTGAGTTGGCTGCTCGCGTTTGAAACAGAACAGGCGTGGGTCATGAGGCCTAAAGCTCATTATTAAGATAAACTTCCAAGTTTATACTGCAGCATTACTGAGGCTGTCGATTCTGTGCACAAATATTTGCCATTATTGAAAATGTTACATTTACAAAACCTCTGGGTTTGTATTTTGAATATACTGCAACTTGTGTCAATACTCATACAGTGCTTTGGCACTACTGTAACACTGAGAAGAGTTGAGAAGAGAGGGAGAGAGGGAGGCCGGGAGAGGAGTAAGCAAACATTAGACAGCCAAAATAGCTCCATTCCCATAGTCAGAGTTCATAGCCCACATCTGTTTTACTGTCAGACTAGACAAAGAGACCTGGTGAATACCAGCACGCAGCCCTTACATGACACACCCATTTAAAAATTACAGATCGATACTAAATGTAGGTCAGTTGCACATTTGAATGGCTAGCCTCTGAAACATGCAACAATGCACTCAAGATCAGATAACATATGAAACTTTATTGTTATACAGCCATTTTAAAATAATAGATGTAATAGATCATTTAAAAAGACTTCAGTGAGACTGAAATTCATTGTTGAATGCAAGCCACACAAATACAAACTCATTTGATCCTGCTTTGGTAATACTGTTTATATGTATGCAAATGTTATTCATTTTTTAGATGATGTGTTTGTTCAGTTTTATCTTGATTACATACAGTTTATGCTTTTTGATGGTGAAAAAGCTGCCCTTACATGAATAGTTTGGCTCACTCTCAAAGCTAGAAGGATGCCCCACAGAATTACAGACAACGAATTCCCAGAAATAAAACCGTTACATTGCAAAACGCCTCAATTCCTTGTCAGCCAGCACATTGGATTTTAAAATCTGCACAGGTCTATGTTTATTTTACATATTCTTCTTAGCTTATGTCATTATATTTACCTTCACAACACTGAATATGGAGGTTTAGCACAGTGCGCTCAGTCAGTGTGCTCTCATTCAAGTCATGAGAACAGGCAGGAAAAGAAGAACCTCCCACAACAGGCTTCATGTTTATCTGGAAACACAGTACGCTGACTTGTGAGAGCACAGACAAGCAGACGCTGCTAGTTATCACACAGCTAAAATGAATTGGAATTAATGGAGCCAGGATGATAACAGAGTCTCCACAACTCCCATAACAAAGCCAGCTCTAGACACATTGTCCTTGACCACAGCTGATTCAATCAAGACCCCCTTGCAGGCACTGTCAGAGTATAAGACGGCAACCAGCGGTGCAGGGGCACATGCAGGCATACAGTGCAGGTCTGCCTGTGGGCAAGATGATTTACTGATTACCATTCTAAAAACATCCAGAGATACCTATCAGTGTCAATGTTGTAGAACAAGGACATAGCCAGCATTGTTTAAACACTTTTGTTCCCTAAACTTGGTCTTTAAGGAAGCACCTCCTACCAGGCAACAGGTATACTCTAACAACAGCACGATGACCGGGAATAGGCAAAGTATTTATAATAAATAAACAAAGGTGACATAAGTCCTTCCAGGAACATTACATAACATATGAGCTTTAGTTCAGAAACTAAGGCCCTATCCACACGAAAACGCATTTTTTTGTAAACGCACATGTTTTTATTCGTTTTGGCCTATCGTCCACACGAATCCCGTAAACGCATAGCCCGAAAATGCACTTTTTTGAAACCGGGTCCCAGGGTGGATAAATTCGAAAACGCACTTCTCGTGAATCGGCGTGGACGGTTGAATCCGGAGATTTCTGAAAACGATGACGTCATCGCCACCATCGCCACCATGGCCACACCCCTCGAGCAGCCTTCCACGTCGTATATCTCGCGAAACGTCTCATAACAACATCAACAACAATGGCGGACAACATGCTTGCGTTACTACTGGAGAACATATTGAGCCTGTCATGGTTACTAGTGAAAAATCTAATTTTTGGTTTCTTCGAAAGCCGATTTGTAAACAGCGCTCAAGCTTCATGCGCATGCGCCACCTCTTCCTCTCCGTTTTTGGTGAATTTCTGAAACTGAAACAGCGCCGCCTATAGACCTGGGATATGAAGTAGCGTTTTCAGTCGTGTAAAGACGGCTCAGGTGTGGACGCGGATTTTTTTGAAACCGTAGAGCGAAAACGGATAGGAAAAAGATCGTTTTCGTACGTGTGGACGGAGCCTAAAAGAACAGCAACTACCAACAGAAAGTGAATATTAAAGTGCGCTCTAAAAAAATCTTAAAGAAAAACATGTTACACTGGCTATCACATCGCCAGAACCCACGACTACATCAACAGATACACATCACATCAAAATAGCACAAGATTTAAATACAGAACTTAAAGCTATGGTGCCAAACCATTTTGCCCCCTTCTGGCAGCAAGAGTATTACACAAACATGATGTATAGCTGTGTGATGTATAGCTATAGCTATAGCCTTAAATCATTCAGTCTCTATTTTCAGCAATCTCCAACAAGGAAAAGCCACACCAGTGCTTATCCTCGTTTGTCCTCACCATCGACAGTAATTCTTCCTCTGAACAGAGAGTTTCTTTTTTTATCTGGAGCATCAGAAGGCCGTCTTGGAAACTTCATAGTCTCAGTTTAAATTTCCCTGCCCACCAGAGGCAGGGAAGTCCCAGATTCCATTTGAAATGGTAATTTCTCCACCATACTCCTTGTAGCTGTGGGCTACTCCGCTTCCGTCACTACAGTTGTTCCCTTCTTCAGCTCACACTGTCAATTATTGCTGGCTGGCATAAAAAGGATCTTGTGAACCGGGTCGGGAATGTCACTTCGGACAACCGATGCAAAACTGTAAATGCAGAAAGATTTACTTTGTGCAAACTGACACAATCATCATCATATGAACTAGTTTGTGAAAAACTAATATTCACACATATATGAAAGCCCTGCACTACAGTTTTAATTGCTTGAAATTCTCCAATATTGACTAAATATCAAGGGATTTTCCTAGTTGTCGATATCCGAGTCGCTATTCATGCAACATGAGGCAAACAGATGAAACAGTCTCTGCCATTGTCTACTGCAGAGTTAATCCCACAATATTTCTACTTATACTGTCGTGTGGTTATTAGTTATGAACCACAGCAAGCCCAGATAGGATCAGGCTTGTAAAAGGCTAATTAATGTGTGCTGAACCATTCGGACCGACTTGGGAGATGATTTTATCCCACATGACTGTTGGTTTGAAAGGAATAATAGAGCGGCAGGGAGTGCACGTAATGCCTATATATGACTTCCTATATATAACACAGACTCTCCGTGAGGCACAAGGAATGAAAGCTATGTGTTTGGATTACCGAGCATGACTCTTCAGATTTTTATTCCCCCAGTTCTCAGTGTTTCTACTACATTGTAATGAATTACTGTATCATGTGGTCTGATGAGTCCAGATTTACCCTGTTCCAGAGTGATGGAGGCATCAGGGTAAGAAGAGAGGCAGATGAAGTGATGCACCTATCATGCCTAGTGCCTACTGTACAAGCCTGGTCATGTCTAGGTCCAGCAACATTATGTGTCCAAAGAACGAGGTCAGCTGACTACCTGAATATACTGAATGACCAGGTTATTCCATCAATGAATTTTTTTTCTTCCTTGATGGCACAGGCATATTCCAAGATGGCAATGGATTCAGGATTAATCAGGCTCAAACTGTGAAAGAGTGGTTCAGGGAGCATGAGACATCATTTTCACACATGGATTGGCCATCACAGAGTCCAGACCTTAACCCCACGGAGAATGTTTGGGATAAGCTGGAGAAGGCTTTGATCAGTGGTCAGACTCTCCCATCATCAGTACAAAATCTTGGTCAAAAATGAATGAATGCAACACTGGATGGAAATAAATCTGATGACATTGCAGAAGCTTACTGAAACGATGCCACAGAGAATGAGTAATGTAATCGAAGCTAAAGCCGGTCCAATAAAATATTAGAGTGTGTGACCTTTTGTTTTGGCCAGGCAGTGTATCTGTCTTTTACTGGCCCCATGTAGCAGTTTTGCATTGAGATACTAAAGTCTTCCATATAGTCCACAATGAAAACCCTCACACCCTGGACACAATCTGTTAAGACTCCTCCCCTCAGGCCGGCGTTACAGAGCACTGTATGGCAAAACCACCAGCCACAAAGACAGTTTCTTCTCCAGAGCTGTCGCTCTGATGAACTCTGTGAGCAGTCACAGTGCAAGACCATCCACATGAACAACACCAATAACTCAACATCAATTGTATATACTCACTTTACAAACTCCTGGATCGTTGTACATATCTGTTCTTATCCTTTATTGGTTTTATTTTATGTGTACAGATCGAGATTTATTTTTTACGCTTATTTAAGTTCTGTGTTTTTTGTACAAGAGAACAAAAGTTACCAGAGTCAAATTCCTTGTATGTGCACACATACTTGGCCAATAAAGCCGATTCTGCAAAAAGACATTAAGAAAGAGAGGGAAATCGAGGAAGATATTTGATTATTACCATATAGGGTATTGGACATATCAGCAGGACTCAACAAAGAGTAGTACAGACAATGTAGAACCCTTAATACCCTCTGGATGCTGACTGTCTGTGTGCTTTCTGATAAAACCAAAAGAATGACCGTCCACCATATTCCCAGCCAGTCGGGACAGTGGCAGCTATCTTCACCAAAAACAGTTTGTTTTGCCTTTGTATTGTGAAGATATGCCACTTTTTCCACTTGTTCCACTCAAAGCCAGCTTCCACTGCCCACAGTAATAATAACAACGGATGATATGTCCCATGGGTAACATATACAACATAAAAAGAACAGGGCCAAACATTAATTCTTGCGGTATTCCATGTTTAAACTCTGTTTGCGCAGCTAAATAAATCCCCTACAAATAAAACATTGGTAACTCTAAGGAGAGAGCTGTTTCACGGCCATGCTGCATACAGACAACATTTAATCAAATGCCTGTAGAAATGATCCTTTCTATGTTTTGTTTTGTTTGTTTTAAATGCAATGCCTTGAAACTGTCCAGCAACATTTTAAGTGTGTGGAATCTCTTTAGAAATGGTTAAATCTTAAAAGAATTGGGTACAAATCAAGAGGAGAGGGGGCTATTTATATTGGCAACTAGTTTGAATCTATCACTTTTTTGTAAGAATAATATCACTGGAGCACAATGAATGTCTCAAAACAGTTGTTTTAAGCTCATGCAGTGATACTGGTGGAAGACGATTTAGTCAAAGAGGAGATCTATGCCAAACACAGGAGGAGTGACCTGAAAAGATCAATCATTTCAGGGATTTAGTTAAAAACTGAATCACAGTCAGCTGGTGTTGAGGCCCCTGCATTCGTGGGAGGAGGTTTAAAAGCTGACTTATGTATTAAACAAGGTTCTGGGTTGTGCTAGTAGGCAGATAATAGCCGAGACAAACACTGTCTTTGGCCACGTCTACTTTATTCAAGATGATATAAACCTGCAAGTCCTGGACTTCCACCTGCATTTAAGACTTCTGCAACTTTTACGGCCATGCATTCATTCATGGGGCTATTGTCTGCGACTAGACATTAGTGTTGGATCAAATTCTAGGAAAGAAAATTAGACTGTTTTAGTCAGAAATACTAACAAATGCGTTCTGGCAACAAAACAAAAAAAAACAGCAAAAACGTCACGAATGATGAAATTATTCAAAATAAACATTGTTAATTTTGATAAACTGTGTTACTTTAGTGGCAAGGGAGAGCAGCAAGTAATATTTTAGGCTCTGACTCAGTCTAATAATTGCAGGGATCCTTGAAGGATAATGAGTAGGCTTGCTGTATGGGGTGGAGCTGTGTCGCGGAGGAAGACAGCATTCAGCTATCCGTCATAAAGAATCCCAGAAAAGGATAAAATTAATAAATACAATGTTTTAAGGTGGACATGACAGCCGAATCTAGGGGTGGAGTCGCCTTATCCATCCAACGACGGGGACGAGGGTCAGCCGTAACATCTTCGGCGTGGAACTGGCAGCACAACGACATACAAATATTTACGTCGTCATCGTGCCATGTTAAATTTTTGCGTGCTTGTGTCCGCAGTGGCAGCCTTGAATGCAGAGCCGTGGGCACTTCTCCCGAGGTCGCGCACAAAAGTGCAGGAGGATTAAAGGATTGCACAAAGGAATCTGTACTGTCACAGCTGCATGTCTGAAACAGCTGAGGCAGCACAGGACGACCAATTTGTTCACCATGAAACGCGCTCTGTCCAAACAATCACAGACGTACATGTAATCATGCATTTCCATCTAAACGTACCTACTGTCAGTAAGCATTTAGAAATGTAAATATCCATAGGCTACTAATAAAAAATAAATCTAGTATCTCACTGGTATAAAGAGCATTAAAGACTTGAGATTTTGCAAATGACCCAAGTGCCATTGCTTTCATCTGTGGGCTGACATAAAGGAGGTTTTAAAAGTGAAATGGTGGCCAAAGTCTGTGTACAACAACCCCCCATGTCATTTTCATTTAATTACAACCCAAAAAGGCACACTGCGAAGCTCAATGGACAGTTTTTCTTTTTGGAAAGGACCGAATGGATGGTGAAGGGACGAACGCTGCTGCCGTCACTGGTTTCTTGAGTGCCTCAGAAAAGAGGTCATAACCTTGTGCCACAAGGGCCCTGACATAAAGGCAGCTGTTAGGGATGACATACTCCCTTTGTCTTCCCAAGAACGCTGCTGTAAAGACCGAGTGGCTGCCAGGTCCATGAGGTGCAGTCACAGGCCCTGGTAATGAGAAGATCATTTTAAGATGTGTTTACAACGAGGCCACGTTGATTTAGAGTGAAGTCAACTAAGTGGCATTTTGATGCATCACTGAGAAACTTGATTCCTATTCTCAAAATACCAAATCAGTGTAAACCCCTGACCTGTCTTCACAATAGACTGGTGAGAGCGCGGCAATCACTGTCGTTTTCTGATGGGAAAACTTGATTTGTGTCAGAGGGACTAAGGTAGAAAGGCTCATTTGAGACTTTCTATATCAAGTGGAGAGACTTGGCAGAAAATCAAGTTATATTTCCGCATAGCATTCAGAGGAACAAACACACCAATGTGATTAGCTACGCTCTCAGGTTCATATGCTACTGAGGACAATCGGAGCTTGAAAAAATTCTAACCATTCTCTGGACAAATTCATAATTCTCAGCAATAGAGGGCACACGGGGGTCGAAGAAGCTCTGTAATGTCAAGATTTCCAGCAGACTTTAGTATTCCATGTATTCCATATGCCACACGACTGAATAAAAACAAGAAAACACACAGACACACCAGAAATATACTATAAAACATGAAACTTATGGAATAGGAACCCATATTCAAGAACTATTTACTTAGAAGAATATCATATATACATCGACCAGGCATAACATTATGACCACATTCCTCATAGTGTGTAGGTCGCCCTTGTGTCTCCAAAGAATGGACATGGGCCTTCTAATAGTGTAATGTGTTGTCTGGCAACAGAATAATGTTAGTGGGGTGCATAGGGTCCTAGGGGTTAAGGGGAGGGGCCTCTGTGGATCACCCCACAGATACTTGTTCAGTTTGAGATCATTTGGAGGCCAGGCCAACACCCTGTGCTGTTTTTCATGTTTGTTTGTTTTTTTGAGTTGTTCCAAAACCATTTTTGTGTGTGCGCCAGGCTGCCTCCTGTTGGGGATGGCTGCTGCCATCAAGGGGTGTCATTGCGATTGCCAGGTCCAAAGTGTTCCTAGAGGAACACTGCAAACTTACAAGATGGTCAGTGTACTTCTCCCGTCAGTGGTTCTAATGTTATGCCTGATCATTGTATATCATATATATTTTCAAACCGATGCACATTTGAAGCTGACCCATTTTTCAATGAGCTCTTTTTCAAGATTTTTTGTATAATCGCTCAAATCAACTACATAGGGTAAATGCGTATATTTTTGCGTATTAAAAGAAGCAGCAGAATGTAAACAATTATTGATTATATCAGAGCAAGTTGTAGACTGATCTATTGTCACAATCTTCATAACCTGGAGAAGCACCAATAGCTGTAGAGCGCTTTTACAGTAAGGCATTAACAACAAAGCTCTAACTAGTTACAAAAAAAAGCACAATGTTTAAACCAACCAGTGACCAAACCCCACCCACAAGGAATCATTGTTCAGCCATATCACAATCATAACTATAAAGACGCTCACATAAATCTTTGGTTTCTTTACATATCCAGAGGGGGCGTGGCCGTGGTGCATACCGCAGGGCTCAGACTACAGGGGCTTTCAAATTCTAACTGATTTAGAAATCGTGCTGCTTCACGCACTTAAGGAGCAACATCGCAGATGTGCTTTTCTCTAATCTCAAACTTGTCAGGTGGATGTAAACAAAAGCAGGGCTGGACAAGTTTGGAAGAGAAAATGGTTGTGAATGGTGAAAGTCCCAGACAATGATTTCTCCTCTGATTGTTAAGAGCGGTGGATGTCTAAACCTGCCTAGAAGAAGTCGATGAAGTCTTTTTAAATCGCTGATCCAACCAGAGAAAAAGTAAAAAGAATGCATTAAGCTGTGAATTCGTTTGTCTAATTTAGCTGCAAATTCTAGCATGCCCAGCTAATTGTCTTTCTACCTAACATGGTAACTTTCAAATGCTCCTTTGCACGGCATTAACATACTAAGTAGATTATAATGTGTGTAACAGAACATTTTTGTAATTATTATATTCCAGCTAGTCACCTGGAAACATTAAAAAACTGATTGCAACTGATTGCATTAACAAGCTAGTGGGCTAGCTGCAAGTGACGAGAGTCATTTCACCAAGAAAATTGAAAGCAGCTTGCTATTAGCAAGACCAGTTTTGAGTACTTCTTCAGTCTTCCTGCACCAAGAGGTACTTTCCAACATTTAGTGTACAATAATCACACACCCTGTGCTAAATCAAACAATACTGCTGTCTAGGCCAGGTATAGCTTGGGCAAACCATAAAATTATTATGAAACTTTAACATCTACACCTGAGCTGCATTGCCAGTCCTCTTTTGTTTTTGTTTTTAGTTATTTGTTTTATTTGCCACTGTAAATGCAGGCCAGAAATCTGGGCTCGCAAAGTAACAACATGTTGTATGTGGAATGTCGGAGCATGCTGACGCAGCAATTGTATCTCTGCTGCTAATTTCCATACTCATATAACCGGTTGGACCGTCCATGCGTCCTGAAGTTTCAGACAAATCACAAACCAAACACTGTGCAACTGTTTTAGTCAAAAATATCTGGGGGCTGTTGTCTGGCACTTGTTCCCAACTACGCTACGCAGTGCATATGAAAAAGGTTATAATACTTTTGGTTTTTATTTTTGGCTCAAGTACTGTAAATGGGACACTCACCTGAGTTGCACTGCTTTTGGTCCATGGTAACAAACATTCAGAGACGAGGGGGGCTAGGGTTGAGGGGAGGAGCTCAGGAAAGGGGTTTGGAACAGGGGAAGAGAAGGACTCCTCTCCCTCTTTATGGCTCCTGGAGGAGAAAAAACAAACACAGTGCATTGCATAAAATGAGGCAAGCAAATCTTACTTTGAAATAACGCATGATATCCCTTAGCTGGGCTAGGTCGGGCTGAATTTTCAAAAGTTTTTGATCATAAAGAGCCATCTCCATAAGCACTTCTGGGAGGAGTTCAATCAAACAAATAGTTCATGTCATACTGCAATATTTCTTTGTCTCCCTATTTTTCCTATAAGAGTCAGTCCACACCGTTTCATTGTTATGATTCCTTTGCCGCTTGTGCTCCTTGAAACCCTCATACTCTCAACTACCTGGTGACACACCCACTCACTAAAAGACTTCTGATAAGATGGGCAGATAACACACATGTGAGCCACCTCTACTTTTACTACTATAGTAATCAGACAGTGCTTGGGCAGTTAGAAAAACTGATAGAGGAAGTCAGCTATATAATGAGTACAACATCAAAATGTGACCGCAGCTCCTGAAGGCCATCTCATTCTCATCAGAAATTGGCAATAACCAGGATGAATGCTTTGTTCTTAAAACCCAAATGCATTTAAAATATGTATATATTAAAAAAAATCTACCATCAAGTTAAGACACGGTCAGATCTCAGCATGCCTGCAGACTAGACAAGCTGCTCTCTGACAGACCGTTTCTTTATTGGTCTCTTAAAGTAATACTAAGTTAACAGGCTTTTCCCCCAAATAACAGGATCTCGACTGGATGGATGGAAGTCACTAAATGCACTGCCGAAATAAAACATTACACTTCTTTCACAGGTGTGTCTTGGGCCAGGCGGACTTTTCAAACAGACCCCTGTGTCTCCCTCCTGCAAATACAAAGACACTACTGCTCTTCTGCAGTGCAGCTCACACTGTGCAGAGGACAAAACACTACTTTCAGTTTCCGTGCAAGTTTATTTAACAAGAGTCTTACCAACAGACTTTCGTGATACACAGAAAGTGTAAAGAAAACAAGCCCTACCTGTTTCCCTTGCAGAGCTTAATCCTGGTCTTCTGAGCATTTGGTGTTAGTAGAGGATCTTGCAAAGGGATGAGGGCTGGGCTGGGAAAGCCACTCACATTACCCTTGCCACTCTGAAAAATCTCTGCTCTCTCTCCGAGGCTTCCAGAAGTGTGTATGTCGTCCAGTGTCTTATTCATATCACTCATGTGGGCCGGCTAAATCCAAGGCATCATCTGGAGCAGACAGAAGAGACGAGCTGTGGGACTGGAGTGTGTGCAGAGCGCAGTTGGAGCAAGCTGGCTGCCGAGGCTCCTCTGCTTACAGCTCAGCAGAGAACACACATACACACACACGCACACACACATACACACAAGTCTCTCTGGCTCATCTGCTGCCCACAGGGCTGGCCCAGTGGGGCAAAATGATCCCTCCTACCCAAACATGATCCACCACAATAAAGATATTTTTAACACAATGACTGCCATCCTTGCTCTGACCCGTTAGTGTATTAATAATCAACTAATTTGTTCAGCCTTCTTCTTAAGTCTTTCTGCTAACATTGATGATTTCCCTGGATTTAGTTTCTTTTTGTTATATTTGCCTTTGCAAAGTGGAAAACAGGAAATGTGTACACAAAGCACTCTTAGACAAAAGGAGCCCAGGAGGGCTACGAGTACTATAAAACCAACTGTTCTTTTGTCATGGACTTCGCACAGGGATTGTACTTTAAACTTAGTACACTGTAGAAGGCCTGTGGCTGTAAAGAGTAGCCAGACTAGCAGATTGGCTGTGTGTCATTCAGTGACAGGCTCCATGTGGGGGATGGTTGGGAATGATAACAGTGTTCTGAAAGGTAATGTGTAACAGGGTCTGAGCAGGGGAGGACAGGCTGATGAAGATACAGGCTGACGGGCAGCGTAGGGTTAAAGCAGTACCTCACAAATCAACAGACAAGGTTTACCTCAGTAGGCGAGTAAATATGAGCAGCTTCACAAAGGAAACAGTCCAACGCTGCATGTTAAGATGACAGAATTAAAAAGTTTCCGCGCAATTTAGACCGAGCTGTACGACCTGTGTCCCTCTCTCTCTACATTAAAACTCTCCTGTGAGCTGCCCGTAGCATTTGTCACAGTAATACTGCCCTGCGTAGTCTGGGCTTCCTTTTTGCACGCCATCATGGTGACAAAAAAAAGTATTTACACACTGAAGGCAAGAACAGCTTGAAAGCACCTAGGAATGGCCGTCTATCAATTTGTCCGGTCTCGGGAGTCGTCTGGATCAATATCCTGCTGCACTTCTGCTGCTGAGAGTAATTTTTGGCTTATTTTGTGTTGTGTGTTTGTTTGCGTCAAAATGTCTGCTTAGTTCCCAGTTACATCAATGAGTACGCCTACACTACTGTGAGGAAAAAAACAGCACCAGATTTTGTATACAAGGACATAGATACCTCCATAACATATGCACAGACTCCCTTTGTACAAAGAATCAATGCTTAACTTTTTCTCTGAACTCGATATCTTCATCTTCACCCATTTGGGAGCTGCTTTTCACCATTCCATTAAAGATAATGTATTGTGGTTACCACATTACAGATGGAAATGTTCCAATAAGTTTGACAGCTATAAACTTTATTTCCCTGCCGTCAGCATGCCTTTTATAAGAAACAGACAGATCACCAGACAAATCTGCACCTTGATGTAACAATGCTGCTTCGTGTTAAAACCAGCATTTTGTCAGGCAGCCATAGCCCAGAGCCTAGGCTGGAACACTGCTTGATTTGCCCTAATTACAAGTGTGTTGGCTGCATGTCAAACCTCTCTTGAGGACTTTAGGACAGTGTATCTGAATGAATAGCATTAGAAAAAGTTGCAGACAAACAGGAACTGTCCCAAACATATGAGCTCTGGGATGCAGAACAAATGTGCCTTTTTGATCTTGGCTTTGCAGGTCAAATGGGCGAAATATTGTAACTGGTAGGAAAGAAAATGTCTTTGCAGTGAAGTACTGTCTTCGTCATCTTCTCAGATAAAAGTCTTGTGTAGGCTGTTACTCCAAGGCACTCTCAGTTTTATGTTATGCTTTTCTGTTTGTGTTTGCCATGCCCAAAAACTACCTTAGACAAATGATGAGTGGATGAATTTACGGATGGCAGTTTTTATTTAACTTATTCGATTACAAATTACTGTCAAAGAAAACTGTGGCGTTTTACCTTTTCACTTTTGAAAAGCGTGCACGAACAGCAAGAAAAAACTTCGAATTCAATAGCTGGGCTGAAACTATTTAGTCTGAAGACATATGAGACAACTGATTTGGAAGTTTTAATTTTGCGAGATATGCATTGGTAGCCTTTGCACGCCATGGCGTCCTACCACGAGAACGCACGACCTTGGCGTCTTCCAAATGTTCATGTCGGTGTCTAACCTGTCCCATTAACAACTGAACTTAGAAATAATACCAGATAACTCAAGACACATGACTCATTTTCGTTTTGACAAACACAAGACTTGCAAAATGCTTTGCGCAAAGTGGCGCGCACACCGCCCTGCACACACAAACAACACCTTGAACCGACGCCACTTAAAAACTGTTTACCTTAATCAATGCCTCCTTAGGTGGAGTTTCCAATTCGATTCTTGCAGCCAGGTGCTCATGTCGCTGCTGCAGAGACGAACGAATCCCACAGCGTTCACACGTGTAGCACAGGTGCTCCACTGCAACGTGCTCTGAGTCACCAACCGAGATCCCGTTTTACCAGTTGTGAACGACAACCTGTATTCAGCGCGATCCGATTTCAGCAGCACACGCAGGATAAACTGCATCATTTGCGCACAAATGTAAGCAAACATAATAATGACTTGATAAAGGCTTTATTCGTAGCAACACTGTTTGACAAGAACATCAGGTGTACACATCAGTGTATTTCTGCATATATCTTTATCAAAATACTTAAATATAGATCTGATGTATAATCTAAGAAGCATTTAACATAGGCCAGACCTGGTCTGTCCCTCACATCCAGTATTATTTAGATAGTACATTTTCTTAATAAACCGATAATATTACAACTCTGGTGATCTGTCTAATAATTTATAGGATTGTACTCATGTGTCGTCATTCATCGCTCAAAACAGTAATGCATTGAATGCAAGATAGTCGTCACAGAAAACAAACAAGAAGCATTAATGTCAGCCACAGATATTACTTAATGATGGAGAAAATGAACCACAATGTGGCAACAGCTAATTATGTATCAAATTTACACCATTGTATTGTTGAAGACTATCAAAAGAGGCAAAACAAAGGACAGTTTCTCCTTCTGTGTCACGGCATAAAGGGCTCTGAAGAACTCAAGGTAGATGGAATCATCTCCTCCTGAAAGAAAAAAACGCAATGTTTCATGCATGTGGTGTGGACACAGACAAATGATACGTTGCAGAAGTTAGATTTTACTTACTGTAGGTGGTGTGGCGGATTTAAGGCACTGCTACAGGCTGCTCTCTCTGTCCGACTGAACCGTGTCGTTAAAAGATGGCGCTTCACCCTCTTCTCTCTGCAGAGTGGAGCCGCCACTTTCCACCTCTCTATTTTCACAGTCCTGTGATGTTAAAGAGCAAAAACAGTGCAAACACTTGAGACTTACTATGCCAGACAACATAAAGAAACTAAAGACTGCCGTGTATTTTACAGTATTCCTAAATGCTGAGATGTGAACTTCCGGCGGGACTTGCTGGTAGAGAAATGTAAAGACTGTCCCTATAAAGAAGTGAAAATGGCCATGATGCCCTTGGAGTAAAGTGACATTCATATTTGAAACATGAATCAGAAGTGCAGCATGAAAATCTGGGCTATTTTCTGACATGCACACATTATGAAACATTCTTGGATTCTTGTATAAACTAATTGTATCTGAAAGTTGGCCCAGAAATATTTACACTGGGGAATCTAATTCTACATTCACTCTATAGAGATTACACTGCGGCCTTAAGTCACAGCTACAGGTTCTGCTGATCATCCCCCAAATAATTAAAACGAAAAACAGGACACTGGTTGAGACTGTATAGTTATTTGCTGTCAGTGGACTGAGCCCCTCGTCGCCTGTTTGTCTCAGTGACCTCATCTTGCTGCCCGTTTTCCTGAACTAAATTACAAACTGATACGCCACAACCTTCTTGATCTCCAATTTCAAATTAGAGGATAAACATTCGGATAGGTAAAAAGAACCTGGAGCCCTTTAAAGAGCTTGGGAAAAACAGCTAGTTTGTATTAAACCCCAGGCTGATTCAAGTCAAAGGGGTCACAGGGACTATTTCACTGCTTATTAAACTCATAATGTTCAGGACGATCTCCAGTGGTCACAGCGTAAATGGCTGGTACAACACCAAAACAAAAGGAACTTGATAAACAATGTAGTCAATGAGAGAGGCATCACAGTCACTCTTGCAAACTTTTGTACAACTCCTTTAAAGGCACTTTCATCA
This sequence comes from Planiliza haematocheilus, assembly GCA_005024645.1. Taxonomy (NCBI): domain Eukaryota; kingdom Metazoa; phylum Chordata; class Actinopteri; order Mugiliformes; family Mugilidae; genus Planiliza; species Planiliza haematocheilus. The sequence continues at coordinate 7,708,166 of SRSE01000725.1, forward strand.
CCGCTGCAGTCTTATTTTTTTGTGGCTTTTATTTTCCCTTACATATTTTAATATCAGCATGCAACATGATCAGAACTAACCTTGAGATTGGATAATCCTTTTGACTCTGTGACTGGTGAGTGACTTGTAATTGGAGAGACAGGTGGTGACACAGCCGAGGGAGGTGACTTTGGCCCGTGGGATAAGGACTGGCTCCTTTTCACAGCAGAGGACACAGCCTGGGCGAAGCGGGACGGGGTTGCAGGAGAATAGGGCCTGGGAGCTGCAAAGCTTCTTAATTTTTCCAAACTTAACCCTCCGCTGGGCTCTCTGCTTGGCAAGCTGCTCTGCCTTGTCATCCGCGAGAGGCCGACATCATTGTCAAAGGGTTTAGGGCTCAGCTGAACTTTAGTGGCCTCTGCTGTCTCCTCCTGACACTGCAATGGAGGCGGTGGAGGAGGAGGTGGTAAGTTTGCTCTTTCTGCACTTCCTTGGGCCTCCCTAAGGCCAGAGACAGGACTGGCACCAAGACGTTTCTCTGCTGCTGAAGTTACGTAATACCCAGGTGTTTTTTTGTGCTGTGACAAGCGGAAAGAACCAGGCTTAGGTTTAGTTGCGGGCGGAATTTTCATCTCCTTGACCTCTACTGGTGAACCTGCTTGAGACGCCTCATTAGCTGAAGATGAGATCTTGTCTGTGTTATGTAAACTTGATGAAGAAGGAGTAGTAGGTTCAGGTATACTTCCGTTAACAGTGCACTGAGTAGTAGTAGTATTGGTAGTAGTAGTAGTAGTGCTAGTCAGTAAGTCTTCCCTGTGTAAAATAGAGTGCGGCTCACTTTTTTCTTCTGAGACCTCACTCTGTCCCGTCTGTCCTTTGCTCTCATCTAACTGAGGAGAATCAATATTAAGTCCCTCTTGTGGAGCTTCAGGAGGCGTCTCCAGTGTCAGTGCAACTTCGAAATATCTCAGTTTCTCCAGAGATTTCTGTGGCACGATAGTATACGTTGTCATCCCCACCTTGGGGATGTAGTCCCTCGTCAGCTCGTTGGAAGGCTTGGGCTTTGGCTCAGAGCCTGCGGCATACACTGGTGCTTTTGTTGCAGCTGGGGCACTTGGTGGTGAGTCCTGGCATGATGAGGTCTCTGAGGTGTGGGATGAGGTGTGTAGGAGTTCAGGGGGTTCGAGCTCCTCGGTCAAAGTGGCCATATCTTTCTTCCCCGCTGATTCGAAGGCAGGCGCGCTCGCTGCTGACGGAACTGTGTCCACGTGTTGTTGTGGAGACGCGGGGGGCTGTGTGAAATCTGTTTGCACTTGAGCATCCTCTCCAGTGGGGCGTGATGTGCTGGTGGCCGGTGAACTCTCCGACCTGTCTGTCAGCTCCCACGGGGTTTCAGTGTTTGCTTCAGCAGAGGCCTGTGCCTCCGCATCCTGCATCATAGCCAGAGGGAGGCTGCTAGGTACAGTACTGCAGTCACTTTCAACGCTGTCAGTTGTAGACCCTTCACAGGCGGGATGTGGGCTTGCATTTTCAACTTGAAATGGGACGCTGCCTGTAAAGAAATGGAAGCATTTGTCACACAATATGCATCTTGACCCCATTTAAGAGGAAAAGAGACAAACTCATAAACATGGCATATTCACAAAGATGAAATTAATCAACAGGTATCTGCATTGGAGATATGAATAATTGTACACGCACTAGTATCTGCCAGTTCAGATGAGTCTGAGCCATCAGTTTTCTTCTGAGCTGCAGAATCTTGCACTGTGCTCTGCAGCTGACTGTAAAAAAACAAGCAAACACAAGTAGTTAAAAATTACTGCTAGTGATAATGCAAGAAGAAAATAAATAAAACACATCTCAGCCTAGAGTAGTATTACTAGAGTTCGTACTTGCCATCTGAGGACAGATCAAGAGACTGATCTTCCCCACTGCCCTCCACTGACTTTGCACTCTGTATCTCAATATCCGGGGACGGGGAGTGCAGTGAAACATCAGGTGACAAGTTGAGGCTGCTGTCCTCTCCCTGGGTAGATTTCAGAGATGCAGCCGTCTCCTCCTGCTCCACAATTTCTTCCAGTGTGTTGGCAGCCGCACCCGCTGGAAAACAACGTAAAGACAGATGATCAGTCGAAAACCGTACACTCTGATCAGTAACGTATCCTTTCTAAATCCTTTTTATAACACAGTTTTGCCAAGGGCACGTATTGGCTGTGAAGTACAGACAATTCTTAGTGTGACTATCTTATTACTCCTGGGTCCACATTTTCCCAGTTTATGAGGATCTGATGAATAAATTCCTCTGAATGATCTTTTGTCATTCTCCCTTCTCTGGTTCTTAATTTAGCACTTGAAGGAAGCACATCACAGAGGAGCGCTGAGCGAAAGGAATTTCAAGGCTGCTTAAACAAAGCTTACTGTTCTCTACCTCTGATCTCGCCTATCTGCCGAGCCACATTAGGCCGTTAGAGAGAGAGCACGGGAGGCGATCTTCCCCTGTGAAGTTTGCGTTGGAAAAATGAGGAGCAACGAGTGGATAAAAGGATGGCATATATGTAAAAATAAATTCTGTTTACGCATTCTGCATTCACTGAGCTCCCAGGGGGATACATGTGTCTAGTGAAGGGATTGTGGCAAAACAAAAGAGATGTAAGATTTTCTAACAACAAAGCGTGAGCATGTTAAAAAACAGGCAATCAGACAAGATTGAAAACTGCATTCTTTAGGGACAGTTATATGAATCAGAATTTGTGGTGCTCGAAGAATTTGAAAAATGTAAAGATTATTGCTGACTCATCCGTGTGGATTGATTCCAGCATTTTTCTACTACTGAACAAAAGCAGGTGAAATGAAATAATGCAAAGACTTGACAACAAAGTCTGTGGAGTGCAGTTTCATATGAGCATCACAAACAACTTTCTACTCACCTCAGACGGATGCAGACCTCAATGTGTCTGAAAAACTAGACTAATATCGTTCATGTCTCTACAAACTTATCAATACAAAGGCAGCGCCTATGTTTCTTTTCTTGTTATTTTGGTTTTAATCAAATCCGAGTTAAAAATACATAAAAATATTTTTTGTTTTTCCTTTAAATTTATACAGGACGGGTGGAGTTTCCCTGTCAGGACAATACAGTGAGGGTGCAGTATGTCTGCACAATGACAGGAAAGAATGCCAAAGCAAGTTAAATATACTCTACAAGAAAGAAGAAATTTGAATGTGTATTATAAATATAATTATATGTATTTGATAGTGGTTTTTTAACAAAATCATTTCAAAGATGTCAAAATTAGAAAAAAAATCTTTGTGCACAAAAAGTAAATGGAATCAGGGGAAAGCTCAGTGCAGCAGAGAACAAACATGCAGAACCAGTGTTCTCAAGTTCTCAGTCAAAAATGAAACTATAGCTTTAAACAGAACAGTTAGCATTTTTAGATTAATAAATGCAGATCATCTGCTCTGACCATGTCTCCTAAGAAAGCTAAAGTTTACGACTTTGTGTGCACTTTTCAACGACGACCGCTAGGAGGCACAAGAGCGACATGAAATAAAACCTGTACCCTACACTTGGTGCTGCTTTAAAAGACTTCTGACCCTGAGCTGTGCCAAAAACCTGACAAAATGTCACAAATTTGATTTCACACCAAAGCAAAGTAGTTTAAGCCAAAATCTAAATGCACGATAAAAATAAACCTAATACTGCCAGCTCACTTATAAACAGACCAAAGCGTAAACAAAGACAAACCTTGTAAATTTTCCTCCAGAGAAACAGGTTCCTGGACAACAGTGCTAGGAGACGTGGGGGGAAGAGGAGCCTTGCGTTTGGTTCTCTTCAGTGAAGACTCAGCTGAGGACCCACGACTCAAACCACCCATCTACACAACAAGATTTATATGATCAATGCAAGCAAACCAATTACGTACTTGTTATTATGCCATGACAACACCATTACAGAGGCATCAGAGCTTCTGACAGTCCACTCACCTGGTCACCGTCCAGTTGAGAGCTCATTTCGGAGTTGGGTCTCTGACTGGGGCTCAGGTCTGAAGGGGAGCTCGGAGACACGAGGGTCGGAGGTGGAGGCGCGCGTCTCTTCTTTGGCACGTCAGTGGGGATCGTCGGGGAGCCGAGCGGAGACGAATTGGAGCTAGGTAAGGCCATACTCAGTGGTCGAGGCTTGCTCACAAGCACGGGAGAAGCTGGAGCACTGGCCGTCGTCGGCTTTAAAGAACAAACAACCAATCAGAACTTGATAAGGGGCCAGTTTCCAAACAGCACAGTGAACATTAACTAATGGGATACCAAAGTAAACAAACGACCTCAAGAGAAGCATTCAGATCTATTTCCTGATGAAGCTCATTACATATTAATACATAGGTATGTGCAGTGGTAATGCACTGTTTTTAACTTACCTGGTCAGATTTTTTCTTGCTAATTCTAAATTTGCCGAAGAGGCCTTTATTTTCTTTCTCTTTCTGATTTTTATCTTTGCCCGGTGTGACTGTTCCTGAAAAGCAACATAATGTTGTAAGAAAACGTTCATGCAGAAAGATGACAGCTGTTGATATCAATCATATAGTTTACAAAACTGAGCTACCCGCAGAAGTTGGTGAGTCTGGATACAAGGGAGAAGGCGATTCTCCTGCAAATCCAAAAAATCCCAAACTTTAATGCGGAGCAGGCCGTGTATAAAACAATGATTCAGCAAGCACGCTGGTGAGAAACAGTGTGGTTTGATCTTTGCGTCAGTTATTACTCACCCTTTGTGTCTCTTGCATAAACCTCCCGTATTGCATAATCATTCAGAGAACTGGACAAGTCCAAAGGGGCCAGTGATTGGACATCTCTCAACAGGACTGTAGTCTCCGTGTCAAATTCACATTTCTCACAGATTGCTGGTAAGAACTCAGAAAGGGGAACTCGAGGATTTACCCGTAATATAGTTTTCTGGGTCTGTTTGTAGTTTATCACCATCCGAACAGTCGCCTGGAGAAGACAAAAAAAATATGCAACTTTGATCACATCTGTTTGTTCATCATGCACGGCATAACATTTACTGCGCGTGGAGGCGTAATGTCTTCTGTGTTCCATGTACCTCGGGCATCTGGGGACCCGCCTTCTTGTTTTTATCCTCGCCTTTAGGTTTAATTATGATTTTCTCTGCACCCAGAGTCCCTATGAGGGCGTTGGGTTTGAGCTTGATGTTGTTCCTGTTGGCAGTGACCAGCTCCAAGGTGTAGCTTGATGGGTTCAGGTGATACTTTGCGCAAAGTGTGACGAGCAGATCCATCAAAGCTTTGCTGGAGAGAACAAGAAACACGACTTTTTTAGGATCAAAGCAGATTCTGTTTCTGCAAAGTGCAATATCACAACAGGACAGCATTTTTATAGAAGTAATCTTAAAACAAAAGAGAAATACAAACTGATTTGACATGATTTATCAATATATCCATGCTTTTAGGATATCTTTTAAGACTATAATGTCTACTACTATGTCTTATAATGAGCAATGGTTGTGATCAGTCTAAAAGCATAAATGCTTCATATTCCTGATCCAATTTTTGATTTTTGATTTGACCTATAAAGGAATCACTTATTGCAGGAAACAAAATCCCACATTAGTAAATTAACTCATTTAAAACTGTATGAATATGTGGAATCGGAAGAAAATTAAAATAATTTACAGGACCCTCAGCAGTTCCGTGAAGTTCTCCTGAGCTCAACGCAGCTCTCACAACTTAAACTTAAAGCTCAAGTGCCAACTCTGTTGCGTAGGCGCTCTAAGCAGGTTTAGACTGAGAAAAGTGGGTAAATTTAATCTTCTCATTGTGGCTAAGTCATTTCCTCAAGAGGCCAAGGTGCAAAAGACACGGCAGTAAGATTGTTTATAAACAGTGAGCGCTGTGAGAAAGATAGCGATATCTTAAGTAAACCGTTCTGATGGAAAGTCAAAGCCGTGTGAGGGAGCGAGCCACCTCCCACAAGGACACACAGACCTTGTTCTAGACTGACGTGGAGGTATGTTGACACATGTTGATCTGATTAGCTAGTACAGTCCAAGTTTAAGTTATTCTGCATGGGGTCATTATTGCACCGTGGCACGCAGAACTGAGATAATTCACTCGGTCTGAGGGGAAACTTGTCTATCTGGGCTGTGTGACGGGAGAACAACAATAAAAAGATGCAATTAATTTTTGCTCCAAGTGTGCATTTTAACTAAAACCACAACATTCAGCTACTCCACCCATCTGACTCAGGCGGACAGAAACCGAACGTCATGTGATGACTTCATCCGACACCGGTCTCATGATGTAGTACTTTAAAGTTTTCACTGTGAATAAAATCCAACGCAGATGTAATCACCCTTTATATTTAAACGTGTGATTTCAACCATCTGATGTAGACCCAGCAGCCCACACTGTAACCGTACCTTCCGTGAACCACAGTATTCTTTTCCACTCCGCCGGGCAGGACCACAGTCAGAGAGAGCTCTTTATCAATAAGGTTTTCCTTTTGGTCCATGGTTAAATGAGGGTTTCCTGGGTACCACTGGGAGAAACCTGGGGAATCCAGGTTCTTTAGTCCTGGCGGGGACGGCGCTTTGCTTTTGGTCGACACCCTGTAGTTGGAGAAGAGAGTGCAAATTATTCCATTAGTTAAAAGTCTGACTGCTCATTCCTATTCATGTTTCTGCTAATTTTGGCTCATTAGTACAGTTTAAAAAAAAAAAAAAAAAACATCAATAAAATGATTTCTGTCTCTGACAATATTCTAATCAAAGTGCACCAGACACCATGAAAGGAATCCTTTCTACCTCGGGTTTTTGAAAGCAGTGGGGCAGAGACTAGATGAAAGAGTTCGAGTCCACTCTGCAAACTAGTCACAAGACAACCAAGAGAGCAGATTTACTCACGGAGTCTGAAGAAACGGCTTTCAATGGACAGACACGTGAGAAACCCAGAGTAGAGTACATTTTAGAACTGTGCTTCAACCTACCAGGCGGGCTAAATGCAGATTTATAGCGTAGCGTGTGTTCTTTTTAATGTAAAAGCTAGTCACTTGCTACACTAGGACTTTTTCTTTTCCCAGACTCACTGAGAGAAGCACACTGCAGTTTTAAAAGTATGTGTTTTGAATGTTTGTCTAGGCTTGACATTCCTGCAAACTGTGTCAATAAAGAGTAAGAGAGAACAGTAACAGTCATGTGAGAGTTACAGACTGATAAGGTACTGTAAGCTGAAAAAAAAAAAAAAAATCACAGACCAGCAATTCTCACTCATTCCAACATTTCCTTTGCAGCTGTTCAGCCACATATAGGAAATGTATGACACATAATATTTCACCTAATTACGTCATAATCAAATGATTTGGACTATAAATCTATTCTGTCTTCGCCACGGTGATCACTGTAATAGGCAGCTGACGCAGAAGCTACGGCGACAGCGCAGAGCATACGCAGACACTAGCGCCGTAGCTGACGTGCACCTCCACAGAAATGTGACTACGCGCCACAGCGCTGCAGACCACAAGAGCCGTGATTGGTCAAACTTGGGCTGCTTTTCCATCGTTGTAATTTTCGAATTGATTGTTTTGGATCAATACAGAGACAGAACACATCGAGCAAAGGTTAAGTGAGGAGGTGCCGACATACAAACATTTGTATGACAACTGTCAGTCGTCATTGTTGATAGTGAAGCAGGAACTCGAAACAAAAATTTACCTGATTGGCAAAAAGGACATCGTGTTGACTAGCGTTTGTTTGGGTGGCGTTGTTACAGAGCGACCCAAACACAAACTTAGAATCACTAACTTCTGCGACATATAGACCAGAAAAAAAAAGGTTGTTGCAGACACAGTGCTCTGAATTACAGCTCGCAAAGTCTCACGTGGGGTGCACTGCTTATTCAAACAGAGGAATCCCAGCAATGCAAGGTCACAGGCTCCACTGAGGCACGTCTCGTAAAGGATTATTAGTCTTGCTATGGGGGCGGATGCCCTTAAACACTATGACATGTGTAAACACACGTACACACTTATGTTTTGATTATAGATTACAATACTCTGTGGATGCTTCCCACTATGAAATCAACATAAAATACATTAGTCCCATGAACTGTATGCACAGTGTATTGTAATATGTACTGTAGGGAAATCATCTCACATGGAAATTTTATTTCAAAAGATAAGCTGCATGCCTGAATCTCAGTTACAGTTTTAAAATGTGCAAATTGGGAATATATATATATATATATATATATATATATATAATATAGAAACAAAAAACTGATAAGGCTTTGAATTTCTCTGATACATTTGAAAATAGTTTAAGGAGCTAATATTTCAATCCACTGTTGTTACAGTGGCAATCAAATCATTCAGCGTTTACAACAAAATGTATTTTTCTGCCATTTTCTATTGCTCAATTCACCAGTGCTATTTAATACTTCTCATATGTACAGATGAAATAGGAGAACTAAATCAAGTTATTCTCATTAATAAAAAAATAAATAAAATGAAATCGCATTATTTCTTAAAAACTGACATCACATGGCTTTCTAGCGGATAATGAGCAGAATTCATAGCATCATTGTCTGCTAAATCCTTATGCAACTACACAGCAGGCTGCAAAATCCATGTGTCCCGTTTCAGTGCATCACATGATCGTACGTCAGCAAGACTTAAGGCAGAAGAAGAGGACGACACACGGAACACAACAGTATTTTTGTCTGTTCATCTTTGAGCAAAAAAAATAAGTAAATAAACAAAATAGCCTCAATGTTAAAGCCTGTGCTGTGAACAGTTCATTTTCTGCTTATCCCTTTCCGGTGTGGGTGAGACAGTAACAAATGCCAGGTAAACCGAACAACAAAGCCCCACTGTTCACATCACACAGATCAACTTGTGTTGTACCAGCTATTCCTAAATCCATAATGTAATCCATTAAATTGTGTACAAAGTCCTTCTTACCCTTCTGCGAAGTACTGGCTAGTTTGATGTGGAGGGATTGTGATGTGCAACATTAATACTTAGGAAATGTCATATTAAATATTCAAGCACACTTTCCTGCTGCTGTGAGGCAGGGAATATATTAGCATTCTAATGCTAACACATGAGGCTAATATTAGCTTTATATGTTGTTTCAGTTAGCCACGTAAAGTTTTCCTCTTGCAGTACTCACTGTAAACACTGAGTTGCACTTGATCTCCATAAGAGAACCGGTTTTTGCAGGTAATTTCGATTCAGCACATGTAAATGTCTACTTGGTTATATAAACACTTTTTTAAGGCCAGCTGATCCATGGTACCAACTTGAGACGTGCACACTCCTGCTTACATTCAGTCAGTACAGTAGCATGAATTAATTGGATGCATGTGCTCATATTGGATCACTTTCCAAATGTGTCAAGTATAAGCTGGTATTACTTTTAAATGCACACACACATTGCACAATTATTCAGAAGCATGATATATATGTGGTATAATAAGTCAATATTATTCAGGTTATATGTGCATTCTTTGAACATTAATTCAACACATTTTGGAATATGCATCACAACTGGGCTTGTTGAGCCACACACTGCCTTGCCTTGTTTACGGCCCAGGGTTTCCCATACAATGTTAAGACCACGGCAGCCCGCCAGGGTCTAATTTGCCTCGTCATGGTCTCATAACGAATCGGAAATGTTTCTGCATGCTTCAAACAACATTCTGCTTGTGTTGTGTTTTTACTGTTTCTCCCAAAAGCTCCCTCCCCTTCCCAAAGCCTCCCCTTTGTGTTGTTCACTAATAAAACTTCACATTAAGGCCGCTTTTTGAAGATTTTGAATATCCCTGTAGATGCACAGGCCGCTGCTTGTTTGTCACTAAATCCAATGTGTTATTACGGTAATTCGGAGAAGAACTGATACAATGATCTTATTTTATCTGTAGACATTTCATATACCGTGTAAACTGTTATTAATAGACAGGATAGTATCATAATTATGGGGTTTATTATTAAGTCAGTGGAATCCCATAAGCAGGTTTTCCATTAGGTGAACGAAGGACTAGAAACAAGGAGGTCATACTGGTCCGTCAAGCCTGAAAACTGTGAAACAGCTTAGGAGTAGGAGCTGGAGGAGCTTAGGAGTACACGCAAATATTAATTGGAATATTTTGTGCACGTTAATACATCTCACTGCAACAACTAATGAGCTATCTCGTCCGACAAAATGTGCATTCACGTCTTTAGCAACTAAACTAATAAGGCTTATAAGCAACCGGCTGTTTGTCTGGCTCTGTCAATTATTGAACCCTGTCACTTCAAAGAAGATGTGATCAGCTGCAGCACTATGTTGTAAACAGCACGGTCTACAACTTTGATACTACTCAGGGAAAACAACATTATCAGGTCAGGTTATCTTGATAGATGCATTTTCAGGGCTGCGTGTGTCTGTTTTGGTTTAGAGATGGTGCTACTTGCATTTAACTGCGCTGGATTCCTGTAAATGCTCCCATTTGCCTGTTATAATTTCCGCTGAGTAAATCTCGCGGAACCTGTTCTAGCGAAATGCTGGCTCGTAAAAAGCAGATATCAGAAGATCGAAAGAAAGGGCTGCACATTAGATGGATCCTCATCATGACCTTGAGGGCGAACGGACCCGTTTAGATTCAGCAATACCAATGGCCAAAATTATTTAAGTTTAGAAAATGTTGTTTCCCAAGTTGAGAATATTATGTCTTACTGTATTATTAATTACTGTATTAAGCGGTCTAACATTTAACAAGACTCTCCAGTCAACAGTTATTACCCTATACTGTTCTGGAAACCATTTTTGTCACCAGTTGTTGGATATAAATGGACAAATCAATGCAGTCCAAAGTTTAGTTTGTAGTCTGCTGATGGCAAGTGTAATGTTGTGAGTTAATATCTTCGATATCTATGCAGATCTGACATGAACACTTTCCACGTCGAGTAGTACGGCCTGCATTTGCTTGCGTCTTTGTATGAAATCTACTAATCTGTGATTGCTCTTTAATCTGAATGACCTTTTAACAGTGACGTGTTCAAACCCCAAACCAGATTTTGCAGGATGCAGAGGAGTAAGGAAAGGATGCTCTGATGAACAACGACCTGCAGGTCATAGTGTTGGAATGGGACCACCGCATTTAACTAGAAATGAAATTATTTCCTGCACGTGTCAGTAGAAAGACTAAAACAGCCATTTACACCATGCTCTCTACGGAGTATAGTACAAAGTCCTGATTTCATGGCTGACTTTTTGTTTGGCAGTCCTTTTGCACTGTGTCTAAACTTTTCCTTTCTCCGCACATTTTTAAAACGCTATAAAACTTGAGCTGCATAAGACCGATATGCAGCATTCAATGGAAAAGAAAAGGAAAAACTAACCATGTGATATCTGACTGGGACTGTCCCAAATGGAAGCAATTAATAAATTAGCGTGGAAAAATACACAACAGCTACGCCTCAGGTTCAGGGTCAGCTCAGTTTATACAGCTGTGTCATCAGCGATTTTTGTCAAGACACCTCCAGCAGGTGACAGACACAGACACGAAACCTTGTTTGTTTTAGCTCTCCCGGCCGGTGTTGTTGTGTTGCTGAATGAGATGAGACATGTTGAAGCTTGACTGTGCTGATGCCTCATTCACAGGGTTTCCCTGGGAGGTCCAACACTCACAAACAAGCCCATTCAATACCAGAGAACACGCTTGACAGACACAATCACAGACTACCCGGAAATAATAGCCCCGTTGTCAATGGGCCATGTGTTACATTTTGTCATGAGATAATCTTGTGAATCTTGCACAGTGGAAACATATGAACTCAAATATGTGAAATGAGAAATGCCAGGGTGCGACGTGTGTTAAACTGCCTCTCTTTGTTTAGCTGCAGCTAACAACAGACAGAATAAAAATAAAGGTTAGACGGTTCTCTTCTACCACATATCTTTTGGAAAAGATTAGATGTGCAATATACACTGAAAAAGGTTGTAACCTGTAAACAAGTTAAGCCGTGTAAGATAACCTAAGATGGGGAAACTTGTAAACTAATATCTGACTGGGTTTTAGCAACACGGCCACTACAAACCTCAAAAAGATAAAACCACAGAATAATAAATGTTAGTTCAAATCCTCTGGTGCGTATGTGTATCAAACAGAGTGACAGCGAGAGATGGAGAGAGAAGTGGCATCTGAAGAATGGTGGAAATACATGGCGGCACTTTGTTATAAGTAATCAAGAAAATAATCTGAATATCAGCAGGAGTCTGACTGCCGAACAAAGGAATATCCAAATTCCCTGCATTCCTTCATACTTTGTTCCAGGTGGCATTACATGTACCAGAAGCATTTTCACCACTTGTGTATATTTCTTTCTCTCAGTTAACATCCCTGTATCAAATGTAACCACGGCCAGCCTCGCTGAAATCAGACAAAAACTTTGGTAGAAACGCAACCTTGCTTCGAGGTTCTGAGAAAGTGAAGGATTAGTAAAAATGTCTTCTGTGGTATGCTCACAGCTGCTATGGAGCGGGATGGCCCCTTGGGGAAATGTGGGTTCAAGTACAAAGAAACAAACTTCTTTTTTTTCTTTTTTTCTTTTTTCCCTAGAAGCACTTCTATGCAGTCACACTTTCGGTCAACACCCTGATTATTTTAAGAAACACGAACAACAATTCAACGCTCCAGTGACCAAAACACCACAGAAGGCTGCTAGCTGGAGCTTATTCGATAACCACACAGTCAAATGTGCAAGTTCAAACATGCCACAGAGGTGCATTTCCAACACACCCTCACCTTCAAGTCTGAACACATACTGTTGCAAAATGCTAAAACAAAATAAACACCATGCTAACGTATTTCAAGGTTTCCCCCAATACCTTCAGAGGACTTAGTGCCAACAGTGCCGTGCTGCTCAGATAAAACTCTAGACCAAACAATAACCACTAGGAATTTACAGAGCAGGTGACAGACCTGCTTTTCCTCTCACAGTGCCAACAGTTCAAGTCACGCTCTTACCTTTTTAACTAATGCTCCCGCTCACATAATCTCCATTTTGCAGTGTATCTCCCATGGGTTTGCAAACAGACTGAACTCTTAACAGTGCACCTTCAAAGGGCCCACCTTAATGTCACGCCCAGAGCCGTGACATCAGAAACTTCGTCTCCTCTGCCTTAATCCCGGCGGCCCTCTCGCTGTACGTCCGAGAGCTCCAGCGTACAGTGCGTCGGTAGCACTCCCCCCGCGGTCATGAGAAGAAAGGTAAGCAGCTTTGCCTCCCTTTGCAGGCATGAACCTGAGGGTGGGGCCTGCAACAGTTCACTGACACACACATACTGCAGCATGTAGTAGACAAAGACTTGAGTAAATACGCCGAGTGATCATGTGTTTTAATCGTGAATTAGATGATGTAATTATAAACCAACAGGGGCTCGTTGTTCACTTATTGATCTTCTCACTGGGTTAAAGCCATCTTGGAGTTCTCACCACGCTATAATTTAATCAGATAGTTCTCTTGTGTTTGTTTTTCATTATGAAAAACAGTGCCAACTGTTCAAAACCACACCTTACTTCTGCTGAACTGACTCACTCCACAGTCACGTTAGACAACTTGTCGGCTGAGTAAAAGACTAACGACAAGGAGGGAGGTTTGAGCCAACATGTATTTCCTAACAGTTTGTTAGTGATGATTGTGATGGATTACCTACTTTCGTTTTCTTCACTTTATGAACATTTGCTAACAGCTTAACAAAAAAGTCAACTTACGCAACACACTTCTTGCTTTTTATTGTTAGTTTAATCAACGTGATCCGACTCTCAAAAATTAGCAGATCATTTGAGAGTAGCTGCATCAGGATTTGCAGGAAACATTAGACTATTGCAATTTTAATCAATTTAACTGTGACTTCAATCAGTCTCTAGTTTCCATCCTATACAAGTATAACCTGCCATATGAAAGCTGTTGTCAGCACATCTGGTGCACACTTGATGCAATGTGAAAGGTAGTGCCTAGTCCCTGTCTGGTACAGAAGCAATAAATTTGACTTTCCATTGTGAAATAACTGCTCATTGCCAGTTTTTTTTTTCTTCAGTTTTTTTTTTTATCAGAAGTTGGAGACTTTCACTGACGTAAGAGCAACCCATTCTACAAACACCACCATTAAATACCATCAGATGATAAGAAAGTCGAGTGGTGAGAGGAGAGCAGGCAGGGCTGGAGTTCAACAGTCAGTCAATATGATCTACTGGGATCTTCTTTGTCAGATGTGGAAATCTCAGTTCTGACCAGCGTCATGACACGGCTAATCTTTCTCCACTGCCATTAACATGTATCTGTGTTTTAATTTATTTAAGTATTTTTATCTGTTATTATTATTGCCACTCCCTGCACAGCAACTTCCTCCCTCCTCATCACTCCGTTTCCTCCCCCTATCTCCTACAGGCAGCCTGATAAAAGTTGGGGTTCACTCACAATTTAGCTGCCACTGAAATATTTCATTACACAGGGCGACAGGAGTGTCACCTCCGCAGATGGCTGCAAGGAGTTCTAGACGAGCCTGTTGATAAAATCAGCTTCTTCCCCAGACTCCCTCCTTATTGTCTGGAAGTTGCCACCACTCTGGACTTAAATCTGTTCTGACTTGAGAATGTATCCCTTCCCACTGCAATCCTGGTACACCACCATCTGTTACCTGCTACTTGAGGCTTTGGGAAGTCACCTCCTGCACCAGCCCACTTTTGTCTTTCAGCTCCCCTTAATCCCAACCACTTCTTCTTATCTCTCTTCAGACTCTTAATTTATCTGAATTCTCTACCCCTCTGCCCTCTGTCCCTATCAGCAAAACTGCACTCACCCATACGCACCACCTACACCTCTTCCCTCCCCTGCACAGATTTGCCTTTAAGTTACAGTCTATATGCTCTTCTTGAGTCATATTTCACTGCTTAAATAAAACGTTTCAGAGGTGGTGGAGGGAGTTCCTAAGGAAAGACAGACAAAACACAGCGCCAGAGCCACAGCTGGTAATTTGGTGAGAGGTCACTCACAGTAAACACAAGCTTTTTTTTTAAAAGAGGGTCTGGAAAGGCCATTACTGCATAAGCAGTGTGGGATGGAAAGAGATTAGGAAGAAAAAGAGCGCAGGGACCCTATGAGAACTTCCCACCTCCTGTGTGTACAGTTTATTTTTGCGGGCAAAACACAAACTTGTTCCCACCGCGGATTCTGGTCAACCTCAAACTACCAGGGTGTCCTGAGCGTCATTATGCCGAATTCTGATAAATATTTAAGGCCCAAACTTGTGACGTTATTCGCTCCTAACAGCAGAATGTTGACAGGATCTGTCTCATTTTTAGCAGTTCCGTCTCCTGTGATGCTCACTCTTGTGCTACGCCATAAGTTGTAAAATACCACAGCAGATCCAGGGCAAGCTGGCGGGTCAGTAGATGCTGAGATCTGAGTTCATTCACTGTGATTTCTCGACATCATTCCAGTCAGTGAACTGGGGACTGCTACGCTACATTACCCTCACCTTATCTCCATGCAGCTCAAATATTTTCACTCTAAACATTGCACCATAAGCAATCGATGGCTGCGCAACGAGCAAAACTGTGTGGAAAACATAAAGCAGAGAACACGACGTGTGTTTCAGTTTGTTTATGCACACAAATAAATGTGTAAATCTCAATGTGAAAGTCGTCTGGATCTTCAGGAATTCTTTTCCAGATGCACACAGCAGTACCACTTACTGAAACTGGCAAGAAAAAACAAAGATAAGGAGCAGTAATTATCACTACAGCGACCAAATGTTTTTTAAGAGAGGCCAACATTGAGATAAAATACCTTAGTGAAAAAGAAAGCTTTTCCTTGAGTCGTAATTATGACTGTCACACTGTGTCCTTTCATCTGAAACAATGCTGCATTGTCTGCAGCGGGGCATCTTTCAAAAGGCACACCAGGATGTTTTTCCATCGCGTCCCGATCACATGAAAAGAGATTTCTGAAGTGAAAGTGTAGAGCGAGATTCCCCACATAAAAAAAGAAAGAAAAAAATTAATGGCCACAGATTCAGGGTCGAACGGATCCAGAGATCTGGAAAGGTTACACCCATTTTCACATATATGATCTCACGAGTGGCCTATTTATCACCAGAAATAACTCCTCGAGATTAACCAAATTCTTGTGTCTAAATGTGGTTTCGACAAAAGCATCACCAGCAGTGCTGCATGTAGGGAAATACAGCTGGAACAGACAAGTTGTCTTAACCATTAATCAAAATTAGCTCAATTTCCTTTACTTACTAATGCTTGCTGTCACTGAGAATGTCCTCACTGCTGGCTGCTCTTAGTCCTTTGTCACGCCATGGTTCATTAGCTTCCCTTACTGTATGTTAAGAGATAAGTTTGCCTACAGTACATCAGATAATTACCAGCCTGGTATTATGCAAAATCCAACACAGCAGCCAGTGGTGCAAGACCCATGTGCACAAACATCTGGGTGGATTCGACATTGCAAACTTTTGCATAATGACAGTGCCACCTAGAGAACCATGTCAGGTTGTGCAGGTATGTATTTCACCTTTCATACCTGCCCTTTGTTCTACTAACACATGTTTAAGACTGCATTTATATGATGTCACATGGCCGGTCAATCTGAACTCAACCGAGGCAATCAGAACTGGCATTCTTTCAACAAATATCTCATCTAAACAAGACAAACACTGATAACGAGGGTCAAGCGAATCGAGGCAATTTGTCCCTTTGTCGCAGAAAATGTCCGACTGTTATTGGAGATACGTAAAAGTTCCTATTGAGAGCGCACAAAGGGACGATTCATGCGAGGTCATTGTGAATGCAACTCAGTCTGAGAGTGGGAGGCATCCAACTGTTATGCCCTGGAAAAGTGCATGACAGAAACAAAGAGGGGCCAAGTCTTCCAGTCTGTTTATTTAGCGTACAGTCGGGATCTGTGCAGTAAATCTATTTAAGCAAGTAGCTGCGGAGAACATCAATTTAAACACAGCGTCGGCTTAAGTGATAAAAATTAGGTGCGACAACTTACAAACCGTAATATTCGCTGGTATTTACGGCCACTGCGTTGGCTTCAATGTGGTAACAAAGACAACCCATTATTCCCTGTTCCTTGGATGTTAGCCATTTTGTCTTGTTTAGCCTTCTGAGGCAGAAAGCATCCATGAGATTAAACATCCCAGTATTCAGACTAGCTCATTGCCAGGGCAAGCTTGCTGCCTCTTAATGCTGACGTCCCTCTTTCTTTATTCCGTCTAGTGGGTGGATATCTTTGAATGACAGCCTTTATCTTGCCTTTTGAACACAGAGGGCTGTAGGCTGTAGACCAGATTATACATTTTCCTAAATGAAGTCAGCCTTGTTCCATCTCCAGGGATAATATCAAGGAGAAAACACTGCGATACATTTGAGTCTAAATCTGAGGCCCTGCAGCTCTGGTACCTGGTCACTTCGTTTCAACTCCACAAGCTCACATTCTTCGAATATCTCAGTTCGATGCATCAGTCTTGCCATAATTTTTACCCGTATACACTCATGTGAGCAGCTGTGCCCTTGGACCGCCTGCACGTCTGGAAACAGCTGTGGGGATTCACAATACCTTAACTAATTCCACATTCTGCCCTGAGGAAAGCCAGCCGCATGAGATCATAGTTGAAGGTGTATCCAATTAGAAGCGCCGGCCCCAAGCCGTGCACCGTTGCAGGAAGCAAGGAATGCATGACTGTGCGTCCTGGTGTACAATTAGCAGTGTCATTCAATGACAGTAATTATTATTACAGCAAAAACAGCTTCTCAAAATGAAACAGAACAATAATACAGGAAGAAAGAAACCACTCTTTTGTAATGTTGTTAAGCCTACCCAATGCTAAGTGATGTATGCTAGCGACACCCCTGCTTGAAATCAGCCGGCGCGGTGATTCTGGCAGGGTCAGTGTTTGTATAACAAATGTGGCGTATCTTTTTTGGGGGGGGCGTCCCAAAATCTCCATATATGACTGCATTTGAAAAAGTGAGCAACAGCAGGTTTATTCACCCCGAACGTATTACGCCAGGAATAAGACAGGGAGCATATGTCTTTCCCCCACACACCTCAACAGCTTATGGACGAGTGTGGTTTACTTTTCCAAATAATAGTCAAACCACTGGGAGATTTAGGTAGTCTGCTGCTCCCCGTTGCCAGGGAGTGTGGCTGCATTCTCAGGTTACACAATACTTCTGAAATATGAAAACTAGTCACACCAGGAAGGTTTTTTTTTTTCCTTTTCTTACCAAATTCCATATAATGTGCATACTATTTTTACCAAAGGGAACTTACAGTATGCAGGGCAGGACTGGAAAGTTTAGTAAGGCCTTTGTGGAGTGCTGGATTGGAAACTACCACATGCTCAAATTCTCCATCTCACCTCTAATTTAAATCTAAAAATCTCAGCAGATCGCTCTTTGAATGCCAAAAGAGTGACTGTAAAAAAAAAAAAAAGCTCTGGAAACTCACTCTCTCCCGTTTTAATGATTCCAACCACGGGAATAAAAGCAGCTGACATCATCACTAAGTCCGTGAACCAAAACTGATGGGAAATTCCATCATGTCACAGACTCGCAGCACATCTTTACTGCGACTTTCTTTGTCAAGTGGACGTGACGAATCAGTATTTTGTAGAATATCGATTTCGGGCCCTGCCAGTGCACACTTTCCCCAAGAAAGAAAAAAAAATCATCAGCTTTACCACAGAGACATGGGGGGTGAGTGTTCTGCCTTCAAAATAGTTCCCATGACCTCCACATATGGTCAAGGGAAATTCTCAGTACAACTCAGAAAGCAGGAAATGAGGAGAGTTCAAAGGTCGAAGCGTCTGCAACAACTGTGTCTTCACTGAGATGCACTGAGTGATAGGAATGTTACTTGACAGTTGCTTGTGCAGATGCATTGCTGTACAAAGGCAGAACTTAGCTCATGACTTAAGGAAACAGCTGGCTGGGTGCTGCCAGTTGTTATTGTTGTTGCTGCCAGCGGCCCACATCCACAGGGTGGATTTGTTGATTTGTATTTTGTGCACAATGGAGAAAAAAACAAATACATTCCCATGCCTTTGTGTCTGCTTTCCTACTTTTGTTTCATGCTTTCATTTTCAACAGGACAAATGTTTTGACTCAGTTAAATCAATGCCAAGTTAGCTGCCGTCTACTTAAATTAAGTGTGTATATATATATATATATATATATATATATATATATATATATATATATATATATATATATAAAAAGGCATTAAATGAGTAACACCTACCTCAGACCAGGGCTCCGTGGATTAGACTGGGATCCGTGATCATCCTTCATTGGTTTAACGAAATCCCTCGGACTAGTCAGACACAAACAAAACGCACAGTTCATTCTCAGTAAACAAAAACTAACATACCAGAAAGGCTCGTCTAATCTGCTGCTTTCAAGTGATGCAAACGGGCAAATGCTGAAATATGGGCGAATCCCACATGAGGTCATCAGCTCTTCACTCCTATGAACCGTTTTTTCCTCCTTCTCCTTCTTCTTCTTGCTGGAGATAGCGATTCGGTGTTTTTCTTGAAGCTGTTCCTTACCATGAACGCAGCTGGTTTTCGAAGCGGTTGCCAACTTCCATCAGTCTTCATTAAGGTGACCCTACGCGCAGGCGACTACGAACAGCATTTGTTTGGATAAATGATCCATAATTCCGCTAAAAAGAAGCGCGTTTTGCGCCTTCACGCGCAAACCACTCCAGTGTAGTTTGTCCTTTCCTGGTTTCCCTCTGTGCTGTATGCTGTCACATATGAACCATTCCCCTCCAGATACCGTGCACAACTGTGCCAACTTTTCTCTGTACATCAGAGACGCTGCATCGCAACGCTGAGCTGTAAAAGTGGGGCGTTTCTTTGAGCCAGTTAAACCTTCCCTTCGGGGTCCTGTTTTGGACTTTGCGCACAACATCACTCAAGTTCGCGTTCAGTGCAACGGCCCAACACAAACACGCAGTGAAAAAGCAGCACAATAGAGTCCATTCATTTAGTGTGTGTGATAACCTGTGGACCGTCAACTCAAAAAACACGCGAGTTGTTGTTTTGTGCTTCCTTTTAATAAAAGTTATATTTGTCTACAGTGACACCAAGTGGCTGGATACGGAAAGGACTTCTTCCCTCAATAATCCACAGTATAAACACACTGCTGTATCAGGACAGGCTACTCGTTCCAAAATAAAAGCTGCAAATTAAACATTCCCGTGCACAACATATGTAGTGGACACCTTAACTTTCTATAAAATAAATGGGCTGTTGAAGAAGATATTTGTTCCCAAGTTAGACATTTCTGCTAGGTCACCCGTACCTTCATATTTACAGGGGCTTTGATGAGATCAGAACAGTTTCTTAATGAAGGTTGTTTTGTGCACCAAAGCACGATTATGATGAAGAAAGATCTTTACCTAAACTCTAACTGAAGCTTAGGTAGGCAAATATCCCAATGACAAAAAGGCCCAAAGACAAATATGAACATAGATCAAGCGTATGGGGGTGTCCACATGCATATAATTTGCCATATAATGTAAAAACACGTGTTACTTTTTCATACAGGTGCTGCAGTGCTGGAAGTATTGGAGTCTGCACAGTAGAACATCTCCACGCCGTGTGAACAGTCATTGGGGTACAGTATAGTCATGGTCAAACCGGTGAACATGACAAAGAAACCTATTAAAATCAGCACGCAGGGTATCAGGTTTCCCCCCTGGAACCAGCGGCCAGAGGAGAGTTTGAGGTAGCACGCTGACGGGATGATGAAGATAAGAGGCGTGGCGCTCAGAGCACCCTGGATGGGAGAAGGCAAAACAAACACTGAATTAGCACGCCTAATTGAATGCATGTGCATTAGTGTACAGAAGTGGACTTACATTCAGCTCCAAGACAACTCCCAAGCAGTCGTAGGCCAAAGATAAGGCAGTGCAGAGTGCAACTATGAGCAAAGTTACGGCCACATGTTCGGCTTTGGAAAGCTCCCGACTGCAAATGACGTTGGATACCACCTTAGAAAAGAACGAGAATAAGAAAACCAACTAACCAAACCCCTATTGCTCATATTTAAACATTTAACTGTTCAATTTTGCCCATCAAAAGGCATTCCATTTACCTCTCGTGTAACAAAACACTCCAGTGGAAATGTGGTTATTATGCTGAGGCCAAAACAGAAGCGACCAAATGTTGCCAGGTTATCATCTCTGCAGTAGTTCTCAAATATATCTCCTAAAAAGTGGAACATTTTGGATGATTAAATCCTTATTTCGACGCTGAAAACAGATAAAGGGAATACACGGTTTGCTACGATGTATCTCGAGGTACTGATACCTTGTGTGTAGCCAGTGAAGGTTGCATAGCCAGCCGCAGCTAACACAGCACTGATTATCAGCGCTGAGCACACAGAGACGTGGGTGACCTGAGACCATTTAGCTATCGTGGGCTGCTCCAGGGAACCATAGATGAGAAAGCTGTTGTGGTGGCATATGAAGGCTGAAGAGACACAGTGATCAAATACTGTTACTGTTGCAGGTCTTAGCCAAATTCTTGACTGCAAGCTCCATCTGCCTTAGTTCAGGCAAAACAGCACTGCAAGGCACACAGTAGGAGCAATTACTATCAGAGGATAAAGGTCTCAGACAATGACGGATGTGTTGCGTTGTATCAAGGCTTAGGTAGTGATCAGTTTGATTGCAATAAATGAAAGGTACATTAATGCATTTTTGGTCACTTGAGTGCAGAACGACTCCAAAATGTATATTTAATTTCCATATAAAGCATATTAAGCACTTCTAGAGGGCCTACTAAGCTGACCTTATTTTGGAAAAAGGAAAATATGTCTAGTAATTAGTGGTAAAAGACTTTGTTTTCTTTCTGAAATGACCCTGAAAGTGGTTATGAAAGTAATGCGTTCATAACTTTATCATTGTCCCTCACTCTGGAAGAATGAGGTGAAAGGTGGCGGCCATTTTGGTGTCAGTGACACAGAGTATATTGTGCAAGATGTAGTCTGAGTGGTTTCACACCAATCTACATCATTCAAACTTTATGTTTGGCACAATTAAATCACTATCAAAAAATGTAGTCTCTCACCACTGACTGCTGCACATATCCTTTCCAAAATAAGGTTCCACACGTCCACATTCTTTAGTAGTCACACAGCAATGTAATCATCCTGTTGGAATCATGTGTCTGGCCTAATAATGAATTCAAGTCTAATGTTATCAGGCTTATTTTGTGTCTCAGCCGGCTCGATGTTTGACTTTTACTACCATCATCTTGTCTGTAAGCCCTTTGGTACTAAACATACAGTCAGTTCATCCGTCCCTGTTTCTTGAAAACAGCCACCTGATGTCAGTAAAAGATGTTCGGCATCTCCATCATCAGCTCCATGATGAAACTCACCAAAAGACATCACACCAACGGCCTGAACTGCATTCCACTTTGCAAATGCCCATGCATCCTGCGTGGGGACGCTATAAAAGGACAATCATTTTCAGTCATCAAGAAACACAGAGCTACATGTTTGTAAGACAAAACAGAACACCATGCTTCAAACACAAGAGCATGAAGGTTAAAATCCCCGTTGGTTTGGAAACTGCAGGATATTCATTCATACATTTGGGGTCCAAGGGTAGCTGCTTTGATGATTACAATGATGAGGATGATAAGTGTCAGCACCATTGACACGAAGGACACCTGGTAACACATGCGCATGTTTTATAGGCAGCTTTGAAATCACCAAATGAAAATGACGGCTGCATAAAAACCAGTCCTACCTTGCCCAGTTTCTCTATGTTTTGGTAAAGCGAGAGAGGCAGCGTGAACAGGATGGTTGATAGCAAGATCACAAAGTGGCGCTCTGCAAGCAAGTGATCAGGACCAACTACAGACACAATACAAAACAGACGACAGCAAATGTTATTTAGAGTTGACACTGCAGGTGAAAACATTGTATCGCCGTGCACTGGTCAGTTTTGTGGTCTATTTTGCTTCCAGGTCTTCTAGTGCAAGGAAAACATCCAAAATACACATTTAAATTATTTTTGCCACATCTTTTCTATTGGAAATATGTGCAATTGTGTGCTTTTGTTGTTAAATAATACCTAATTTGCATATTCATATAAATAAATGAAAGTACTTTCCAGTTTTATTCCAATCTATGTTGTAAAAGTTAAGTTTTTATTCCTAACACAGCAAAAATTTATGTATGGAGCAATAAAAATATATGTTCTCTGTACGAACATTTTAACCTTATATGGCAACAAAATGAGGCCCCAGTTTTGAACTTGGTGTCACCAAGTATTTTGACTCTGGACACGTATTTCAGTGCATATTTAACCTTTGAAAGTTGCCCCTGCTCTCAGTGTCTTCCCATAATCTGAACATTTTGCAGTGCATTTAGGAGTGGGACTGAATTGCACTGAATTGTTTTAGAAGAGGAACATACCTCCTGGTATTCTCTCAAACACTTTGGTCAGTGTGTCACCGGTTGTGATGTTGTAGCTGATCATAGCTGAAAGTCAAATTAGATTATATCACTATTCAAATTAATCTGCAGGATTATTTCTACTAAAAGTCAGCTGTAAAAAGAAACGGAAATATTACGATGACTTAAAGTATTAGAATGCAGACCACACAGGAAATTAGACAGAACTTGCTAAAACTGCATGATTAAGTACTCAAAAGTTGAGTTACTTATGGACTTACCAATAAAAGGATACAGGAACTGCAGTGCAGATAAAATTAGAAACCCGGGCAAACCGAATGTGCTTTGCACCAGAGACTGATAACTGTTCGTCCCTGACAGGTTTCCTCCTTTAATTAGTAGGATGATGGAGTAGTCTACCATGAAACAGAAACATTTATTAGTTTTGATTGCTTGGATGTTACTGAATACATCAGTTTATCACTTCATCCCCCCCCCCCCCCCCCCCATGCACCCACCTGTAATGAATCCAACAACTACCAAAAGTAAAAGGCCAAACGGGAGCCCCGCCTGGTTCAGTGCAAACGGTAAACCTGGTTTGATAAAAGCAGACGGATGCAATTTCAGGAGAAACATATCAAAGTCTGCAGAGTTCAAAAGTAGCAGAACTGAGACACAAATTAAAGACAACTGAGCTAAAAACAGAATGCAAGCTTGACAATTCTGGAAAAGCAAAAACATTCAGTGTCTATATAAGACCAAGTGCAAACACTTTGACATTACATGTTTCAGTTTCACATTGACTGGACCTAAAATGCCTTTTAGATGTAAGCTTGCACTGTGATATTCCCTAATATATCTAGAGGGGAGTAACAGAATCTGAATCACTGAATTACTAAATAGCTTAATTGGCCTGCTTCTTTCTTCATGTGGATTTATAAGGATTTTTTTTTCTCCAGAGCTGAAGCAATGTTCTTGCACACAGCTTCGAAATTGAATAAAATTACAGAAAAGCTTTTAGAACAAAACACTGAAATTATTTAAGAGATACATTACAACAATATAAATTTTGCGCTCCCTATGTTTACTAGGCAGACGATTTCCTTTCACATTACAAGGTGCAAATTGCTTTTAATCTGATGGTATGTCAGACAAACGTCATGGAGCAAATCTGTAGAAAAATCCATTTTAACACTTATTATTTCTGACTGCTCATTCAAAACATGGGTCTTGGCTCTTTAGCAGCCATGTTGTGGAGTGATGCAAAATGAGTCTGGCAGTTTTTTGAAGACCAATGAGTTAAATGCAAGAAAGGTGGGGGCACCAGGCGCTAGTCATATGATACCGCCGCAGAGCTTGAACGGTATGAAAGCTTCTCCTTGTTGCACGCAAACATCAGCAGTCGAGACTTATTATTTTCACGGAATCACCCCATAATTAAGTATGATAATGTGATGAAACGCATTCAACCGATTGCGTCCAGCTGGGATCATTTACGTTTCAGACTCTTTAATGCATGCTGCCTGCATAGTGGGGTCAATATTTACCTATTATTCCCGATCCTATGATGGAATTAATAAAATTAAAAGATGCAGAGATCATCGAACTTCTTGAATCCCTGATTGATTTCTGTGGTGGAATTAGTGTGGTCCCTTCTTCATTGTTTAGCTGGGGAAAAAAGAAAAATATCAGAAACAAAACTAAAAGCAATACTAAAAGCAACAACATAAGTCTGAAAGGTTATAAACTTGTAGCATCACTTCACACCTACCTGCTGAGCCATTTTTTTAAAGCACCTGCTGATCCGATTCGCTTCCTGTTCGTCCCTTATGTCTATTCGGTGTTAAACTCTCACACATGTGTGACCGAATTAGGCAAAGTTTCTAATAACATCTGACACAGTTTCACAGCTGAAGCCTAAAAAAAAAAAAAAAAAAAAAAAAAACTCAACAGCGCCCCGATGCGGTCAGAGACCTTCATCGCCTCCAGTGGACCGTCTGTGTATTGTTGTCTATGGCAATCCATCAGTGCTGTAATAAATACTGCCTTTCTGAAACGTATAGGCTGTCGATTTAGACACTGAGCCAGACGTATGTTAATTCAACTAACTTTAGAGGTATACAGTAGGTTGCACTTTGACACCTGATGCATGAAATCTAGGAACACATGCAAGGAAATGTGGAATTAACGGATTTATTAACAGATTATACGGTAAAACTCACCCCCTACAAGCCTTCTTTGTTCTCCGTTGGAAAGTGCACAAGAATAAGAAATGAGAAAATGACTACAGCACAAAAAAGTGAATAGTCTCTATTTTCACAATGAAAGCACTGAACACATTCAACAGTTTCGTCAGTTTAGGCCAAAGATACATACGTTCATGTTGCAGGAGGAAAGACAAAGATAGTATCAGAATAAATAAAGCTCTACTGTGTGTGTAGTTGTCACAAAGCTAAATAGGAACATTGTATTATGTTATTTATTTATATATGGCATGAACACTGATGCCAAATTTCAAGCATCATTTTTTTGCATTCAAGATTCATCTTAAACCTAAAACAATGGTTCATCACCGTTTGATATTGATTAATGAAAAATAGCTCCTTATTTATTCATGTCATATCAGTCGGCCACAACATTAAAAACACTCTTTGGAGAAGTGAATAACATTGACCATCCTGTTACAATTCAATGTTCTGCTGTGAAACTTTTAGACCTGGCATTCATGCAGATGTTACTTAGACATGTAGCACCCACTTAGACCAGACCAGGCACCCGCCCCACCCCATAGCTATGACACTCCTTGATGGAAGCAGCCATCCCCAGCAGGATGTAGCCTGACACAGACACACACACACACACACACACAAAAAAAAACGTTCAGTTTAGGAACAACTAAAAAAAAACAGCACAAGGTGTTGACCTGACCTCCCATAGATCCCAAACTGATCAAGTATCTGTGGGATGATCCACAGAGGCTCCTCCACTCAACTCATGGGACCCAAAAGGCCCATGTTCTAATTGATGATCGAACTGTTCAGGAAGAACAAGGGATACACAATATTAGGAGGGTGGTCATAATGTTATCATAGAATGATTTATTGTTCTTGTATGCATACAACTCTTATAAACTAATTAATTTAATTGGGCTCTCCCTTTGGACACGTTTGTCAATTTCTCTATAAGTGCAGTCTGCATCCGCCAGGGGGCACTAGACTTCAAGTGTGTAAGATCTAGCTCACGGTCCAAGCCATTAACTCAACTTTACCGAAGAAATCATTACGTACACGCAAAACGTTCACAGATATGCTTGATACTTTAATTTTCTTATGTTGCAGTTTGTTGTTTAGGTTTTCTTTGTGCAATTAGGGTAGCTGGTGTTGTATTTGAGCGCTTGACCGGACGTTTAGGATTTTACAAACTCTCCCATTACACACAAACGCACTCCCTACTCAAGCAGAAGAGGTTCACTTTGCAAACTTCAGTTTCCGATAAACGCCATTGCAACATCTTGTTCCCGACAATTACGCACGGCAATATTCACCACAGTATTATCTGAATATCCATTGTGGCACCTCTGCCCTCACTTGGTACCCAGGAACATCCGGAAGAATAACATTACAGTACTCCAATAGAAAGAGGAGTGGACACAGTCTCTCTCTCTCTCTCTCCCTCTCTCCCTCCCTCTCCCACTTTCTCTGTCTGTCTCTCTCTCACTCTTTCTCTCGGGGGTTTGCTGTTGAAGCCATGGGAATAACCAGTCCGGAGCCTAGATCATCCTAAAACATCGCAATCGGACTGACTTTATTTTTAGTTTGAAACAACATTTTATACACTCTTCAAGGTCTCGCACGTCATTTTCCCCCAGTGGTGTTCACCTGTCGAGGATGGAAAACTGACGGTGAGTTGTGTGCTGTGCTGTGGAATTGAGTGAAAAGTTCATTTACTGATGTAAATGACTTGTTGAGGGCCCTGTTTATTTCATTTATTAGGAGCTTATCTATCTGTCTATCTTGGTGGATTGCATTTCATTAACATATAATATCCTTTTATATTGTTAAGAACTGTGTCTGAGGTGTTTCTACCTTAGCACCATGATGCAGTCTTTGCATATCACATATTATTAGATATCACTCTGTATGACACTAATAGTGGTGAGATGCCGGTATGGAAAAACGTGATTGATCTCTTGTAGTTGATTTGGACAAAGAGTAGAGTGCAATTTGTGGTTCACAATATATTACAGAAGTTAATGGACATGGCAGCAATTATTAGCCCACACTCCATCTTAAATGACTTCCTGCTTGCCCCACTGTCAACATCATTATTAGATTGCTGTGAATTAGATTGTCCTGTTTGCGTTGTACTCAGCCTGTGCGCGGGCAGTGTAGCCTGGCTGATTGTACATTAAAAAAAAAAAAAGAAGAAGAATTTATTCCAGACGACTGGCCGCTTGTCATCAGCTATTTTGCCAACGCCCTGAATTGACAGGACCGAATCCTGATTGTGTAGCCTGTGAGAGGCATCAGCAAGCATTACTACTTGTGAGCACTTAAGAGCTGTGAGTGTGTTGGTCCCTCAGGAGCCCACAGATGCTGAACTGTTATCCCTCTCTGTATGTCTGAGATGAATGGGCCTGTTATTACTTATGAAAGTCATACTTCAGATCACTCGAATCTCTATCATTACAGTTCTAAAGCTCACCCCTAGGTGTGGTGGACAAAAAATAGTTGTAGTGATGTTATGGAACACCCACACGGGCTCTACAATTACTGCCTAGCTCCCAAAAGACTATGCTGCCTAGTGCTGCCCTATGCTTAGGCCAATGTAACCCATAGCAGTTCATTGAGAATAAATACACTTTTTCCCCATACCTGCAATAACAGCTACAATAACTTCATTTTGTTCCAGTAATCAAAGTGAATCGTCATTTTAAAACCCCATCCTAACACGCCATTGTTCTGCACTTTCAGCATATACAGACATTTGCGTATAATCCAGTTCCCTAGAAAAAAATATAACATGCCCATTTTTGACCTTTCTGTCTTTATTTATCATGCTTGTGGCTCACCGAGTGGTTTGATGTCCGCCCGCTGTAAATGGTTTAAAAATGAGGATACATTCTGAAGGCAGAGGCAGCACCCTGATGAAAACGCGCGGGGAAAACACACTTTATCATGGCTTGCTTTAGCTTATTTGCCAGAATGATACTTAGCTTAATTCAATGTCAGTGGAATTGTGGCTTCAGTAATTTTGTCAAAATATCATTGCAGACAATGGTTTTATTTGAAAGCCTAGAATCGAGTTACAAACTGACACAGAGCATCTCCATCTCCAACAACAAGTGGCATTTTGAGGTCAGTGAATTTAAGCTGTGAAATAGGTACTAGACATTAAATATTGATGCTAGCTTCCGTCTGACACCATGTGAGTGTTTAATATACATTTGTGGGTGGACCAGGGTGCCTAATGATGAGCTCCGAGTGATGACTGCTCGGTCACAGCTGCTGTATGTACATGTATGGCGTAAATAACAAACTGACTGTTCCAGTGAAAGTCGGTGGGAACAAATGTGTCTATGTGAGGTTAGTGCGCACAAGGTCACGATGCAGACAGGTTGCAGATAAATTGAAGTGGGCCTGTTTGAAGCCTCAGAGTGGCAACTTGTATCTCAAGTTGTCTGTAATGGGTTGGGAACCCACTGACAGAATGATGCATACCTCTGTAGAGGTCACTGTAGGATGACCCCGTCATGTGAACATAAACTCAAGGTTTAAATTTATCTTACTGTTATTTCTCCGTTGTTTATCTGTTCCTTTAAATAAAAGCTACAGTATATTTCTCTGTAGACACCGATCAGGCATAACATTATGACCTAGTACTGTGTAGGTCTCCCGTGTGCCTCCAAAACAGTTGTGACTCGTCAGAGAATGGGCATGGGCCTTCTGAGGGTCGAACTCTGAGGGCTCCTGTGGTGTCTGGCAACAGAATGTTGTCAGTGGGGGCCTTTGGGTCCTATGGGTTGGGGTCTGGGGAATTTGGAGGCCAGGTCAATACCTTGTGCTGTTTTTCATAATTTTGTTTAGTTGTTTTGGTGTGTGTGGCTGTGTCAGCCCGCATCCTGCTGGAGTAGGAAGAGCGCCATTGCTATGGGGTAGGGGTGCCTGGTCTGGTCTAGTTGGGTGGTACATGTCTAAATAACATCCACATTAATGCCAGGTCCAAAAGTTTCCCTGACGAACACTGAATTATCAAACGATGGTCAAAGTTATTTACTTCTCCTGTCGGTGGTTTTAATGCTGTGGCTGATTTGTGTATGTATTGTATAGTTAAACATGTTTTTGTTGGCTCTCATTTAAGGTCGGTGCACATCAGAAGTACTTGGTACAGGTACTGATCCCATATTACGCACATAAAAAAGACAATAACCTATGACGGTACGTTATATACGCACAGTTAATTATATATTTACCACATGAGAGCAACTGCAGAGATGCTGCGACATTAACAGTATTACCCACTAATCACCAATGATCAAAACTAGAGCCAGTAAAATCTTTGCGTCAATATTCCACTTAACGTTAGAAAGCACATTTCTCATTACTGTAGTGTGTTTTTGTTGGAGATGTGCTGTCCATGACCATTACTATAACAATTCTTTTACATAAAATTACAAATGGTTAATTATATTTTTTTCCTTAAAGGATTTATTATTTGACTAATCTGTATGCCTACATCATTTACTTGTATCTTTGCACAGCGACAGTGCATTGTAAATTAGGCCTCTCCCTCAACGTATATCCAAGTTTAAGTAAAGCTTGAGAACAGAAATCGCCACCATCGCTCTGGATTTGCAAAGGCTTATGCATTGCATTTGACTAGCTCAGCAGCCCAGTCCTCGCTCATCTGTCTGTTCAGTGTTGACACTGACAGGCATGTGTGAATGACCACCTCTCAGTACAAAACCTGACTTTGTCTAAAGGAGACTTTAGACAAAGTTAATGCTTGTTTTTTGTTTCATATTTATTTATGTAGAAAATACGTAGCTATCATATTTTTGTCTCATTCAACTGCCTCCAATGCCTTCAAAAGCAAAAAAGCTCTACTATGTTTCAGTGTAAACAACACAATACAAAAAACTATTAAAGTCCTGTGTGGAGACATGAAACTCAGAAAGTCAAAGCATGGTGCTCCCTTTGTTGTTGCACTTACGTCACACGTGCACAACTCAGTGCTGAGAACAGTTGATTGACCAGTGTGCTGTGATTGATTTCTTGCATGTTATCGATCACAGCAACGTGTGGAAGTATTCTATTACACTGCAGCATTCAGATTAGGCAGAAGTTCTCTGTGGAAGGGAACCCAGAGAGTTGCAGTGCAGTCTGTAGTGCATTCATATTTAATACTGCGTAGGTCTTCCTAACACATCATACCAGTGCTATTAGTAGGATGGATCTTTTCCTCCCAGTGCTCAGGCTCTGAGGGGAAAGTAGAGTCTTTCCATTATGAGGGATGGTGGAGGGGTGCAAGAATCTCACCTGGAATTGATCACTGTCATGTCCAATCTTAATTTTATCTACCGACGAGAAGATAATTAGATCTAATTTTACCATAGCTGGAAGGAATTTATGCGTTATGTGACAGCCGTCTCTAGGCTCATTATAGCTTGCTGCTTCCCAAGCTGATGGTCTCTGACCTCTCCATTTATTACTGTTCAAGTTGGTGATCAGTAGAAATTTGTTATCTGAAATATAGTTGACTATCTACTGGTGAATCCTTACGGATGAATTGTTCAGTTACATTTTCAGCAACGACAATGTAAATCAACTTTTAAACTGCTCCCAACGTCTACAGCTTCTTCTCCGTTCCGACCCTACACAGGCCTTTCTCATGTCGGAGGCTAGCTGCTCGCTCTGAAGGTGCAGGATGAAAAGATGGCAGAGCTGCTTGTACCACCATGTCCAGACAGCTTCCGCCACTTTACTGTTGAGTCCCTCAGTGCCATTGAGAAACGGATTTCTGAGGAGAAAGCCAAGAAGCCAAAGGGAGAGAAGAAAAAACGCAACAATGACAGTAAGCCCAAACCCAGCCGTGACCTGGAGGCGGGCAA
The DNA here is from genome assembly GCA_005024645.1 of Planiliza haematocheilus. Taxonomy (NCBI): domain Eukaryota; kingdom Metazoa; phylum Chordata; class Actinopteri; order Mugiliformes; family Mugilidae; genus Planiliza; species Planiliza haematocheilus. The sequence goes on from SRSE01000725.1 coordinate 7,739,744, forward strand.
ATCGCTCCCTCTTCTGTATGGGGACATTCCAAAAGGAATGGTGTCGACGCCCCTGGAGGACCTGGATCCCTTCTACGCTAATCAGACAGTAGGTTTGCTTCATGTCAAACTTAAGGGTTAAGGCATAACAAGGCTTTGATCAGTTGTTGACGCAGAGTCGTAAGTATGAATCTGCCTCACATTATATTCTGGCATCATATCTATATCTCTTTTCTCCCTTTTCTGTCAGACTTTCATAGTATTAAACAAAGGAAAGTTCATTTTTCGCTTCAATGCCGCTCCTGCCTTGTACCTCCTGAGCCCCTTCAACATTCTTAGAAGAATATCAATCTCCATCTTGGTACACTGATATCCTTTCATCAAGATATCATTGTGATAATCATAAATTGTGTTAACGTTGAGCCCGTATTAGTCACCCTGCATGACTTTTTTGCTGCTTTGTCTGAGATATGATTATAACAAAATAAATAGTTTCCTTGACGACTGCCCGTAAGTTGTTCAGCACGGTGATCATGTGCACTATCATCACCAACTGTGTATTTATGACACTGAGTCGACCGCCGGATTGGGCAAAGAATGTCGAGTAAGTTTTCCATGAATTGCACATAGTGTCGTATATGCACACTTTATCAGAAATGGATCCAGTTCAGTGTCAAATATATTTCTTTTTCCAACAGGTACACATTTACTGCCATCTATACCTGTGAATTCCTGGTTAAGGTTTTAGCTCGAGGGTTCTGTATCGGGAAGTTCACATTTCTAAGAGATCCCTGGAACTGGCTGGATTTCTGTGTCATTGTTATGGCGTAAGTACACTATTTTTGTGAATTAAAGTGAAAACTGGACAGGCACTATTTGTTGGTGGATCTCTAATGCTTTGAGGAATACTCTATAACAGGTTTCGAAAATAGAGACAGTACATGATTGCATGTTGGTCTTTTCAAAGGATGTGTCACAATAAGACAACAATACCAACCCTATCATATTAAGATCTTTACCATTCATCAGGCCCAACTATCTCTTCACCGGGTGTTTTACCTACCAAAATGTTAGTAGTTTGCATCAATCTGCGTGTCATGTATTGTCAATTACCTAAGAATTATTCTATTTTGTTTCTTCTAGGTATGTAACAGAGTTCGTAAACCTTGGCAATTTTTCAGCTCTGCGCACATTCAGAGTGCTTAGAGCGTTCAAAGCCATTTCAGTCATCCCAGGTAAGCAGTACGAACAAATGCCTGTTTTTCTGGCACCCTTAAATCTTCCCCCTGCAATTATCAACACTCATGCAACTCTGGGCCCATCTGTCCACCTCCCTGTCGTGTATTTTTCACAGGTTTTACATCACATACATTTAAATGTTCATGTTATGTTCAGGAGATGACAGTAGAAAAACACAAAGCATGAATATGGTCTTACACTATATATGCCTATTAAGGTTTGTCATGGGTTGAACTGTTACATAAAGCTTTCCACATAAAGCATGGCTCAGTCTTATATCCACTTAATGTAGGGGCCAGGTTCTGACAAGAAAGAACAATGCATTGAAAAATAAAGACATAGTTAAGTCCATATGTGTTTGGACAGATAAACAAAATGGGTCATTAGAGTACCATTCATCAGGGAAGGATAATAGAATCAAAAGAGATTCCTCTAGTTACAGGTAAGTAGCTGGTTGTTAACAGGGCTTTGTCATGTGAGGTTAGAATCGAAGAGGCTACATGAATGAGTGATGAGGTGATGAATTGCACTTTCCTCTTTTGAGTTGCCTTACCAGGCCTTTGCAGCAGCTCTCTTCGGTTGATTTTTGTTTGCGAGTCTTCCATTAGTTTTGTCTTATTTGTTTTGTCCATGTGTATTGTGAAGCATCGCCCGACCAATCACCTTCACCTTCAGCTTCATCTTGCTGAACCTAAGCAGAAAGTATATCCTAAAACCCTAAAGAATTAATGATGCCATTGGGAGCATGCTCAAGCTCGTGCATCATACTGCCTTCACAGTGATTTACAGTTCAAAAAGGAGAGATCAAGTAGGTGAAGAATGAAAGTTTATTGAGGAAACATGAACATGCAGGAATATGAACCCCCTGAGTCTTGACACTGGTGTTGGTGGGGAAGAAGTTGGCAGTTGGCTGATAGAGACCTTTAGTAAGACCACACAGAGAGGTGGAAGTGGGGAGGTGGAGGGTGTGACAGAATGACTGTGGCTTTAAAGTATAGGGACAAGGGAATGATTGGCTGGGAGACGGCAGGCAAAGGGGTCATTGGATGGAAGTAGTGACGTGCCAATTGTGGAGGGACTGACTGATTTTGACAGCGTGGGAAAATGGAAGCGATAAGGAAATAGAGCGACAGCCCAAATGTTCCGGAGGAGAACAGAGCATTAGGGAACAGATCTTCCTTACTGAACATTTACCTGAAGCTTCATATGATGTAATATGCTTGAGCTCAGGCTGTTTGCATATGCATGCTACTAAAATGAAATGGTCTCTAAAAGGACTACTTAGTGTAATGAGTAACTTTGTGTGTGGCAGGCTTGAAGACCATCGTTGGTGCATTGTTCCAGTCTGTGAAGAAGCTTACTGATGTGATGATCCTCACAGTCTTCTGCTTGAGCGTCTTTGCACTAGTAGGGTTACAGCTTTTTATGGGCCATCTACAGCAGAAGTGTGTACGTAACTTCACAGATGACGCGAACAAACCAGACAATATCAGCTGGAACGAATATGTTTTGGACAAAAGTGAGTATTTGATTTTCTTTCAGTCTGCTTGAATTGTGACACGGTTGATTTTGTTTGGGAAAAAACCAAAAACATATTTGACGTACACCAATCAGGCATGACATTAAATCCAGGTGAATTAATGAAGTAAATGACATCATCTTTTTCCGCTGGGAAACGTTTGGACCTGGCATTCGTATGGATGTTGTGTATGTGCACGTACCACCCACCTAGACCAGACCAGGCTCACCGCCCCCTATTGCAATAACACTCCTTGATGGCAGCAGCCATCCCCAGCAGGATGCAGCCTGACACAGACACACACTCAAAAATGGCTTAAGGACAACTAGAAAAACATGAAAAACAGCACAAGGTATTGACCTGGCCTCCAAATTCCCTAGATCCCAAACTGACCAAGTATCTGTGGGATGCACTGGAACAAGACTGATCCACAGAGGCCCCTCCCCTCAGACCCATAGGACCCTAAGGCCCACACTAACAGCATTCTGTTGCCAGACACCACAGGACACCCTCAGAAGGCCCGTATTCTCTGATAAGTCAGTTCTAGAGGTACAAAGGACACATACACAATATTCTGAAGGGTAATGTTATGTCTGATCAGTGTATGTCATAGAGTGCTGATTGTGGAGTCATACAAAAGCATTTCAGTCCAGATATGTGCTCCTCAATCTGCTAGGCTGCTTTTGCCTTTCTGGTTTTCCTGTGCACCTCTTTGTTAGAATATACCCCACTTCTGGCTGAGTACATTTAACTGATCTTAGCTTACCAAGTATATGTTCAAAGCGCTCAAATCTAAGCCATTTGGGAACCCATGTTAAAATGACACACCAGACACAATTGCACCAGAACTGGATCGTGGAACAATGGAAAAAGGCGGCCTGGTCTGGTGTGACGAATCGTGCATTTTGCGCATAGGATGTGGTACTATGAAAAGCTAACAGAGATTATTTCTGATTTATTGCAGTACAGTTGTAGTGGATTGCATTATATTTTAGAGCTCTACTAATTAGAATTTAGTTGTTTTGGGTGTTGACTGCTGCTAACCACCACAGTCCTCCCTACACATGTTCAAACAGCTTTTTCCTTCTTTCCCCATCAGATAATTATTATTACCAGCCAGGCAAGCGAGATCCGTTGCTCTGTGGAAACGGCAGTGGAGCAGGGTAAGCACATTACCTCCCAGGAACTAGAAGACTGAATACAATATAGAATGAATAAAATCCTTGGATCATGCGATCTTTATGTAGTGTATGGCCTGAGTAGTGGGAGGGCCTAACAGACTGTCCGTTTCCTGCAGGTTGTGTCCAGAGGGGTTCGTTTGCATCAGAGCGGGGGAAAACCCAGACTATGGCTACACCAGCTTTGACTCATTTGGTTGGGCCTTCCTTGCTCTGTTTAGACTCATGACACAAGATTACTGGGAGAACCTTTACCAGCAGGTAAGCAGTGGAAAAAAAAGGAAAACTGGACTTCGCTTCTTTTAGCATCTTTAAAAAAGAAGCGCATTTTGCTGGGTGACTGTAATGAATGTTGTCTGGATAAAAATGAGTATTATAATGTGTTGGGTAGTTGCTTGGAGGGAGAGATGAGTGAATCTGGGAAAGGCACCAGACCCAAGGCACCTTTGAACGGCTGGTTAGTCTTGGCCCTGTTTTGGTCGCAGGCTGATGAAATGTGCAACCTCATGTGTAGTTCAGGATGCTGTATGTAGGATGACTGCTTCTCTAAGTACACAAGCAGGTGTGGCTTGCTGTGTTAAAGAGGGACAAGCAGTCTTCCTTTACAATACTGGTATTAAAGAGAATATTCAGAGCAACTTGTTTGAACAAACCTCTAAATGCAAAGCAGGTGCATCTTGGTCAGAGGGTAAAAGGTGAGTTCCATTGTCGCTCAAGCAAACATAGCTTGAATAGCAGTAAAAAGCCAGATGGGTGTCCAATGAATAGGCTGTACTTACAACAGGAAAGGCAAACAGAAATACAACAAAGCTGCCTTGAACAAATCTTCTTAACACGGCATGATGGTACCAGTGACTGGGGCTGTCAAGTAGTATTTGTTGCTCATGGTGGAATAGAGACTTTGTTTTTCACTTTTTCACTTTCACAAAGTAAACTTGAAATTGAAATGGCACTTTGTATTTCCAAGGGAGATGCACGACAACAGCAACTTCTAAAATGATTATATTCATTGAAATAATCTGCACCAGTTAGAAGGTATATATATGTACACGTATATATATATATGTATATGTGTGTGTGCCTTTAATTTCTCTTTAACTTTAGGCAATGATAATTTAACTAACTAACTAACTAACTAACTAAAATGTAACTAACTAACTAAAGAGTGAAAGTTAATATTTAGTCATCAACCACTCTTCAAGCAGGGGTACTGAGGTTTTAGCCTCTACCAGTCGGAACTCAAGACTGCTTGTGCAGACTGGGTCTGCTGAAGGCATCATCTGAGTGGCACTCCCAAAAGCATTGCTCATTAGCAGTCAGTAGTACTTACCTGAGCTTTCAGTTGTTCTGTAGAGTAGGGACTTCTTCTCTCTTTTCTTTTTGTCCTTATGTCCAGATCAGTGTTCTGTCAGTAGGCAAACGCCCAGCTCTTAGTTCTTTAATCATTTGCGGATGCAAGAGTAACTCACTTTGTATTGTTCTTAAGTATCACTTAAAGGGAGTTATCGTTTGACTGGATGAGAAAAAAAGAATTCAAAAGTCTGCTAGCATAAAAATAGGCTGTTCTTTTGGAAGATGCTGAAAGCTGTGGCGATAACCCTGGGTCCAGATGGTGAGAAGCAGCCTCCTCACCATTAAGTTATCTTACAAAGAGGACGGTGGTTGTCTTTCTTCTTACCTTATGTAAAAAAAAAAAAGTAATTATTTTGTTGTTTAAGTAGGCAGCAGATGTTTAGCAGCCTCCTGACCCCAGATTCCTAGAAGTGAAGACCAGAAACCGTTCCTGGAAGAACAACAAATCCAAAGACACAGAACTTTTGTTGTTGTTCACATGATATCCCACATTTTTATAAACAGTGCATACAGTATATAGTACATATATAGGTAGTACAAATATAAGATTGAAAGTTTACCAAATGATTTACAAAAACCCAAGGATGTAAGAAAAGTAATGTGGCTTTAATAAGAAATGAAAATAAATACTCATCGCTATATGAGGTTTAAGTAAACCATAACTTTATTTATTTTCCCTCCAGACTTTGCGGGCATCTGGGAAGGCCTACATGATATTTTTTGTACTGGTGATATTCCTGGGCTCCTTCTACCTGATCAACCTGATCTTGGCTGTGGTAGCTATGGCCTATGAGGAGCAGAGCCAAGCCACCATGAAAGAAGCTAAGGAGAAGGAGGAGGAGTATCAAGCCATGCTTGAGCAGCTGAAACGGCAGCAAGAGGAGGCACAGGTACAGTGGTTCCTAACAGGTTCCAGGTGGTTAGGATGCATTGTATTTTAAACTATAATTGCAGTGGTTTTTAAGGGTTAGGGTTACTGTACATACATCATCACTGTCAGTAGTGTTTAATAGTTACTTCACAGTGTGTTGTAAGAGAATAATGTAGCCGGGATAAGGAAAAAAAGCGGTATATCTCTAAATCCTTTTTTGTAAAGCAGCTAAAGGTCTAATAACTTTAGACCATGAAATTTACCTTCAAATTGTTGAATCCCAGCCTCCTTCTCTCTGATACTGTAGGCATTCTATAAACTATGCTCTGCATACGTAATGCTCTACATTCTTCCACATAAGACACTACAGACCCTTAATGTGAGTCTCTTGTGACCAAAGAATCCTTGCCATCAGGATGATTTTCTGGACAGTAGATTTACCATGTTTCAAAAAGTCCAATGATAAACAAAAGATAGAGTTATTCAATGAATTCCATGTTGTGTATGTGATCATAACAATTATTGGTTGGTTTCTCTTCTAGGCAACGATAGCTGCAGCCGCAGCAGAGGGTCAGGAGGTCAGTGACAAAGGTGGTGGCAAGGAGAGTTCTTCTGACCGGTCCAAGCTCAGCTCAAAAAGCGCCAAAGAGAGATGCAATAGGCGAAGAAAAAAAAAGGGGGAGGAAGGAAAAGGAGCCGAGGAGAAGTTACCTAAGTCCGAGTCACAGGACAGTTTAAGGAGGGCTCACTTTCGCTTCTCTGTGGACGCAAACCTGCTCAACTATGACATGAAATGCTCATCTGCACACCAGGTATAGTGGTATAGTTTTCCTTATGAAAATTATTCACAGCTAACTGTGGACCAGTCTTTGGGATTTTCTCCGTTTACTCCAGATTACATCGACTTACTCTGTAGTTTTCAGTAAAACTGCAGGTGTTTTTGTTGAAGATTCATGTAAAGACTAGACTCTGTCAGACAGATTTTTTTGGAATAATTCAGTGCTATAGTCTGTATGTGTGGTTTGAATGGCAGATATGTGCTGTAAAGGTCAGTTTAAGAGCTCAAAATGAATGACAAGCAGGATAAGTAAATAGACTGATAATGTGATTCCCAGTGTATTACAATGCAGAGCTTAGAATGACACTTCAACCCATATTTTGTGATAATTTCCATGCCATGTTATTAATCCCAGTGCAGCTTTTTTTCTGACCTGTCACACCAACTTATTAATTTTCAATGTCATCTGTATCACTGTCATCATCATCATCATCATCATCATCATCATCATCATCATCATCATCATCATCATCATCATCTTCTTCTTCTTCTTCTTCTGCTTTATCTTTATCAACCTATGTTCTTGTCATTGTCAGTCGTCATCAGTGATTTCCTTCTTACCTTGCTTATTGTCACATTGCCTTCATGAATACTATCGTCTCCACCTGCATCACAGTCATCACCTTCTTCTCCTCCATCATCCTGATTATCACCATGAGCATCGTCTTAATTCGCTTTCATCGCTGCTATGTATTTTTTAATTTAGCAGTTTCCTTACAGAAACCACAGCCGTGGTTTCGTGCATCCGCTTCTCACCACAGAATCCTCTTTTTTTTGTGTGTGCGTCTGAAGATCATTGTCATCGCCATTCTTTCCTCTTTACGATCACCATGTATCATGTATCCACCGGAGAATATCTTTCTCTCCTAGTCTTTTCTGAGTTTTCGTGGACCCCTCTTCTCATCCAGACGGAACAGCAGAACCAGCCTTTTCAGTTTCCAAAGCCAAAGGCACAATCCGGGCTCGGAAAATGAGTTTGCTGATGATGAGAACAGCATTTTTGAGGACACCCTGAGTCCGAGGGACTCTTTGTTTCTTCCCCAGCGGCGTGATCGACGCAGCAGTAGCATGAGCCAGTGCAGCTTCTTGCCTCAGCTCCTACTTCAACCCAGAGGGATCAGACACAGCTCTGTGGACTGTAATGGGGTTGTGTCTCTGGTTGGTAGGAGTTCACTCCCATCATCACCTGTGGGTCTCCATCTGCCTCAAGTGACGGTAGATATGGCCTCGACTGGAGACAATGTAAGAAAGGATTGTCCATCTCAAGTTGTCTGGCCCTATTTTATTTGCTCACAGCTCTAATGTAGTGTTGGCTGTGTTTCTGTTTCTGTCCTTTTTTTTTTTTTTGCTTTTTTCTTGTCTGACATACACACAGTGCATATTTTATCATCAACTTTTTGTCATATTTGTAATACTTGACTGTATTGCTCACCCTTTTCCAGGTTTTTGAGTTTTTTTGTTCTAGGCAGCCATTTAGTTAGTTCCTGCAAGCTATGCAGGCTGGCATGATGAGCAGTTAGCAAATCTTTTGTGATGTGTTTGACCCTTCTTTCTACCCCACTTCGTAGACGCAAGAACCTTTGACTCTTTAATTCCTACATTAAACCAAGTTATCACAAAGTTGTCTTCAGATACTCTTATTGGAGATGGTCATGGAAAGATGCAGTGTTTGAGTGAACCGTTTCCTTTTCTTATTATTTCTTTCTTAGCGAGGCATTACTGTGATATTAACATTATTAAGATACTGACATTTGAATTTACATTTGTAGATACTGATCATTTGTTGCCCAGTAACAGATTTTGTTTAAGACAGTTGCATCTGTACCAATGTTTTTATCACCAGGACGACACTACTGACACAGAGTACAAACAGGGCAGTGATGGACCATACCAGGACTGTATGGACTTACTTGAGGGCCCAATGACCAGACAGAGAGCTCAGAGTATAGCTAGTATCATAACCAGCACAATGGAGGGTAGGTATTCTATAAATGGCACAACTATCAACTCATGTTTGTATGTTCGATATCAAAAAGACTAACGACACTTTCTCTTAAATACTTTCCTGTTTTGCTGTCAGAGCTGGAAGAGTCAAGGCAGAAGTGTCCTCCTTGCTGGAACGATTTTGCCCAAAGATTTCTCATCTGGGAATTTTGTCCAGCATGGCTGAGATTCAAGAGTGTAGTAAACATAATTGTGATGGACCCTTTTGTGGACCTACTCATCACCATCTGCATTGTACTTAACACACTGTTCATGGCCATGGAACATTACCCAATGAGTAAGGTTTTCCGGGAAATGCTGCGTGTGGGCAATCTGGTAAGTTGACTGTATAGTGCAAAGAAAACAAAATATATATATACATATATCATTGTTATTAATGGTACTTTTTTATGTGAAGGTATTCACTAGCATCTTCACTGCGGAAATGGTCCTCAAGATCATTGCTTTGGACCCATACTATTACTTTCAGAAGGGCTGGAATATTTTTGACTCAATCATTGTCGTTTTAAGCTTGTTGGATCTTTGCGTCAAAAGCAAGGTTGGCGGACCATGCAGATTGGTAAGTCTGTACAAACATGCACACTGGCAAGAAAAAGTAAGTGAACCCCTGGAATTATCTGCCTTTATTTATGTATACATTTGACTTATAGTAAGACACCTCAGTGTTGTCATTCATTGTCATTGTCAGTTTGTGCTATAAACATCACAGGTGGCTGCCTAAACCATCCATGTAATTAGGCACTGGAAGACTTTCATTGATTGTTTTACGGCGATATTGATAATCACATTTCTCTGTGTTCCTAAATGCAGAATCTTGAATATGATCAAAACCAGGAACAATCGCACAATACTGAAGTGCTTGTAAACACAATGAATATGTCTCCTTATCTTTGTTCTTGTCAAACCAAAGGAGATTTGACTAACTGATAAATCATAACAAACTAAAGTTAACAAAATCAATCATTTGCTTTTTTTCACTAGTATGAGGCAAATTACTCTTGCTTGTATTTCATTAGCTTCAGCCTATTGTAGGTGGTGGAATGGAGACAATCCCCAAGGGTTAACATACTTATTCTTGCCACTGTATGTCATGAGTTCAGTACATTTTTACTGTAGGGACATGTTAAATGACAGTTCTTTCCTTCTTCTTTTACAGCTGAGAGTATTCAAGTTGGCTAAATCCTGGCCCACTCTTAACACACTGATCAAAATAATTGGTAATTCAGTTGGGGCTTTGGGCAACCTGACTCTGGTGCTGGCCATTATTGTCTTCATTTTTGCTGTGGTGGGCATGCAGCTGTTTGGAAAAAATTACAAGGACTGTGTGTGTAAAATCTCAGACGAGTGCAACCTGCCTCGTTGGCACATGAGTGACTTCTTCCATTCATTCCTCATTGTGTTCCGAGTACTCTGTGGAGAGTGGATTGAGACCATGTGGGATTGTATGGAGGTGTCTGGACCTGCCTTGTGCATCATTGTCTACATGATGGTCATGGTTATTGGAAACCTTGTGGTACATTACATCTTTTACAGTCAATTCATTTGTACAGCTCATCCAACTGTTTTAAATGTAACTGGTTAATGTAAAGATAAATTATGTATTTAATGGTTTATGTTATATTCAAGTACAACAGCACAGAGATCAGTAAACATTACATTTCATTAATTGATGTCATCATCTGATAGGTGCTGAACCTGTTCCTTGCCCTGCTGCTGAGTTCATTCAGTGCTGACAACCTAGCAGCAGTGCCGGGGGAAGATGATAACAATTTGAAGATTGCCATTGGACGGATTCATCAGGGCATCGCCTTTGTCAAGTCTTTCATTCAAAACAGATGCAACAGTGTCTGTCTCAGGGATAAGAAGAAGGGCGAGGATAAATCTCTGGATGAGCTCCACAAACCTATAGGGCCGAATGGTATCGCCCTGATCCCCAACCATACCATCAAAGACTTTTCTAAGAATGGCAATGCCGATGTGAGTGGAGTGGATAAAGCTGGAGACAAGTACATAGTCAGCAGCAAGAGTGATGATTCCATAATGTCTTTCATCAACAATCCTAGTCTGACTGTCACTGTTCCTATTGCTGTGGGAGAGTCTGACTTTGAAAATCTCAACACGGAGGACTTCAGCAGTGCCTCATCTGATGCAGCAGGATGTCCTGTGGTAAGGATGGTGGTGTGGGTTGGTCTGTTAAAATGATACCATTTTTTATTCTTTCTTTTTTTTATGACGATGCAATCACAAAAGTCTTTGTCTAAAATAATGGTTGTTGTTGAGTGAAGGAGGTTAAGCTTTTAGCCTATAGTCTACAGTTATGAGGTTTCCCTTAAACATCCCCCATGACATAACATGAAAAAAAGTAGAGGCCATATAGCCAGGAGAATACCAGTAAACTGATTACATAATGTGCCCTGTTGGTCTAAGTGCTGGAGTGCTTAATCCCTCTGTAAAAGAAATAAAAAAAGAAACACATTCACTATATACTGTATACTGGTGCGATGTTATTGTTCCTATGTGTACTAGTATTTATCCAAATTCAATTAAATTCAAATTACATTCGAATAAATTTTAGGCAGATAACTCATCATCGTTATCTAAAGATTCTTTCAGCTATACGTAAAAACAAAATATTAGGAACACATTTCAGTATAATTCATTTCAGTATAAGCACAGCAACCTCAGGTTTTAACAAAAATGTTAAAATGCTGAGTGAAATGAATCACAGTGCTCTTCTTTTGGATTGCAATAGGTTGAAGAGGTGATCCCAATAAAGTACTTTATGAGAGAGATTATGAGAGATAGCACATACATAGAAATACTTTCTGCTAATTCGGGTAAACATAATTAAGAATATTTCAAAGGAAACTAAACATGCAACATATGTTGCAGGTGCTTCTAGGTTCCGCCCTTTGCGCATGCACAGTGAAGTTATTTTAAAAATAGTTAGTTAACAACTAGATACCCTGCCCCTCCACATACTAGTCCTTGGTCCTAAACCAGAAGTTGCCCCCATGTGACCCTGGGATTATTCACGTGAGGATAGGGTGTTTCCACCACCAGGCACCTGTCCCTCGGCCCAGTATGTCATAAGCTATGCATGTTCACTGTTTCTTAACAGTACACCAGATCTGACTGCAGTCCTGGTTTACTGTTGTCAGAGTTTCCTTTTAGGAGAGCTACAGTACATTACATGTGCCATTGTTTATCTCCGAGGAGGGAAGGACTCATTCAAGCTGTTGGGGAGAGGTGGTAGAAGCTCTCCCTAAAAAGCTGTGCGGGGTTCAAAAGATAAACCCAACAGCTCTCAGTGGATGACTGTGGGTAACACTCGTAGATTCAGGGTTACAATCCGTAACCCCCGTTTACCACAGCTGAAACCTTGATTTTGATGAAATGTTCTGTAAGTACTTCTCACAGAAACAGAATGACGAGACCGAAGCACTAGCCATCCTCGCACTAGCTAGAGTGCATAGACTATATTGAAGTAACATGCTTACATCATTCCCTGCACTGCATTAGGTGGTCCCAGGGCAGCCAAGTGCTCCAGCATTCTCCAGGAAGACATTAAAGCTGTTCTCATACCAGCTATTAGAAGACACACCCTGCAGAAAGCCATACAACAACAGCCTAAAAGAGTGGCCACTCTGGCGGCACTGTAAACACTGCAAATTACCAATGATTTTAGATATTTAATGTTTTTATATTTTAGAATTTGAGCTGACCTATAGAGACATGTCCCTTTAATTAGCTAAGCAAACAGTTGTCATGCTGGGCCCGCAGACAGACGCCTGCCGCTTGCCATTTTCATGTTCCTATCTCTGTATAATAAAATGGAGTCGATGAGGAGGCCATATAAAACAATAGCAATTTCCTTTTGCTGTCGAGATAAAAAAGGGAGGGTATTGTTGGTTGTTGTTTTTCACTTATAAAGAGAACATGCACATGTGGTTTCGTGTTTGAAAACAGTGGTGCATGTGTGTAATGCTAGCCATCAGACATTTGATTCAAACTTGGGTATGAATGCATGTCAGTTATTCTTGTGAAGTGATTCTACAGCATGACAACTACACAGTATTGCATTAGCCATGACTTGATTTTATTTATTTATTTTATTTGCCTACCTAACACTAGTTTTCCATTGTACAATCTCGGTTTCATCTGCAGATCATAGAAGATGACGGGCAGTTCAGCTCCTCTGAGGGCAGCACAGTGGATGGTCTACCTGCTGCAGAGGGAATAGGCTCTGTAGACTTTGAATTAGAAGAAGCTATGGAACCTGATGCCTGCTTTCCTGCTGGTGAATACTTCTACCACCTAACCGTGTCATACTACAACCTTGATTTTAATCTGGTATTGTGCAGCTAAAACACCACGTCCCCATTGTCTTCTCTCAGGCTGTGTGCAAAGGTTCCCATGTTGTCAAGTAAATGTGGATGTGGGCTGGTGGAAGATGTGGTGGGTGCTACGAAAAACCTGCTTTCGAATAGTGGAGCACAACTGGTTTGAGAGTTTCATCATCTTCATGATCCTGCTTAGCAGTGGAGCTCTTGTAAGTCACTACCGTTGTTGCTGTGCATGTCTGGCATTGCTGCATTAGTTTGGTTGCATCGTTAAATATACCGTTACTATCTCGCTTCTTTGTCATCTCATCAGGCGTTCGAAGACGTCTACATTGAGCAGAGAAAGACCATTAAAATAGTGCTGGAGTTTGCAGACAAAATTTTCACCTACATCTTCATTCTGGAGATGCTGCTGAAGTGGGTGGCGTATGGATTTGCAAAGTACTTCACAAATGCCTGGTGCTGGTTGGACTTCCTCATTGTTAATGTAGGTCAAATTACCTCAGTTAAAGATTCTTTGTTGTTTTGTTTGTTCGTTTGACAGATGAGATGAAGAGAAAGAACAGAAATCACACTGCAATAAATATTGCTCCTTCTGAATGCCTAATGTCTCCTCTCTGCTTATATAACCTGCGTGCGCATGTGTTCCAGGTTTCTCTGGTCAGTCTGGTAGCCAATGCCTTAAAGGTTTCTGACCTTGGTGCCATCAAGTCTCTGAGAACCCTGCGAGCTCTGAGGCCACTGAGAGCCCTGTCACGATTTGAGGGCATGAGGGTAAGAGTCAATGGTACACTGACTACAATCAGCTCACTGCACTGGTGCAGAACACGGGTGATGTGGGGGCTGGTGAAGAACAAAACTCTACTGTATATGTTTGTCTTCGACTCCAAAATGTGTTGCATGTAAATGACCGTTCCTATCCTTCCCTAACCATATTTCTCCTAGTATTTGTCCTCCTGGTTAGCTTAAACAAAGAGAATTATATCAGTTACTTTCTTTTAATTTACAAAATAATTTTACACCAGTGATACACGATTTTGATCAAACAAATTAATAGTTTGACATTTTTGGCACATTTTCTTAAAGTTGTGTGAGAATTAGAAAAAATATTAGCATAGACGAAAAGAAAGGGAAAATATCCTGTTGTGTTTCATACGTGAGAAATGCATCATCCTTGGATGTCCATTGGTTGGCTCGAAAATATGGAATTTACTGTTTTATATTGTGTAGCTGTTACGACTTTCAGTGATCACTCAAAATTATGATGATTAGCGTTTAAATCTCCAATTACCACCATTTTACAAACTGCTGAATAAATTATTAAGGATTACGCACGGGAGAAATGAAGAATGAGAATCTAAATTGGTTTTGTGCAGATTTAACAAGCTTTAATATTCATTTCATTTAATTAGTAAACTTAACTGCTATTAGTTGCTGCTCTTTATATTAACCTAAGGCATGCTGAGCTAACCCTCTACTGCTACAAATTCATATTTAACTCATGTGAGCTGCAGCAAACAAGTGCATTTCACAAAATGTCAAACTATTGTTTTAAATAACACTAAAATAAAAGGATACATCTTATGCAATATTTGTCTAGGCTGTGCAAGCAGGATGTAATCAGGGGCTGATAACTTATGTAACTGAAGGGGCAGGTTTTGGCTGCTGTGACCAGTGTGGCATGTATTGATTAGTTGCTTTCATATTGCGGTGGTTTAAATTTGCAGCACTGTCATGATGATGGTCTTTCCTCACGTGGTAGCCAGTGAACTCCCTCATTTGCATGCACAGCTTTTCACATGCATTAGCTTCCATTATGATTTCACTGTTTTGGATATTGTTTGCTGCGTTTTTTTAACATGATTTCTTCATTTTTTATTGTTTACAGTAAGCCAGTTTTGTGGCATCTTCCTTCCTCTACAAGGTGTCCTGTTGTAATGTTTGTTTAAAATGTATTAACCTGCTTAAATTATCTTAATAGTGTATTTTAGGTCTCCCGCCTCCTCTCCTAATTCTTTTCCCACCCTCACCGTGCAGTTGTATTTCTGCTTTGGTATTAGTCATGCAGTAGTTGAGATGAGCTCATGCTGAAACATTCACTCTTGTGTTTTCCTGGTTTTACTGTTACAAGTATGCAGTGTTGTGCAAATTCAGGCTAAAATCTGTGATTTTAGCCTGAATTGAACTGAACTGAATGTGTCTGTGTTGGTGTTCAGGTGGTTGTCAACGCCCTGCTGGGAGCCATTCCGTCAATCTTCAATGTGCTACTGGTGTGTCTCATCTTCTGGCTCATCTTCAGCATCATGGGAGTCAACTTCTTTTCAGGGAGGTTCTACAAATGTGTCAACAAAACCACAGATGAGACTCTTCCCACATCAATGGTGAAAAACCGGACTGACTGTATTCTGATGGGAAGCGGCGCTGCCTGGAAGAATGTCAAAATCAACTTTGACAATGTCGGCATGGGTTACGTTGCGCTGTTGCAAGTGGTAAGTAACCGATTTATATAATAATGCGTGTATTTTTACACTGTAGAGGTGCTATTTACTGTTTTTATTACTATACAGGCCACATTCAAGGGCTGGATGGACATCATGTATGCTGCAGTGGACTCTCAAAATGAGGTAATTACCATGCATGTCATGTTTCTGGGTGTCCATGTGCATGGTATGAATGAATGAATGTATGAAACCTTTATTAATCCCACAATGGGGAAATTACAACAGTGGGGGAGGAAAGGGGAAGAAAAACAAGAGGAGAGAGGAGGAGAAAAAAAGCAGCTTCCAGACTGCACTCCTCTGGGGGAGTACAATCTGAGAGTGGGAAAAAATGTTGAGCCCGTTTGGTTGATAGTGAAGATATTTTCTTTAAATGTAGCTCAAGTGCTCACTTGGTCAAACATGGCACGATTAGAATTTGGTTGTCAAGCGTCACTGTGACCTCACATCTTATTTTCTTTTTTTTAAATCAATGTTTCAAGGCTCAAGGGAGTAATTGCCACTACAAGCTGTTAGATCAATCAGATGTAATCACTTATTTTGGCTGATGAAATCAGATTGCAGTTTTTGGCCGTGCTGTAACTGGATTAGGAAGTAATGTCAAATCATGCTTGCTCCCAGCACCAGTTTCCAAATGAACCATATTCTAAATTGAATGTGCCTTTTCTGTCTCTTCTTCCTGTTTTCTTTCTCTATTATAGCCCGAACAACAACCAGAATATGAGATAAACCTGATGATGTACTTGTATTTTGTTGTTTTCATCATATTTGGAGCCTTCTTCACACTCAATCTCTTCATTGGCGTCATTATAGACAATTTCAATCAGCAAAAGAAAAAGATAAGTATTAAATCTGCACAAACAACTTTTGATATTTTCACTTCCAGCACTTTGCAGTGATTTCACATACCACATATGTGTTCTTTACTTAGGGGGTCAAGACATTTTTATGACTGAAGAACAGAAGAAATACTACAATGCCATGAAAAAGCTGGGGTCAAAGAAACCACAAAAACCAATCCCAAGACCATCTGTATGTACAATCATGACATCACCTCTGCTTCTCATTTGAAATATAAATCTGACCAATTATGTTTTCACTCTTACTCTGTGTCTCTCCATTTCAGAACAAGATTCAAGGATACATCTTTGACTTCACCACAAAACAAGCATTTGATATTGTGATCATGTTTCTAATATGGCTTAATATGGTAGCCATGATGGTGGAAACTGCCAACGACCAGTTAGAGGAAAACAAGAATTCCAAGAGGTCCCTTGCCCTCTACTGGGTTAATGCAGTATTCATCATCATCTTCACTGCAGAGTGTTTGTTGAAGATGATTTCGCTTCGCCAGTACTTTTTCACAAACGGCTGGAATATATTTGACTTCATTGTTGTCATACTGTCAATCATTGGTAAGACTCACCTCAATTTATTGTTTCTCTCAAATTGTTCATTTTGTCAGTGTACCATTGTCCTTTACTGTTTGTAATCTTTTTCTTTCCTTCCTTAGGTTTGTTTCTCTCAGACTTGATAGAGAAATATTTTGTTTCACCAACCTTGTTCAGAGTCATCCGATTGGCTCGGATTGGCCGTGTTCTCCGCCTAATTAAAAGTGCCAAAGGAATCCGCACTCTGCTATTTGCTTTGATGATGTCCCTTCCCGCTTTGTTCAACATTGGCCTCTTACTGTTCTTGGTGATGTTTATCTATGCCATCTTTGGCATGTCCAAATTTCCTTACGTCAAGAGGGAAAGGGGTATTGATGACCTTTTCAATTTTGAGACATTTGGCAACAGCATGATCTGTTTGTTCCAGATCACCACCTCAGCAGGGTGGGATGGCCTGCTATATCCCATTCTCAACACAGCAGATACAGATGATTGTAACCCAACCATACAAAATCCTGGAAGTAACGTTAAGGGGAACTGTGGAAGTCCTAATGTGGGAATTGCCTTCTTTGTGAGCTACATCATCATCTGTTTCCTTATTGTGGTGAACATGTACATTGCAGTCATCCTGGAAAACTTCGGTGTGGCCACTGAGGAGAGTGCCGACCCGCTAAGTGAGGATGATTTTGAAATGTTTTATGAAGTTTGGGAAAGGTTTGATCCTCATGCAACACAATTTGTGGAGTACAGTAAGCTTTCAGATTTTGCAGATAGTCTGGAACCACCTTTACGCATTGCCATGCCAAATAGGCTCGAACTGATCTCTATGGATCTACCCATGGTGAGTGGTGAACGAATTCACTGCTTGGACGTCCTATTTGCATTCACAAAACGTGTTTTAGGTGAGGGTGGGGAGATGGACATTCTAAGGGAACAGATGGAGGAGCGCTTCATGGCATCCAATCCTTCAAAAGTGTCCTACGAACCC
Source organism: Planiliza haematocheilus (assembly GCA_005024645.1). NCBI lineage: Eukaryota > Metazoa > Chordata > Actinopteri > Mugiliformes > Mugilidae > Planiliza > Planiliza haematocheilus. The sequence goes on from SRSE01000725.1 coordinate 7,757,945, forward strand.
ATCACCACTACCCTTCGTCGCAAACAGGAGGCTATTTCAGCTGTTGTCATCCAGAGAGCATACAGACATTACGTAAGAAAGTGTCCGGAAAAAGGAATTAGGCCCTCTGACCCATCCACCACTGACAATGAAACAGATGAAAAGCCCACTGACAAAAAAGACCCTGAAACAGACAAGCTTAAAGAATCTTCAGGTGCTGATGGACATGAACTGACACCTTCTGAGCCTTCCTGTAATAGTGTGACACCGAATGGAAGACACAAATACGAAAAAGATGAAAGTGAAAAGGAAGTTATGAGCAAAGATGTCACAGAGCAAGATAAATAGAAGAATGTTGGAGATGCAACGAAGACATTTTAAATAATGATAAAATGTTTACAACCTTTAAAAGTGATTGCAACTTCCACTGGACTACCTTTCTTTGTGTGGATACCTACTACGCCAAACAGACTGTGCTTACTTGAGTCTAGAGGTTGGTGCCTAAAATGGAATAGTAGTCCATTAGGGCTACAGCTGGACCCTTTCGGATGTGTTCAGGAGCAAAGGGATGGGTAACATCATTCAAAGTGTTCTGAAAGACACAATAGTTAATGCTTTAACTTCTGTTGCAGCTAGTTCTGCTATCCAGTGTCTTGAATTATTGTTATATCACTGATTGTTGTATTATTTAACCTAATTAGGAAAGGAATCAACCATTTAATGTTATTTAACAAATCTTTGTTTGAATAATTGACTTTTTATACATTTTTTACTCTTCAAAGGGTGTTGTTCCTTCTGGTAAAGTCTTGACAATGAGCAGTGCTGCTTTTAAGGCCATGTGTGTAGAATTTTCATAATTATGTTTTTTTAGTTTATAACCATTAATATATAATATAATATATTAGCATATAAATTGTAATATATAACTATAAGTGGACGTGTTTTCCTTCATTTATAATGGGCCCTTCATATCTGCATAGGGAGGGGGTTCTGTTATATATAAGTGATACATTAACACCGTACAGTCACTGCACGTCCTCCTTCCCAATTGAGAAGGGTCAGGGAAGGGAATTCAGATGGTTGCAATCTGCAACTTCACTAGTAGATGCCATTAAATTCTACACAGTGGTCCTTTAAGGCTAGTCTTGCCAACGCATAGCGCTTAGAATGTTTGACAAATCCAAGAAACTGTGTTAGAGTTCCAGTTAATGAGAGATTAAACCTGTAGACCTGCATGAATGTTGCTCCATGACTATGCATGCTAGATTTACCATGCTGTCTCCCAGCCCATCCTGTTTTATCATGTTAACTCATGGAATGTGTGAAAGAATTCATGTTGATTGCCTGTGATATAAAACCAAGTAGCCTACAATCACCATGTTTTGCTATCTTCTGGCAAACAGGTTCATTATACATCCAGCAGTTTCTGTCAGGGCAAAAAATGTAAAAAAAAAAAAAAAAAAAAAAAAAAAAAAATGCAATATGGTTTGTCATTTTTCTTAATAAGACAAAGCCCTGTGTTAGATTCCTTGTTATGTTATATGATGTTCCTCATATGAGCTGTTTTTTTTCTAACTTTTAACTGCATATTTTTGTTTAAAAATGATGATTGGCAATTGGGTAATTGATCTTTTATGTTCAGTGTGCTTTGTAAACTGTTTTCACAGTTTACTTCACAATCTTTATCATGATAAATATCTAAGATGGATGAAAGATGGCTTCTGTATGATCTCAAGAATTTGGCATGGCACATCTCATGTGCCCTTGGCTAATTCCTACTTCTGTTTACATTTTATAATATTGTGTTACTCACGTTGGTTCATTCACTTCCCATGGCATCCACCCTGAACTGTGTCACATTTACAGCTGTTGTTCTACTATTCCATTAATGTAATTACATTTTGCATGTAATTAAAATGTTCAATGTTTAAACCATACTTTATTCATAATGAAATCATTTTTTGATTACATTAACATCATTTATATGCATAATGCTTGTAGTGTATAAATAAATAGCATGCAAGACACTGCTATAACCCATTTCTCTGAAAAGCTAAATGAATAAAGATTACATGTATGTCAAGTGCACCTGCAACATTCATTTATTTTACCATCAGCAATGACATGCACGTAAGGTCCAGATTAATACTCTCTGCTTTGTGCTTTGTTGACTTTGCTCATATTTATCATTTGCACTTGTCATTGTGTTTTTTCAAATCTGCTGTTACATTTGTGAATGATCTGTGCGTTTTATTTTACAGATGCTAAATTCAGCCCTGATATTTCTTCAAACACTAAATGGGATGGACTTAAACTGTATTTTTGTTTTGTTTTATACTATTTACTATCTTTCAGGACTTTACTTCTGCTTTACTTAGTCCACAGTGGTTTCTATACTGAATGAAATAATGAAATAAGAAGGGTGGAGCAAGAGAGAGCAAGTCTTATACATCCGTGGTTTGAATGACACAAAGAGCAAAAATGGCTTACTATTATTTATTTCCTGGTGAGCTGCAAACCATTGAGACTACCACGCTGGAATTATTAATATCATGATGCATTTGTTTTACCAAATGCTTCTTAATGATCTCATGAATATGTTCAGTTTTGCGTTCTTTTGATAAGAATGAGGCCATTTCCCAAATCTTAAAGTATGAGAAACGCAGCCCTGGGATAGACATGTAAGCCGCCTCTGGCCAGATGACAGCTGGTATAGACCCCGAATGAAAGAATGGATGAATGAATGAGAAATGCATTAGTGTACACACAGTGCAAGTATGCACTCTTTCAAAACGTGGGCACTATCTCTCTTTTGTGTGAACATGTCTGATGAAACTATATACTAAAGTGAGATTAATATGTGTCTCACTTTTTGTGCCTCAGTTGCCTTTTTAAGTCACATTTCTTTGACTTAATTGTTACTATTAACAATTATTAGTATTACTATTAGTGTTATTTGAAAAGCACATCTAAGAGTTCATTTCTTTACGGTATAATTAACAAGCACTTGTTGTCAAGCTTCACTAGATGCACAATTTAGATGCACTTCGGCTTTGGTTTTATGTGGGCCTCAATGCGACCACATCAAACAGGAAAGGACTCATGTTGACTGCTGAATGAAGCCGATGAGTAATTATCAACTGGGTTTTTGACTTTGAGAAATGCATCTAAAGTGCTAACCACAGAGATGATTCAGAGGCATTAAGCAACAGCGTTTACTGTAATAAGCATTAGTGTCATTTCAGAACTTGTAAATTGTTGTGTACAGCTCATGTGCAAATTCAAATACACACTCAAAAAGTAATACAGATATCTTAAACCTCTTAGGATATTGAAAGACGAGTGTAATCTTCTGAATGTAAGGCTTTCACAAAGTACGTACGTACATTTTTCTTAAACATATTCAAAATACTCACCTGGGGCCCAGCAGTAAGCCGTAAATGTATTTATGAATTAAGATTTTATTTCGTGAATCAGTGTGTTTCAGCAAGCATCTGGGCAAGAAGCTGGAATCTGGTTTCTGAGTGCGCTTTGTGGCTTCTGCCGGAAACTATTAGCATCTTAAGTGGGTGGAACATTTTATTAATTATTAATACCAATCCAAATATTCATTATAGTCCAACACTACTTTTGCCTGCTGTGGCTCCTGAAACCTTCAGGGCAGTAAACAACAGGCTGATGGCAAAGTACTGATTATTCCTGCCATTCTGTCTAACAACGATGATGTGATTATCGCCACACCCGCTCATAGTACTTTATGGCTCACGTGTTGTTTTTTTCAAAAGGCCAGTCATCAGAGCAGTCGAGCTGAATGAATGGCTGCCAGCGAGCTCTCAAGACTCGAGGCATTATCACAGAATCAAACAGTCAGTTATTTAGATGGTAAATGTGAAGATTGTCTGCTAAAAATCATCTTTTGACCAATGGATTTATAATATATTATAAAGTGTAGTATACGACTGTAAACCAGCACACAGTTTCACTGATGGCAACAAGTGGGATACAGATTACCTATTTTAATGGCCAGTAAATCAAGAGTGATTCTGCAGATTCTCCTCGCCAGTTGCCCGGCAACATGACATCAAACCCCTTTGTTAGACTGCATTAGGGTGGAAGGTCGGAAGATAGTCTGCCGTCCCCACCCCTGGAGTCTCGCAGGCAAGGCAGTTATATGTGGACATGTTTTATGTGAAAGGATGTCTTTGGCTAGGGATCTAGCCACTGGTATGCATGGAGGAGCACAAAAAAAAAACATTCAGAGGGAAATCTGAGAATGCTACCCATAACAGCTCTGTAATTTTATTTTCTGTACGTAGATGGGATGAAAATCCCATTAGATTAGAGAGTGGTGAGTACCCTCCTGCCTTCCCAATGTGCTAATAGACAGACACACAGCCTGACAGACAAACGAGTGGATGCACACACACCCCCTTTTGGTCTCAGCTCCTAAACTGCACACGCTCATACACAGACACACACACAGTGTTTCAAGTGAACCACTCCCAGCTCAAAACACATAGCTACGGCAGCTTTAAGACAACAGCTTCTCAAGTCGAAAAACAAGACTGCTCAACTTTCCCTTCTGTTTTGTCTCTTCAGATATACAACGATACGGTTACTGCAAAAATAAAATAAATAAATAAAATAAAAACCCTGACAATCAGTATAATAGAATATCCATTGTATGTTCACAAAGATAAATTTTGTGTAAGTGCAAAGCAGTGAAATTTAACTTTTCTTTTAAATTCAGCACATATGGAAAAAGAAATAAAAGTGTTCATTAGCAAGTGAGCCGCTTGTATTATTGGGCATGGCGCTTTGATCAATAATGGTCTGTGCAGACCACAATGGATATAGCCATTAGAATGCTATAGCAGTGTATCCCAGGGGGTCCATATTCCACTGTCTTCTTCTAATAGGTTTTTTAGATGCATTCTTTGGAAGTGCAACAACACATGCAGTATTCATTGCTCTTTCCTAGCATACAACACCTCAATTGTCTAACACTATTAGTGTTATCTGAAATCTAATTTATTTCATAATAAAAATGGACAAAGAAGTAACAAGTATTTATACGTGAGTATTATTTATTGTGTGTATATTCTTGTAAAGAAAATAAACTATGAGTTGAAAACTGTGAGCACAGTGGTGTGGTAGGACACACAGGCATTCCCCATTGCTGCACATACACAGAGCTCGATAGCAACCTGATTTACTCTTCCATTGATGTGTGCTGTAGAGAGTAATGATTATGTGCCAGAGTTAGTGCTAAACAGTATCTGACAAGGCATGGAAAGGTCTCTCATGGAACAGTTGCACCCGTGGCTGCTCCTGCTATGGACACTGTAGACATCATACCTCACAGTCAATGCATGGGCTTGCATAACACTGGGTGACCAATTACTATTGGCTGGATAGAAATATGTTTCCACTGCACGCAGCAAACTACGTAAAGACGTGTTAATGGGTGGGAATTTGCTGTTTTGTTGAGATGATATAACTTCTATCACACAACAACAACAACAATTGGATCTTTAAAAGTCTTTTGCCAGCTGGTGGTAATTGTGTAGCAAACAGAAAGGCAAGCCTGACAAAATTCCAACCACAGAAAATCAGTCCATGTGAGCACAATGCAAGCCACTGGGCTCACATCATTTGCATTTATTCAAAGTATGCTAAACTTATTTTAACCTTTGACATGCAATTTTTTCTTCTCCTCACTTCGGATGAATCAGGGATGCGTGTGGTGGGTATTGATTTATTGAAAAAAAAAATAAGATTGCACATTTAAAATGTCACAGTTGTGCTGTATGTTTTCACATACAACGTGCTCACATTCTTTTATTGTTAAATTATTATTATAATTATTTATTCATATTTAATTTGACATGTTATTGTTATCATTTTTAATTGTACATCGTCGGCTTATCCTTTACTATTATGATTATTGGGCTAATACCTTTATTGTTAGAGAGGCAGAATGCAATTAAATTATATTAAAAGGATGAGTGCGCCGCCTAGAGGTAAGAAAGGGGTCACAAACGTAAAGGCAGCGTAAATCTGGTGTCGTTTTCCCTGAAGTTAGTCTGTCAGGCATCAAAACAAGACTGAGTAATAATATACTTTTGAGACACATTTGCCTAGCCGACTTAAACAAGCGTGCACTGTGAAAATCTTAAAATTGTATCAACCATGTTATGCTTTCAATCTGATATTAATTCGGAAAGATGAGTAATACACAAATAGGAAGGGAGGTATCACCTGAGAGGAAATACTCAGGGAAAAGAATGCTCTTGAAAAATCTGTTCCTAAGTTACCAGGCAACGCTAAAGGAGTTAGTGCAAGATGGCGAAAAGACAGCAAAAACTACGGTAAAATCGCCCTTTTGCAAAATTTCTGCATAGACACGGAAACATCGACAGTTTTTTGTCATTCATATCAGCTTGTACAAAGTGTTTCAGCCAAAATGGAGGATGAAGAGACAGCACTGGTAAGCGAGCATGATAATAACATGAGTACCCCGAGCTCCAGACGAAAGCGAAGGATACAGAGACGCGAAAATAGTGCAAAGACGTATGCTAGTTACCTCCAAATAGAGAGAACGAGTTGTGAGTTTAAAGCATCTGAAACGTTTACCTAACAGTAATAGTAGTGGTTGTCGCCGCGACGACGAAATATATCCCCTATCCTTGTTGACGTCAAGCTAACTGGCTAACTGATATTGTGGCTCTAAACGTCTCTTTTAAATTATGTTTCTGTATTGCGTTGCGTTCATGCGCTTATGTTTACCACGTTTAAACGCATGATGATATTTACTTGCAGGCTTTGATCAAGTACTACTGCTATGAAAAGTACTTCAGTCACGCTGTGACTGCCGCAGCTACTGCTCAAAGGAAATTCAGCAATGATCCCATCTACAGTTTCTTCCACGCATACGGTACCCTTATGCAAGGTGAGCTTAACGCGATCAAATGCAGTGCACTTTTCTTTTAAGACTATTGTCATCTTTCACCCACTTCTGTTATTATCTCATTTTAGATCAAATTCAAGAAGCCACGGCAGAATTGGACACACTGAGAGATAACCGTGATTTGTCTCTGTGCACATTAATGGCCCTTGTCTACGCAGAGAAAAAGAAAACAAACCCAGGTAAGCCATCAAACTCCTTTTGCCCATGTCATACATGCTCTGACTCTTTTAACGGAAGTGACACACATTTTCTTTATAATTACAGACAGAGAAATTATTCAAGAACTTGATTCAAAGGTCAAAGAGGATCGTAAAAGTGCTCCTCCCAAGAGTCTGTACCATGCTGGCACCTTTCTCTGGCTACTGGGCCGAAATGATAAAGCAAGGGAGTACACAGAGAGAATGATCAAACTCTCCAATGGCTCTAAAGAGGTGAGATTTATATATTTGTCAGGTAATTGAAAAATGCATCTCTGTTATTTGCATGAAAAGCCTTGAAGTGAGTGAGGAATGATAAGAGTGTGAACCGATGTTTTCAGGGGATAATCCTAAAGGCCTGGATAGATGTGACATCGGGTAAAGACGCGCACGCCAGGAAGGCTGGAAAGTACTTTGATGAGGGACTAAAAGAAAGATCAGATGTTTTCGCCCTGATGGGAAAGGTGACATGGGAAATATAGCTCTGTGTTTCCACAGCTCAAGATGTTGTGATGTTATCATTTTTCATATTTTCTACAGATCCTAGAGTTTTTCTTGTGTCTCTAGGTATCGCAGTGGAGTTTAGTTCTCCTGTTTAGTTGACAAGTGTTGTGCAGTTACTTTGGATGTTTAATTCTTCTTAGTAAATAGTGTCAGTAATTTGCTTTTAATAAAATCTGCACAAGACATACACCTGCAGTGATGTTTTGTTTGTTCTAGGCACAATACTATGAGTATCGTCAGAATTACTCTGGAGCATTGGAGATGGTTAATCAAGTCATTGCGAGTTTCCCTGGCTTCATACCAGCTCTTATAAAGAAAATGAAACTGTTGTTGACCCTTCAAGACTGGGAGCAAACCACTGATGCAGCACACAGGTAATTTCTGTTTCTCTATATACAATGCCATTTGAGTTCACTTCCCCGGATTCAATACATCTTCAGGGATGGTAACAATGTTTTCTGTGATCAGAAAGTATAAAACCATTTTGAATCACCACCAGGCATTTGAGAAAAAACACAGTCTGTCTTTACAAACAGCCCAGCATTCAAGTGCAAATGAAACACCAATGTGATGCCTCAAACCAGTGCATACTGACTAAGCAATTGTTTGTGCTGGCCCTTCTGGACCCCAGCCAGTGCCTGACAGCATAAACAGGCCTTTGAGCCAAAGTGCTGCAATCACATACAATTCCAAGGCATTGCATGAACAGGAGGAAGAGCGTTTACTTAGGTTGCACCAGGTTCAGAACCTCTACGGTGCCCTCACGGTGATGTTGAGAAGTGGGAGGGGTGGATGCAGCAAACAGTATTCTTTACATCCTTCGGCTGCCTTCAGAGTTCCTTTTAGTTTTAATGTTATTTGTCTGGCTGCTCAACACAGTGCTGCAGCAGTATCAGATATTCTATTAGTATCAGTATGAGAAATCCAAGCTGATTAAGTGTAAGAGATGGACTTTATTCACAGCTCCTTGTGTCATGTTTCAGGCTTTTACAGAAAGATAAAAATAACCTGGAGGCACTACGGATGTTAGCCCTACATTCTTTATGTAGAGAAGGTGATGTTACAGAGGTAAAGTTTGCACCTTTTCACATGCTCATACTCTGAATTCATAGGGAATCCAAAAAATAATCCCAAATCCATACAAAATTGTTAATAATTACATTCATGATGAAGCTGTAGCTATGTGCTCATCAGTTCTGTTTTTAAATCTCTATTGCAGTCGGTAAAACAGCTGTCAAACCTCACCAGCAGTTTGGATATTCTGGAGCCACACAACCCTGAACTTTACTACAGAATGTCTCTAGCCTTCACTCGTGTTGTAAGGCAATTTTCAGTATTCTTTCTAAATTCTTAACACCCGTCCTCTTTAATTCTGAAGAGTTTTTTTTGACTTGCCCAGAATTACAGTGTTTCCTGTTTTTTTTTCTTTTCTTACAGTGTGGACGGAATGAGAAAGTAATTGAGCAGACATTCAGAATGGTGGAAAGAGCCTTTTCTTTGGCATCAGGAGACTCTGATTTAGCCACAGAGTTAGGCTACCAGATGGCGCTTCAGGGCAGAATCAAAGAGGCTATGAAGTGGTACAAGACCGCTATTACCAACAGGGATCAGACTAGTGTTTCAGCTTTGACTGGTAACGTGTTTCAAATGAGTATATTTTGGGACTATACATATGTTTTCAAGAAACCTTCAGACATAATATTTTTTTTCCCCACAATGCAGGTATAATTCGATGCCAGCTTATAGAGGGACATCTTGACGATGCAGAACAACAGTTGGAGTTTCTTACAGAGATCCAGCAATCTATTGGAAAATCAGGGGTAACATCTTTTAATAGGAATATACTGGAGGGGAAGGCTTGGCATAATCTATCATTAAGAAAGAGCTTCTGGCCATGTGTGTTTCTAGTATTTTCATTCATTCACACATTCAGATTTTCATCCTGCGTGACATTTTTTGTTTTGTTGATGGTTCCTTTAGTAGATCTGGTGAAGAATGCACTTCCTCACATAGAAAACATTTTTCTTCTTCTTCTATTAGTTCATTTCTATCCTTTTTGTTTTCTTTTAATAGGAACTACTGTACCTTCGTGCTGTGCTGGGCGCGAAAAAGCACTGGTCCCAAGAAGAAGTGACCAACCTGCTGAACGATGCCGTGGACACACACTTCTCCTCGCTGCAGGGTCTGCCTCTGGGAGTGGAGTACCTAGAGAAGCTGAATCCTGACTTCCTATTGGAGATTGTCAAAGAGTATCTTGCCCTGTGTCCTGCGAAGGTATAACTTGAGGAATAATTAATGACAGGATGTCTATATGTTCTTCAGATATTGTGTATGTAAACTGTGAGCCTTAAATCTGGGCAGTCAGTTATGTATTTTTCTACTATTGATATTTCACAAATTTCTTGATGCTGTGATGGGGACATGTGTACTTAATCTTTTTGTTTTAAAACTCGTCATAAAATCCTCCATTAAATAACACTTCCACTCTGCTTGTTTTAGCCTCCTGCCCAGGGTCAGCCTCCTGCACCTCAGCTGCAGCACTGTGCCACATTGTTGGACACTGTGGTCAAGATTGTGCCAGGTCTCCTTCAAGCAGTCTTCCTGCTGGCCAAAGTCAGATATCAGTCTGGTGAGTACTGCTAGATATATATTAATTCGAATTCAGATTAAAGAAACATATGCATTTTTTTTTCTGTGCATGGCATTTTTAACAGCTTTGCTTCTATGTTCATTCAGGTGACATTGACGCTGCTCAGAGCAGTCTGAACCACTGCCTGGAACAGTGTCCTTCTCACGCAGATGCTCATCTGCTAATGGCACAGATCCATCTGTTGCAGGGTAATGTGACGTTGTGTTCCCAGTCTCTTGAACTCTGCCTCAGCCATAACTTTGAGGTAAGAACACCATCAACATGACAGTATATTCCCAAATCTATTAAGATTTTATGCTTTCTTATTTTGCCCACTGGAAAAATGTGGCGAAATGAGAAGACTGGTCTGCATCAGTAACATTGAATATTAGTTACATTAATTGTTGCAATATAGCAGAAGATGTGGATAAAAGGAAGTTCTATCCAGGAAATATACTCCACAGAAGATTACATAGACAGGTTTGGGCTCATTTCAAACTACAGTGGTTTGAGACTAAGTGCAGTACAGAATCTGCAGTGAGAGTTCAGCTGAGTCAGACTGACATCCTGTGGTGAATGTTATTTAACGCTTGAATCAAGAACTCTGTCAGAGGTTTGTCCACAGGGGGACTTGGTCAAAAACTGATGACTTGTTCTCCAATCCAGATTCGAGACCATCCACTTTATCACCTGATCAATGCTCAGGCGAAGAAGAAAACGGGGGAGCTCGCGGAGGCTATTCAGACTTTGCAGATGGCCATGAGTCTTCCAGGTGTCCGCAGAGCTGGATCGTCATCCAAGTCCAAGAACAAGAAGACTGAACTGAGCTCTGCTGACTGTGTCTCTTTGTTCTTGGAATTAGCTGAGGCCCTGTGGCTCAATGGAGAGCAGGTAAAATAGTGAAACTGGACTCAACAAGACTTGAACATGATACCTTTTCTCGTTCATTTAGGTTCCCAAATACTGTATATCCAACCTGGAGGAGTATAAACTTACAAATGGATTTAATATTTCAGCATGAAGCAGCAAAGGTGATGCAGGATGCCATCAATGAGTTTTCTGGAACGCCTGAGGAGCTGCGTGTCACTATTGCTAACGCGGACCTGGCTCTGCTGCGTGGAGATACCGAGCTGGCACTGAATATGCTCAGAAACATTACCCCCGAGCAGCCCTATTACATCCAAGCCAAAGAGAAAATGGCAGACATATATCTGAACCACAGAAAAGAGAAACGTCTGTATGCAAGCTGTTACAGGTGAGCAGTAAATGTGGATTTAAATGAACAGAAAAGCATTCTGAAATCAACGCGACTAGCTGAAAATATGAATTTGTTCCGAAACCTGATGCATTGCAAATGTTTATCTGAACAGAAATGGCTGAAAGTTGAATAAATACGCAACGTGAGAATATCCTGCCATAGTGCACCCACATGTTTTGCAGTTAAATCTGTAGCAGAACTTAGGAGACCACAAGCTGAAAATAAATTAAATAAAAGCTTAACTGAAGCCATTCATCCACTTGAGAGGAAATGTACTCCAGTTGCCTCGAGTCTTCCTCTGGTCTCTGATGCTACTTCTCATTGACAGCTTGGTAAAGTATGACTGAACCACAGACTAGCAGAGACATATGTCTGCATAATGAAGTACACCATATGTGATCTGATACCGTCTTTTTCTGCAGAGAAATGGTGGAGAAGCTGCCCAGCACTCACACATATCTCTTACTCGGCGATGCCTACATGAACATTCAAGAAGTAGGTGGAAGATGTGATTCAGCTGTGACATATTTTCTTTTTCCGACTTGTTTGTTTGATTTGGCAATGTTAGTATGGCTTTCAAGGTACCATTTGTTTCAAGTTTGTTATCCTACCAAATCACCTTTTTATTTCAGAACAGCTATTGAAATCTGCTATAAACTTGCTAAACTGAAGGAATAATGAAAACACGTAATGTATTCACTGAGTTTTATTATGCTTCCGCATTCCCGTTTTTGCTGTTCATGTGAAGGAGCCTTGAAGTTTTCAGATATTGTTTTTTGATGTTCTGTATTGAAGGTCTGCACCACGCTCTTATCTTGATTGGTTTCTAAAAGGAACAGGGCATCCTTGCACTCCCCAATTTGCTGCATGAGAGCAGCATGGTAAAACACAGTGGATGTAGTTAATGTGAATCATGGGAAATCTAGAAAACATACTTTGAATGACACGGCAAAACTCGCTAAGGGGAACTTGATTTTAAATTGGAACTTAAAAAAAAAAAAAGACCTAACATAACATTGTTACAGCTGCACAATGACCTTGGTTTGTCCAATGAGAAAGCATGCATCTCAGAGACGGTTCTCAGCACTCTCACTCAACATTAAGTACGGAAATGTACTTCCTCTCTTCATGCAGTTATAAATTATTTATTTAAATAATTTAGCATTTTAAAGCCTTCGCAGCAGTTCACTAGGGATCACTAGCAGCACAGGAAGTGATTATTTAGTCGTCTCATCTCTCTACTTGGAGAAGAAATATCTGCTGGACCTGCAATTTTGAAACACTGGTTAACAGGAGCGGGACATATTCATGTTAAACTAAAAGACTTTCCTCCTATAGTTCTTGCTAATGGCAGACTGCAGATTATGGAGTTGGTTTCAGATAATCATTAAATCAAAGACAAGTAGGTAGTATAACCTGCATGACTTTATAGATAGCAGCCCGGTTCTCCGGAGGTGGGTCATGTTGACACATACTTTGGTTGTGATGATAGGTCAGATAGGTAAAGCATTTTATCTCATCCAGCCTCTCCAGCAGCTCTTACTTTAAAGCATGCAGCAGACGCATGTCTGTTTACCACATGTCCACAACTATTTATAATATTTACAAAAGCTTGAAACAAACTGTGACGCAACATTTCGTCATGTGTGTTTTTCCTCAGCCGGAAAAGGCCATTGAGGTTTATGAGCAAGCTCTGAAGAAAAACCCCAAAGATGGTGCATTAGCCAGCAAGATCGGGAAAGCCCTGGTCAAGACTCATAATTACGTCAAGGTTTGTGTTGTACTGCTTTTTAAAAATGACACAGCTGCCACGCAGAGAAGCTCGTGTTAACCCAACATTGCTGTGACACAGGCTATAAATTACTATGAGGCAGCCCTGAAGACTGAGCAGCAGAGCTTCCTGCGCTATGACCTGGCTGAGCTCCTGATGAAGATGAAGCAGTATGAGCGCTGTGAGAGAGTCCTTCATGAAGCTCTGGCCCACGAGCCAGGTACTGAAAATGCCTTGGTATTTCATGCACAGTGAGCGCCACAGTGAATAAGATCATAATATAACGTGTTCCTAGTAACCGTTTGCATGATGACACAATTGATGTTTTAGTATATATATCGTGATGCAAATTAAATATTTGCAAATGCTAACCGTGGTAACGCGGTAACACTGCTTGGATTTGTGGACCCAAATCAAATCATCTCTACTATGTTTTTGAGAAAGTTATTTACTGATTGTTGTTGATTGTGTTGCTCTGTTTTTGCATTTTTTCTACCCAGTGAATGAACTTCCTGCACTCTCAGATGATTGCCGTTATCTTGTGCTGTTGGCAAAGGTCCAAAATAAAGTTGACAAAAATGAGGAAGCTTTGCTTTTCCTGCAGAGAGTAAGATGTCTGAGGTTTTTCACTGTTGGAACATCTGTTCACATGTTTTTTGTCAAATATGTTTCTTGCTTCTGAACACTACTTACTAGTTTCCCTAAAAACAGACACGTGGTAACATGAAATCATTTTTTGTTTAATAGAAATGTTGCTATTTGTGTAATTGTGAACTGTATTTGCTTGTTTATAGGCACGAGATGTGCAGGCCAAGGTGCTGAAGCGGGTGCAGTTGGAGCAGCCTGACGCTGTCCCCATGCAGAGGCAACTTGCCGCTGAGATCTGTGCTGAGATAGCCAAACACTACACAAGTCAGAGGGGCTATGAGAGAGCAGTCAAATTCTACAAAGAAGCTCTTGTGTATTGTGAGACAGATCGCAAGGTCCGTGCAGCCGAATCAAAAACGTTCTGTGTACTTACTGCAGCTGCGGTTAACAAGCATCGGTGTCTTTTTGAGTCTCATCCCTGTGTTTTCAAAATGTTCTGATTTTAGTTGTTGATAGTTTGATTTAGGTAGGTCTGATTTATCTGCTATCTGCATCATTGTACCAAGAATGCTGTCTTATCATCTTCAGTCAGATGAATCCCCTCCTCGTTCCTAGGTGATGCTGGAGCTGGCACGGTTGTACCTGACCCTAGACGAGGCTGATGCATGCCAGGAGCAATGCAGCATCATTCTGAAGAATGACCAGTTTAATGAAGACGCAACTCTGGTTTCTTTAACCTTTCTGCTAAAACAATTCTCACTTTAAAAAAAAAATAAAAAAAAAATATGACACTAATTTCTTAAATTTGCTTGTCCTTAGATGATGGCCGACATTATGTTTCGGAAGCACGACTATAAACAGGCAGTTTTCCATTTTCAGCAACTCCTGGAGCACAAGCCAGGTGCATTTTTAGCCACATTTTTCCATTTTTAATAATGAATGTAAATGTTGATTCTTTTATTACCTGTTGTTTTCAGACAACTACCCAACTCTGTCACGTCTTATTGACTTGTTGAGGAGGGCCGGGAAGTTAGAAGAGGTCCCTAAATTTCTTGATATGGCAGAAAAACATTCTTCCAGAACTAAATTTGACGCTGGCTTTAACTACTGCAAAGGGCTTTATCTTTGGTAAGCTGACAGAGCCTCCGGCCAAGATTATAGGGATACTTGTTTCAAGGTTATTGACCAAATTTGCATTTCCTGCTCAGGTACACAGGAGAACCTAATGAGGCTCTAGGGCACTTTAACATGGCACGGAAAGACAACGACTGGGGCCAAAACGCAGTGTATAACATGATAGAAATCTATCTAAACCCAGACAATGACATAATAGGAGGAGAAGCATTTGAGACCTTAGATGGTGAAATTGGGTGAGTGGACTTTATGTTCTTTACTTGAAAACCCACATCTCACAGACTTGCCTCTAATGCTTTACTCATACTTTGTCACTCTTCAGGAACTCCACAGAGAAGCAGGAGTCAGAGCAGCTTGCGGTACTAACTGCAGAGAAGCTGCTTAAGGAGTTAAAGCCACAGACGGCAGGCGGACACATACAGCTCCGCATCCTGGAGAACTACTGCTTTCTGGCGACCAAACAGAAGGCCAATGTAGAGAAAGCCCTCACTGTTTTCACAGAGATTGCAAACAATGAGGTAAGTAAACTCCAGATGGTGCACACAAGTTACATCACTCTCTCTTGTGCAAATTTGCCCACACTAGGAGCTGTGCATTACTTCTCACTCCCTTAATATCAGCAATACCGTTTGGTTCTAAAAGGCCCTGTGCCACGCTGATATTGAATATAGTGAGATCAGCGTGTATCATCGCTCATAGTTAAGCTTTGTGTGTGTATGGTTTTGGTGTACACAAATGAAATGGTAGGGTGGTATTGTCACGTTCTTCCTAACTCACCAGAATCCTTTGCTTCAATTTAGAAAGACCACGTGCCAGCACTGTTGGCCATGGCAACAGCTTACATGATGCTAAAACAAACTCCTCGAGCCCGGAACCAGCTCAAGCGCATAGCTAAGATGAACTGGAGCATCATTGACGCCGACGAGTTTGAGAAGAGCTGGCTGCTACTGGCAGACATCTACATCCACTCCGGGAAGTACGACATGGCCGTTGACCTGTTAGAGAGATGCCTCAATCATAACAAGGTCAGACAGAAAATATTTTAGTGGCTGAAATATGAATCAAAACAATTCAGTATATTCACTCATACACATTTATTTTTTATTTTTTTTGTAGTGTGCAGAAGCTAACAGATTGTTGTTTTCTTTTTCCAGTCATGCTGTAAAGCTTACGAATATCGGGGATACATAATGGAAAAGGAGCAGTCATTCCGTGACGCAGCGCTCCACTATGAAATGGCCTGGAAATATGGAAATCGGACTAACCCGACCATTGGTATCTCAACCCAAATCACAAATCAGCTCAAGGACTGAAGAGAATTGTTTATCTAACATGTAAACTCTGCTTTAATTTCAGGATACAAGCTCGCTTTCAACTACTTAAAAGCAAAGAGGCATGTTGACGCCATAGATGTGTGTCACAAGGTGAGACGCCTCGCAGTTGTTTGCCGTTTACTGTCTACGGTGTGTCTCTATCCTGTTAATCCCCTTCATTTCCGCCCTCAGGTTCTGGCTGCTCATCCAAATTATCCAAGAATAAGAAAGGACATCTTGGACAAAGCTCGCACTGCTCTGAGATCTTAGTGGGGTTTTTGTTAGCGAAAGAGATATGAATTCTTCCGTAATGAAATGGGTTATTGTTTGGATTTTCCTGACAAGTTAAAAATGTGCAGTCATTTCTCTGATTTCTTGGGGAATCCCCTCAAACACATTGCTACATTTTTTTTTTAGCATATGAATAGTGGTTCCTGGCAATCTGCAGAGAAAACATTGAGGCACCTGCATGATCTTAAGCATTTTTTTTCTTTTTTTTCCTCTCACAGCCAGATGCTAAACACCTTTCAAGAGTTTTTTTTAGAGCTCTTGCAGAAGAATATTCGAGATTTATTTATTAAGAAATGGAAATATCATTCTTTTGTCTGGTTAATGTTAATTAATGATTAATATTAAAATCATTGTCTCTTTTGATGGCTCTTATAAAGGTACTCTTATGAAAAATAAAGATATTTAGATATTATCAACTGTGGTGATTATTCTGACTTTTTTAAATATATTTTACTTATTTACTTATTTATTTTTAATTGATGTGTAAATACACCCTGAAAAGACAATTTACCACTCTCCACACATACAAACAGTTAAAAGCGTGGCTGGAACTAAATGTCGGACACAGTAAGCATTTTAATGGGCATAATAAAGTGGATGCCTGCCGTGGGTAGGAAGCGGTGTAACACTCAGTCGCTACAGATGGAGTCACTGTGCGAGTCAAAGGCAGGGAGGCTTCAAACCGGGCACCAGAGCAGGCTCCCTGCGGGTGAAGAGTCCACGTCTGTGATCCATGAACGCATCCAACTCTTCATGAGCACCGTCCGTTGTTGGAAACCCGGGACATTTCAAGGATTAGACGATCCGCGGAGTGCGGCGGTGGTGAGTGTCAGCCCTTACAACTTTTATCACTGGAAACGAAAGCTCAGATTATTATCCGCCTGCTCGCTGGAAGGACGCGTAACGTTTCCAAATTCCAAATTGGACCATGTGCGGTTTTCATTTGTGTTCATAAGTTTATGTGGAGGATGTGTTTTTTTCCTCTCTTAGAGACCTGATTTGATGTGGTGGGGCATGTCGCGTTCCTGCTTCATTTGTAACCCAGCAACTGTCCCAGTGAATGACCAGTTGAACAAATCCTATTAATGACACCATTATTGGCTGAGCAACTCCTGAGAGAACACTCCAACAGCCTACAAGGCGAACTGAACACAGAACCTGTTTACCAGAATTTAATTCACAAGGGATTTTTTTTTTATTACACTTTTTAAATGTTGAGAATTCATGTTGGTATCGTCACTTAATCGTAATGGCCGCTTTTTCTCATTCATTTTCCAGGTATGGCTTTTGACTGTGGGTGTGTAATTTTGACGCGCAGGAGTCCCCTCCTAACTCTCGTCTGCGCAAGCGCAGCAGCGCGTCACCGTCTTCTACCTGTGAGAAGCACACCTGGATCCAACGAGACGGAAGTTTAGTGCGATCGGAATACCGAGCAAATCTTTTTTTTTTCTTTTTTTTTCAAGACATTTTGCCTCCGCGAAAAATTGCTTTGGAGTTTGAGCAACGACCAGTTGCTGGAACGGTTTCCAGTTGAAGCAGGGTGCCATTCGTTTAATTCAAAGGACTTTGTCAACTTTAACCTGTAGTTCAGCGACTCATGGTACGTGGTCTTTTCTCTGAAGGAATCCGGGATCGCGGTTGTCTGCTGATTTCAAAAGGCGATTTGAAATATGTGATTTGTAGACTGCAGCAGATGGCTTTAAAATCCCCTGAGAACTGCTGCAAACTTTTATTTTAAATACATTTCATTATATTTTTGAATGTTGTGACCTAGAGAGCAAAGTAGTCCCTTGTGTTTTGATTATTTTATTCTATTCTCTAGTGTCTTACATTTTATAATCACTTCAGTATTGGTTTTTAATCGTCTTTAAACATTAGAATATTTTTGTCTTTTACAGCTGAGCCTCAGTCCTAAGTCAGCCTTCTCTCCATTCAAGAAGAATGACAGTTCTTCGCAGAGTGCTCCGAAGGCGATTGCACCCACTTAAACTGGTGATAGTTGCCCTTGTCTTTGTCACGTTTGTGTTCTTGATACAATGGGAAGTGGGCAGCCAGAGCCAACCGGAGGACCCGTGGCTGAAGGAGATGGCAGTGAAGCGGGATGCCATGCTGGGCATGGTGATGGGAGCTGTCAATAACTTCAGAGATGTGATGCCAAAGATGCAGATCAAAGCCCCTGTGCGCCAGCAGGACAAAGCGGACGGCGTGTCCTGTCTGCCGGGTCACTACACCGCTGCTGAGCTCAGGCCAGCTCTGGAGAGGCCTCCCCAGAGTCCCCTCGCCCCAGGAGCTGCTGGGAAACCTTACAACACAGACTCACTGAGCCCCGAAGAGCAGAAGGAGAAGGAGAGGGGTGAAGAGAAACACTGCTTTAACTTGTATGCAAGTGACCGCATCTCTTTAAGCAGAGACCTGGGTGCGGACACAAGACCACCAGAGTATGTACAGTCTCCATACTTTCAATATTCAACATGATTTTGATTTAAAAATATATATGTAATTGCACCACCTAGTGGATGCCAGTGCAGATTTAGTGCTGTAAGCATTACTCACTGTTACTGCATCAATTGATGTCTTGGTCTAAAACACAAGTTAAAGTGGCACTCTGAAACATACACATGTATATTAATGTAATGTAGGTGAAGTAGTGCAACTCTGACCATGTAACCCAAACAGATTTGTCACATTTTCTTTTTGAGACCAAGGAAAAGAAACCGCAGAGATGATTGCTCTGACTGAGACTTTGTTTCAGCATGCCTGCCCAATTATTGTGGCCATATTTGGGGAGAAGCACAGTTTTGTTTGGCAAATTACAGTACATCCAAGTGCATGGTCGTCCAAGTACATGTCAGTATATAGTCAGGACACAGCACAGACATTATGCTTGTCCATGTACTGGCTGAAGTCTCAAAGTCTCTCCCACTCTAATATGGCAGGTATTTCAAAGGCTGCCACACATGCAGTGTCACAGCTGAAATGGACTCCCCACAGGGGAAAGCCTGCAGATGTAATGACTAGACTATTGTGCTGCTCAGGAACTACACAGGATAGTCAGATCTTTGTGCTCTTTTCCCTTCTTGATTCAGATGTATTGAGCAAACCTTCAAGCGGTGCCCCCCCTTGCCGACCACCAGCGTGATAATTGTGTTTCACAATGAGGCTTGGAGCACTCTGCTAAGAACAGTATACAGTGTCCTGCACACCTCCCCTGCTATTCTCCTCAAGGAGATCATCCTGGTGGACGACGCCAGCGTGGATGGTAAAACTCAATAGGGTCCTTCAGGACCGCCCTGCTCACTTTTGGGTTTGATTTCATGCAGCATGTTGGGTGGGCAGCTCTTTGTGTGCCATGATACATGCAGAGAGGAGCTCCCTGCAACGTCTGTGGCCCATGAAATGGGTTACAACAGGAAGTGAAGGGGCTGCTAGTGAATACTTTCCTAAGAGGAATTAGCAGTGGTTGTGCTTAGAGATGAGTCAGAGTTAACTCTCGTAAATAGATTAGTAGCGAGGAGAGAAAATGCTGGAGAGGGCAGAGGTTTATGAGAATGGAGTCCACCTGACACATAAAACTCCATGATTTGTTGGGAACTGGCCACAAATAGAGCTCTGCTGTACAACAGATCTCCTGAGAGCCAGTCCTGTTGATGTTGGAAGGACAGCTTTGTCCTCTTTTGTTTATCTGACTCCTTGATTTCTAGCAAAAGTGTCTTTAGACTTCCCCCGTGACTCTGTCTAATGGATATCCCACTCTTTCAGATGTGCTGAAGGATGAGCTGGATGAGTATCTGAAGCAGCTGAACATCGTGCGAGTGGTCCGCCAGCGAGAGAGGAAAGGGCTCATAACCGCTCGGCTCCTGGGTGCCTCCGTGGCCACTGGTGACACGCTCACCTTTCTCGACGCCCATTGTTAGTGCACAGGCCTAACGTCACTGACACGTTACAACCATTTGCCGCACCCTCCCAGTTTTATGATATTTGCTCTTCTGAAAGCTAAGACATGCCAGTGGCTGTTGTTGAGAGATGAGCTGTGATGCAGTGTCCTGTGTGCATGTGTTAACAGGTGAATGCTTTAATGGATGGCTGGAGCCTCTGCTGGCAAGGATAGCTGAGAACTACACTGCGGTAGTCAGTCCTGATATAACCACTATTGACCTCAATACGTTTGAGTTTATGAAACCATCGCCATATGGCCAGAACCACAATCGGGGCAACTTTGACTGGGGTCTTTCTTTTGGCTGGGAGAGTCTACCAGACCAGGAGAAACGCAGGAGGAAGGATGAAACGTATCCTATTAAGTAAGCAAAATAATTGTGCATAAAGATGCAATATCAGATAATTATGGCGTCAAGCTTTTAAAACCTGCAATGGAATTTATCCTCAGGACTCCCACATTTGCTGGTGGGCTGTTCTCCATCTCAAAAGACTACTTCTACCACATCGGAAGCTATGATGAAGAAATGGAAATCTGGGGCGGCGAGAATATTGAGATGTCATTTAGGGTGGGACGCCGTTTATCTTATCTTTATATTCCCAGCGTTTGTCATGGGCGTGTCTAACCACATATCATTACGCTTCTGCCGCCCATTAACCTGCAGGTGTGGCAGTGCGGCGGACAGCTGGAGATCATCCCTTGCTCCATCGTTGGTCATGTTTTCCGCACCAAAAGCCCCCACACCTTTCCCAAGGGCACGCAGGTTATTGCTCGCAACCAGGTGCGGCTGGCCGAGGTCTGGATGGATGACTACAAGGAGATCTTCTATCGCCGCAACCAGCAAGCTGCACAGATTTCAAAAGACGTACGTGTCTGATTCCTTCGAGTGTTGAATTCAGAGCATCAGATTGCTCTTTAGCATTGTTTTCTACTTCTCTTCTAGCCGTCTTTAAGGCCACTCATTATCCCTGCTTAAGACAAGTTAAAGCAAATCTGACTGCATGCAACAAGCATTAAGTCTGATCAAGACTTCCTTAACAGGATCTCCAGGGGAAAGCACCGTATTACACTCACCAGGAGAGCCATAACATTTCAGTATTGTAATTCTCAATGCACGAACTCCGTGGAATTGAAAGACATGCTTTGAAATGGGGAGGAAAGGGATCAGCTATTAGGGGATGAAAGCCGTTAACCGACAGAGAAAAAGGGGGCCTAGAGGAAGTCGGCTCTGGTAAATGACACAGTCTCGCAGCACTTCTCAACATGTGGTCCCGTAGGTGCCATAAACATTTCCCTCTGGGCTATATCTCACAGAGCAGGCCAGACCTCTCCCGCTGGCTTCAAACAGACGCACTGTCATCGACGGCTTCACAGAATCCGCCGCGGTAGCTATCAGCGTGCTCTGGTGTGAGCAGCATCCTCGTCATTACAGAGAGGAGCCCTCATTATTTAAGAGCATAAGGTGCCCGCAAATCCTTTTAAATGTGCTGTCACGCTTCAGTTTGAAAGGAACGGCGATCAAATGCTTGTCTGTAACTAATTTAACAAATGAGCCATCCGAGCGCTGGGACAGAGTCACCAGCTCCAGAAATGTGGTGGTGATAATCGAAGCAGGGATTAACTTTTGAGATTACTTTAGATTTGTTTTATGTTTTTACTATTACTTTGCAATTAACTTGTACACAGATCAGGCGTAACGTTATGACCACCTTCCTAATATTGTGTAGGTTTCCCATGTACCTCTAAAACAGTTGTGACTCATCAGAGAATGGACATGGGCCTTCTGAGGGTGTCCTATGATGTCTGGTAACAGAATGTTATTAGTGGGGGCCTTTGGTTGCTATGGGTTGAGGGGAGGGGCCTCTGTGGATCATCCCACAGATACTTGATCCACTCAGGCTGCATCCTGCTGTCGATGGCTGCTGCCTCCAAGGACTGTCATTGCAATGGGGTGGGGGTACCTGGTACAAGATGGCCAATGTTATTTGCTTTTCCTCCTCAGTGGTGTTAATGTTGTGGCTGATCGGTGTGCATGTATATAGTGATTTGATTGTTAGTGTGATTCTGCGACGAGTATCAAATGTCATAACATAGATGCTGGCCCCTGTGTTTACTTTGTCCAAACCTATCACCCTCAAGATGAATTGTAATAATTCAAATGATTCAGTCTCTTGAAGGATTATTAAAGGATATATTCACATATCTGCCAAACTATTTACTTTTCAGCCAGTCTCAGCCATGCAGTTATTCTAGTTTAGGGTTAATTAGCAAATATTAGCATTCTGACTTGCTAAACTAGTGAACATGGTAAATACTACAGTACTAATACCAGCATGCTAGCATTGGTGCGGCTTAAAAATTCTGCTGTGTCAAAGTACAGCACTACAATTCTTGGTTTAATATTAGCAACACATTTTGTGCTGCTCTTATTCATAAAAGTAGAATTTTAAAAGAGTTCTCTCCACTCTTCCAGTCATAAAAGAGCATATTAAAAAATAAATGCTGACTTTTGTAGTTCAGTCAAATTCACATCCAGCATATTTGCCAAGTGCTTTGAATAAGTAGAGAAAATGCTTTGCCTTCCTGTCTGTCATTGTTGTAACAGAGGACTTTTGGAGACATCTCCAAACGCGTTGAGCTCCGAGAACGGCTGCAGTGCAAGAGCTTCTCCTGGTATTTGAACAACGTTTATCCAGAAGTCTTCATGCCCGATCTCAACCCACTGCGCTTTGGCTCAGTAAGATCACACACCTCACCACCGCACCAGCTCTCCTCTTTCCAAACCTCACAGCTCCGTCTAGCCGCTGTGGGTTTCCACTTAGGATCTCCAGAGGGTATCGAGCAGTTCCAATTTAACACCACTGAAAGCCCTCCAGAGGCTAAAGTTGTTTGAACAGCTTGCGCTGGATGTTAGTTTTTCATTTTGTTTCCTCTCGCCGCTTTCTCTTTCCCTTCTCATTTTCTGTAGGTGAAAAATGTGGGCAAGGATTTGTGTCTGGATGCTGGAGAGAACAATGAGGGAGGGAAGCAGCTGATCATGTACCCATGTCATGGTTTAGGAGGAAACCAGGTCTGTAAGAAAACGTACCATCTCTGTCTTGTTGCCAAAAAAACCCCCCAAAAAACACGACTCACTGTTTAACCACGTTCTCTTATGTTTTCTGTGCCCCAGTATTTTGAGTACTCCACACATTATGAAATTAGACACAACATTCAGAAGGAGCTGTGTTTGCATGGGGCAGCGTCGACGGTGAAACTGGACGACTGCCAGTATAAAGGCAGGAACACGTTCGTCGGAGCAGAGCAAAAGTGGGAACTGAAGGATGTGAGTTTGGTCTTTCAAACAGGTGCATGCTTCATCTTTTATTCGTCCGCAAAATTAATGGTTTGCTCTCCTCTTGATATAGAACCAGTTATTCTACATGCCAGGGTGGAAGATGTGTCTGAGCGCCCGTCACGAGCATCCTTCTCTGGCACCCTGCAACCCCTCAGACAGATACCAGCACTGGGCCTTTGTCTGAGTGAGCAGAATACCACTTTACAAATAGCCACTGTGTCTGCGTCGGCGTACTAGAACACAAGTATACTTTACTGTATGCAGTCAGAATGCAGTTATTTTTTGTTTGTTTGTTTTTTAGATTAATGATCACACTGAGTTTTAATTTATTTTTATACATAGAGGAACTGAAGTTCTGCTGCTGCTGGAAATGTGGACTTTGGAAGAAACCATAGTTTGTCACTGCTGGAGCTGAGCAGGGTAGTCTAAGAGACAGTGTTGACAAGTGCCTCTTTTGTGTTAGAGTTGTTTTCACCACTCCAAGACCAAAACGTGCAGTATTGGCCATTTAAAGCCAACAAAGAATATTTTTTAGTGAGGACGTACTGTATATGAACAACAAAACAGAGTAGCCCTGTACATTAAGCTGAAAACACACACACACACACACAAACTAAACCCTAATGTTGTGCACCAAAGAAAGGGCAATGAAGACCTGAAACACTCAAGAATTCTTTCTTGCATTGTCCCTTTTAAATACATGTCCTAGAATGAAAAATCTTTTATTCGCTACCGCACAGTGCCTTCAATCCAACTTTAGTTTTCTGTCAATGCAGAACTTGTGCTTCTACAATACTGTGATTAAGAGGGTAGTGGATACACTTAAATTATTTCCTGAAGTATTTTATTTTTTTTTATCTTCAAACTTTTTCAATATGAGGAGATATCAAGAAGGACAAATAACTGAATACCAGTTTGGGTCTTTTTTGTGTCGAGGGAAAGCAAGTTGGGTCTTAAATCTGAATTATGCACATGTAGTACAAACACAGTTTAAGTTGTATTATTCTTAAAATCTCTTCATTTCCTTTATATATATTTTTTAAATGTATGTTGTGGTGGTTTTAAGAGGGAACTTTCAGTTTAAAAGTATTGCCCACAAGGAACTCAAATGCCTGAAACTCTCCCTCCACATCGAAGCCGGAGTCCACAGGTGAATTTCTGGTGCAGGCACTAGTGTTTAGACGGACGTGGAATATTGTTAATTAATTTGTCTCTGGGTGGAGAACAGATCGAATGTGCTTGTTTTCCCAAAGTGGAAGTCGTAATGAGTGCCTTGGTGTAAAGATGGTGTTATTTTGAGCTCAATAAATTCATTTGAGAGCCACTGAGAGCCACTTTTGTGTCATTTCCCCTGCGGCCTGCAGAGGGCGCTTTGCACTCAGAAATGATTCAACTTTAAAACGTTGACAAATGTGGATGCTTGTGTTTCAGTAACCAGCACAGTGCTGTGACATGATGTGTCCATAAACATGAGAATATGTCATTAGAGATTTAGGTCACAAAAGAAATTTTAATAAAATTGATTTCAAAATGAAACATCTGAAAATGAAGTTGGCTCTATCTACAGTTTGAAACCAAACACATCGAGAAAAAAAAATGGTACCAGTTTGTGCAAAACATATGCATTTCACAGAATATGAAATAGAATTAAATAAATCAGGCACATGAAGCTTTACAACTCACAACCAGCATGAAACAAAAGACTATTTTAAGATAGTGAAGCAATTTACTCAATACAGACTTTTAGTAAACCACAATAAATACACATTTCAATATATCATTCATAAGAAATACTGGAAAATAAAAACAAACACAGGATGCCTAAACGGATGCAATGCCGCTGCATGTGGCCTCGTCACACTGTACGCTTTGGCACATTTCATCTGCACTAAAGGCTGTGTCGATGCCACTGGTTGCATGAAAATAGTCCGTACACTTCCTTAACTCTAGCACTGAGCCGTCTGATTACGATGAAGTTGCAGATATTTGCAGTCTCGGGAGAGGGACAAATATCTGTATTCATGCAGGAGCAAAGAGCTGAAGGTAAACAATTCAGCAATGCATTAGTACTGTTCACTAAATTATTGCTGTCCCCCACTGTTCGGCTGTCACTTCAGTTCCCTCGTTGTCGGTGATTTTACAAATATGTCTTATTTACAGATTTTTGGTAATTAATGTTTTCGCATCTGTCTGTTCAGTGATTTCTGATGGCTCAAATGACTCGAGAGTCATGTCGTCTGGCTTTTTGACACTGATAAGTAGATTCATCAAGCTTTGATTGTCAACCTTGAACCACTTTACTCCATATACAAATACTAAAGCGTACTGTAGCATACTTTGAACTCTGTGGTTCTTAAAATACAAATATTAAGTACTGGGATATTCACTTAAAGTTGCCATGAAATCGAATTCAATGTGCAAGTGTTTTTATAGCGTTTCATAGGTCATAAATCACCTGTTTGCCTGCTTTGTAGGTGTGTCATTTCCTGGAAAAAATAAATGTTAATGACTCATCCTGCACTGGTGGGTGTAAACAAATTATGTGTCCGATGTAGAATGAAAAAAACAAATATTTAGAAACAAAAAGCACATTGTTAGTCATTTCATGGGAACTTTAAAAGGCTATCTCAGTCCACTTTCCATTTTCTATTTTCTCTAGAGGAGAAAAGCCAGTTAAAAACAAAATCTATTGCACTTAACGCTTCAACAGCATAAATCATCTTTATGCAATCCACATAAATAAATATCTCAGCTGTTAGGAGAATGTAGCTTAGACTGCGTTTGGGGTCATAATTTTGTCCACAGGTCTGGTTCCACTTAAAATTAAGCCAATTATTCTAATTTAATAATAAATGTGTTCTGTTGTCTATGATGCAGCATAGATCTACTTATTTCTGGAGATATGCTAATAAATCTTAATAAGTAGTGACTAATCATGTTTCTAAGAGTAAATGCAGGGGGAAACAAGTATTCATCATGTAAAACCAACTGCATGCCACTGCACAAGGCCGTGAATTGATTTTGACGTGTCACTGTTACTGTATTCCAAACATACAAATAAGAATTCAGGCTTTTTTCTCCATGCTTTCCAAACCCATAGAAAAGCATAGAATTATGACAAAAAAGAAGAAGAGAAATGTACATTATGTTTACAACACATTTTTTATATATATATTATATATAAAACAATGGCAATTTTCGTCCCAAATGTCACTGAGATTCCCAAAAACAGCATGCGTATTATCAAAACATTTACAATATATAAGCCTACACATAATTCAGAAACGATAAATAACCTGACGATAAACATTTTTTTTTGCACATTTGACACATACGGTAGACATAGAAAAGTTCCATCTACAGTACAATATCTGTTTAAAACTAGAACTTTACATCTGAAATTACAGGATACATAGCACAGCGTGACATAAATTATGTTCATATGTTTGTTGTTTTTTTTTGACCTGCTTCGTTTTGCAGCTAAGTACACACTGCAGAGTGGAGAAATTGTCAAGAATGAATGGTTTCCTCAGAAACCATTACCAACCTATGGCTTTACAGTTACGGATGAAAGTGTTTGACGCCGCTATAAGTGACTTTATGCAAAAAGGCCATGATCATGTTCCCTTGAAATACCACTTGGTCAGGCTCAAGTAAAGACATAATGATGAAAGAACACTTGAAAGACGAGCCCCACTACATGGCTGCGACCTCAGGGCAGGGGTCTGGTAAAGGGAGATTCTTAGTATTGTTTGCTAGTAAGGTCAGGTCAGAGTGTCCATTAAGACTGGACTCTTGCGGCGGCTGTTCAGGAGTCGTACAGGAGCTGTGACCGCTGTAGGGACCCCGATTGTTATTGTTCAGGTAGTCTTGAAACTGGGTCTGTTTCTCAGGCGGTTCCACAAATGCTGCTTTGGACACCACCTTCTTCTTCTGGTCTGGCGTATAGCAGGTCAAAGAGGGGGCTGGAGAACCACTGGTCAGAGAAAAATGGTGATTGGCTGTGTATTGTTCCTCAGCCTGACTGGAGTAGTCTGCATACTGCTCAGCGGCCACGTTGAACGGCGCCTGGGGCACATTGCCGTTGGTCGTGCTGGACAGATCTTGGAATGCTAAAGCTTCCCCGTAGGGTTCACTGGGTTGACCGGTTTGGCCATTAGAGACGGCACTGGAGCTCCCCAGCTGATAGTACTCAGCTGAAGAGGAGTTCATTAAGTAAGTGTTTCCATTTATGTGGTTGTCATGTGTTACAGGACCATCACTGTAACACAGCACAGAGGACAAGGGAACCACTTCGGTTTGAGAAACCGATGGGGTCGTCATGTCATCCTCAAAATTCTCAGACTTGTCTTCGTCCTCGTCATCCACCTCGTCGTCCTCAGAGTCGCTGTTAGCTAAGCTCTGGGTGCTAGAGTCTGACAGCCCGCTGCAAACGCTGCTACTATCCTCCTCGTCCTCATCTTCATTCTCTTCGTCCTCCTCCTCCTCCTCCTCCTCTTCTTCCTCATCATCCTCGTCTAGCGTCTCCTCCATCTCGTCCGCGGCTTGCAGGTGCATGCTGGCCGCCTGTGGAACAGCATCTGACATAGAGTACTCCAACCTGTGCTGCGACTGAGCGAAAGGGTTGCCGCCTCCCAGGTCGTTGGCTTCACCGTGGAAACCATTGGTCGGGGATGGCTGCTGCTGCTGCTCCCGACTCTTCTCCAGCTCCAGCTTCATTATAGTGTGCAAGAAATGGGTTCGAACGCGGATGGGATTAAACTCCACTCTTCCAGTTGAATTGCTGCAACCCTCTTTTGAGCAGCCACATGGGAACGACATACGGTCCACCTAAGAAAAACACAACATTCAATAAGAAACTCATTTTTCATATGCAGTGTGACATGACGGGTTTTAGCATAACATCTAAGGACTTCATTTGAGTTCATTCACCTGGCACTTGATCCCTGCGATGCTGCAGGCACACGTCTCAGGGTCACAGAAAATTCTGCAATCACAGCCGCAGTCCTCTCTTGACATGCGGATGGCCCGAAGTTCGTGCTTCTCCTCCACATCAATCTTCTTCACCCCGGAGGAGCGCAGCAGGGCACGGCGCTTCTTAGTGGTAAGAGGCTGCAAGAAGAAGTACTCATCCACCTCCGTGTTGTCCAGATCAATGTCATCATCAGAGATGTCCTCAGCCGTGAGCGTGTTGGCCTCCTCAGACTCCACTGTGCCGTTCTTGGTCAGCTGAAAACAGGATGAAAACACGTCCAGGCACTTTACATAACATGCATAATGAGAGCCGCTAACAATGTCTTATCAGAACATGTCATCTTTCAGAGTGACTGCTTTGAATAAAATATACGAGTATGATTTTTTTTTTCTTCAGGAAAGCATTCCAAAGCTTTTACCTTGAGCTTGA
The DNA here is from genome assembly GCA_005024645.1 of Planiliza haematocheilus. Lineage (NCBI taxonomy): Eukaryota > Metazoa > Chordata > Actinopteri > Mugiliformes > Mugilidae > Planiliza > Planiliza haematocheilus. The sequence goes on from SRSE01000725.1 coordinate 7,787,254, forward strand.
TTGAGTTGAGTTTCTCCTCCTTTAAGTGGTCTTTGAGCATGTCTCTGTGGAGCCGCTCCTGCTCCAAAGCAAATTCACCCAGGGAGTACTGCCTGACCCAGCTGTGCCTGTTGGACATGCCCAGCGTGCTGCCTCCCTGGCTGGGCACGCTGGTGAAGCCCTGCCGCCGGCTGAAGTAGTACACGGTAACATTGTCAAAATGCACCCTCCTTGTCCGCAGGCGCTTCTCTCTCTTCAAAATCGAGTCAGCTGCACGGGAAAATGAAAAAAAAAAATTATTTTAAAAAGCCCTACCTATTTCTGATGTCAAGTGTTTTTGGCAGCTCATGAATCGGCATGTAGAAAGAATTAAAGTACCACATGACAAATTGGATTTTTTATTGTTTCAATGCCCTTTTATGCTGGAGTAGGACACTATCATATCTATGTAGAGCATGCTCAGGGAAAAACACCATTTTATAGCATTTGAAGCACATTCAGGGAGTAACGTCCTGAAATGCCTTAAATATGAGGGAAATACTTCTTGGCAGCTGCATGTAGAAGCAACAACCTTCTACAAATTCTGAATTTAGCGACGATTTTTAGCTAAGGTTTTACGACACGTCTCTGCTTGGCATGCAAGTCCTCAATGTGTCTCTTTAAGGAGAGCTCTACACGGGGGAGGTGCAAAGACGAGGGCAACGCTGGAGCATAAATAATCCTCCTGCCTGGCCCAGAGATGAAGAGTGCTGGTTCACAGAGGCAGTGTTCCCAGCGTTCACCCCCTCTACCAAACAGACAGGACAAATAGAAACCATCTGGTTCCAACAGCTCTCCACCCCATGCAGGAGGGACAATGCATTTCATTACAGATGTAGAGCTGTCAGGCTGAGGCTACTGAATAGAGCCGTGTTTCAGTTCATACAAAAGAAATCTTGTTGTAGGTGTCGAAACAATTAACGGGCGTTAAGTACTTTATAATCAGCTTTCTACCAGAAAGCCTTTAAAAATATATCTATTAGTATTTATTTTATTTTTTTACACAAGCTGCCATTTACTTTTTAGAGGCTTCAAATGTTACATGTTTCTCAGACGCTCCAGAAAACCAAAACGGGCACAGAAAAATATCACATAACAGTTATTTTCCTTTCGCTCGCCAACACCACAGGAATGGATGTAAAGTAAAGCCGCTCAGAACTTAATTGTTTCATGTGTCTGCCGAGACAATCAATCACCGCGTGCACGTGTCACTTCACAGGAGAGCAGCCTTCCCAGTGCTCGGCTCCCTCGTCGCCGTTAGCTGACCTTCTCAAGCCTCCAGCTCCCAGCGCCTGCAGCTGACACGGGGGCCGCGCAAACTCTCCAGGGACGCAGCACCATACTTGGGTCTCTACAGGAAGGGGGGCCCCATGACCAGTCTGCATGTCATTCACACGGCCAAGAATACTGCACTGTGAAAACGCTAATTTTATGCTAATAGTTCCTTGGGTTTCGGTTTACTTGGTTTAAGTATTTTAATTTTGAAAAATGCCAAGTAGCCAAACCGTCAGACGCAACCCAACACACACGCTATTCAAATATGACTCCTTTCTTTTGCTCTTTAAAGTGTTTTTTCTTCTGAATGCTTTCAAAATCCCCAAAGGAGTAATAGCTACCACTGTCTAATCTATTTTATTCAAATTCACTCTCATCTCTTAAACACAGCGATTCAGAAATACACTGTGTCCTTTATTAGAAATGATTCAGTTCCCTTTAGAACCAGCAGAGGAGATACCGTTTTTGTGACGACTGTTACGACTGTATTCTTTAATTCAACGTCTGCTCAATGGCTGCGGAGTCTTTCAGTAACGTGCCTCGTTTTAGGATATATGTATGTTACAAAATAGGAGCTTCACATAATATCAGATAGTGTTGTTGTAAACGTACACGAGATCTGTAGTAGTCGCTTCAGTTTTGTCTATTTTATCAAAAAGGTAAATCCATTTGATCCAGCTTTTCTGTATTTAGTTGCTCCATTGTTGAGTAGCACATTTGCATGTACAGTCCAGTCCAGGAGTGTTACACACATCTTGAGACTGCACCAGCTCATTCATCTCCCTGGGCCTGTATGCTGATGCTGATCCTAATGAGGGAGACAGCCAGTGCATGCTCACCCTTTATTACACCACTAGACCCTTTGCATCACTCAGCCTCCACTCCTCTCTACTGCACAGCCACGACTGTACATTCATATTATACTCCCTTATCAAAAGACGCACAGATTTGTTTTCTTTGACCTGCATCCTCCAATCAATGTAAGCTGCAAAATCAGGCCGCCTCTGAGTGTTAGTCTCATCTTGATTAAAAAGAAAAAATCCCTTTCTGTGCCTTAGCTTTGTTTTCTTTGAGATGAAATGATGAATTAATCTTGCCGTCAAAGGTGCACATTTGCCACACAGAGCACGACGCGTGGAAAAAGAAAAGAAAAAAGAAATACACAGGCACTCACGGGTGAAAGGGCCCGAGGCGGAGGGGTTGACACTGTCGCTGCTATCCCCACTCTCGCTGCAGGAGACCTCATCATCAGACTCCCGCACGGAAGAGCACGGGGAGGAGGAGGCTTCCACCTCCTCAAATTTCCTCTTCAGTATTCCGCTCATGGCCTGCCGCATCTGCACCTGAAACCGAAAGACAGCAGAGGGGCCGCGCATTATTTAATATCCAGTTTAAGGCCTTCATAATCCTTAACTCACTAAATAAGCGAGCAAAGCAGACTCCTCCACCGCCACCACTTTCCTCACTCACACACACAGAATCTATCTTGCTGCCGTCCCAGCTCCCCAGCGTTCCCTGGGCAATGAGAAAGCTGCTAATTACAAACTACATCTGCCTTACAGGAAGTTCATTTCAATGTCTTTGATTGAGGAAAGGCTGAGGAAATACATCAACCACTTGTCATGCAATGCTACCTGTCAGGGTGAAATATACACACATGCAGTATGTATGATGTACAGTGTTGTTTAGTTTGTTAGAATGTATTTGCTGACACACGTGAATTAGAACCAGCCTGCAGCTTCCTCTAAAAATAATGCTACAATTACTGGCATGCATAGCAGTGGAAGTGTGTTTTTAGGCAAACACAGCGATGTGCTACAAGTGTGACGGCAAGATCCACATGAAGTGATACGCAGATAAGCCGTGCTGTTAAAGGAGGGATAGGTGACGCCGCTGTTGACACAACCGTGACTGACATCCTGCACGTCTGTAATGAGCTTCTGTTAAGTCAGTTGCTTCCTACCGAGGACGAATGGAAATGGCTCCGGTGAATGCAACCGCAGCCACCACAGAGCAGAATAAAATCTATACTGTGAAAGGCTATAATTGCTTGTGTAATCTTCTACAAATGCAGTCGATGGTCATGCTTCAGGAAGCATTGTAAAAATAGCACAAAAAAAATAAAATAAATGAACCACTGCTGCCAACCTCACAGTGACAGCTATCATAGCGCTTTGGTACATTTTTATAACAGCAGTCCTACAGTAATGCTGTGCACCATTCCTGAAAAAAAATAAAAAAATGAAACCTTGAATTTGCATGTTGGTCCAGCTAAATGTTTCTGGCCAGCACTTGTTGTAAGTGTTCCAGATCATTTCAGTGTCAGCTGAGAGCATCCATTAACTTCACCGACTGATGATGCAATTAGGCAAACACACAAACACAAGCTCATCAGTCAAATACACTGAAAGTAACACTATTACTTTGAAACTGGTTTGAAACGCAGCTTTTGCCATTTGAATAATATTATGCTATTGCTCTTCAATGTGTAATATTAGGAGGTCTTGCTTTATGTTGAACAGTACTCATCAGACATGGTTAAAAACATTGCCATTTAATCTCTAATTGCAGAGCAACGTGTCCCTGCGTTTTATTAGCAGCAGCTACAACGTCACATTTCAAAATAAGACCAGTAAAAGGAGAGAGCTGCAGAGAACGGCAGACATTGCTATGACTGGCAGCTTTTTTTTTTCTTTCTCTCCTCACTGCTTTCTCTCTTGGAACCTGGAATCACTAAAGACAGCGTGCATCTTCACCCAGTCCCACTCTGTCTATCTGCCAAAGCAGCTTGTGGGGGAGTTCCATTCACAGACAGCCACAGTGTTTCATCTGGGCTCTGCTATCAAGTCATTACAGATGCAAATGCTGCCTGAGAGACACGCTGCCTGAGAAGTAGGTGCAACCCAGAGAGGACTTGCACTGCCAGCAAGAGGGTCATTGTTCCCAGGAGGCTGTGCTCGTTCAGTGCAGTGACACGGCACCGGCAGCATTTGGAGAAGCTCCAGAGTCAACAGCTCTACCTACAACTGAGGAATGTGAGGCTTCCTTCATCTGGGAGAAAGTGGCGAAGAGAAGAGTCAGTCAGGAGTAACCTCACTGAAAAGATTTTTATATTAATGTGGAAGAGAAACAAGAGGCTGTATCCTGAACCGTCTAAAGTAGCTGACAAGAAACTAAAGATCACTGACCTCTAATATAAATCAGCATGACATGAATACAATTTGACATTATTTAAACCCGTCTAGTGCGATTGTGTGGTAGCAACAGGATCTCCTGATCTCTCATCAAAACCATTTTTTTCCTCTAAACCACTTCATTTTGTTGGTAAACAGGAGTGGAAATTTCCACCCAAAAAATAAATAAATAAATAAAATGACCCGTGCAATTTTAGTTCATTTCCTAGCAAGGGTCCTAATTAGATACCATTGTTGAAAATCTATTCGTATGCTTAGCCCTTCACTGATGCTGCACTAGGCTTGGAGACCAAAAGTGGTTTCCATGGAGATTCTAATGTACTCTCACAACTAGTGCTTTCCCATATGGCTGTGTTTCCAGTGTTACAGAGCAAATTAAGTTAATATCCAAGCAAATTCTGTTTCTTCCACATGTGAATGCATTAGTGGCTCATCTGCATAATGTTAATGACAGCATGAAAAGTTACAATCTTGACACAGGGTACACATGACATCACAAACCACAGAGCCAGGGGTAATCTGGGGTAAACCTCTTTCATCAAGGCTAAATAAAAAAAAAAAAGAGCGTTGCTCCTCTCCAACAACTCTTTCTTTGTATTCACTGCTGCCTTACCACTAATCATGGCTGGGCAGCACTATGGTACAAGGGAGAAAATCCCAGAGAAAATAATGCAGCAAAAGCCAGCTTGGAAAGCCCCTCCCTGTGTTTGCCTCTGTGTGCACACACATCAACTGTGGACACCAACTCTTATCCTTAATCATCCGTGCTCGCAGCACTGTAGCACACTTGCAATACAAGTATTTCTCCCTGCATCATTCACGAGGTTCAACGCAATAAACTGACCTGACAACACGGGGCTAAAAACGCTCATTCCATCTGATGCCAACAAGCCTATGGCATCTGGAGCAAGTCATGACACATCAATCCTACAGTGGCCACATTGCACTTCTGCGTGTGTGCTGGCCCTCACAGGAACAACTGACCTGTATCCACTAGCAGAGTGTGACTCCGTTCACCTCTTCTCACAGCAGTTTAGCCACAGTCACAAATGTGGCTACTCAAAAAAGGTGAACAATGATGAATGAAGAGACTCCCATTTTGGTTCAGTCCACTGACTTGTAGCGACCCCTGAGCTGCACGGGCATGAGGAAAAAAAGGGTGCAGGAGTGTGACAGAGACTAGTAATTTTCCAGCTCTGACTACACTGTCGGTACCATATGCTTTATTGTTGCAAGACGACAGTCTTTCTCACTTTAACTCCCTCTCTGTCACTGTGTTGCTCTCTCCCTTCTGTCTCTCTTTCTCTCTCTCTCTCTCTCTGGCCACACAAAGGCTCATTAGCTGCAGCCGGCTGAAAGGCAGAAGCCTGACTGGAGCAGAGTGGAGCAGAGTGGAGCAGAGCAGAGGCAGCCTGTGAGATCACATGGGTGGGATGTCTGAGAGAGAGTCAGGCGTGCCTCTGCTCCTGCTGTCTGCAGATATTTTTACCAACAAGAGCTGGGGAGGGGAGGGGGTGAGGGTGGTGGGGAGGGGAGGGGAGGGGAGGGGAGGGAGTGAGGATGGCGGGGAGGGGAGAAGGTGAGAAAAAAGAAATAACGAAGAAAGAGAAAATGTTCAAGAAATTGATAAGGAGAGGTGTGTTGCAGGGCAGTGGGAAAATGTGTGCAAGGGGGTATAACAGAAATGCAGAAAGGAAGGCATTCACAGGGGAATAGTGAAGTGGAGAGAGAATGAGGAAGGGGTGGGGTGAGTGAGAGTAGAGGTGGAGAGGAGAGAGAGAGTGGGGCAAAGAAAAGGAAAAGGAGGAACATCTGATGCCAAGAACAACACAATGAGAAGGGGGATGGAATACAACCACGAAATAGAAAGCAAAAATGACATTATTTGCACAGAAACCGTGATGTAAAGATAACCTGTACCTGTAAGAGGATGAGCTGTAAATAACATAAACTACCTCATCCACAGGAAATAAGATTTGTCAGCACTGTAGTAAATGTGCTCCGGATGCTTCCTATGTCAGGAAGTTCTGTTGAAGAGTTAGTGGGGCCTCAGCTTGTGCAGCCAGAGAGCTGTGATATCATTCTTGCACTCAATTGGATCATATGTCAACATAAAAGGTCCTGCAGTTCCTCTTACAGGATGGCTATAAACCTGGAGGCTTTTTTCCCCCTGACAGTCAATGCAGTATTACAGTCATTCATTACCAACAAATGGCAATTTCTAAGCACAAACACTGCGTACAATGGACTAGGAGAGAATGGTGTTTCTGAAAACAAAATATCAGGACGCAGACAGATTCATGATGGAAAGCAGTGTTTTTTTTTTTTCATTACCAACATTAAAAAGTCCTCACATTTGTATTTTATATAGCTCTAAAAATCTGGAAATGATTTAAATCCATTTTTTGGTAAAGCCATTTATTGACAGCTTTTATGTTCTAAGTATTTCTTTCTTCGATACAACAAAAACAAATGTCATTTGTCCCCGCAGTGTTCTGCATAGTGTCCTCAGTGAACCCCCGGCTAGACTGCTGCACTCTTCCATCTCTGCTGCCTCGTCCTCACGCCACCTCTCTCTCGTATACTTTATCATCACAAAGCCATTGAAACATATTAGAAAGCAGAAATAAGCTCAGCTGGTCCTGTCCCTTTCAAAGGTCAACATGCATTTTCAACACAGATTTTCATAGAAAACATTACAGTGGCCCTTGCAAAGCACTTACAAATTAATGTTTATTGTTCTTAATGTCACTACATCATGCTGTGGCAATGTTATACTGCTGTGAAGGAATTTCAGCACCTAGATGATATGCTACATTGACAAATTTAGTAGAGTACTAATAGTTACAGTAGTGGAAAGAATAATAATAGTATCTTGGTTAAGGATTCATATCCTTTTTAAAATGATATTGGCCACTGAAAAGGCCAAAGGCACACAGGAAGCCACAGGAAGAGTCTTGACTGTACTCTGACATACTCTGCTGAGCACTCAAAGATCACAGCAAGCTATAATGGCTGAATCAGAAGGGCCGCAACAAGCAAGCACTTTGACACAAGTGCAGCATTAAAGATACAAGTGCTACACAAAAACAAGGGGACCTGTTCAGCCTCATACAAGTTAAAAAAAAAACAATTCTTCTAAATGTTTTATCAATCTCTGACACAATCTAATCTAAAAAACGTTACAATAATAAAACTGCATTCATGTCGCAGTGTATGCGAGAGTCTATTTCTGCTAAAAACCAATGGAATAGAAAAAAAACAATGACAAGAATCATACTAACAGGTGAGAACATGAGAAACCCTGAGATATACCTGCTAGATATGTGGCTTCTAGTTCTAGGCTTCCTACCTTTAACTTTTTTTATTTAACTGGAAATTGAAAATGATATGACATTTTCACCTTATGTTAATGTAAATGTTACTAAATCAGATATATATGCTAATGTCTGGTTGCCACACTAAGCCATGTCCAATATTTTAACCGAGCAGATTTAATAAATTTAATAAAACGCACAAACCAGCAGTTATACAAGCCTTACAGAAATCATGGAATAATTCTGTTACACATACTGTTTCCTAGTATGATCTAAAACCATTAAGGCCTCCATGCCATCTGCATTACATTGAAGTGATTGTAATTGAAGTGCATTTTCTACCTCCACATTGTGTTTAGTGCTTTAGCCTTTACATTAAAACAGGAGCAAACAACAAACAGTCCCACCGGATTTGGTTGTTTTTACAGATCATTACTAATACAGGTAACCATAAGCTATTGTGTGTACAATCATCACATACACATGCACTATTTTCAGTAGTTTTGTACATCCTGTTTTTTCTTAAGATCATTTTCTTCGGTACCTTTGATGAAACATGACAGCCGTATCTGCATTCCTTTAATAGTTTACCCATGAGCATCACACGTATATGCTGCCCTATTACATAAAAATGCAAAACATAAGCTGGAGAGATGGCATTTGCTACACCATTGCGCCAGTGATGGTGACCTATATTTGCTCCGACTTCAAGTGGCTTTCTTATCTCAATGAAGAAAATTTAAGACAGCAAGCAGAAATGAACAAAGAGAGGCTTAGATATAATCCAGTTTCATTTGTCTAGCCGTTCTGTAATTGACTGCATTTGCAAAAACACTTCTACTGTAACAAATAACTAAATTCAGGTATGACTCATGTTGTTTAAATTGAGCAAACAGACGAGATGTTGTTTTTTTTAGCCAGGGTCCTTCAGACAACATTGGTGACACAGGGCCAGGGGGCGCATGTGTTAAAATGCAATGATTATGTAAAGCTTTCAGTATTCTCACTAAAATACTTGGCTCTCAAGTGTCTGGCTTCAAGACAACATATCAGCAACTCTTTAACAGCAGTGGCCATGAATCACAACCCTTAATGGAAACTAGCGTGAAGCAAGGATGAATCACTGCACCCACCTTGTTTATCACCTTCATCACAGTCGTTACCCATCTCAGCTATCTCCCAGCATGTTCAGATACCATACAGAGCAGATGGCAGGTTTTTCAACCTATGAGGTTCGAGACCAAGGGTCTCCATCAGGCGTTCATCAGCTGGACACTGCAGTACACGGATCATAATGCCATCTGCTGTCATTCAGATCAGCAGTACAAACTTTCTGCATTTCCAAAACCACCAAAGACCCAGTGGCTAGGTCATGAATACGGTAGGTAAATAGAGGCTAATCGGAGGCGCATTGCATACCCGCCAGTAGTTAGCAGTTTCTCTCTCCTCCTAAGCTGACAGATGCTACAGCACGTCATCTATGCAAGCGGGCCAGACCCAGTGTCCTCCTCTGCTGTGTGGCTCAGAGGCCTGAACCACTTACAGTACAAACATCTGAGTCTTCCTAAATCATAGACATTGACTGGATTTCACCACTGTCATCAGCTCATGTACATGTCATGCAGTTAGTATGTCAGATTCAATATTCTCATATGTGTATAATAAGCAAGCTAGTAGGCTATTAGATAAAAACAAATGGCTTCAGGCTCAGCCTCAAAAACATCAAGACATAATAATAGAACACCGAATCAGCAGCTTTAAGCTCCTTTTAAAGCTGTTTTATGACTGGTAGACTGTATGATTTGAGCCTCATACTATTATAATCAGCCATCTCAACAAAACTCAAATCTTGGTTCCAACATCGTTCATCATTCAGTACTATAAGAACTGCTCAGTGGGCGCATACGCTGACAAGCTTTTTAGGCTTTAGCGAGCTTTTATGTTTTTGGGCCTGCAGAGAGATTTCCTCTGGCTGAGGAAGCCGACTCTCTGCTGGCTCCCCGCGCACATCAGTGGCATAAATGAGTATTGAGATGGCTTTTCCAGACTTTCAGAAGTTTTAACGAAATCAATGGATCAAATTCTAATTACATCGAGTGCTATTTGGAGACGTCCGTGTGACTCAGTAGCTGGAGGCTTGACTCAAGTAAGGCTAGTGCGTGCCACCTGCCTACTGGGAAATAACACAGAGCCAAAGTAAACAGTTATCAGTGGAGAACGTAAAGCATTTAGCAAGCTCAAGAACCCAGATTTTCTTTTCTTTTCTTTTCTTAGGAGATGGTGAAGACTAAAAAGGACAATGAATACTGGCAGTCAGAAACAGCTGTTATGAGATTATAAAGTCGCCATATGCATAGTATGTATACATTAATTATTCCCAGAAAATGTGGTTCATGAGTACTATCACATAGGTGGGGTCATTCTGTCTGCGTCTTATTCCATCTGTGTCTGCCCAAACCCCATGTCATTCAATATGGCTGGTAGCATCACAGACTAGTAGTGTTTCCACAGTGACGAAGTACACATTTATAAAGCCCAGATGGCTTGGCAGATATTTTATCATTTCTTTTTTGCAACAAGAGAAACATTTTTTCACTGCAGTAAACTGAGTAACCCATTCTTACTTTCCAGTCCAGTTGAACCAGTTGATGGGAACACAGAGCAAAGACAAACCCTGAAACCACAAAAGATCCTTGGCCGTGCAGCCAGTCTGAGGTTATGCTCGGACTCATCCATCACTGATGTCATGCTCAGCCATAAACGGCTACCTTGAAGGGGAGAGAGAAAGCTTGGCAGAAAGAGCGAGAGAGAGATAAATAGACACAGGCAGAGAGAGGGAGAGAAAGAGAGACAAGGTCTCAGCTGGACTCCCCTGAGGAGAGGCTGTGGCCTGGATGATTATGCAGCTACAGATGATGTCAGTGGAGGATCCCTGCCACTGAGAGAGAACACAAACACAATGCTCACGTATTCACTGACACTGTTTTGTAGAAAGGGTAAGGCAGGACTCCTAAATCATACATAAAAAGGCCTCCGTAGAGTGTGTTTTGTGAGGTCAAGGTGGTTTAATCTGTATGTGCTACCATCATTTTCAGTGGTCTTCATTCAAGATATCCACCTGCATTCTGTCTCTGGAGGACACAGACCACACACAAAACATACACTGATGCAATGGATGGTTGAAATCAAAGGGGCATTGCTATGCATAAAGGCAGCAGCTGAAAACGACGTCATCATTCATAAAGTCTGTGTATGAACTAGGTTGATAAATTTCCTCCTGGCCTGTCGTTACACAGCTTACCAGCAGAGAACAACAAAGTCACATGGATGGATCCCTGAAATAAATAACATGAACTGTCAAGTACAGCACAGTCCTCTCCATTCTCCATCATCTTGTGAGAAGTGGACAAGGGAAAAAAAAAACCAATTAAACACAAAGGAATCCATTTACGGCAATGTTGCGCCATCTACAGATTTATGCAAATGAGGCTTCACATGCGCTCTGTACATTTGTTAACTTGCACTTGCCTGGAGGCAGCAGACAGATCTGCTCCACACACATGAAAGTGGGGGTGGGGAAGGTGGGGGGGTGAAAGAAAGAGGAGGAGGGGGGGGGGGGGGGGGGGGGGGGGGGGGTGTAGCCCACTGTTCAGCACTCAGCACACGGAGGAGCTGCAGCCTGGTGATGCCTGCTGCAGCCCCTCTTCTGCAGCTATAGTACGGGAATTGATTTGTTCTTCTTCCTCTTCGAACAATAGAGGAAGCATGGCTCCTGATTAACCACATGGGTGGAGATAAAAGGGAGGCCACCGCTCCAATACTACACACACACAGACACATATACATATGCACCAGTTCCATTGCTTAGTAAATTACAGCAATGGAGTTAACTGCCAGTCTAATGAATGATGAGAAATTGTAACTGTAATTGCGGATGACAATACTCTGGCAACAACTTGTTGAGAGCTGTGAGCTTGTGAACTTATTTAATTTTTAATCTTTCACACCAAACAGCATTAGCAGTATTTTAATGAAACACGGCTACAAGCTTAAAGTGTAATCTTTTCATCCAGCATCAGTCCTCTTTGTTGTTACAAGCAGCGATCAAAATACATCGCACCCAGACAAGTACGAACGAGGAAGGCTCCACATTCAGACTGATGTTTTGATTTGCTGCAATTCACGTCTCACACCGCGGAGGCATAATCAGGTACTCTCACCCCCGTGTCAATCACAATGCTCACCTAAATTATTCATGGCTCTCTCTTTTATTTATGACTATATTTTCCCATGCAACCTGAAAGTTCGCAAAAGCCGGTTTGCTGGCAGAAACAGAGCTGCCAAAGCATTTCATAGAGCTGGGGCCGCTTTTATCTCTCGCACAGGCTGGGGAAGCTGTGGGATGTGGAGTTCATATTCTGCAGACGAGCCTTATCATTTATATATAGGCAGCATCATGTTGAGATTGTGAATAATTTTTTATATGCAAAACATTCACACAGTCATCTGAAATTGCGAAGTAGGCCAGCGCTACATGTGATTACAGTATGTGGTGAAATTATTATTATTAATAATAAAACCATGACATTAGTTCCTTGAAATTAGTAGAAATCTATATTCACATTAAAGTGTCATGCAATTAATAATTGAAATTAACAGAAATATGCAATTCTATGACAATCATGCTACTTTTACCCTATAGAAAGATAAAAATGTGATTGTGGCAGCAAAACGTGACACAGTTTACAGCACCCTTCATAAGAATAATTCAAGCAAACACAGCACCTTATGACTGGCAGCTTAAAGTAACAAATTTAGAATCCGTATTGTACTGGGATGGTTTGACAAAAGTCAGGATATTACTTTTAATAGCCATTTTGTTTCTTTTTAATTACCTTTATGTTATTAAAATGAAGAGAGATTAAAGCGTCGGACATTATGCAAAAATTAGAAAAGATCAAACATCTGCCATTTACAAAGTCTCACCAGAGTGAGAGACCCACCAAACTCGCATTTAAATCATACATGTAATGTTCATTACTGACATGCTTTTAGTAAAAAAGATTTTATTTTATTTTTTTTGAATAATGTGTTTTAATGTTGAAGCTGACCAAAAAGAAGCTGACCAGGAAAAGAGGCTCAGGCAAATCAATCCAGACCTTATATGTGGACTAGATTTATTAATTTAAATTATTTTACATTAAAACTGGGAGCTCTGAATAGAAAACACATAGCCATACAACATAAAATAATGTGTAATTAGAACTTCTTCTAAAATATTTGAAAACAATTACAGAATAACCCAGTTTCGTCTAAACGGCTGTAAGAAGCACTTATCTAATGGTTTACCATGAGCTGACAAATAATACTCAATGAGCCAGAAAAATACTTCTTTTTTTTTCTTGACATTTGATTAGCTGGCGACAGACAAAAGATTCCAAATAGGTGTCATGGCAACATCTCAAGAGAGCAAAATCTTGAACCGTGAAAGCTTCGGCACCGCTCAGCCAGGAAGGAGCCAAAGACACAAAAAGAATCACATCAAAAGCTTCTAAATTGGAAGCATGAACCCTGCTGAGACACACAAAGCTGCTATGTAATCTAAAAGGTTGATATTAGTTCACAGTCCAATCCCACCGTATACGTCACTGATGCTGCTATTTTAATTCGCCGTTTGTGAGGAGACGAGTCAATAAACATGTTCAGTGACAGTTAATGAAAAACACATTTAATATATAATGTGGAAAGAAGAATTACTCTGACAGCCAATTGCCTTTTTTTAATACAGAAGTGTCTGTGTAACAATCATCACAAAGACAGTCCATATGTAAAGCTAGAAAATTCTGCCTGTAGCTGATGTTGTAATTTGCATGCCCATTAGTCTTATCCTATAAGTAATTATCAACAACTAGACAAAGATGTATTTACCACTAAAAGGAAAATGTTTAGCCCTTTCATATCCTATTTCTCAGTTGTCCTTAAAATGCCTGGCAAAGATTTCTTTAAATAAGAGTCTATTAAATCACCACAGAGGCTGGCATACCTGGGTACCAATAAACATTAGTATGGCTGCCTTCAAATGGGGTTATGAGGTCCGAGTTCCCACGTTGTGATGCATTTGCTGACATTTCTAGAAATGACGGAGCACGACGGTACGTTCATATATTGTGATTTAGTCACATCCCCGACAGACGTATCTTTTCATAACGTCTTTATGTTTTCTACATCAAGCTATGCTAGTTTGGACCCAATGGTGGCTTACGGTTAATGTTACCACTTGAATGAAAAGAATTTAGTGAACACAACTTCCCATGTCGCACAATCACACTAGTTCCATCTGAAGTGCAGTAACCATGGGAAGTGTTTTTAAAAACACACCTGCGATTACTGCTCATTGCCTTTGGTGCCGCCATGGAGACCATAACTGAGATCTTTGAGAGAGATACAGCTATTTTAAATTGCAAATTAAGTTTTTAATAATGTAAATATTGTTTACCGTTTCACATTTTTTATACACATGTTGCAGCCTCTTCGGTAGAAGGAATGTCTTTCTATTCTTTGAATTATGTTCTTTTTCTTGCATTTTAGCTATTATGAAAAACAGAAAAAAATCTCCATGACCTATCATATCCAGGAATTAAGAAATGGCACGACCCATTTGACTAATCAATTACATAAAAAAAATTGTTGTTGGTTTCTTTGGCACAACACAAAGAAACCAACAAGTCACCTGCGCAACAATTTCTGATCTGACCTTTAATCCAACTCAGTAAATCTCTCTGAAGCTCAAGCTTAAAGCCACAAACTCTTGTTGTTCCCACATAAAAGGAAAACTAAATAGATTTATCCGTGCATGTGAACCTTTGTGTGCAGACAACTCACCCACACCAGGCTCCTGCAGTGCTGTTAAGCCATAACACCTTTCCTGCGACTCTTTAATGGACTACATTTACTGTTATCAAGCTTTAGCCATCTGTGCTACACTATGTAATACCAGCATGGCTGGCTCACTTATTCAAATAAGCCAGCTTAATGATGCAGCTTTTCACAAGTAAATACATCTACTTAATGTTTCAGTGTCCCTTAACTCTGTGCCACGTGTACTAATTAAATTCTGCTCCTCCGAGGACTGGCTGCTGATGGATTGAGGAAGCAGATGGATTGAGGAGGAACAACACACAGTCACAAGGAGAGCGCAAACATTAACAGCCCAACCCTTCACCTTGCAAATCTCAAACAGAAATATGGAAATGGATGTATGATTTTGTGCACGTGGTTGCTTGTTGGGAGTGCATGCTTGCACACAGCAAGAACTGTTGGACTGCCTTTTTTCCTGACAATAGAGGTCGGCAGAGGAACAACAAAGAAGGCAGTGCTGGATAATGATGCCATCATATTCAAGCCAAGTGTGTATAAAACCAGATAGTTCACATGAGGATACAGCTTTATGGCAGAAGATGGATTGATAGGCAGTAATAAAATGCTCACCCATCGGGTTTTTAATGCCTTGATAATCAGTTAATGTCTTTTCTCTCATTTTTGCTGCACTGACGATTCATTTAGAGACAAAAACATGAAACATATTCTAGAAGAGATCAAGACTTATTTTCATAAATGCCATATCAGAGGCATCTCTCTAGTATAATCCAGTGAGAATAGCGCAGCTGTCTGTATTGACTAAACACTGTTGTCTACATCAACATCACATCATATCTTGTTATCAGACGTTCTTTTGTGGCAGCGTAGCAACAGTTGTGAGCTTTGAACGTCGCACAGGCATGAATCCAATTTGTTAATGGGACTGGCAGAATGATATTAGAAAGCACAAAATCAAGATTTGGCCTTACCTTTAGCTAATTATGTTGCACTGGAACGACTCACTCGTGTTCTGGGAGGGATAAAGAAGATAATTATTAATTTCGGCAGCCAGTGAAAAACAAACTGTCTGCATTTACCTGAGGAGATACAAAGCGCCGTAATATGATTATTATACTGTTTCTCCAATTTGTTGGGGGAACTTTGCCATTTCTTCACTGACATGCGAATGATTGACAGAGCTTTTATCTAAACCTCTTTGTGAACCACTCTTTTATAGCTGGAGATGGGGGTTTCCCCGGGGAGGAAGGAGGGGAAAAGCCTCTCTGGCTCCATAACCTCTTCTGCAGGGAACTACTCTCTAACCAGAGTGGCCTGCATGACAGGTCAACCTGCTGACTTAAGAGTTTATGTATGACACGTGTATGCCCTCTAAAACAATGCGCAAAGCTCTGTGTACATTGTGCACTGTTTGTGCACAAATTCTTTAAACAGTAAACATTATAATAGCTCTGACAGAACAAGAAATTTGTTTTTATAATGTCCAAAGGCCAGAGTAGTTTTACAAATGGACTATTCAGGGATGGGTCCCAGCTTACTGAGATGATAAACAGCAGGCAAATGTATGAACAATTTCATTTGAGCTGCAGAGTAAAGACAGTCAACCTGTCTTTATTTAATCCAATGTGCACGTCTTAAAATGCAGGCCTACCACCTATTATTAGTCGTCATACTCACCATTCATTTCGTTACAATCATCAGTATCCAGCCAGTCAATGACGCCCCCACTCTCTCTCCTCTCCCTCTCTCTCTGTGGACTTCTCAGTTTTTCCACTAAACCATGCCACGGTTTCTCCTCTGCGCAAATCCTCCTGCAATGTATGTGGGAGCTTTAAAACCGGTACCGGATTCCCGAGCAGTAGTGGACAAACCGGCACAACTGTCGCATACAGCAGTGCTTAAACAAGCACTCCTTCCGGCTGCTCGGGGAACAATGGTGCAGCATCAGACCTGACAGCTTCGCGGACAACGTGACTTCCTCTGTCCAATCATCGGTTTCTAAAGCAGGAATGAGCCGCAGAGCGCTGCTGCCTGTCTGCCAGCCCACTGGAGCCTCAACGCAAACCCCTCTGTATCATCATGTGCGATCACTGTGGTCAGGGAAGGTAGGTTTGTGATTAATAGGAAGAGTTTCATTTACATTCTTTAGTCAGTTTCCTACAAGAAAAAAAGATACTTTTAATATCTCCACTATAGCAGTAGCTAAGTAATTTATTCACTACTTTGTAAACTGCTCTTTACTTAATTGACTGAAGTTACACAAGTACACAAATGCACAGCGAGGCAGCCATGACGTTTCCCTACCCTCAGTTACTGTAGTTGATTTATTGTCTAAAAATCAAAGACACAAGTAAACAAAATCTTAAAAATCGAAACCAAGTCCACATTAAATTAATTAGAACATATATGCATCTCTACTTTGAACTCATAGATATTACAGTGTCAGACTGAACTAAAGAACAGTGAATGAGGCCAAGACAATGGACGCACCTGTGTCAGCTGCCTAATTAGCACATCTGCACCTGCTTCCTCGATCCACCAGTCACGTGACCTCCCGTGCCCCGATACTACCGCGACATTTGCGTAACCTCCTTCCTAAATGTATCGTGTTGCTGCGCTCTCTAGGACACAACTGAAGTCTTCAAACGTGTTAATGAAATTGATGAAGTTAAGAGGCTTATAAAAGCCTTGGCAAAAAGAAAACAAAAAAACAGTGTAGTGCATTTGAAATGGAATTAGTCCCTCCTGGGCTAGTTTAATCAGCCATATGGTAAAAGGAGACACTTTTTATGCTTTATGTTAAAATGGATAAAGTATTCAGCAGCCTCAGCATGACTCCTCTGCGTGTGGAACGTAAAACACATCTGGGGAGCACACTGCCACCTTGTGGCCATATTGAACTACAGCTGCTACACATTTTAGCACCATATACAGTATATGTATATATACACAGACAAGACACATATACACCAGTCAGTCATAACACTATGACCAATTCAGTTAAATTCAGTTTATTTATATAGTGTCAATAACAATACAAATTCCGCCTCCGACCACCCTCTTCCACTGATCTCTGCATTGCAGCAACATGTGAAAGATGAGGTATTCCCAAAAGTGGGTAACCCTCTCCTCAACTGATCTCCGTTCAGCAGAACCCAGAAGGAGAGAAGGTACACACCACCCCACCCCACCAACCCCTCTTCCACTGCTCTCTGCATTGCAGCAACATGTGAAAGAGAAGGTATTTCTAAAAGTGGATAACCCCCTCCTCAGCTGATCTCTGTCCAGCAGAAACCAGTATTCTATTAGTTAATTATTAAGTTTTTTATTAACAGACGCTTCTGGCTTCCTCCCACATTCAACATGTTGGGGTAATTTGCTAAGTAGAGTAATGTCGCCCCCTCCTGGTCCAACTGGACATAGTCTATACTAAACTTCAGTATGATGAAAGATTATTATTCTTTTTAATGATCTGATCAAAGATCCATGTTTAATATTTATTTGTGCTCTTAAAGTCTTATAATTGTTTTTAACTGCACATTATGCATTGAAACACACAGTGAAAGGTTGTTGTACTGTCTTTATACAAAGACAATTAGAGGGCAAGAGCTCTGTGCCAGAGAAAAGAAAGTGTGGGATGGCAGAGATTAGAGAGAAGAAAGAACGAGAACATGTGTTTCGTGCATCGTCCCCCAGCAGCCTAGGCCTATAGCAGCATAACTAAGGGATGGTTTAGTCCAGCCCTAACTAAAAGCTTGATCAAAAAGGAAAGTCTTAAGCCTGACTTTAAAAACAGAGAGGGTGTCTGCCTCCTGCACCCAAAGGGGAGCCTGATAGCTGAAAAATGGCGGAAACAAGGGATTTATCTGTTGTGCCATATTTTCCCATGTCTGCATTTTGGCTTCTATTGTGACATTCAGGCCAAACCTCTCAAAATGTTTTTATTCTCATTGACCAGTTGAGCCAGAAGCAAACACTGTTGCTCTGTCCATTGGGTTTCCTACTTTTCTTCTCCATTGCTGTTCAGTTTGTGGAAGATTAAAACATCAACCAACACTGCTTCTCATCATCTGGTTAGCAGTCACAGAAACTGATGAAAGCCGAGCCATTTTACCCTTCTTAATACCAAATAGATGCAAAAATGACCAGCATGGTAAATGAATGTAAGCAAATAAATCAAACTATCAGTATGTGAACACTCTGCAAGTGGGAGTTTTCACACATTTTGTAGGATCATTTTAAAGTATAGTTTACTTTTTATTTATTTTTTATGTAAAGTATTATTTATAATAACACCGTCTTCATAGAGATTAGATTCTATTATCAAGTCTATTAATTTGATGGCTCATCCTATGCCCATTATCACCAAGTGTATTTTCATCGACCTTTTAGGATCAACCAATCAAACCTTTTTAAATGATGGCTCAGACCTAGCAATGGGGTCAACCACACCTCCTCACTAAGATAAGACTTTCTGTCCATTACTTGCTCAGATTTCTCTGAGAATGTCCTAGAAACACTCCTAAGCGAAGACTCCTTGCTAGGAACCTTTAGGCTAAGTTAGGAGCTCTCTGAGAGGATTCTTAGAATCATTAGGAATACGGGCCCAGGTCCAAAAGTTTCCCAGCGGAACATTGTAATGTCACAAGATGGTCACTGTTATTTACTTCTCCTGTCATAATGTTATGCCTGATCAGTGTAAATATGAGTCAGTCTTTATATTTAGTATGTATATACCAAGTATAACAATTGCATTGATTCAAACAATTTATAAGAATGTGTCATATTTTATAAGATGGATGTAAATTCTGTGTAAATACTTATTAATCTTACTTCTCTCATAGAAATTCAGTTATGTACAAACTTATTAACTAAGTGTAGTGAAGTAGAAGATTAAAACACAGTAATTTAAACCTCTCCAACACTTCTCTGACCTCGTGCTTTCAGCTAATGTGTGATCTCACATTAACTGCAATTTAGTAAAACGGTGCTCTTGTAGATATATTTGTATATTTACCAGCATGCACTGTTCTTTGTATACTAAATAGGCCTACTTAGGTTGGTGTCCCTCTCAAATGTCTCATCATGCATTCAAACTTCTGCAGTGACATTATACCTATTATGGTACCCACCAAATAATAATATCCTACTCTGCATGAGTACTGCATTATGAGTATCTCCCATAATGCTGACAAATGCTGATGTACTTCGATAACTATCATGTCATTCACTGTAGTGCAATGACATGTGATAAATTAATGTTGGACAAACCACAGTACTATAACGACCATGGTAACTGCAGAACCTCTAACATGGTGACATCTGAGATAACATGGTAAGTATACAGCTCATTGTCTAGTACTGTGGATTAGCCTAATAAACGACATCATGTAAAATGGCTTGAGGTTTCATGGGAAGTGTGGGAGGGCATGGCTGTTTCTGAGTCTGCCGAGAAGAAGACAAGAGGGAATTATGCTCTCACCCCATGTTCAGACTTAATTACTGGATTTGTTCCATTTATATAGCCACACCTTCCCTTCTACTACTGTCAGATGCTGCATACATGTATATAGGCTTTTTTAAAAAGAGACATTTTGATTTGTTTAAAGATCTCAGGCATTACTAGTGACATGTCTCCTCTCTACTGAAGGTGTGAGAGTGATGCAAAATAGCAGGAGCCTAAAACTGAAGCAGCTAAAAGCAATAATCTGCGATTCCATTTATAATTTACACATGCTTTTTCTATTTTGAATAAAAAGGTCGCGCTTTGACATCATAGGTCCTCATCCCTACCCACACTCTTCTCTGATCCTGTCCTATCAGCCCATAATCTCATTTACTCTCTTACTTCCCTAGATGTCTGACTTAACACTGACCTGATTGTACAGGATTAGTTTGTATTTTCTCCAAAAGAACAGCAGATGGTGCTCAGGAGCTCATTTTGGTGTCATGCAACTGTTGGGGGAGAAAACGCAAAATGTGTCTGCTGTGTAAAAATCAAAATGACCCTCTGAACTGTCACATTACCTTCAAACTGAACCGTGCGCCACCAGTACGTTCAAGTGTTTGTGCATCGCCATTAAACTCGGGGCCTACCCTGAGTCTCCCCAAGACTAGCCTGTATTCAACAACCTCCACATTTATCCTTAAATCTTCCTCATCTCCTTGTCATCTTCCTCATCCCTTGCTATGGAACACTTTTTTCTATCAAGCATGTAAGCTGCCATTGTTATTGCATGGTCATTGCCAAGGAAGCATTATTAAGTTAAAAAGAGACTAGTTGCAGTCTAGGGCCTTTAGCTTTAGCATTCAGAAAACTGTACACAATGTTAGTAACACTATATGAATTACCAAGCACCCAGTTCTTATTTACTGGGCTCTACATGTGCACAAACTCTTGGTTTTATGGCAAGCAAATATTCGCTTAGGGTCAAAAGTTGAAGTTTTTAATTATTAATGTGTGAGATTTTTTTAAGTGAAAATGCCCAGGAATGTAACTGGTTCCAGCTTCTCAAACTGAAATATTTACTGTATTTCCTCGGCTTCCTCTGTGCTGCTGAGTCCTAAATACCCTCTAGGTGTGTGTAAGTTGTAGGACCTAAATGAATGTGTCAGCTGAATATATCAACTTGTGGTTGTTTTGTCTTTGCTGCAGGCTGACATTTTGAAGTTTGTGCCCTCCTGCTAAATCGCCAGGTCTTTGATGTGTTAAAAATAATAATAATAAAAATAAAAAATAAACCTCTGCAGTGCAGTTGGAACTCAATGTGACACACTGGGTTTGTACAGTTAGAATTAAGTAATTGTTCGCTATATTAATTGACAGAGTTGATAAGAGTTACAGCCTTACGCGTGATTCTTTTCATCGTGTAGTATTTCTCTAGTAAAATTATTGTTAGCAAGTACATGTATAAACCAAGTTAATCAAATTCTAGTACAGAGTTACACCAAACATTGCATCATTATTTGTGAAATATTAGCCTTTATTTTATTACATGATTAGAATAACTGTCAGTAAATTGGAGTGGAGATGTGACACTCAAACTAACGTTAAGTGACTTTATTCCAGGATGTGTTTCATGTAAATGTAAATGTATTTTGAACCTTTAATGCTCCTAAGTGCAATTACATTTCAGCATGACTCTGTTTTGGTATCCTCATTAGCCCTAATGAGGATGCGGTGTTGCCATGTAGCCTGGTATGTCAGCAGCTAGCACAAGAAAGTGGAAACGTACTAATAATGTGATAGGTGTTTGTGCATTTTAGTTTGGAATTTAAATGTATCAACCACTGTTGCCCCTTGTGAGCAGGGCACTGAAAATGTTTTATTGTTACTGTAAAGTGCAGTTTTACAGTGAAGGAAAGTGATGCGCTATCTGATGAAAGCTCCAGTGTAACCTGATGGCTGTAAATGGACAAAGAATCAGGCTACATGTGACACTCTGCCCTGACCCGTTCTGAATTATGCATTCCTCTCAGGTTAGCAGTGGGTATCCAGTGTCCTTCATTCATCTCGTCTTAGAGGACAGATCTATCATCAATATTTTTCTCACATACTCTTCTTTTTTTTCTTCCGAGCATCCACAAAAATCTTTTGAGGCTGTTTTAAGAAAATGCATAAATTCATGAAAATACTTCTTACATCGTTTGATTTATTCTCTGTTACCGGGAAATGATAATGTGTACACGGGTGTGCTTATTGCGTTGTTGTGTGAAAGTCTGATATTCATGCTACCAGAATCCCTAAGTGTGCCTTTCTTTAGAGAGCTCTGCAGAGCTCAGCTTGCCAATCCTCTGCTTTTATAGAGCTGCTGATAGAGGCCCCTAAGGCTGCAAAGAAAGTTGAACCTTGTCGAGCGTAGTGACCTGTGTCCACTCCCTCCTGCAGTCAGAGTACCTGGTGATACAATTGCACCACAGTGGAAATTCAATCAAGAGATGGACTAGAGTGAGTAACAATCGCTCTCCATTCCCTCTCCAGCTCACCTGCTGATCGATCAGTCATTTGGAGGGAGAACTTTAAACACATCTGGATTAAAGAAACTTCAGTGCTGGAAAACCCTCAACTCCACTTTCACTTGCTGTGAGTGTAATTAATGTTCTGTTTATGTTTGCGTGTGAGTCCATCCAGGTTTGTGATTGCTGATAATGATGTCGGGTCATTTGATGGGAGGTATGGTGATAAATTACATGCAGCCCAAGCCTTATAATAGTATGACATAACCAATACCATGCAGTCATTCAGTGTTGGATTTGTTGCTATGGCAGTACTAATACCACACATTAGCAGTAAAGTACCCTGGACGCGGCTAACCTTTACTGATGTTATGCTACAGTGTCAGAAAAATTGACCTGTGCAATAAGCCATTTAAATTAAATTCCTTTTAAGGTGGCCAGACGTTTGAAGCCACATATCAGCTTTTATTCTCTCTTTTATTGTGTAACTGAAACGTTTGCAGTTATTTCCCCCTCAAATAATGAATTTGAACTAGTTTGCAAATCGACTCCCCTTCATTGGCACTTCACTGCAGAGAACCACTCTGTATGAAGTCACTTTCACAGCTGAGGACAGCCACTCCACGTTAATAGCAGAGTGTACTCAAACAGGTAAAGAGTCGCCATGCTAGCCATTAGTAGGAAGCGTGCTTTCACAATCACCTGTTGAACTATATTATGTGCTTTTTGTTTGTGGATGACATCTATGTCAATCAAGTACTCATAAACATGAGCTACAGGACAAATTAGCTATAGGATGCATTGTGAGATAAGCAGTACATTACAGAATTAACAGTGGATAAACGTGAAATATCCTTTATAGACTGATCATGAAACTATGACTATGACTCTACAGAATCTTGTAGTGTCTCTAAGATCCTTGTTTTGGTTTGTAGGAGGATACTTTTACTGTTTTAAATCTCCGCTACTACTTTAATTTCATAAGCTCTTAGCAGCATAACAGCTAGCTTGCTACCAGCCAATAAGTGGGCTCAGACAGGCAAAGCTAGCAGTTAGCTGGTGAACATGTTTATCGTTTAGCTGCAGTAGAAGTCAGTGACACCTAAAACACGGTCTAACATTCGCTAGTTGAAGAGTACATGGCTCAATGTGAAGGCATTGTAGCTCTTTGTTTCTGTTTTTTCCATTGCATCTGATTAGGTAAAAATGACCGCTACACTAACTATTCTGGTTTTGTCTAAATCCACCAGTGGAAGATAATACTCGCAAAAGCAGCCAAACCTTTAATAATAAATGTTTTCTATATTTGCAAGCACATGATGTTCTGTGTACGGGTAGCTTGAGACTGATAAGTCAACACTGATTGAGAATTCAATGCCATCTGACAGGCCTTATTATAATGGACTCGTGTTGCAAACATGCAAACCGAGATGGATAGGGGATAGGGGCCAAAAAGAAATTGAGCCTGAGTATCTTGTGGGGAATCCTAAGAGGGCCTCTAGCAGAAGCAGGCCTGAGAGCGCAAATGTGGATTAGCTGTTTTTTTAATCTCTACTATTTTTGGCAAAACCAAAGCATGAGTCAGATGAATGTCCCACTGCTAACATGATTGTTAAAGTATGAACAGTGGTAACTTCTCATTGCCTGCTACTGTCCCCCAGTAATTTCCCCCAGTGAGACGAACAATGAGCATAATCAGTCCAACATGGGTGATTTTAATTGAAGAGGACATTCTGGCGGAGTGCAGAAATGCATGATTAGCAGCGTTTGGGAGCCAGACATGTCATATTCCAACACCGCAAACTGCTGATGAATTTGAATGACAGGGTATCCATGACAACTATTACAAATGAGGGCGTGCACAGTTCTAAATCCTCATCTAGTTGGAAAAGAAGTATGTTTGTCAAATGGGGCATGTAGAATATTAGCCTCCCAGATTGACATTTTTCACATCTCCCAGCTCATCTGGCAGCATTTCTTTTGCATAAATAATGGGACCAGAAGTAGTGGATGAACGTTACACCGTGTGTGGCTTTCAGAGCAGTGAATTATTGTTTCAGCAGAGTGGCTGGCTTTATGTACGTGGCTCATTTGAATTCAGACTCTACCGTAGGAGCAACAGGCATGAGTTATTACACTTGATGAGGCCTTCCAGCCATCCAATAAAAAAAATTAAATAATCAAAAAAATAATAATAAATCTATTAAATCGTGCAAATCCATGTGTGGTTGATGTTGAGGTTATGGGATCAGCATGAACCCTAGTGTGTTTAGGTTTAATGCACAGCAATTGGAATCATACTGAGTGGCGTTTACTCCCTCGGGGATGAATCCTCTTTATTCGGATTTTCACATCCATACAAATGAGGCTTCCCTCTTATTTTTGCAATTACAGTGCAGCTGTCTCTTTACATTCAGCCCCAATAATGCAGATACAGACACCAAGCCCTCAAGGCCCTGAAAACGTCCTGTCAACCTCATTTAAGTTGTAGTAACTGCATTTTACCACAAGATGGCTGGCAGGACCACACACAGGACTCATTAGCAGACACTTTATTGAACTTGAACTGTTCCCCTCCACTGGATGATGCAGTTTCACCTTTATTCCCCATAAAATGGCAGTTACTACACCCCTGCATAGGCTTTGTTTTAAACTGCTGACTGCACTATACCACAAGAAGAAGAATGGAAAATATGAATGCCTGAAAAACAGTAAATGCTAAATAAAATGTGTGGTGTTAAAGCAACGTCTTGACTCTATTATTAATATTTCTTGAGCCCTCCTTCAGTCCAGGCTAATGTGACTTTAGATTTAATGTGGTTCGGCCACGAGACACTCTCACACTGCAGCAAAGATTAATTAAGCATGATACATTTTGCATAATGGGCTCTTATGTTTGGTAAACAGTTTCACTTCAGCATAAATCACTATAGGCAGTTTGGTAATTGATGTGGGGAGAAAAATCTATCTGTATCTGTCTTTGGTTTTGCCCCAAAAGCAGCGGAGCAGAACCAGAGCTTTTCTCACTCTACACCTATATTCCATTATGTCTCTGATGCTCACTTGTATGACACAGTTTAATGCTACATTAAGTCTCATGACTGCTCTATTAATTACTGTGTGCCAAATAGTCGTATATGAGCTGCATCTCGAGTCTACCAGTTTAATGATTAAACAATTAAAATGACCAGGATGAAAAATTTGGGTGAAACTGTTACAAGAAATGGAATATAACTTTCACATGTATGGTTTCCGAAGTATGTAATCACCTAAAATTACCATTTAAGTCATTTAATTTAACACTGTACTTACTCAAAGCATTTCCAGAAGAACTACATTTAAATTCCAGTCAGTGTCAGACAAGCAACGTACACTTGATTATTAAATTCTCACCATTTTAAAGGCTGATTGCATTTTTTTCCCTCCAACCACCATGAATTGCAGTTATATTACCATATATGAATATATTTATGCTTTAACATGATTACAGAAAGTGCCTTCAGACGGCAGTATTTTATCCCCTAGTAAAGCAAGTGGAAATCTGAAACCTGTTTTCTCATTTGAAATATATCAGCCCGTAGCAGGAAAGGACATATAATTAAATCAAACTTTGACTTTTGCTATTCATTACATCCATGGAACATTTAGAAATGTATTGTATGGCCGTGTTTGATCATTTATACTTAGTCATTGCGTTGTGACTGAACGGCATTGCTAAAAACTATTCATGTATTGGCACGAACCCGTTCCACCTGGAGACTATAGTTAAGATGTGAATGAGTGCAATTTTGTAGATCTTTGAAATGAACTCTGTAGAACAGACGTAGACATTAAAAGAGTTCGAAAGCCTTTTGGACAATTTATTGTAATCTTACTGAACTGTATTTGCAATTTAAATGGACATAAAGTAGCTAAAAATAGACACCATCACAATCAGTAGACACAAAAACAATGTACACAGTAGAACATACATCAATAATTTATAGTGTTTCAGTTATAATGTGCATTTATGGATTGTTAAAGGCTAATTTCTATAAACTTAATTTATAAAGCTTTTATTTTTTTTACTTCTTAATAGCATCACTGCTGTCTGTAGCCACTTCACTCAGAAGCCGTAACTTCACCCTTTTGTTGAGAAAATGCGTAATCCGCTCAGTTCTGGAGTGTCCAAGACTGTTGCCTCTTATGAGCGTGGGGCGGCATACCAAGTCAGAGCATGACTACTTAAGTGGGATTCAGGCAAACGCTGGAGCACTGCTTTTGCCTCGCAACAGAGAGATGACCGAAATGAAATGGAACAATGCTGTGTAAATAGATTTCTGACTGACAAGTGTGACAGGGAAGTGACAGGACTTGGGGAAGATGAGAAGAGATCAACGCTGTCAAAGAAAAAGCATCTCCTCGTGTGGATGACTGAAGTTTAAGGGCAAATCATACTTCTCAGGAGTAGCTCTTTATATTATGCATCATTTACCAATAGTAAATGACCTCCTATATAACCAATTAGACATCTAGGCAAATTTGTCATTTGTCAACATGAATGTAGGTCATCCTTCTTTGAGTCATGGCGCTCAGTCTTTTGTCACTTGAGACAGTTATTTTTAGGTTCTTTTTGAGTTTCCGCACTGGCTATTGGTGCCGAGGTTGGGTGTCAGGCTTGACTGTGTCATAGGACAAGCAGGGGCTAAATATACACCCTGTTGCTATGAATGTTGGTGATGCTTTTCACAAATTGGTTGTGTCATTGTCTCATCTTATTGCACAAAAAATGTTTGTGAAAGCCATCCGGACACTTGCAGGTGGATTGACTGGAACGAACGCGGTGCTACCACACTGTGTCGACATTTGTGCAGTTCCATCGTTGTTTCCTCCACATGAATGATTTGTCATACATTCGTGTGAAGATCTTTCAGCCAGCTACCTTCTTTTCCTTCCGTCTCTTCATCTTGTTGGTTACACCAAGCTTCACAGGAAACGAAGTCTCCGGTGTAGAAAGTTTCAGCTCATTATTTTGCAGTAACCTGATACCCTAATTGACGGACAGCAGTGGGTGGAAGCAGTCAGGAGCCATGCTCGGCCTCACGTCATAGGAAAACCATACCTGCCATTCCATTTTAATGACGTGTGCAGAACGCCCCAGATTTAAGCAAGTGTGTTTGTAGTATTGGCAGTTTTCTGTGCGCAGTGAAGCTGTGGAATAATGAGAAGCGGTTTTGGGACCGTAAGGTTGCAGGTTTGTATCCCCCTATGTTGATGCCTTGAGCAAGCACCTAATTCACCACCGCTCAGAGTGTTCACACTGCTTTGTGAACAAATGGATGGGTTCAGTGCAGAGAAAGAATTTCCCCATGAGAGATCAGTGGAGGAAATAAAAAGAAAAGAAAGTTAAAGTGCTTAGATAGTGGTGGGATGTATGGAGAGCAGCACACTTGATGTAATATTGTGTGATATTAATCATTGTCAACGGTCTTATGGGAGAATTAGTTCATACTTCCCTTTGTTGTTTATCTTTCATTTAATATGGTCTGGTTTAGCTCACCGGCTGAGAGTTATATTTTTTATGCACCTCTGAATGAAAGCTTAATATTTATCCAGAAAGTCAGTTTCTTTATATTACTGCTAACAACTGTCGGTGACTATTCTTCGGTGACTGAAGCTTTCCCTTGGTTTATAGATGGAGGTCATTAAATTCCAGTCTCATTGCCCCAATTCGGCAACACTGTTGAAATATTTAAAACGCCTTGATGAATTCCAGTCACATGTTCACCTTCAGAAGGAGGAAAGGCCAAACATGCAGCCTCTTTGTACCAAATATACACCGATCAGGCATAACATATTGTGTACGTCTTCCTTGTGCCTCCTAAACAGTTGTGACTCATCAGTGAATGGACATGGGACTTCTGAAGGTGCCCTGTGGTGTCTGGCAACAGCATGTTGTTAGTGGGGTCTTTGGGTCCTATGGGTTGAGGGGAGCGTCCTCAGAGCGTCCTCTGAGCGTCCTCCTCTCAGGCTTGTTCCAGTGAATCCCACAGGTGATTTGATGATCTAGTGAATTTGGAGGCCAGGTCAACAAGTTAATGAATCAACGAAGTGAAAATTTCAGTGTTTGTAATAAGTGTTAATTAAATGGCGAATGAATGTTGAGTTGAGTCCAACTTTTCTTAATCCTGCCCCTTAGGTTTCATCTAAGAAGCTGCTCTCAACACTCTCCATAATGACATCCGTACTGACTGAAATATGCGGCACTGACCTTGTGATGCTGCTGTGGGACTTCAGGTCCTGCTGTTCGACTGAATAATTCGGTGTAACAGATTTCATTGCTGTGCTATTCAGTAATGGATTTTTTTCCCTAAGCAAGCGTCATATCGATTGTCAGCCAAAAGACCCTGAACTGCACCTGTCTGGGAGTCCTAACAGATCTGCTAATTTTTCTGCTCGAGGAAAAAACAACCATGCCACTTTTTGTTTTTGACATACACACACACAAAAGCCAGCTGATTCAAAAACACAAGGACACAATCATGCCCACAAACTGTGCACAGTGGCCCGAAACTGGCCCCACCCCACTGATAATCTGAAACAGTTCTTTTCAGTTCTCAGTGTTGAAAGCTGAAAGCTGGCTGGAGGCGAAACTCTTGCTTCTGTAAAATAAACAGACCGAGGTCTTTGATGCAAAGACATCAGTGTATTCAGTGGGGTTTTTTGTGTTTGTTTGTTTGTTTTTAATGAATGTGTGAATTACTCCAATGTCAGCATGTAAGAAATGGAGAATGATTGGGCAGCTGGAGCAACACAGCAGCATTTGGGGAGTTTGAAAGCCAGCTTATGCAGTTTGATGTATTCGGGCTGTTTCTTTTTTGTTTGTTTTGTTTTAAGTTTTTTTTTCTTAGTAGCCACGAGATGGACTATATCGATGTATTCTCTCCACAACTGGCAATTTAGCTGCTCTTTAGTGCAGTGAGAAAGACTGAATCAAGCGTAGGTTTGAATTGTAAACTGATTGCACTTTACAACGGCCAAATTCAAAGAAAGATCTCCAAAAAGAAAACGGTGCTTAAAGGATAGCACAAAGAACACATAGTCAATTACTCGTGAAACGGTGAGTACACAAAAGAGCAGAGAGCTTCACTAAAAATCAGACTTTCCTCCGCAAGCGATTCCATCACTATTCTCCACTGAGCCTTTTTCCTAAAGGCCAGCTTTGGATGGCCGGGAGTCAGTGATTGGAGCTTTTACAGAAATCCCTCTGTCTTACTGTCTTGTGATGCGCAAACTCTTGCAGCTTAGTCTGGTTATATGATGTCCACTAAACAATAAAAACTAGGAGTCTATTGGGACATATCTTTAAACTCTTGGAGCTCATGTTTCTTTTCACTGTGCAAAGTGTGTGAGTTCGCAATATTATATCTGTTGTCTATTTTTTTTTTTTAAGGTAGATTGCAGTTTGAGTGTGTTGCAACTGCCTCAACATTTCTCAGTAACAAAGGGTGAAATTACTTTGTGTGACTCTGCAGCTCCATCCAGCCTTTTAGCATCTTGCAGCTCCCACAAGGCTCCTGTTTGTTCCTCTTCATTCACTCTCATCATTCTTATCCTGCAAATGTTTTCAGCAAAAAAGCTCCAAACCTCACCGAGCATTCAGCAGCTCACGAATCAGATTTTTCCCTCAGGGGTTAATATATTAAAGACCAAAACAAAGCTAAAATTAGAGTGAATATCGGCTTGTCAAGCAAGCATTTAGTTCAAATTAAAATGGGTAGAACTGTGGTTAGATGTTACATGTTGAATGGCATAAAATACTGACTCTCTCTGCACAAATATCATGAGGAGATTGACCGCACTGTTCATAATTTAATGGCTTTAAAGTTTAACTAGAATTAGAATTATTCTGTACACAAATACGAATGTTAAAATTAGTTTGTATTTTAACCTTTAAGGGCTTCTCTCTTTTTCTCTCAGCCGCTGCAGCACATTACTGACCTACCCAAACAGCTTCTAATTTGGCTGACGTGAAATGACTTGTTTTAAATACTGTAACTGTGTTGTACATGGATGTTTTCAAAGAGCACGTTAATAATGTACCGCAGCACCAAACTGCATTCAATTTCTTTGCCACATCTCGATGGAGCTCTTCATTTTCAACTGTGAGTGTGCTGCTCGTATTTAGCAATTCGGTGACCACGCTGGAAACCACCTTTCTACAGCAGCCAGTGACCCAACACCAAACTAAATATACCTGGGACAAACATAGATTCTGGGAAGCTTTAACTGCCTTCTAAATACTGTAAACTACTTCAGGTCCAAAATGAACATCTAATCTCTGCACGGCAACGCTAAAATGTCAGAAACAGGCATGTTGGCATGACAGATACCAAAGATTTTCTCTATTTATGCCCCAAGCAACAACACCTACATTATTTTGCGCGAGTGGTAGTGGGGGGAGATATGAGATCACAGTGTCAATTTGAAAGTGAGCGTAGATATTTTGAAGACGGTTAGGAAAGACTTATTTTGATCTGCTGGAAGAAGCCTCCCGAGGTTCTTTGCTTTCAGATTAGTTTCTTGTCTCTCAGATGCCTGTTTAGCATTTTCTCTCTTGCAAGAATTGGATTTCAGCCCTTTGAGTGTTTTGATGTGAGGGCTAAGCTTTGTGTGACATTGTTCCTTGCTGCAGGTTCCAAGCAGAGGAATGGCACCGCCTCGATTTCAGACTTCTGCCTAATTTTCCAAAGAAGCAGCAGGAGAGGCCCCTTCAGGGTCTAAATTTAATTTGCAAACAATTTGAAAACCAAAGTAGAGGTATGTGAACCCTATGGTGCCGATTAGTAGCTAACTGGTATATCCTCATCGCTGTCTTTCCCCCCTAAGATCCCACCTAACGGCATTTACATATACAAAGATAAAGATGGATGCATATAATTATCCGAGAAACATAATTGAGTTTGTGGTAGTTATGATATGTCAACCTCTTTCTACAACTTTCAAAGCTATATTTCTATATAAAGCTCATCCAACTCTGCTTCTTAGAAACATTTCACTTATCGCTGATTATAGCTGTTATAGTGAGTATGTGTCATTGTGCGTGAAAGCATTTATCTAGAGATTGTATGGCAACAAAAAAAACTGTGTAATAGTAATATTAATACCAGTAAGGAGAAAGTCAATGTGCTTCTGCTTTTATGGACCAGTTATTTCAGCCATAAAGACATATTCAAGTCTTTACAGAATGTGAGTTTATGGCACTTGTTCCAACCAATTCAGACAAAACAATAATAATAAAAACAACCTCTTACTTCTGCACATAATTTGATAGTTCTACAAACAATTACAGTTATTTGGTTGAAATTAAATTCTACTCCACAACTCAGATGACATGCATGACTACACTGCTGTTACTCTTCTCTCCATCTCTGCATAAAGCCTACCAAACTGTATCATTGGACCAGCAGATCTCTGTTGGAACCAGGTCCTTGTGGAAGTTCAAGACCAATATTTTGCCATAAACGAGGTCTGTCTTGATGGTTTTCAAGAGGTGCCGCTGCATTTTAGGCTTAAATGAAAACACACTGTATACTTACTCACACAGCTCTGCAGTAAACTCAGAAGTGTTATCTTTTGGTAAATAAAATCAGCTGAACAACATGTAGAAGATACGTATGCAGATATTACTCTTCCCGCCCAAATGATAAGATTGACCTTGCAGATTTTCACTGGGCATAATAAAATCTGAATGGAGCGAACCCAGACTGAAATTCACCCAAAAAATCTTTGTGGAAATCTGTGCAGCTAATGGCATTCCCATCCCACTGGTTTTGCAGTACAGTCTGACAGATCTGCCGACTGTGGACAAAAGTTTAATGACAGAAGACAGGCAGCAGGTTTTAGAAACTTTAGCGTTGGTTGTTGTTGGCACATTTGTTTCACTGTGTCTGTAAGTGTTGAGGAGGCTGATGGTTTTACGTTGTGCCTGGTGCAAATTGAGTCTTATGATGTTTTCTGTGGTCCACAGGAGCTTGTCAAAGATAATAGCCTCCCTGATAATGAACTAATAGCGTCCTTTCATATTAGGCTCTCTCTGTCTACAGTAATGGAGTTAGCATCAATCAACGAAGTGTGTCACACAGCGTTACATTATGTTAGCTCTCCAAAATCTTTTCATTCAGTTGGTCGACTACCAAAAAAAAAGAGATGATTGAAAGCATAAATATTGTTTTCCATCCTTCATTTTATTTCATGAACCTCTCCACACAGACCAGTCGATTGTTTTTCAGCTGATGTTTCTGGCCAGCTGTGTGGCTTCCATTGGCGCTGCCAGGCCAGAAGCAGAAAGTGATCCTCTCTATGTGCAGCGACTGTGAGGAGCTTAAAGAAGCTGCTGCTACTCTGCATGACGCCACAGTGTACAGACACGCCGGAGCTCAAGCCATTTCTTAAAATATACGTAACATCATCTGCTAGGCTCGTTGGATTTTAAGATCTACAATCGTCTTCTCAGTTGTACATTTCGTCACCTTCCTAAAATAATGCCATTTATTTTTGACAAATTATTTTTTGCCTAAATCATCTCCTCGTGATGCCGGACACCTCTGGTAAAATCACCTACATCCTCAGTCAAACAGATCGTGTCATTCTACTGCTGTAGTATAGTTAAATATCATATTTAGCATTAGGTTCTGTTTTTTGTGTGTGTGTTTTGAAAAACCTGAATCAATGACTTGGGCCATTATTTAAAGATAATGCCAATATTATACCTCTCCATTTGAGATGATCAAAAGCCAAAGACGTAATAAAAAATTCATTGAGAAATGTCTGAGTCAAACGGAATTGCAAAATAATATAGTTCTATGACTTTGAGCATGATGGATGCAGTTGTAAATAATTCCTGACTTGACTGTCTTGGGGGATTCTCATTTATCACTCTGAACATGAATGCAGCTAAAAGAAGCAAAATCTGCCTTTTTTAGAAATGTATTTTTTATTTTTTTTATTATTTATATTTTTATTCTGTGTGAGCGTAACAATTCTTGTGATTCATAGCCTCACTTCTAATGGCATCTGGCCGAGATGTGGCTCATTGTCATGCACCCCATGGTGCTATCTGCCTGTGGTCTGCATGCAGTGCTCACTGATGTGAGCTGCAGCAACACCCTGCTGAGGAGCGAGTCAAAATGAAAACACTGCTGGCAATATTCCAGCAGGATTTACAAAAAGAATGAAATATTTGACATCCAAGTTGTCCAAGTAATGGCTGCAGCCACATAGTGCAGATAAAATCATTTAGATGCACCATAGAAAGCTGTGCATTAGAGAGGTGTTGAAACAGGAGATGCCTGACTGCTGTTATAAGTCACTGTTCGGATTTATTCACAGTTATTGTAGTAAATCTTTGATGATTATGATTTATTTTGATTAGCAGTGGCTAATTTCTCCACGTCCCTAAGATTACTGATTCCATTTGAGAATTTGCATAACAATTAATGTCAGTTGAGAAAGATCCATGTGCTTATATTTGATGGGGTTTGTCAACAATTACGCGTCTGTGGGTGTTAAATTTGCTATCACACATGCATTTGTTTAAAGAATAGCATCGTTAGTGGATGCACAGAGGCTGGGATATTATGTCTTTATAATCTTCAGATTGTCTCCAGCATCAAAACTGCATTTGTTTTCAGTATTGCCGTCACAGAGTAGATCAGGCGCGACTGTCAGTCAGCCTTTGTGAATGTGGCATTTTTCTGTCGTTCTCCAGGATGCTAATTAAATTTTGTAACGTAAACAGCTCAGAGGACTTCTCCTCTGGGCTTCTCACTTATTTAATCAGGCTCTGTGACAAAGAGCTCAGAGATATTTACAGCAACAGACTGGGTGAGTTGTTGCTAGAGCGGAGAGGTTTGCAAATTCACACTTAAAGACTCTCCAACAAGCACTCACTGTTGGCCCAGCAAGGAACCATTTCTTGGCAGGAACCAGCCAGAGGTTTAGTGCCTTGCTTAAGGGCATGTTGATGGTAGTTATCGAGCATTTTTCTGAGTTTTTAAGGAATGTAAATCATTCTATTTTTGCTGTATTCACATTCCCGTGTAACAGCCTGAAAACTTTTATTGTTCGTGCTGACCAATAATAATGGTGTCTTGCAACAGAATGTTGTTAGTGGGGGGCCTTTGGGTCCTATGGGTGGAGGAGAGGGGGCTCTGTGGATCATCCCACAGATACTTGATCAGTTTGGGATCTAGGAGAATTTGGAGACCAGGTCAACACCTTGTGCTCGTTTTTATGTTTTTCTGAGTTGTTCCTAAACTGTTTTTGTGTGTGAACCTTCGTCAGGCTGCATCCTGCTGGGGTTGATGCCATCAAGGAGTGTCATTGCTATGGGGTGGAGGTGCCTCTTCTGGTCTAGGTGGGTGGGTACCAGGTCCAAACGTTTCCCCAGCAGAACATTGTATTGTCACAAGATGCTTGGTGTTATTTACTTCACCTGCGATTGGTTTTAATGTTGTGGCTGATCGGTGTATGTAGATATTCCCAGCCTCATCCTGTGATATGCTGTTCCACATACAAAATAAAGGAAAGTAAATGAACCAAAATTCTCTGTATAGCCTCCAGCACCATATTTAAAAATACACATAAGGTAATCTCAATCTGTTTACAGTGTCTGCTCCACTGCATGGACAAATTTAAACTATTTATTCTGGAGACATAGAAACAGACTTGAAGCATGCTACAGCCAACCAAATTGGGACAGATGCAGATGTTTAAAACGTTTAGCTTAGTATTCCCCAGTGTTGCCCTTTCTGCTTTTAGTGTGTTAATATGAAATGCCCTGTGGTATCCTATGGAAATCACTTCATATCGCCTGAGATTTCTGTGTGCACGTGTGTGGGAGAGAGGACTCTTTATATCTTTCTTTTCACCCTCACCAGACTTCACTCTGCCATGGATCACAAGATGAATAAATCAGGGTCATCATGAAAAGAACATAAGGCCTCAAGACACACTCACATGTTCAGATTTCCCCATAGTCCTTTTCTGGTTCTTTTTGAGAAATGACATAAATTAGTTTTGGACGTGTAGGATAGTGGTCAAAATTTGACTTGTCATACTAGATGACGTTTAAAAGACAAAAAAAAGACAATCGGGGTTTTTGTTTTTTCTTACTGGTGTGGTTAGGTGCAGGGAGCGAGAACGTTGCCATGAAGCAGGTGGTCTTTGGGAAATGCAAATACGAGTCGCTCATGCTGTTGATGGACGGGGTTGTGCCAGTGTTGGCACGCATGTCTGGTCTCCAAACACTGGCCCACCTTCCATGAGATACCAGAGTCAGTCTGGCGCCGCCGTCTCCAAACAAGATGAGCTGGCTAGCTCTTCCACTCTCCGAGGTGTCTCTTGTCATATTTACGGCCCCTTTAACCCCCCCACCCCCACCCCCCACACAGCATTACATCACTGACCCCATTTCAGGCCAGCTGCAAAGCACACAGCACGGCCAACACATTTCACTGCCATTTACCTTCACTTGAATTCTCACCTGCCTGACATCCACTTTACGCTGCTTTGGGATTACCAAGAGCGGTGAATAATGAGATTCTCAGAGTATTTGTTGTGGATTTGTATGTGCATAATTTGGCATATCACGACAGGCGGCAGCAGCTGCGGGAGTATGCCGAGCACTCTGATGGAAGGTGTGATGATGAAACCAGGGTGACCTCCTGATTTATTAGTACACAAGCATCTGCAGAGGAGTCACAGGAAGTATTTCCATATAGACTTTCTGGGGACTTGACATTGGAGCAACAGCGGCCTCACTCTCTAAAAAAAACAAAAAAACACCCCAGGTCCATCTTTTGCAAGTGGGCGGAGGGTCTAAAATAAAATCAGCTGTCACTGTCTGCTCGTTGGACAGAGGTGAACACATACTGGAGCTGGTCTCCAACACTGACTGGGATTTGCTTTTGGCTTGGACAGACCCTGCAGGCCGGGGGTGCAGTGGCCTTTTTGTGGGATTCTACTTGCTGAGTGCATATTTTTTATAATTCTTCTTCCCTGGTAGGTAATGAGCAATGAGTGGAATTTTATTAAAAAAAAATATATGTGAATGATTTGGGCTTGTTAAGTTTATGCTAATAATTCTGAATGCAAATATAGCAATACATTATAAAACCTCTATTTGATATCTGCAGAGAAAAACAAGGAAGGCTGGCAGTGAATTCTTGATTGCACTCTATGATTCATTAACCCCGTCCTCATGCTGAGCCCACTTCCACTCAAAATTCAGGAAGTGGGGCAAAATATAAATCAAACTGTGACTAAATCAGCTCTGAGATTTTAGCTTGAGGAGAGATTAGATTTGTTCCGTTAACTAATTCCAAATAGATGGAATTCTCCGCCGCTAAGATGATGTACCAAGACCTGTCCCTCCAGGTGCTGCTACGCTCTATTTCCTCAATAGCGAAACATAAAATAGAAACGGACACAAGGTGTTCAGTGGAGGTTATCTGGAAGCTCTCGGAAAGGAAAACCTTCACCTCCCAGCTTTCCTCTGTATGCCACAAAGAAATTTGACCCATCGTAGTTACATTTAAAATAGGCATGATTTATTTTTGCAAGTAGACGGCGCCTAGATTACTTCACTTTCTTGTTATTTGAGCTCCTCGCCCCAGCTTGACGTGTCATGAGATAGCCTAAGCCTGTTGTTGGATATTTTTTCTGGCCGCAAAGTTTTTAGTTTGCAGTCATTTACATGCCCGAGACCTCAGCTTGAATGTGCTGCGCTGACACATTTGTCACATGCAAGGTAGAACTGAAATAGGTTAGGAGTTAAGAGCGTAAACCTCGTCTTTGAGTGGACGAACGTGTTAACGCAAACATGTCCACCATTCCTCCAAGACTAAATAAGAAACGGTCAGTAGGGAACATAAAGAAATGTTAAAATGCAGCTAAATATGCTTCAGTTTGTGTTATAAAATGATTCAGTCGTGAATTTTAGCTCCACGTGCTTTGATTCATAACGTTTTTTTTTTGTAAGCAGCCCAAGTAACTGTTTGATCAGATCAAAATTTCACTGGTTAAGTAATTCCTATTCCTGAAAAAGTAGTTTTTCTTCATGCTGTTAATAATCAAATTATAATACAGTGAATCTGCCGACACAGCCAACATTTTGATGCCGTCCTTTTTTTTAACATTACAACTGTCTGAATGCCGAGCTCATTCTCTTATTTGCAATAACTGAGGTGTGAATAATCTGATGTATCAGCACCTGGTTGACGTGCATGCCGCACATGTTAAGAGTCAAAGGAGTCCATCTCCTCGCCTGTCTCTTCGGCGCGTTGCAATAATCAAGTTATTTTTAGTCAGCGAGCAGCGCTTTTAATGAGCGTCATTAAAACAATTTAAAGGCTCGCCCATTTTTATTTAAGCCGTGACCCTCTTAGAACCTCAGTGTGATCTAACTGCCTATTTGAAGGAGCTATCAAACTCCTGAGGTGCGCATCTAATCCAAGCACATAGCTGAAGTTAAGAAGGAACATTTTAGCTACAACAACACTTCAGTCGTGAAGGTTTGCCTGCATTTGAATAACTCATTTACAGTGACAGTGACTGACAGTGAGGAGAAACGTGAGCAGTTGACTCAGATGGTATCCCTGGAGAGATCACTTTAAGCAGCGACAACAGTCAATCATTGTTCACATATGTCTTTATCTTTAAGAGGATACTTACAAAGTGAAGAGGTACTTTTCTATGCTAACATACATGAATGCATATTTGTACTATAATTACCTAAAATAATGTGCCACAGTCAGATCATTCTTCGCGCTGCTTTAATTGCACGTATTTCCATCAGTAAGCAGGTTAAACAGTTCCTTGGTATTTTCATAAACAGCTGGCTTCTTGTGCCTTAGCTGCTGGCAGTGCAGGTTTAACCAGGGCAGGACTTCCTGAAAGATTTAAACCAGAGGAATCAGGATTCACTCTGTGGACTCAGAGGTCATCCCACTACCCAACTGCGAGGTCATGTACCAGGCAGCTGTCTCCAAGCGAGCAGACAACACCATCCCCAGCGGGGTACTTTACCTTGTGCATGGACATGTAATGTCTCGTCTACAGCATGCAGCTATAATGTCTGACAGAGCTGGTCATACACTGTCTAATTACAAACAAACTTTTAATGGTCAGTTCTAGGTTTTGCTTTCCTGTTGTCTCAAGCTGCTGCTGCAGGTGTTGTACAGTAGCTACATTGCACTGAGCTTTTGTATTGTGTATTGTGTTTATTATTATTGTTGGCGGACGTGATGACAGTTGTGCATATTGAAAAGTGGGTCACCAGGGTTATATATGTATATAAATAGTGGGAAACACGAGACTGCCCTCACAGGCCTGTCTTATAGAGGAGACTGGAGGAAAATAGAATGTATTGCTGGCTTTACTTGGCAAACTAAAAGTAACATGAAATAAAAAATATGAAATATTGTCCACAATCCATGGACAATATTAGCTAGCCACATTAGCTGCACCATGTTTGACGACAGCTCGCACTGCATGCTTGCCAGACAGGATAGCCCTATTAAGCATGTAGGAGTGCAGGCAGCTAACGATATTTCCTGCTTCATTAGGTCATGGAGGAGTTGGAGGTCTGTTCCCTGCCTGGGGGACTTGCAAGTGTGAGGAGACAATTTGAGACCCAGGAAACTGCAACATCACACAGTGTAACGCAGTTTCATTTTCATCACAGGTCTATGCAGGTAGAGAGTATGTAGAACGCTGCATATATATGCATCAAGCTGACACAAAGAGCATGAAAGATAATAAATCATGGCAACTTTTTTTTAAACTTGAGCTTGTTTCTGTTGCACCCACTGCATGAGGAGATTTGCAAGTAAAAACACAGATTTGAGTCTGATTGTTAACAGTGTGGTTCTTAATATGTCTTGTTGCACCATTACCAGTGTGTGTGTGTGTGTGTGTGTGGGTTTAGGTCACAGATATTACTTGACATTTATAACAGCTTCCATGAAAACCTCCGGGCCATCTTCACTTATTGTGTAGCTCCTTTCCATAACAAACTTAACAAAAACAATGGAAAGCAAAATCATCTCTGAACAGCTCACCACATTGTATGTCATCTTGCCTCCATCTGTGATTAGCCATTTCAAACTGCAGTGAGCAATCTGGTCCAGCATCTTCTCTGCATGGTATTGAGTTGTGTACTATTAAGCTCCGGCTGGCGGAGTAAATTGGAGCAGAGTAAGCTCACATCTGCGCCGATGACCAAGAATGAGGATGGTGTGCAGTAATGAGACGGGGAGTCATTTGTGTGCATGCGTGGCATGTAAACACCTTCACCACGTTTGACAGCCGCTGCCTCCATCTTCACAGGCAACGTCAAACTCAGAGGTGACAGTTTCAAGCGGCAGCAGGCAGGTCATCCCAGGCAGCCAGCAGCTAAATTTCAACCAAGAAACGATGGTACAGAACATTTTCTATCACCTTGTTCTTGCAGGCAGCGCAATAAGGCTGGCTAATGAGATTAACTTGTTGATTACCTTGTTGAGTAAAAGTTTTAACTAATTGAAATCAAATAGATTAGTGTGATTACTGTTTGTTTAGAAGTCTTGGGCAGTTTGTGCTGAGATTAACAGCGTTACAGACTGACTTAGATACCAATGTCCCATTTTAAATGCACACAGGTATCATACAGCGACAACAACTTGGCATCCAGTTATGAAAACCATCAAAATGAAGAAGGTAGGTTTATACTAACATTATTATTCTGCACGGGCAATCACTCCTGTTCTGACTTAAGCCCTGCCTTTGTTGTTTTGACTGGGCTGCCTTTTAGAGGAAGAATTTCCCAGGTACACTACAAAGGAGCTGAGGGATCACTTTGAAAAAACAATAGAAGAGGCTGCTCCGCAGAAACCAGTTAAGGTAATAATTCCCACTTCGCTCTAGTTTCAGGTGTTAGACTCTGTTAAACTCAAGATTTCAGTTGATTTTTTTTTTTTTTTTAATATACTCTCAAGTGAGGTTTAATGGCGCAGGAAACGCTTCTTGAGCAAATGTCATTAAACAGTGCAGCCAAACAAAGAGTAAAGTTATATTTGCCTGATTTCATGCTGCACACGGCTCAGGTGGTTTCCCACAGCACAACAAGGATCCTAATTCAATTACATTATGTATGTTGACTGCAACAGGTCAAAGTAGCTGCTGCTTCTTCCTGTGATCCTGATTCCAGTGGTGAAATCACACTAGCGATCAAAGTATTATGTACATGTAAAGCGATCAGTCACAGTATTATGTCCACAAGTAAATAATATTGACCATCATGTGACAATTCAGTGTTCTGCAGGGAATCTTCTGGACCTGGCATTCATTCATGTGGATGTTACTTAGATATGTACCACCCACCTAGACCAGACCAGGCACCTTCACCCCATAGTAAAAAATGGTTTAGAAACAACTCAAAAAAACATGAAGAACAGCACAAGGTATTGACCTGGCCTCCAAATTCCCTAGGTCTCAAACTGATCAAGTATCTGTGGGATGCACTGGAACAATACAGACACCAGACACCACAGGACACCCTCAGAAGGTCCATGTCCATTCTCTGATGAGTCACAACTGTTTTAGAGGCACAAGGGAGATCTACACAATATTCGGGTCATAATGTTATGGTTGATCGTTGTATATGTAGACAGATAATAACTGAATGTAATAATTCAGAATTATATCTTGAAATCTCAAGAGTTATAACACCAGTCCATCATGGTGATTTGTTTGTTTGTTGCTGATAAATAAAGGAACATATTATCATATTTTTTTCATTCTGCAGCATGAGGTTATTCATATTTTATGATCTAATTTTTATACTTAACAGAGTATACAGAGTAGTGTGATGGATTTATAGTTATTTATACATAAATATTATTTTTGTTCCTTGCAAAGATTGGACGTGACATCAATCGATCTAAGTGGTCCTCAAATGTGACTCAAAGCACCACCGTGACTAGTGAGGTGTGCGAAGCATCTGCCAGCGAAGCAACACAAGGCACAATGGCTGCGGCGATGGATTATGAGGACTTTCCGCCTCCACCAGCTGAGGATTCTGACTATCTTCCACCCCCACCACCAGACTTACTACAAATGCCATCAGACAGTGAGAATTTTCCAGCTTGCGATCACTCATATGAGTCCCCAGAAGCGGCAAAACCGTCCAAGCTCCCACTCAACAAAGAGGCCTACTACAAGCAGAGGAGTATGTATGAGTTGAAACGTCTTTACAAGCACATTCATCCCGAGGTCCGTAAGAACATTGAGAAAGAGTACTACAGTGATTACGATGAAAGTGAAAACAACCACATAGAGAGCCAAGAGTACATGTTTGAGGATGACGGTGGTAGTCCTGATGAAATCAATGATGAAGAATATGGGGAATGGGAAGAGATTCTTCCAGGGGAGGTGCAGGCAATGCGGTGGATGTTTGAAAATAAACCACTGGATGCAATCAAGGATGAAGCTCCAGACGAGGATGGGGACCACAAGAAGATTGCTCAACAGGAAATGATTTGGGGGAAAGACGTGAGGCGTACGGCGTGGATGTTTGAGACCAAGCCAATGGATGAGCTGGGCTCAGAAAACACCAACTCAACAGAATATAAAAATAAATTCAACAAATTTGACAAGGGAGATGTCCGTGCTGCTGCATGGCTGTTTGAAACCCAAACTATGGACACGCTAAACAAAATGCATAAAGAGGAGGATTTAACCAAGGAGGTTGTATTTACAGAAGAGGATGGAAATGCTACAATTTACATGATTGACAATAAATTCATGGAAAGCCTTGGGCACACCGAGACCATTGACGAGAGCCACCTATTGAGTCTTCGGTCAGTGTTAGAGGAAATTAATGGCGAGGTGAAAACTGTAACAAGTACTTTTGACACTCAGTTCAAATGCATCATCATGGGACAGTCAAGCCAAATGCTGGAGATCAAGTCTGTGCGCAAAATTGAAAGTGAACTGGAGAACTCTATTGCCTCACGTTGGCTTTTTGATACTCAGCCTCTGGACATGGAAAACAGGGAACCGACTTCTTTGAAACTTGTGTGCAGCCTTTCCATGGAGGACAGCAATAAGGGGGACTGGGGAAGGTGGTTGTTTGAGATAAAGACATTAAATTCTCTGAGTGAGTGGGAAAGCTCGCAGATGGAGAAGAAAGAGATCATGGGATCCGATGTGCGCAAACACTGCTTAGTGTTTGAAACACAGCCAATGGACTCTCTGAAGGATGACTCCAACGCTAGACCTCAGTCTATTGAGGAGATTATTGGGGGTAATGTCAGATCTGCAAGGCACTTTTTTGAAAGCAGCCCGCAAGCAGCCAGGAAGAACTGCCCCGAGGTAGGAAAACTTAAAAAGGCAAGAGTAAATGAAGAAATTAAAGGGGATGTGAGACATCAAAAGTGGCGCTTTGAGAGTCAACCTCTGGAGAACATAAGGGAGGAGAAGAAAGAGGTCACCCGTACTGTGAATGTGGTGGACGACCTCACCCAGGAGGATGGCACAAGCTGCAGGGCAGATGTTCGCAAGAACTGCTGGGTGTTTGAAACCCAGCCAATGGATACTTTAAAAGATGATTCCAACACTCGCCCCCTGACAAAAGAGGAAATTATTGCAGGTAACGTGAAATCGGCCAGACATTATTTTGAAACGGCTCCAGAGGAAGAGCTGAAGGATTTGGCAGAGGTGGGAAAACTGAAAAAAGTGGTAGCACTTGATGAGGAGAAAGGTGATGTCAGACATCAGAAATGGAGATTTGAAAGCGAACCTCTAGAGAATATTGGAGAGGAGAAGAAAGAAGTCATTCGAACAATTGACCTGGAACAAATTGACAGAGTGGATGTATCAAACTACAAGCAAATATTTGAGAGCACAGATTTGAACATGAGGAGCGAATCTCAAAAGATTCTCATAGAGGGCGTGACATCTGGCTCTGTGAAATCAAACAAGAACTTGTTTGAGTCTACTCCTCTGTACGCCATGCAGGACAGTGCAGGACACTTCCATGAGGTGAAAACAGTCCGCCGCGAGGAGGTCGTTAAAGGAGACGTGACGACCTGCAAGTGGATGTTTGAAACGCGGCCAATCGATCAGTTTGATGAAACGATTAACAAATACCAAATTATTAAAGGCATATCCAAACAGGAAATAGAATCTGGTGATGTTAAAACTGCAAAGTGGTTGTTTGAAACACAGCCTCTTGACGCTATTAAGTACTTCAGCAATATCGAAGATGAAGAAATTGTGGGGACAAGTAAAAACCTTGAC
Organism: Planiliza haematocheilus; assembly: GCA_005024645.1. Classification (NCBI taxonomy): domain Eukaryota; kingdom Metazoa; phylum Chordata; class Actinopteri; order Mugiliformes; family Mugilidae; genus Planiliza; species Planiliza haematocheilus. The sequence goes on from SRSE01000725.1 coordinate 7,831,211, forward strand.
GTCATGAAGGGTGATGTGAAAACTTGCAAGTGGCTATTTGAGACAAAACCAATGGACATCTTGTATGAACGAGCGGAGGTAAAGGACGAAAATGAATTGGAAGAAATACGTAGGGGAGATGTCAAAACCTGCACTTGGCTCTTTGAGACGCAAGCCCTTGATATGATCCGTGATGAGACCGAGACAGTTCTGAAAACATGCACTGTCAAGCAAGAGGACATTAGTGGGAAGGATGTACGAATGGCTTGCTTTCTGTTTGAGACGGAGAAACTGGAGAACCTCACAGGGGAGGAGGAGGAGGCGGGCTCCTTTAAGCGTGTCACAGAAATAGACATCTCGTCTGGAGATGTGTCCCGGATGAAGTACATTTTTGAAAACCAAACATCCGATATCATGACTTCTACATCTGAGGAGGCAATGCAAAAGCTCAAGAGGGTTCAGACTGATGACATACAGAGAGGAAATGTTGTGAGCTGCAAACAACTCTTTGAAAACCAATCTATAGATACCATACATGATAGCCAAGAGGAATTCATGAGCAGCCGCACGGTGAGCGATGTACAAGGAGGAGATGTCGATAAAGGTCGTTTCATTTTTGAGACCTACTCCTTAGATAAAGTCCAGGAGGCTTCCTCGGAGACTGACACAGAGCTGACGAAAATGCGGAAAATTGTCCGTGATGAGGAGGAGAAGGGCGATGTGAGGAATTACACCATGATGTTTGAAACCCAGCCCCTGTACGCCATTCAGGATAAAGAGGGACATTACCACGAGGTCACCACTGTCACCAGTGAGGAGGTCACACAGGGAGATGTTGTGGGAACCCGATGGTTGTTTGAAACCAAACCCCTCGATGCTATCAAGGACACAGATGAGGTTTATATCATCAAATCTGTCACACAACAGGACGTGCAAAAGGGAGATGTCACGTCTGCTAAGTGGAAATTTGAGACCCAACCTCTCGATAGGATTGCTGAAGAAAAGAAGCCTGTAATAAAAACCGTGGATGACATTCAAGGGGGCAATGTTATAATGAATAAGCATCGTTTTGAGTCTGACTCTTTGTCTCAGGGATCTGTTAGAACCGTCAATGTGAGTGAAATACAAAAAGGGGATGTCAGGACTGCAAAGTGGAGATTTGAAACCCAGTCCATCGACAAAATTCGAAGCATGAGCTCTGAAAACCTGATTGAAACGGTTAAGAAGGAGGAGGTTGCAAAGGGAGATGTTAAAAATTCGGTCTGGCTTTTTGAGAAAAACCCCCTTGACCACATTAAAGAGGCAGATGAGGACGAGGGCACAAGCGTGACACAAGAGGAGATTCCCAAAGCGGACGTAAAGTCAACAACATGGCTCTTTGAAACGACACCGTTTGACAACTTTAATGAGTCAAAAATGGAAAGGACTGAAATCCTGGGGAAGAGTGTCAAGGGAACTCTTGAGGAACTTTATAGTCAGAAAATGGTGAAGTCGAAGGGAGTACTCATAGAAAGCGACGAAATTGGCGATGTTAGGATGGCAAAATACCAGCTAATGAATAAGCAGGCTCCAGAAATTCAACGAGAGGAGGTCATCAGGGGTGATCTGCAGACTATTATGATGAACTTATTGAATAGACAGGAAAGAAAAGAGAAGCAGATTGTGATAGATTCAGAAGAGAAGGGGAATATCACTTCAACTGTGCAGCAGCTATTCAGCCAAGAGAGAGCCAGCAGTGTTGAAAGGGAGGAAATATTACGCGGTGACATTCAAGAAGCTATAAACAAACTTTTCAATGAGGATGGATCAGCGAAACATGGAATACTGATCCAGGAGGATGAAAAAGGGGACGTACAGATGACATTATACTCCCTCCTGAACAAGCAAGAGAATGTTAATGTCGAAAAGGAGGACGTTGTAAAAGGGGATATAAAGAGCGCTCTTCAAAGACTGTCTAGCCTGGACAAGTCCGATCAGGCTGTGAAAATAAAGGTAGATGATGGCGAAAAAGGAAATGTCAACTTTTATTCCACATGCATTGAATCTGGGGCTCTCGACTATCTTAAACAGCTCCATTTAGAACCTGATGAGACTCCACCTGACAGCACAGAAAAAGAGAAGATTGTTGGAGGCGACATCAAAGGCACAAAGCTCATCCTCGGCCGCAATCAAACTCAAATTGAGCGCACTGTGGAGGATGTTATTCCTGGCGATGTGCACAACACTGTGAAAGTTTTCATGTCGGAGGCAAACACCTCAGTGGAAAGACTCCAGAAGGAGGAGATTGTCAAAGGGGATTTAAGGGCAGCTTTGACTTCGTTGTCTGAATCTGTGAATCAGACGGTCACTGTGGAGAAAGAGGAGGTGGTGAAAGGCAACATACCTAAAGCTCTGCGGTGTTTGGAAAGGGCTCAGAAGCAGCACAAGGAGATGGAGAAGCCAGAGGTCATACCAGGGAATATCAGAGGGGCCCTAAGATCCCTTGAGAAATCGGCAACATCCAAAGTTGAAGCTGTTGTTGATGATTTAGTTCCTGGGGATGTGAGGGCCACACTAAAATCTCTGGAGCTGGCAAAGAAAGCAGTCAGGGAAGTTGAAAAGGAAGAAATAGTGAGGGGTGACATTCATACAGCGATGCAAAGTCTACACGATGCCTCCAGTGAGAGAAAAAAGTGTCAACAGGAAATAGATGTTCAGGGAGACGTGAGAGGGACTATTCAGATGTTTATGGAGCCACCACCTTCACCGAGGTTGCAGAGGAGCCCGAGCCTTGAGCGGGACATAAAGGGGGATGTCAAGATGTCAATTAAGTCCTTGTATGAGACACAGGAGCAAACCCAGCTGGAGAAAGAGGAAGTGATAAAGGGTGACGTTAAAGGGACTATTAAATCACTGCTGGAAACAGCACAGCGTGATGCTCCTAAAGTCAGGCATGGAGCGTACAGAAGAGTTAGAGTCAAGCAGAGGGCTCCCGTTAAAAACCTAAATACTGAGACACAGAGGAGCATTCAGAAGATAAAGACAGCAAATGTGACTGAAACATCAAAAGAAAATCACTCCAGCTCTAATGAGGCTGAAATTGTTCGAACAAAGACGAGCACCGTGGAGCAATCTGCTAGGCAATCAAAAACTGTGGTGGAGCACAAAACTATTACCCAAAACCACGGCATCAAGACATTAAAGACAGAGTTTCGTAATCTTAAATCTAACTCAAAGGGTGCGACGAAACAAGGTAAAACCAAAGTGAAAACTGATGTTTATGTGTTAAAATCACAAGAGCCTGAACTGCCTCTCCCACCTCCGCCTCCGCCGGTGACAGATGCTGACCTTCCTCCTCCTCCTCCTCCTACTCCTCCTCCTCCTCCTCCACCCTGTGCCGATACTGACATTGATCACCTTCCCCCACCGCCGCCGCCTCTCGCTAGCGAGCAGGACTTCCTCCCACCTCCTCCATCTCAACAGGAGCTGGAGAGCCTGCCAGCACCGGTAATCCATCCGGCGAAAGCAAAGAGGATGACAGTGAAAAAAGTCAAAGCGCCCGTGTTGCACCCGGTCCCAAAGCTGGAGCCTAGGGTGGAGCTCAGCAAAACGCAACAGGTGGAGGGAACATCTGAGAGAGTGGTGGAAATGAGCCAAAGCCATTTGAAAACAACAACACATACATCGCAGACCACTTCACGCGACATCCCTCCACTGCCAGAATCCCCGCAGCCGTTTAAGAAAGTTTACATCGCTCCTGTTAAATTCACTCCTCCGCCTTCTCCTCCACCTTCCACGAGAGGGAAAACAACTAAATTTACCACACCATTAATAAAAGCAGAAGAAAATTACCGGAAGCTGAATGAATACACTCCCCCAACCACTCCAGCTCCCACTTTCATCCATGACTCAGTTACTGCTGCTCTCGAAATGCTTTCCACTACAGACGCAGCGCAGGCAAATTGCAACACCTCAGAAATCACGCAGGAGAGGCATGAAAAGACTGCAGTGAGTGTTCATTCAGACTCTCTATGTGATTTATCAAAGCAGGTCGTAATATCTAATACCAGCCAAAGCAATGCCAGTGCTCATCAAGAGATAATGCTTGCAGGGTCTGAAATGATATCTTCTGCTAAACAACAAATTGTCTCCAGTGAGGCTTCTAAGGTCATCTCCGTTCAAAAGACCTCTTCCGTTTCTGCCATTAGACAAGAGATGCACACAACTACACAGAAAACAGTGTCTGTTTCCTCCAAACAGGCGATCACACAGGCAAGGACCACCGACAAAGTCCAGACCTCAATTACTGACACTGCAACCGAAAACACAACTGCTGACACGAGGAAGGTCTCTAAAAATCAAAAAGCAAAGGGTTCAGTCAAGTCTGAAAATAAAAAGGGAGACAAAATATCTGCTCAGAATGTAAAACCTGAAACGGCAGTAATGCCTTCACCCATTAACCTTTGCGATCTGTCTTCCGAAAAAGAAAACGTCACCTCGGACAAAAATGGCAGCGAGCCCAAATCATTGCATTATGACGGTGAGAACAGAACTGATCCTTCTCCCTCCAAGAGCCAAGAAAATGCCTCCAACCAGCCGACGCAAACAGAAAACGCAGCTGCGAATACAAATGGAAAAACGGGCAAACCGAACCAAAAGACGAAAAAGAATAACAAGCAAGAAAAGCAGGGAGAGAAAACGTCCAGTGAGAGTGTTTCACAAATAGTGGAAGTGAGGGAAGCTGCTGTGGAGAAAGTTGTCAATGAAGTAAAGACAGAATTAAAGCAGGAGATTAAGAAAATTGCCACTGATGTGTCTGCTGTTATTGAGAGTATTGCTGGCAGTCAGCCAGAAACTCAAACTCCGACAAAGAAGAAAAAGAAGTCCAGAAAGTCTAAAGGGGGTGGACAGCAAGGTCAATGTAAAGATGCTGTGGCAGAATCAAAGACAGAGGCTACAGAAATCAAGAAAGCAACATCTGATAAGACCCAGCAAGCCCAGGAAATAATTGCAGTCGGCCAAATTCACAAAAGTATAAAAGAAGAGCACATCCAAGTCAAGAGAGAAGTCGTTACCACAGAAAGCAAATACGATGAGAATTCCCAGCAACAAAAAGCAGTTCAAAAGCATCTAAAGGGATCTGAAAAGAAAGGAGTGACAGTTACTGAGCAGAGTCCACAGGAAACGGCAGAAGAAAGTAGGGATGTCCCAATTACAGTCACAGCAAAGCTGGAACAAAATGAACTGGTTAAATCCACAACAGGGAAAACGGAGGAATCTCAGAGCCAAGAGGTCCAAGTTTCAGTGTCTTACATCACAGAGGTGCAAACCCTTTCAGAAAAGGCTGATTCGAAATCTGTCAAGAGTCTGCTCAATACAGCTTCAGACAGGAAATGTGAACTGGATGAATCTGTAGCAGAAGGTGGAGCTAAAAAGAACGAAGAAACAGTTTCACATGTAAGAGACCTAGAAGAGGTTGAACTAATGAATCTAGAAGACGGAGCAGTGGAGAAGCATGAATGTGAGCCAGTTTCTGAGAAAGCCGTCTCTGGTGCGGCATCCCCAAGAATATCCAGGATCAGCATTGGTTCTGCTAAAGTCGAGAACCAGACAAAGAGGAAGACCTCGCATGAAAGACAGAAAGAAGAAGCGAGTCAGTACAAGTCTGTCGACCTTCAAGCTCCCTCGCCCTTACTCAGGATGCGTACCCCCTCGCCAGTATTTATCACCATCGAGTCCACGCGGCGAACGGACTCCCCTCAGAGAGTTACACCGTCACCTACCCTGCTGCAGAGGCCACCCACGCCTCCAACACCGCCGCCACGTAGGTGTGACACCCCGACGTCACGCCTCACTAGAATTACACCCTCTCCAACATTTGACAGAGCAGAGAATTTAGCTCGACTTAAGGACACCACAGCCAAGCTCTCACGTGGCGTCACCCCACCGCCACTACTCCCCCATCAGCTCCTAGAGAAGAAATCAGAGATTGTGGAGTCGCCTGCGTCATTCCATCGGCAAATCAAAATTGACACCCAGGTTGTGGAGGCTTTAGAGATGTTAAGTGCAGCAGAAACGCTCAAAAAGAGTTTATCTGACGAGGCTCAGCAGGCTGATGTAAATTCTGCAGAAGTAGATGATGACCCTCGTATTCCTCTTTCAGTACAGACTTTCAGTGTCAACGAAACACAAAGTGAGTCTGAGAACAACATGCCATTTGGTCAAAATGACCCAGATTTTCTAGAGGCTTCAGATATTTCAGAGCTATTATCTGCATCTGTCAGAGAAAAGAGAGAGTTCTTTGAAGGGGCTCAAAAAGCTGAAATTAATAAGATCTATGTGAGAAAGGAGCCCATTGCTATCCCTGAACGACTGGGCCCAGACGCTGAGGACTGTGAGGCAGAAAACAAGAACAAAGAAATGGATGAGCTTCCCAGGGCAGACTTGTCAAGTCTTGTAAACAAATTTGAATCACAAGAAGAGAAAATATATATCAGAAAAGAGCTTATCCCGCTCACAGAGCGCCTTCATGATGACAATGAAAGCACAGACTGTGACAAAGAGAAAGCAGGCATCCTGGAACAGGAAATGCCAACTTTTGACATCCAGGCTATTAAAAATGTTTTTGAACTGGGTGAGCAAAGTTCCTCAGCCGGAGAAGAGAAAGGGGATCAGGAGGAGCTTGTGTCAAGCCTGAGTGGAACAACAGTAGACACTTCAAAGCGCGAAAGTCCTCATGAGACAAGGGGAGGCTCAAGGCAGAGCACTCCCCTCCCTCTGCAGAAAGACGAGGTAGGAACACTGCCAGCAGAACCGTCGGGCTTCTCTGAAACCAAATCAATCACGGAACATTTCTCAAATGTGGATGAATTTGGCAACAAGGTCACCGGAACAAGAACAGCTGTCACTGAGCATTCGGAGAGTGTGTCAACCCAACAGGCTCCCTTTTCCTACGCTGATGCAGTTAAAAGAAAAACTGCAGCAGTGAGGGAAACAGAAACATGCGATGAAGATGCTACAGAAAAGTTGCTGAGGAATTTTCACAAGACGTGGATGGAGAGCGAGACGGTGTTCAAGAGTCTCGGCTACACAGTTTCTGAGGAGACGACATCTCAGGCTGTGTCACATCAGACGATAGTCTCATCTGGTAAACACTGTTCGGCATGAAAGAGGAGACTAACAGCACTGGCTGAGGATAGATTGCTGCATTGTTTGGAGTGTGCAAGCTTTTGTGTAAACAGCTGAGGGGCTGAACATGCCTCAATGCAAAAGCTAGCGTGTTGATATTTAGACGGTAATTCTTCCCAGTCTGTGCTGGTTGAATGCTAACACTGGCTAAGTGGCACTTAACAGGAAGTGCTGCTGAGGTCAATGAATGTCATGAACAATGTTGATAAATGTTACTAACTTATATAAGGAATACTGAAGTACTCACCAACAAAGTTTTAACCGTTGATTTTGTGGAGAACACGAATGTCTGCAAACTTTCAAAGACAATTCTTTAACAGAATAAATTAAATATTAAATATTTACATCTGGATATAAGTTAAATCACTATGGGTAAAAACACACAACTCAAAGTAAGTCAGAATCACTGTTCTCTAAGGACTGATTTCCACTTTAGTTTGAGCAGTAGTCTGGCAGTGATTTATCTCAAGGTCCAATTACTTGGTTTGTTCCAGAGCTGCAACAGATGGCGCTTGCTCGAGGACTATGGTGTCTTTCAAGAATGGCCCCTAATGCACAGTGCAAATGGAGGCCATCCGACACCCATAACCAACACTGGATTCATACTTAGGTCACACAGTAACAAGTCATCTAATTCTATTAACCATTACACCAGATCAAAAAGTGGGTGGTAACCAGGGAAGTCACAGTGTAGTATGTTTTCAAGGGGTACACTGGCTGACCAACGTAAAGCCAACATATACTGTCCCTTTCCAAATGAACAGTCACAGTTTGCAGGACATTGCAGGGGTTCACTTACTTGGATGTTCTCTAGTTCACAAACTACTAAAGGACAAATGAGAACTGCTGCCAATTGCTACACTGCCTTGCATTTGTGAGATTAACCCTAACCAAAATCTGCTTGTTGCATTCTGAGTCACCACAGAATTTTGTAAATGAAGGGAAAATGTAATCATTTGCATGTTATCTCTTTAAAACAGGTTCGCGTTCCGAGGTCGGAGCTGTGCACAGTATGTCGGAGGAGAGCTTATCCCATGGATGCTCTGATAGTGGACAAAAAAAAGTACCATAAATCCTGTTTCTGCTGCGAGCACTGCAGAAATAAATTAAGGTAAACATGTCGTTCATACAAATAAATGTTCGCTAGGGGCTCTTTTGAAGATTGCAATATTAATTAGTAAATGCCTCAGTGTTTTATGACTTTATAATGGGTGTAAACACATCAGCAGCACAGATAATGAAAATACATGTGGGGAGAATTATGGATACTGAAATATTTTCCCTTCCCAGATACTGAGATGGGGACAGTCTATACATGTACATCCATTATATATACATATATAAAAAATAATCAGTAAAATATTTAAGTAAAGTGATAGTATAATAGCTTAATAATCTTGATGTGGTGCACATCTTAACAAAAGTCTTCTCTTCCCTTTTGTAGCTTAGGAAGTTACGTCTCTCTCCATGGACATTTCTACTGCTTACACCATTACAAACAACTCCTCAAGTCTACAGGGAACTACAATAATGAACTTGGGCAGAAGCCTCCCGCAGGAAGTGGTGGACCTTTCCCCTCAGATGACAAACTTGAATGGAGATATTCCATGAGCAGCATAAGTTCAGCAGACAAAATGCAAAGTGGTGAGAACGAAACGACAAAACCGTCTGATGAAAGCAAACCACACAGCAACAAAATATCTGTAGTTTGGCCCCCACAGGCCGATCCCCCGAAGAAAACCTTTAAAATTGAGGAAGACATTCAGCTAACGAAACCGCAGTGGCCCCCTCCTGACAACTCCCCTAGGTCTCCCACACAGCAACACAGAAAGGCTGTTCCCAGAAGTGTCCTTTGAAATTAAGTCACCCAGAGGTTAGGCAAATACACCCAAAGCAGCACAAAAGACTGAATGGTACAATAAGATACTAGCAAAGGACTGTCCTGTAGGGACAATTAAGGAAGTGTTTGGTTAAAGGTCATGGAGATAAGTGATTTTAAAGGGAACACGACAAGTGAGAATATGAAAGGAAGGAGGGCGAGGAAGAGCCGGTTGTAATAGGAAGTGCTAGGGAGGTGCGAAGAGTAGAAAGAAGCAGGGTGCCTTGAACTGATGAATTCATGAAACGTGTAGCTCTGGATTGATTGCTGCTTATTTTCCCTGATGATCAGCAGTGGCTCTGATGTACCATCCAGTATTTTACATCTCAAAATCAAAATTTACAGCTTCTGTAAGTCTCATTGGTCTAACAAACCTATAATCATGCTCAGCTGAGGTGCCGTTTGTTTAGCACGCTGTTGCTAGAAACACAAGTTTGGTTGATTTTAATCTACATTTCACTTTCAGTCACGGGTGCAGTTCATTTTAAACGAGCTGGATGTTAAGTCCCACTGCCCTCGAATGTCACACTGCAAAAGAAAAAAAACCACAAGGCCCAGATTTTGTTCCCTCGATTAGTTTTTCTCTAAAATTACGTTTGTTGTCAGCCTCCATATTTCCCACCACATTTCAGTCAGTTCAGTGAAACGGTCCATGGACTTTTGTATAATTTTTGTCAGCGCTTTTACTTTTCAACATACCAACATTTTTGCATTTGCCTGTTATTAGCACCTGGTGTGCACATTTCTAAAAGCATCCTGGAATTATTTTATTTATAATATCAGAAGTATATAATATGGTGATATGAATCTGGTGATAATCATGTTTGTTTTGGACATTTGTATCCTATTTTGAACCACAAATATTTTGCAATGAAGAATTTTATTTTTTAGATTAGATACCTTGCTTTGTACAAGAAAATACCTGATGATGCCGTGCTGTCAGGCTGGTTCACTTACTTTATTGCTGATCTAAGGGCAATAAAATGTTGAATATCACCGTTTCGTTTGTCTCTTTAAAAGTCTGCGTGAATGTGACATGCAAATGTGATGCTGTGTCTCCGGAGTTAATCCGTATCGAAGTCAAAGGGGGAAGCACCGCCACGGAGTCAGGTATCAGGAGTGTGTCAGGAGTGTGTCAGGAGTGTGTCAGGAGTGTGTCAGGAGTGTGTCAGGAGAGTGTCAGGAGTGTGTCAGGAGTATGTCAGGTGTGTGTCTGCCTGACACACCTACAGCAGACAGGGGCAGGTCAGCGGATCCCCTTCACGCCGTCAGTATAATCTCCTTTACAGCATATCCTCGACCTGGAGGGGATTTTGAAGCTAGAATCACAGGTGTGAGTGCAGTAGAACAGGCTACCGTTCTCATTTAAGGAAAACCTGGAGGTTGAGCTTTTTTAGAAAGGGCATCTTAGAGGCAGCTTAAACACATGTAGCGTGATGCAGCAGCAGAAAGCACAAATGAGCTTTAGAAGCACTCTAAAATAATCTCTTGTCAAAATGCGGTTGCTCATCCTCTTATTTCTCTTGAGAGTGGATGTCTGTGAGCTTAAGCTGCTGTTTACTGACGGAAAACTGCAAGACAATAGATTTTTTTTTTTTTCATTTAGAAAGATTACCATCTTAGCATGTGAACATCTAATTGTGGTAACGAATAAAAGTTACACAAAACAAATTACATGTGATTATCAAAACCGTACCCCATGCACAATACAATACACAGGGGCAGCATTAGCACACTAATAATATTTATAAATGTTATTTTACTTTTATGCTATAATTCTTTATTGCACATTATTAACCCCTTTAGCAAACAAATGCACACATCTGCCAATCCTGAGTGCACAGTCCAACTCATGAAACTTTAAGAAGCCACATTGTTTTTTATGTATACACTGAACAACAAAAACACCTCCTGCATACTTCATGGGGTGGGTTCAGCTGTTTAACGTGCACAGTAAAAGCGTTGTCTGGTGTGAACCATTGGTGTGAACCTGTCTGCAGGAGTTGACTGGACATTCTCCCACAGCGTCAATCTACCTTGCTACTACAGCACCAGTGCATGTGTGTGCAGCACTCACTTTCTCCCTTCGAGCGGATTGGTGAGCGATCCGTCGGATTACGCTCTGATTGGTCGGCCCCTCCCCGTCAGGCGGCGCGTCACCCCAGTCTGCGCCACCGTCATGCGAGCCCCCGTCCCTCCCCAGTGGAACAGCAGTGCTTTAGGATGCTGGAGCGAAGCGGCACCAGCGGTTCATCTGTACCACAAGTCTGAGTGGGATGGAGACGCTGAGTGAGGTAGGTGGAACAAGGATGCCTTCTCTTGTTTTCTATCCGACATGGCGATGCAGGCTGAGCTTCACTTATCTGCAGTGTAGCGCGGAGGGGATGGTTTTACTTATTTTTTGAAAACATTTCTGCAGTGTGAGTGGATCCATTCGTCCTCCGATCATGTGTCCTTCCTGATTCCTGCCTCCCCCTGCCTTTGTGGAGCTCTCATCTCTTGCTTTTAGTGCGTTTAGGGGGGGGGGTTGCCCGTCTGGGTGTTTAGTGATGCGGCTACTTGGGCGCTATCCCCTCTGGGTACACAGGGATCTGCGTCCTTTTTTTGGCAGAGCTGTCACCTCCGCAACTCACCGTTAGAAATGCGTAGTTCTGTCCAGGGCATGGGGATGGGAGGTGCGTGTGGCCAAGTTACAGTGTAGCCCTATTAAACTTTAAACGGATGCATTTGTTCACATTGGTGCACTTATTGCAGAGTATTGATGCCTCAAAGTGTTTAGAATTGGTCTCTGTTTGACCTGGTGGAGGAATAAGCCCAGTTCCTTGTGGGCAGAGACATTTTCTTTTGGACTCTTTCCTCAGTAGCTGATAAATAATGATCAGTGAGACTTTGATGTTTAGTTGGATGTATGAAATAGAAATGAATGCCCTGCTATTTTGTATACGCCAGAGGTCTCTATAGATTTTCCCCTGTATGTCTTATAAAGTTTTGAGTAGTCTGTGTAAATATACAGTTTTTTTCTATCTGCTATCCATCATAAAACTGTGTTAGTGTTTGAAATTAATTCCTGGTGATGTCTGAAAGATGCAGGAGCTTTGAAAAATGTACAGAAAGTGTTTATAAAAATAAACAAGTCAATGCATGATATACAGTTTTGCTTTCCATTCAAAAGGGGAGCTCAAAGTCAAGAGCAAGCTCCCTCTCTCCCTCTCTCTCTCCCTCTCCGTCTCCCCCTCTCTCTCTCACACACACTCGAGGAGTTCTGTTTCTTGCTGCTGACATTGCTGGAACATTTTGGATCATTATCTGGATCAAGCGCTTCCTCGTTTGGCCTTATGACGGCTTCCATTGCATGTCCATCTGCCCGTGCAGGCAGCAGTGCTTTGTGCCAGACCGCCTGTGAGTCCAGAAGCATCTTTTTATTTATTTTTGACTGCTGCTGAGCTCCTGCTCATACTCCTCGTGCTATAACTCCACGCTTGTGTCTGTGCCCCGCTTACTGTGACTGCTCTTCACTAATCACATTTCTGCAAGGTGTAATTAGTCTAGGGAGTCTAAAGCCTTAATCCCCACTTTAAAGTACTGTATCTTTGCTTAGTCAGTGTTGCTTCTCTTTTTGCACTTGGCCCACAATCAGGATTTATTCAGAGGTTGTAAGTGTGACCTGAATTAAGTTAAAAAATAAAAAATAAAAAAGTATGCGGAGCAAATACTAGATAAAATGTGTATTTTGACTCAATTACCCTTAATAAATCTGCCTAAATAATGTATTTGCTACACACTAATTATTTAATTCCCAATGCTCAGTGCTGCCTCAGATGATCTAAACTACATTTCTAGTTTTAATAAAATCATATACCTGCATAAAAGCAGCAGACTTGTCCATCTCGGCATAGTGTCACACTGTGAATTCTGTCCATTCAAGGCTATAATGGCTATTGCTTGAAGTCAAGACAATAGTTCAGTATTTCTTGTCCAAATCAGCCCGGGCATATGCTTGTTAATAACAGGTTGGCATGTGCACAGCTTGTTTTCTGGCTGTGTTTCTGCCATTTTCTTTCCTCGCCTCTTAAAGCTTGACACGTTCTTCGCAAAGAAATTACTAACATCTCCTGCTCTGTCTGAGAGAGGCTGAAGGCCAGTAGGCAGCAACTATGACATAACAAAGATGTTTTCCTTTGTACAGTTTTACAATAAAGAACCCATTAAGAACAACTGAGACTGAATAATGCAGATAACGCAATAACACATGGTATAATATTTTTTAAATTTGCTATTAATTAAGCCGCAACAAAACACTGTATGTGCTGTGAGTTAAACCAAATCAAGGTGTTATATCTGCAATACAGAGCACCAATCAATACATTTGCACGCTGCCTGTCAAGACAAGTTGATTTGTCACTCCTCTCTAGCTACTGTGTAGAGTCCTTCCCAGAAATTAAACAATTTTATTGAAATGTTATGCAAATGTGATGCTTTCTTTTGAGCATGAACACTCCTGAGTGTATTTCTTGGGCAGCTTAGCCATATGTATTAGTTTATCTATTACCCTATTTGAAATTATACGAGGTAGAATGGATTAATGACTGGAAATCGGCTGTCATGGAAGTTGTTTGGATTAATTTTTCACTCCCAATAATGTAGTAAATCATCTCAGGCATCATTGCGGTGCTGTCCAGTGTGTGTGTCTGTGTTTCACTCTAATAAGTTGTGTTTTCTGTCAGATTATGGCTGTGTGATAGTGAGGCCTCAGCATCAGAGTTGTTGTTGTTAAAGCAGCTCTTTGCATCTTGGCAACAGTTCTGGATACACCGTCCTCACTGCCTTACTGTAACTGCACTACTCGTGGGATGCCTTTTAGTACTATATCCTTCTCCAATCAGCAAGTATTGAAGGTGGTTCACGTGAGACGGATCACATTGCAGCCTTTCCTATGTTGTAATTGTATTGCATCCTGCGATTTCCTGCCCTAATGTGCAACTGGAGCGTATGACTCGCATCTGACTCGAGGGTTAATAGCGGTTTTTCCCTGCAGGATGTTATAATTCATATGCTGCATGGACGGAGAATGTGCTCTGCTGGTGGCTGTACTGGTTTTATGATTGTGTGTGGCAGACTACTTTCATAACCTGTATTCTTGTTAGTGTAATGGGCCAGTATCTAAAATAACACTTGGGCTAATTGGTATGATTCATTATGGATTAATCTAGTCAGTTGTATTAATTTTTTTTTAATAAATCATGAACCATGTTATGTTTCCCCAACATTTAAGAAACAACAATTAAGCAATGAATTCATTAATGATCAAAACAGCTGATTCCTTTTCTGTAATAAATTGACTAAATGGTTCCCTGATATACAGTCTGTAAAATACCATACAAGCTTATGCACAGCAATCCAGGTTGTTTCATGTTGTACGTCTGTTTATCACGCAGCACTGCTCTACAACTCTAATGTCCAATAATGCTCATTTAATTTACTTAGTGTTGGAGCAACATTATCAGATATGTCTGCTTGTTATATTGAGTGAGCCACCTGATAAAGCAGAAACATGATCCTGCAATGCCGTAAAAACTGAACGATGATTAAATGCGAGTTCATTATAAGAGAGATGGACAAATTTCATTATAACAGTCGACACGGAGGGCACGGTCAGGTTAGGCTGATCGCGGTCCAAAGTGTGTGAGGAAGGAGACGCTTGAGGACGGGGATTGGGCCTTTTGAGGTACAACCTGAAGAGAGATGTGAGAGAGATGAAGAGCGAGGTTGGCAGGAGAGGATGAAAGGAAAGGAGAGTTTGGATGGGGTGTGAAGAGAGCTCGGTGGAGAGGAATGGATAAAGGAGAATGTTTCTTGGGTGAAAGAGAGTCCGAGATTTGACCCCTACCAGGGCTGCTGCATTCACCCTCTCCCTCTTTTCCCTTGTTTCCTGCCTCTGTCTGCCTCTTCATTGTTGGCTGCAGGCAAAATGCCCAAAAGCTAATCTTTAAAAAAAAAAAAAACTGACAGAAAGAATGACAGGGATGAGAGAGAGGCCTGAAAAGGCTTGCTGAGGTGTGGCCCTGCTCCTCAACCAACCATGTGGAACAAAGCAAAAGACAGCCATGCTGTTTTAATCTGTTCAGATGTGAAACAGAGCCTTTGAGTACTCCAGCGTTCTGCTCCTAACGCTGAGGAACATCTTAAGAGCTTGTCCTCCTGGGAAAACGTCCGTAATCGTTCAGAAGTGATGATTAGACCTCTTTCGCCTTCAAATTATCAGTTGGCATTAATAACTGTTATATTGCTTTTTTTTTCTCTTCTGAAGAACCCCGGGAGATTAGAGCTTCTAGCTCACTTCATATTCACAGAACACACTTAAACGTGCCATCCAGTAATCTCATTTTTGTTTTAGTTGCTGTTGCTCCGTCCAGAAACAATAATTATTCACTTATATGTTGTAATTCTGTTTGTGTCTTATTTGGATACAGCAATTATAATACATTACTGTGGTAGGATGCTACAGCTACTTTATGCCGCACACATATGGTTCTGAGCTCTTACATTTTTAAATGCACCTCAGCCTTAGCCTCTTTCATATCTAAATATAAAGACTTTGACTTGTTAACTTTCTCCACCGTAATTGCATTTTCTTTATTAAATGTTGGCCCCTTCCCCACACGAAGCGTTCACCTGAATTCAGAGTCTCGTTAGTGCGCGTCTCCTCCACCCAGCCTTAATCATTCTCATCCTCCTACACACCTACTGTAATTACTTTTTGTTTTCAATCTTTTAACGAGATGCCGGAGCAGCCTCCGTTTTTTTTTTTTTTTTTTTTTTTCCTTTGCAATAATGAGATTCTTCTCACTTGTGAGAATGCAACCATTTAAAACATCCCTATGTGGACTGCCATTTTGCATAATTTCTGCTGATGTTATTTTGTCTCGGACTTAGTCTTGCTAAAAGCTACCTTTTGGATGCATAATGCATGTTTCATCCCCGCTATTCAATGCATGTCTTTCGTGTTTCGCCTCAAGGGTTGTTGTGAAAGACGTTTTTCGCGTCCGTTCCATCTGTTTCATAAAGGTAGAAGCAATGACACTGAAGAAATGTATTTCACCGGGAGCTACTGAGGAACAACTCTAGCCCATGATGGGTTCGAGGTACCTTATTAGAGGAATAAGCCTGAATTGGGGCCTGTAGTAGTGTGACTTGATTTCCCCAGTGAGCAGCAGACCAAAGCATTTTTTATTGCTGTGACAAAAAGGGCTGTGGACATGTTCCTCAGGAGCCGTGACCCCCTCAAATGCCAAAGAGGGAAAGTTTCAGAAACGGCTCTGACAGTGTTGCTGCTCCTGACATGAGCTAATAAGCTGACACATATCATTTAAATTGAGGCACATAGCGAGCATCTTTTGTTGTACTACAAGAACATGAGAAGCTTTAATTGGACCGCCTGCAGCAGGAGTTACGAGACAGAAACATCTCCATGGAATAGGGAGGCTGTTCTCTATGATTTCTATCATAATGTGCTGGCACACCAAATCTGTTCTGTTTTCTAGCAGCACTTGGAACATTACCACTGACATGACTGTTTTGTCTTATTTTGTAGAACTGAAATGAGTTCGGTCGTATTGATTTAAATTTGATTGCAGCTTTAGAAAAAAAATAAAATGATGCGGACTAATTGTAATAACACTGCTACTGTAAAAATAACAGTTTCTCGGGGAGCAGTGGTCAAACAATCGATTTATTTTGAATTCTGCATCTGCTGCTAGGTTTGGCTGATAGAATTTCCTTATTTGCTTGTGTTTCCAGTGCAGTAAGATACTCTGTAGTGGACCATAACTGAGCTGTGTTGTAATCCTTCAACATATGCTCTCTGACTGACAGCCTGTCTCAGTCAGCTGAACAACTTAATAGTCTTTAACAGTCTCTGAACTCGGCTCAGATCTGATTTATATTTTTTTCCCTCATGCTTTGACAGTTTCTGAATGCCATAAAAACTGACTTGAGGTAACAAATTGCTCTCAGGAAGGGCTGGTAGACCAACACGAAACACTATGCAGAAATGGCAAAAACATTTTTTCCCTCCACCAACAATCCAAAAATTATCCTTGAAATTATCAAACTGACATCTTACATTACCGTAGAGCCTTGAATGGACATGGTGATGTCTACTTAAATACATATATTCAGCATGGGGTCATAGGAAGTGTTAATTCTACAACCAATCAAAGCAGTGAATTTCTGCATGCGACATACGCTGAGCAACACAAAGTAGTTTTTGTCAAATCCTGTTGGGAGAACAGCAAAAACATCCTTGAAAGTTATTTTGCTGTTAATATCCGGTTTCCCCAGCAGCAGCCTTTAACTCAACAGCGCTCAGATGACATGTGTGACTACGTCGCTGTTGCTCTTCTCACAAATTATTTTATTGGCCCTGACATAATGAATTCCAAATGGAGCGAGTCCAGGCTGAAATTCCCCCATTAAAAATTTGCGGAAGGTAGAACGTCACTCTAGTTTCCAGGCTAGATATCTACAGTCACAGCGTGCACTTCCCTCTTATACAACCTTCATAAGATGTCTAACAGCCAAAACGTCGGAACGATTCTGCCCACTCAAGATCTAAAACTAGTTGACTATTTTACTAATGCCAAACAAGCAAGTGCAACAACATAATACATAGCAAGCCCAGCTATTTTGCAGCCTTTTATTCACAATCTGCTAAGACTAAAAGCTAATGCAAGATGTCCTCTTGTTCACTCTATTTTCCTCTTCTTTGCTTTTTCATAAATATACCGATCTATTTTCTCCTTGCAGCTTGCTGAAGAGCCAAAGTTGGTTGTGTGTGACATAGTGACATAAAATAAAACGCCCCTTCCTCTGATCTCTGATTGTACCCGAACATCAAAACTTACTCTGTGCTGGAGCAGGTGTTTGAGGAACCTAGAATACTATATAGAAAAAATGATGACTGAGAATGATATGAAAAGTTACGTAATGTCGCTATAAATCCGAGCCCTAATGTTGCAGAGTCAGTCATAAGTTATGGTATGGTCACGCACAGAAATGTGATGTGTGTATGGATTCATAATCACAGGGTAAAGTGCAAACTGCATGTGTGGATTATGTCGTCTTGTTTGAGCTTAAAACTGATGTGGAAATGATTTATTCATGATTACAGTAGGCTTTTATTAGCTTAGAGAGCTACAAAGGAAAATATCATCTGATGCCTTATGCAGTTTGTTAACCCATGGACGTAATTAGCCCTGGGTTTTCCAGCACGAAGCAGCCCCTCCGGAGTTAAGTCCCCTCATTTACACTCCCTCTGAGTACTCCCTCAGCGCTCATGCAGGGCCAAGCTAAACATGTGATACGATACCTGCGTGTCCAAATCAGCCAGTTAAACATTTTCACTCATTACATCAGCCACGCTGTGAGCAGTCTCACTGGGCTTGGTTCAGCCTAATCAGTTATGCCAAACCATCAATTAAACAGAAAATGATTGGCAATTATTCTGCAAGTGACCATTACTGTATGACAAGAAGTGTCTTTGCTGCTGTGGAATATATGATATGTGGTAGATATGTGTATATCTACCAGGGTGACACAGTGGCTCGTTTTATGATGGTTTCGGGTTTTAATTGTTTAGCTCTGCTATAGTGTGTGTATTGAGCTCCCTATACCTACGTGTGTTTTCTTTGGGTGCTATGGCTTCCTTCCATAGCAAAGGTGTACATGTAAGGTTATCTGGTGATTCTAAATTGGCCATGGATGTAACTATGAGCGTACATGATTGTCTATCTCTGTATTAGTCCCTCATGACCCAGTGCAGGAGAACGTGTTAATGGATAGATATCTACCAACCTGCTAAGTAATAACATTGACCATCTTGTGACAAGCTAATGTTCTGCTGGGAAACATTTAGACTTGTGGACGTTACTTAGATGTAGCACCCATTTAGACCAGACCAAGGACCCCAACCCCATAGCAATGACACTCCTTGATGGCAGCAGCCATCCCCAGCAGGATTCAGCCTGACACAGACACACACAACAGCACAAGGGGTGACCTGGCCTCCAAATTCCCTAGATCTCATACGGATTAAGTATCTGTGGGATGCACTGGAACAAGCCTGATCCACAGAGGCTCCTCCCCTCAACCCATACGACCTAAAGGCCCCCCACTAACAACATTATGTTGCTAGACACCACAGGACACCCTCAGAAGGCCCATGTCCTTTCTAAGCACAAGGGAGACCTGCACAATATTAGGAGGGTGGTCATAATGAATGCTATGCCTGATCGGTGTAGTCACTTAATGTTTGAGCCTGTGCTCCGACCGCATGCCAATTATAAAAAGGGTTCAGACGGATTTTCACTTAGCGGATTGGCAGAGCTTTCCAAGTTACACAGTACAGGACTGGCACATCACATGACAATATGTAGCATGGTATCTTAATGCGGACAAGGTGACATTAACAGCAACAACAAAGTGGTTCAAAGTTAAGTCCACAGCCAGGTTAATGTTTTAGTACAGCTGTTCATGCAATTACATGCTATGGTTTCTTTGAGGTGTCACCAGCAGTAGATTAAAACAAAATAATCCGGTTTTCCAAGTGAATAAGGCACTGACGGTTTAAAGTGACAAAGAGCCGGGAGGTTTTTGACCTCAACTCAAGAGTGTTTGTGTCTTAGAAAGCATGGTTTGCATTCCAAGAGGAGCTGATGCCTTGCTTTATCCATATTTATAGCTGTGCCATTCGGGGGCCGGGTGTCCCAACATGACAGGCAGACAAAACAAAGCAGCCCACAGGTACACAGAGTAAAGCCTGTCCGAGAGAGAATATGTGGATTGGTTTTGAGCTGTGGAATAATTTTCTCTGTGTAAGCATGTGCTGCATGTTTCAGTCTCCTCAGTGACAGTATTTTCAACTATATTAAGCTAACTATAATGCTATGTCCTTCACTGTTACCACAGTAAGTCAGTAGTGTCTTCTGAATCCCTTCCACTTGTTCCAGGGCAGTTACCACAAAAAACTATGAATAGATGCTTGTGTTCTCATTGCTGTTCTTCCTCCTCAGTACAGAGCAGCGGGGCAGCCTGTGAGCGTGCCACTGTACCAACACCTTTCACAAAGCAATGCAATGGAATTGATGTTTCTCGAAGTCCCCAGACAATTACTGGAGTGAAGTCTTGGTGGTGACCTCAAAAAGAAAATGCACAAGGTAGCTTGTAGCTGAGGAGAAGTACCTCAGTCCTGCCTTCCATGCTGTGATGTGCTTTAAGCGCAGCATCATTTCTGTGTTGATGAGTGTCCTGAAGCGCGGTGCTGTCACTGCACCAACTGCTTGGAACAGAGCTTCTAGCGGCAACTTGAGTTGAAGAGGAACATTTTAGCCAAAGGAGTCAGAGAAACCCAAGAGTATTCTCAAGCTCCTGTTCTTCCAGCATGCCTGTGCACAGCTCTAGGGAAGCTGGGATTATTCTTTTTTTTAGCTTTTGCTTTGTAAAAACATTTTCACTTATCAGCTCAGTAATTGTAGATGATTTTGTGAAAGGTAATGACACCCTCAGAGATTCTGTAACAGTATGACTTATTTAAGAGGGACGTAATATCCCTTAGACTGGAGAAAAGGTCAACTTATCTGCATCTGTGCAGGAAAGTTTCTCTCTCTAAAAAAGGGAACAAACATTCTTAATAAGATGTTTTGATGTCACCATTCACGATGCTGTTGATTTGTTGACTAAAATAAATTGTACAGGAGAAAGATTTTGTATTTTCTGCCTGCAAACATTGAAATGAACTAAACCAACTGATGCAATCAATCTCGTCTTATCTGCATCATCAGACTATTATTGAAAGATGAAGTGAGATAATATATGCCAGGACTGAATGGATGCATCTGAGACAGGGGGAAAATATAACTTTCTTAATATCTATCTTAAGGGAATGCTAGCTAAATGAAAATATCTTTTGTAAACAGCATATTTGTGAGTTGAATGGATCTTTGCAGCTGTTGTAGGGCATGATTGCTTAACCATCCTGGGGTGCAGTAAAAAAAAAGCCCAGTCACTTACTGTAGGCAGAAAAACAACTCTGATAGATGAAAGAAATATTCATTACCATATTCACCACATTAAAATGTAAAAAAGCATGCATGAGTCTAAGACCACTTGGGGAGGTTACTTTTAAAGCTATTTGACAAGAAAAACAAGTAGTCAAAGGAACAGCCTTGGCACATTCTCCAAAATAATGTGTCACATTTTCGTTTCGGGTGCACCAAGAAGCTTGGGCATTAAATAAAAAAAATAAAATAAAATACCGTGGTAGTTGAGATAATTGTGCAGATCGATGAACTGAAGTGATATGTAACAGGATTTATGAATGTTTTGTGGCAAAGTATCAAAGCCAAAGTGTGTTTTGACAGAACAAAGACTGGGTCTTGCAGCAATATGCAGACTGTGTGGCCAAGGGAGGTCTGACCTTTGCAGTTTTTCATATTGTTCCAGTATTTTATCTGTTGTTTTTGTCTTGAACTTCAAGTCATGTCACAAGAAATTCAAGGCTTGCAGCCTTCAAGTCTCAAGCTCCCACTACCTTATAATGGCAAGTGGGGAATACCGGGGGAAATGGCTGATGGCAAATTTGGCTATTTTTTCGGAAATCTAATATTGCAGAATGAATGATTATATTGTGTCATGACTGTGGGAGTAAAAAATATGTCAATAGGACATTTTTGTCCACTAATGACTCAAGAGGATGGTAAATTTTAAATCTGATGCAACACAAAAACTAATGATGCATTCAAGTCAATATTTTAGATTATCTTGGTCATTTCCACAACACAGACTTTTTGTGTTTTATTTATTTATTTATTCAAACTGGCATTTAAAGGGTTAACATAATTTTTGGTAGCTTTGTAAAGTTCTAAAGTGGTTTAAGACATTTATGTAGAAAAAAAGGTGAAAAAATATTAATCAGTTAAGTAGTTAAGATTTTATAGCAGTTTTTTGAAAGTGAAAATTTTTGTCCTTAATGACTCAAGAGTGCAGATTTTCTTTTCACAATGTTCTGTTGATCTATTAGAATTTTTTTATTCTCTAATTTTTTTATTTCAAACTTCGTGTACAGAGAGACTTTATTACAAAAAATGTGCCACATGCACTAACACAGCCAAAATGATGGCGAGATGAAGAGGAATTTGCCCAAATGGACAAAAAAAATTCCTAATGATGCACAAGGGTTTAAAACCATCCTTGATAAAATTTAATCACGGACAAACCATGATGAAAACTATTTTAGCTTATTGGGCAAAATTGAGCAGTTGCTGGATCATTAAATAAGTCTTTGTTGAAACATATCGGGCTGATTCTTTATGTTTGTGTGAAATATACAAGATAATATACAGTATTTATTATTGCGTGGTACAGAAGAGCAAGAGTTACAGCCTGCTGTTAAATCTGCATTAACACTTCCTACACTAGTTCTATAGTCACTAGGGATTTCAATTTGTTGACCAGAAAGAAAACTTATTTGAAAAATAGAGCTTTATTTTTGCTGCTACACATATTATACTAACATGAACACAAACTCAAACTGTGGATGCAGAGACACGAGCTCTGGCTGCAAGCAGCTGTGATTCTGGATTCAAACAATTGGGATAAGTTTAGACAATTCACTTGATCTGTCCAATGTTTTGCATTTCTTACTTGATCGGTCAATAGAAACACTACATTCTAATCAGTCTTAGTGTTAAAACTCAATTTTTAAATTCTGCCTATATGTCCGATATGTCATTTCAGCATACTTAATGTGAATTATCTGAAATTGAAGGATATATGACCCTTTTAAAAATAAATATTTGCTTCCTGCCTTCTTGCCCTGTTTATGCTCTTGTGTGTTTTTGATGGGAGATGCGAGAATGTGGAGAAGCTGCAGTCAGAGGTTGATTGAAAATTGATTTTTATTAAATGGGAAATGTGGCACGGTGCACAGTTACCATGTAGACCTTTACATGGAGGTCGATCGAAGTTTATTATATCAATATGTTTCTGAGAATGGAAAAATTAGCCCTATAGGAGGTGACTTAAATCACAGCATGTTGTATTGACCACCACTTACTACTGTCTAAAATACTGTTATGGAGTTGGTTTATGAGTCTGTATGTCCACAGACGCTAGCACTAAATGGACATAGGACCATCTTTTATAGATAGCTGTGCAGAGTCACATTTTTATACATATTTGTAATAATAGAAACCATGAAACAGAACTATAAAATCCTGTTCAGAAAGTCTAACCAAGGGGCCACTTGAAGAACATGTATGGAGCTCATCTATAATTAGCACATGTCAAGTGTTGGAAAATGAAAAACTGCATTCACCTGCTACAGCTTCCTAATTAGCATGGCCCTGACTTCCCATGGGGTTGTGCAGTTATATTGTGCGATACAAGTCATGACATGATCTCCTTTAGATCTGGGGGTTGTACAGGCTAGTTAGTTGATTAATGGACTTTACTACTGTGCTATGACTGTATCATGTTGACTAGTCTCCAGTCATGTGACAATAACAGCATGGACGCCTCTTAGAAGACAGGTGAGGAGCCCAGTACGTCTTACTACTAGCAGCGGTTCATCAAGTATTTGGAAATACTTGACATAATAATGAAGCCCATACTGTTGTGACATGCAAAATATGTACGTCAGTCCTGAAATACAACTAAAGTACTACAGCAATGAACACTGCAGCATCTGAAAAGGCATCTGCTAACGCTAGGGGAGGAACAGTCTTCTAGACAGCAGTCAGTTAACGACTTCACCAAACACCATGCAGTGACAGAGATAAGGAGGCTGCAAATCAACAACTTACTGGTGAATTTCATTGTCTGAAGTCATTACACCTAGATAGATCGGCCATCGGCTGCACTATCCTACCTAACAACACACTGTGGAGTATTACTAAACATGACTGATGATGCAGATTTATACAGCCTATACATAGCTGCAGTTCACAGTATTGATAAGATAGTTTATGTTCAGTTCTGTTGTGTTCTGTTAGTTAACATTGTTGCTGTGTTTGTAGAGCGTGTTTATTTTGTCCTTGATGTCAGTGAATGCACCATGCGAGAGATGGAGGTTATGGTAGAGCTGAGATTTAATCTTGTACAAAAAGCCTCTGTAACTTCCTTTGTGTGAGACACTACAATATGTCGGCTTGTTCAGGATAAGAATATAGATTTCATCATTGCAAAGCGTTGCTTTCTTCTGTGTTTTTATTAGTGATTCAACACAACTTAATAGTCGACTTTAAAAAAATCAGAAGTCGTTCAACCCGTGGAGGACCAGGGAAGGAAAAGCAGAGATGAATTTGAAAGTCTTTCAAATTGCTTTTTGCCAGCGTGACAGTTAAAGTAACAAACAGTATACATCTCAAATAAAATGGAAAACATGGGGAGAAAAAAGTGTGATTTTAGAAAAACTTCAAAGCATCACAAAGAAGTATGGCTATAGAATGTGACAGTTACTTTAACTTAGAATTAATGACGCCACTAATGGTGCTATATTTTTTGCTTAATACAGCATGTCAGAGCGCATTCCACCGGTTTGTCTGAAGTTAAAGTGACAAAACGTGGGTGTACGTAGAGCACATAATGTTTTCTACTTGTTTCAAGCCATCTATTCTTGTGAGCGTGCCCTCATGTCTGACTGTGACAGGTTGAAGGATAAAGGTTAATCACTTTGCATCCGAGTACTCACACATCCAAATCCTTTCTGCAGTGCAGTCCTTTGTATTCCAGAAGAGCATCTGCAGCTCATTTTACTCAGTAATAGCTTTGTAAAAGGGCAGTGTTTCAGGACAAAGTGTAGATAAAGGATATTTTGTTGTGTTTGTAATGGCCTCAGTGTTAAAGGCTTTTGCTCTCAAGAATGCCAAACGGTTTCTCATACTTATTCGCTGGTGCAAATGTAGATGGATGCTTTCCTTCTTTAAATTCTTTAGTTAGTAATTAGTCAGCAGCCAAATAAAACAACAACAACAACAGAATATCCAATTTAAAATAAAATGGATGAAGAAAAAAATTGATCCTGAAAATGGTCTGATTGTAAATCAGTTTGAATTACTCTTCATTATCTAATCAGTAAGTCATCTAATGCACGCTGCACAAGCTTTTATCTCTTATTTATTCAACCAAGATGATTCTCCCAAACCCGCCCAATATTGCTGGCATGGGCCAATTTCAGATCAGCTATGCAGAGTAATACATTATTCCACAGTAGTTTACAGAGTCTGTGCTTACTTTCTCAGGCGCACCGACTTGTGAAGAGCAGAGATTTGGAAAAGTACAGCAATCACTCAGTGTCATTATTGTAGGAAAGGAATAGAAAAGCATTCTGTCGGCAGCACATTCTCCAGTCAGTGGTAAAAAAAAAAAACAGAAACGGTGACATAAACCAAAATGTGCCATTCTAAATTTCTGTTGTTGGTGTCTACACTTAAAGGTGAACTACTGTTTTTTACAACCCGGACCTTATTTCTAGCATAAAATACGATCGTTTACTCACCCATATAACTTTTGTGTCACTTGCACTCGTTCAGAAGATAATTAGATCAGCGTATATAGTGGGAGTGACTCGAGCGCCAGGATGCAGCCTCTAAATAATACATTATTAGCAGCATTATTATTAGCAGTTGGTAGTACTGGTGCCTCACAGCAAGAAGGTCCTTGGTTCAATATCCCTGGGGCGGAGAAGGTTTTCTTCTCAGGGCCTTTCTGTGTGGAGTTTGCATGTTCTCCCCGTGTTTGCTTGAGTTTTCTCTCCGGATTTCTCCCATCTTAAAAAACATGGATGCTAGGCACTGGGTCAGGTTGGCTCACAGTGGCGGTGTGCGCGGTCGCAGCAGCTCAGGACCGATCCTCCATCCAACCATTCAGTTTCATTGTACATTGTATAATGACAAAATAAAGCACTTTACATTATCTGCCATCAAACTCATTCATTTTGCCAATATTTTGTTATTATACGATAATGCTATTCCCGGTTGAGTTCACAGTCACCTGTCATCATCCAGGGTCTGTAGGTCAACCTACAGACCCTTGATGATGATAACAGGTCACTCCTGCCTTATGGATATACGCTGTGCCTAATTACGCTAATTATCTTCTCGTGAACGAGTGCATATGGGTGAGTAAGCGGTCGTATTTTATGCTAGAAATAGGCCCAGGTTGTAAAAAACAGTAGTTCCCCTTAATACAATGCATCATGTCCTTTGCACAGAGCTCCAAACATTTAGGAGCCAGTATTACACTAAGGTATTGAAACACACTTTCTGTATGATGTATTACTACAATATTAAGTCTGTGATGATAACCTAAGTTTTATTTAAACTAGAAACAGTGTGCTGAAATCTACAAAATAAGTCCCTCCAGCTTGTATTTTCTGTTATATCTCAGTATAAAGACTCCATATTTAAACATGCTGGGAAAGTGCCTTTGAGCTTTAGCTGTACTTTATTTTTGGACTTAAAAGGTGAACCGAGTGTCAGCGCTTAAATTGCCAGTCGTCTGTATCTCACAGTTTCACTGAGGTTTAGCGTCGAAGAAGGGAGGAAATACTAGATAAGGAGATAGAACAGACAAAAACAACAGAGCACATCTTTGCTTTTATCTCTGCTATCTGAGTATTTCCTACACATCTCCTTTTTTTGCAGCCTGGATACACAAATGTAAAAAAACAAAAAAAACAAGAGAAATGACGTAAAAGAAACGTATGAGACATCAGTCTAATCTTAAAACTGAAAGATGCCTTAAAAAAGGCTGCATTATAAAACCCCATTTCGCATATTGCAGACCCTATGTCTATATTTGCTGTCTTTCTCACTGCATATGGACATCTATTCACAGGATAACACTGCACTACCTGGATTTAGATTTAGCAAAGGGTTTTTTTTTTTTTTGGAAGTAATTCTGCAGCCTCTTGCACATTTTCTACCCGGCAATCTGTCTCATCGCTGGATTACGGTAAAGCTGCCAGGACATAATTACAGACAGTAACTATGATGAATCTATTTCTGTAATTACTCTGCAGTTCAATTTCACTCGTCGCAGACTGTCAGTACCAATTACTAGTTGCATAATGAGACTTTTCTGAACTGCATTTCCGAAAGAATCATGCTATAATCACATCTTATTTAGGAAATAGTCCAAATCATGCCTCTCTGTCTTAAATAACGGAACACATACTGTAGTGTTTCCAATTTCTCTGCGGTTTAATTGTAAAATGTGTTTCTTTGCAGTTTTTCAGCTAGGGCAGAGATAACATTATAGTGATGTCATCTGTCTAAATAAAACAAACTGCTACCAGAATGATTTGCAAAGACATCCGTCTGCCTTTTAGTTATTTTGGCTTATAGCTTCAGTTAAGCACAGCGACATTCCCATTAGAGATTAGAGCAAGTCAAAACAGAACAAAAGCAGCTTGTTACGGCACCCTTTCATTGATTTGTTTCCTTGTTTGGGAGATGAACTTTAAATAATTTCACACATTAAATTCTGGATAACGTACAGCAGTGCTGTGTTGGGGAGGTCTACCTCAAATATCAGGGAGACAATGATCCTGTTGGCAGAGATGAACCGACACGGAAAGCCTTGAGGTAAAGCGGCAGAGTGACTAGGGGCATATCAAAATATCACATCAAAACACATTGTTCTTCCCTAGAAGATTGTTCTCCAAAGATCTTGTCACATCATGCATGATGACTGAGCCATGGATTTATTTAAATCTATTTAAATCCATAAGACAAAGGTAACTGAAAATCAGCTTGAAGCACTCACAGTGGCGAAGGATTGCACAGAATAGTTGAAAGTAATATAGCAAAACTAGACCTGACTAACTATCTTATGTATTTAAAGGCGTAACCAAAAATAACTAGGTGGCACCAATCTGGAGTGTATAAACAAAACGTTACCTACATGATCAGGTACACCAATCTCACCTATAGTCTGCACCTTCCACCATAGCTAACATAGGCTGTACTCAATGGTCCACTTGTCTCAATAATGAACAAGGTAGGCAACAGAAATCAAAATAGTCAAGCATAAGGGAGCTGAGACTGGATCAAGCAGAGCAGCCGAGAGCGAGCAGTAGAGCATCAGACAGAGGCTCCTGTAGCTGGATCCCTCTTAATGTAGGCCGTGGGCCTTTAATACATTTCACTGTGCATTGTACTATGTATAACTGTGCATGTGACAAATAAAACCTATCTATCTAATTGGATGATCTGGGGCCGAACCAACCAATCAGCAGGCCCCGTCAGACTTCTCAGGTGGAATCAGTTGTGGAATCAACTGATAACTGCCCCTGTCTGGCACGTAACAGGTGGTCCGCTGTGAAGATGCTTCACTACCTTGTGCTTGACTACAGCAGGTCGTATTGGGAAAGGCACAGCAGAGCACAGGAGGTTATGGATTGAGTTTGATACTAACGCTTTGTACACAAGCCCTTCAAAAAGGAGGAAGCTGAGTCTCGACAAGCGTGTGTGTGGGCAGGACAAGTTGCTGACGCATTAAGAGAAAAAGAAACAAGGCCAGGGGCAGCCTCAATAGCAGCACGAAACATCACAGTGGGACCGATATCAGTTGAACTGTGCGCAACTTGCCCTATTTCATACAGAACTGTACGGTAGTTTGATGGCTGAGGGTAAATCATGGGTTTTCAAATTACATGCAATGAATGCCCAACTGTTTTCATCAATTTACCTCGGACTAGACTGTTTACAGCAATAAAGCATTTCACCACACTATTGTGCAAATCAATTTCTGTAATGAAAAACAGCTTTCATTCCATTCAGGGCTAATATGCTTGAATATCCAGCAACAACGGCTCAGTAACAAAAAGCTCCTGCAAGTACAATGCTGCATAAAACTGACATAATCCCAAAGTGAATTGCAAACATAATTGGCCACAAGTAGACAGTACATGAAGGGAGACTGCCTGACCAGTGCTATTGACCTTGAAATGTGAAAGATTGAGCAGACTCAGCTTGAAAGTGGAGACAAGCTGAGTTGGCTGCTCAAGAGGGCCGATATTTTTGACTCAAGGAGAGCCGGAAACAGAGCTGCACTCCTTCTGCACGCGGTCCAGAAAACGTAAGCAATACTTTAAAGTGGCAGCGGTGCACATTTTTGGCTCATTTGGTGACAGTTTACTGCAGCTCAGAGAATTCTGGTGCCAGCGCAATAAACTATTGATGTTTTAATAAATAAGGCAGGCGATAATTGGTTCCATCATTTTGTGATCAGGCGGGATCTGATATGATGCTGCACACAGCATGAGTCTGTGAACAGCAAGGCCCAGCGAGAGGAGTGGATTATCTCGCTGAGAGTTTGGAGGGTTCCAGCTCGTTGTCTGCTGCTGCTGCTCCCTGAAACATTTCAGACTGGCCTGCTGTCAAAAAAAATGCACCAAACTGTTTTTCTTTTGAGCCAGCAGCACTGTGCTCACACTGCATTTCATGTGACTTCTTCATGATAAAATTAAAGTCTTGTTTTGCCAGTGAAATGCTTTTAATGCGAAGCTGCAGCAGTAGAAGGTATTCGGTTTGTATTAGGAGCAATCTCTGAAGCCATTAGCTATCGCCTGATGACAATTTAGCGTTTGGCACTCAGTCAAACATGCTGTTTGTAGAGATTACATAGCAGTAACTTAATCAAGTATTTAGTCCACTAATGTCACAGCAGACACCCAGTTCACAATAACAGAAATGTAGAAGCATGGCAGTGCTTTCATTAGCATCTTCTTTATAGACATAGTCACTTCATTTCACTCGTCACTCTTCAGAAAGCAATCATGTTATATACAATATAGTGAACGTGGTTTTATTTTAGTACTTGAACTGTAAAGTCATTATGTCCCATAGTTGTGTGCCCCTGTGTGTTCTGCTGTGTATATTTTTACACTTTAAATTACCCCGACCTGGGAAAGACGAAAGTCTGTTGGGTTAAATTGAACAGAATCGAATGGTTTGACGCCTAAAATTCTGGATTCCGTGTAAAAATCACGAGTCTGCCCTAGATATTTCTTTGCAGAGTCACTCAATTCAAAGCCAGACTTTCATTTCGGAAGACAGGGGAGAAGTTTAGAGTCATCAGTTGAATACCTCCTAAATAACACACCATATGCCAGGTTTCCGAGGCACGGTGTCTCTGGAGGATCTTAAATTCTCCGAGCTCAGTAGAAGTACATTTTAGCTGCTCCTGTGGGTAAGCTCAGATGTGCAGCCAAACTGCCAAATTTAAAACAAATGGCAGTGTGTGTGTTTTCAAGTACAGGGGATGTTTCATATCCACTGTACAAACACCACAAAGCCGAGCAGAGAAGCAAAGCGAGTTTGAAAGGAGTAGAATGTACGCGCAGACAAATAATTCTTTTACAAATATAGTTACATCTCACATGGTTAAAATTCAGGATGTTGATTCTCTGCAACAAATGAGGGCACAGTGGTGCATCTGTTCTCCTTCCCTCGCTCTCTCTTTGAGACACAGAAACCAGCAGCATTGTTTTTCGTTCCCGACATAAAACCACATTTCTCTGAACCTGAAGCGCTGGCATTTGATGGCTGTTATTGTGTTCTGCATGTTTTTTTCCTCTTGGCAGTAGTTTTGTTGCCTCTCACTTTTGAAAAGTGTGCATCTTTCTAAACCCTGCTGCGATGATATAGATTATTTTCTGTGTTTAGTCAGATAACCATCACGACTTGTTTTTCTACTTCTTTTCCAGCTAAAAGTCAAATAAGCTCACTGTACTTCTCAAATGCATCAAAAAATGCTACAGAGATGCTCTGCATCCAGACCAGAAGGAGGGGAAGCAGCCACCAAAACGTGTGACAGCTGTGAGAAACAGGCAAAGACAAGACAAGTTAATTAGTGAGCTTTAGAGGTTCAAGTACTGGCAGATTATAGTCTGCCTGTCCTCCCTGTCCAGCTATAGAAATATAAGGTTATGCTGAAGATCTGATATTGCAGTTTATTAAAACTCTAGGTAAAAAAGTGCAAACAATTACTCCCAATTCCTTTTACTTATAGCTACAGGAGCTGGCTCCTAAAAACTCAATGTAACTTTGGAACTCAGTGTGAAATGTAGCAGCTAAGGAGCTAATTGGGGTTTGGTGGAGATGAAACAACACGAATGAAAATTTTGCAAACAAAATTCTTAAATAACCAGTGTGCAGGAATTAGTGGTGCTGTATATTAGCAGGAACGGAATATAGTATTTGTGATTACATTTAGTTTTTTTTTATCAACGGTAACTTGTGTTATGAATTGTTAGTATAGAATAGACTCTTTGCGTCTACACTAATAGAGGGTCCTCTTCCATTGTGTCCTACGCGTTAACTCTGGTTAAGTAGTTACATATTAATACTTTGAAGTGGTAGCATCAAATTTAGAAGACATTTTGAGTGCTATACAAAAGATTATTCATTTTGAATTTACTGGTAATTTGCACAATGAGGCAAACCTTTTTAAACAAAGGGGTATTCACTCAGGTGCAATCTGCAACATCACCACTAGAGGTCTCTAGATTTGATACCCTGGTTCTTTAAACGGTAATAACCTGTTTCTGTTAAGCTCACAGCTTGTTTGTCCTGCCCGCAAATGGCCACAAATGTTGCTACAGATTCACAATGTAATATTTATACTATGTATTCCAATCACACACTAACCACTGTTTGTTTCTTGCTGTGACAATGGTTCAAAACATGCATAAAGGACATTGACTGGTTTCATGCTTCCTCACAATTAAATGTGGAGAGAGTTTGGAACCAGCTGTTGGCTCAGCATATTTACATTTCTATTTTTTCTGTCTGTTTCTGTGTGCTTGCCTTTTACCACAGCCAGTAATGTGGTATTATGTTAATTTACTTTTTCTATTTGCACACCACTCAGGCTTCCAGCCAGAATGGTTTAGTCAAAGCATATTATAATACTGTGTATGCACTTTATACTTAAAGCATAGTAACAGCAATCAATAAGAGTCGTGATTATTAAATATCAGCAGCAAAAAATGTTATGTGGCCTACATCAAGGAACACAAGAATCATCAGGGTTTCAGGTTTATCTAGTTGTTGATTAAGGTTATAATCTGAATTAATAATAATAATAATAATAATAATAATAATAATAATCAGTGGTCTCAGGTTTATCATTTCACTTGCCTGTGTTTTAGCTTTGTGCTTTGGAAAAAACACAACCTGGACATCTGGAAATCTTCACAAACATACGATCAAAGGTTGTGTCATCTTTGGTTGGAGTCAGAGGCTTTGCCATGCACTGATAATCAGTAATAGAATCAAAACAGTATTGATTTACTTTAAATTGTGATGCTTGCTGTGTGTCTCGATGATGATGGAGGTGACATACTGCATTACAGTGATGGCTAGGAATTTAAAATTGTGTGTGTGTTTTTTTATGGCAGAGAATGTCCTATTTTTTACAGAATGCCCTTTAAAATTGGTTTGATTATTGGATGTCCACTACATTCTTGTCTCAGCAGGGGTGCCATGTGGACGCACTGTGCATGTATTCCTGGGAAATGGCTGCAATTAGCATCTTGGGCTCAATAAGAAAAAACAAAACAACATGCTGTGTCAATCAAGAATTCTTCACTGGCATTAGTAATACTTTTTTCCAGGATTTCTCTATTTGTGTCTTGAACAAGTTCTTATGGAAAACGTTGCCTGGTCATTTAATTATAAACAGTGTTTTGTCTTTTGTGGTCAATAGTTGATTTTTGCCAAATCTTTCATTGCAGTGTAAACTCAGCACTGCACAGTTATTTTTCCCGACTGTTTTATAATGGCCTACTTGTTTTTCATCTCGAAATTCTGTCTCCTGTTACGTTAGTGTTCTCTATCTTGTACCTGTAATAGGTGTCCTTGAGCTGAATGTTTCCTATAATCACCATTTCCTGCTCCCAGTTGTGCTGAATCTCTCACGTGTCTCTGCTGGCTCCTGCTTGCATAAATACGCACAAGAAAAGTATTCTGATGCGATGTGCCTATTTAAAGACTAAAACATGCATGTACAATCACGTCTGTTCTATGATATATATAAAAAATATACATCCCCTGCAGAAAAAAGTCCAATCTAGGAAGATATTAGCAACGAAGAAAGCTGGGTATGTACTATAAGTTGGGTTTTATTCTTTATTTGATTTGATTCTTTATTTGATAGTTAGTTAGTTTGACAGAGTGACTGTAACTGCTGTAACTTTGCCTCACAGCTTTCAGTTGAATCTAGAATTAAACACCGTGCCGTAGTGATGAAAAGGGAGCTGGACGAAGCAGGTTTGATTGGTGCAACTGGCAAAGGAAGCAGACTATTCTGCGTGTTGACTTTCGATCCCAACATATTGAATGTGGATGCATATTTCATGACCGAGCTTTGGGGGGGAGAGCGTGTGGAGAAGAGAGGGCGGTGAACTGAAGAGAACCTGTGCTTTTTTTTCTTCTTTTTTTTGAGGGCCACAGAGGCACAAAAGATACTTGTGTCTTGCACTTTGTGTGCCGTGTGACGGTGTCTGTGTGTGGGTGCAGTTGGTAATGAAAACACTCCTGTCTGACGTGCGTGCGCATGAGTGGGCAGGCTGAATGACACCAAATTCTGCATTTGAAATGCACTTCTTAGATCAGACGTTGACCAGCACATCGCATGCGTGGCGGTGGTCAACGGCGTGCTTTGCGATGAAGTGCTTTGGTGATCCTCTTCACAATGCCACAGGCCTGCAGGGGTTGGGGAGGAGGGGTGATAAGATTCAAATGTAGGTGTCTTAGGGGTTGATGGGGTAGCTGCAGCCTGTCAGATAATGACACAAAAATGCCAGGCTCCCCCTGCATAATGATTCATCACTAATGCTGATGCGGCCGCAGGAGGAGGGGAGTTCTGCGGTGACAGGGGGGTCGTGCTCGGCTATTTACATTAACTGTGACCATGCGTTTTGGAGCGGACAAGAGGAAAATCTTTAGAGTGCATTAACGGCGGGGAGAGATGAGCAGCTCTGTGTAATGGAAGCTTAATTACTTCCTGTCACATGTTCCACTCGGCACAGCTGCTTTTAGTCTATCAATACTTTGACGCCCAGATTCATAATCATACATTTACTGACTGCTAATAACCTGGAGATGAAAACGTCGTTAGGAGCGTGTTTGGTTTGCTGATTTGCAGCCGACCAAACAAATTAAGTTTTGCTTTTACCATTCCCTTAATGCGATCACGACATGTAAAACGATTTGCAGTCAACCAAGCAAGGTATAAACTCTATATTACCCTTTTCATTATCTTGATGTTTCGCGTTAGGAGAAAATGGTATAATGTTTCTGAAACACCTTCTGTGCCGCAAATGGCTTTCATTATCAGTATTTTACTCGCAGTCTCAAGTTGACAGACGTCATGTCAAGACAGCCTCGCTGAAGAGTTATATTTAGAGAGAATACTTCCAATAAGTGATGATCTGAGCTGATTCACCCACGTGGATGACAGTGAATCCGTTTTAGACACAGCAGTAGAAAAATAAAAAGCACGTGGTTCATTTTGCCTCCTGAGTTAAGATGATCCAGGTCACTCTGCACTTCAGTGGCCATCTGGAAAAATAACCCACGCTCTCTAAATGGGGGATGGTGGAATATTTATATAAATGCCACATTGTCCGTTTAGTCTTCAGCTTCATAATAGAATATATAGAGGCCATTTGATTTGTCAGACAAATCTCTTTACATCAGATAAAACTAGAAAGAATTTGACCCTGGCATTTCTATCTGGGCAGGATAAAGCTGTTTTGCAGCAGAGCATAGCATTAGCAGAGACGTTTTTCGACCTTTCTTGTACAGGTGAAGCAGATTTGGTTTTACGGCTCAGCTGTCCGGTACGCCACGACTGACCCAGTATCAGCACCCTGGAACCAGCTCACTTAAATGCAATGCATCTGTTTTTTTTTTTATCCTGACAAGCCACGGTGGCGGCCGTGAGAAACGGTCTGCTGGTATCAGATGGTTTGTTTGCGCGTTACAATTACTGTCTCATTCATCACCCCAGCTGACTGGTTAATACCGTGTGCAACAAAGCTATTATAACCCCACAGATCAGATTTCACTCCATGCAGAGTTCAATCTGATTTAATTTTGACTTTCAAATTTGCAGAGCTCTCCAGCCAGTTTAGGAAGAGACAGCGTGGGATTGGTTCGCTCATCAAGTAAATTGTGATTGCTTATCTTCTTGTTTCATAACTGCAGGGTGAGACAATACAAGCACCAGTGGAGGACGTCTGCTACTTACCATGGGTTAATGAGAGGATTTGATTAGAAGTTGTAAAATTAACAACTTTGTGACCTGCTGTTGCCATGCTAGCTTTGCAATTTATGGTTACAAGCCTAACCGCAGCTCCCTCCAGTATCTGCCTCCTCACCATGTGCTATGCATTTGCTTTTTTTGTGATTAAATGTGCTTTGTTAAGGAGGGATTAGTTCTCCCGGCAGTGGAGAAACTGTAACTCCACATCTAACGGTGCAGCAACTGCTGTAAACAATTGCTACCTTGACATACAGTCCATGTCTCTTAGGGTACCGCACCCGCACAAACAAACACACATACAGTGCTGTCATGATGTGTGCGGTCGCGTAATTGGGGGTTTCAGCGGTTCAGGGAGGCACAGCAGTTTCATACACAAAGCAACAGTAAGGTGGTTATTCTTTCTGCATACTCTTATTCCTGCTCCTTCTACTTGCAGTTGGATTTCCTTGACCTGTCCAACCTGTTGCGCGGTTGACATTCAGTTGTGGTTTCAAGATGTTTCTACAGGATTTGTCCGTGTTCATTGGAAGCATCTATGGCTTTGTCTGGCGGCAGTGTGAGTTCAGGGACAAGCTTGCATACAATTGATTTCAGTTTGCAGAGTCACGTTGGCTTTGAATAGATAGTTAAAGTCTGCTTGTTAAAGGCACGAATTAAATGAAATAATGTCCATGATTAGAATAGTTAGGTGGTGAGCTGTTATGCAAAGAATTTAGGGCAAAGTTAAAACAAAATTTATCGTAGGCACACACGGCGGTCTCTTATTTGAGATTCAGTAAGGACGTTTCCATTAGAAGGTCAATTCTGCAACACTTAATAATACAAATATTAGTCACCCACTGTGTGTCATTCAGCTCAGTATCTCAGCAAACTGTTCAGAAAGGTTGCTGTAGTTGTCATCGCAGAGTTCGAGAAGCTCGGTCAGTCAGCGCATGTGGAACAGATTTTATTATGCGAATACAGAGTATATAAAGTTGGCGTATAGGTTCAGACCTCCTCACGTCACATGTCTGTTGGAATCTGAAACAACATTATGACTGGTCTGTGACTGTAAGAGCACATTTACTCAGGTATTCTACTGCAGTACAATTCTAAGGTGCTTTATTTTAAATACGTGCGTCTCCACTACATTTATCTGACAGCTCAAGTTACTGCTACAACAGATTAGGACATTAAACACCTATCACGATGTAATGAATGATTTATAATACAAATGGGTGGTTGCACTGTAAATTAATCTGACAGTAAAAACAGCTGTGCCTCAGTCAGCTACACTATTTAAATGCCGTTTGCGTGCAAATGCATCAGTTAGGCCTATAATTATAATGCAAATTTAAAATGTATTTATTTGATTTATTTAAAAAAATACCAGAGTATTTCTTTCACCTCTAGCATGTTGACCTTGCATGAACAACCCTGAAAGTGTTCTAATGAAATGAATGACTTCTGATTTTTTAAAGTCGAAATGTGTTGCAATGATGAAATCTATATTCTTGACCTGAACACATATTCAGGCTTTTCTGCAAGGTAGCTGAGGCTTGAACACGGGCTACTGTTGGCCTTAGCCCACTACCACCCCACGAAGGCTCTCGCTCTGCAAACTCATAAGTCAAAGACAAAGAACACGCTCTACAACCACAGCAACAATGTCAGCTAATAAAACACAACAGAACTTTAAACAATGATATTCACCAGCAAGTTGTTGGTTTGCAGCCTTGTTTCTGTTAATTGCCGTGGACAGGATTTGGACTGTTCCTCTGCTGGCGTTAGCGAATGCCTTTTCAGATAAGTGTGTATTGCAGTAGTGCTTTTGTTGTATTTCAGGGCAGATGGATATTTTTTGCATGTCACACTAGTATGGGCTCCATCATTAGTCAAGCATTACCACATACTTGATGAACCCCTGCTAGTGTGCAGCAATGGCCGACAGGACTCCTCTCCTGTCTTCACGGGAGAGGAGTCTTGTTGTTATTGTCACGTGATCAGCGACTTGTCAACTTCCTGCTTAAAGCGTCATGGCACAGCAGTAAAGTCAACTAGTCAATACCTCTGCTGTACTGTATACTGAATATGATTTGTAGCTACATAAAGCAGGATAATACATCCAGTCCAGTTCAGTACTTCTCCTGAAATCAGACCAGAAAAAGGTGCAGTAATCCTAACTGCATTAAATCTTTAAGATCTTTGTGCTCCCATTGGTTGCATAATTAATACTTAGAGAGTCAAAAGATGCTGGTGGGAGAAATTATGTGCTTTAGGCTTCAGTGCAGATTTGCCAAAAGGGGCATCACCATAAAGAAAAACCAACCTGTGGTAACATAGTGTGGTTGTTAGCAGGCAAATTTGATTTACAAAATGCTACCTCAGCAACAGCCAATACCGGGGAAGCTCCAAACTGAAGCTACAACACTGAACACAACTGGTGCTATAAAAATTGTGAGCATCATAAAGGCTCTGGCCACCGTAAAGGGCACCTCGTTGCGGCACGTTTGTCATGCTTCAAGTGGCTCGAAAGCGTTTGCTCCTTTTTGCAAAAATATATTGCTATGTGAAATGTGATTTGTCTTTTTATTTTACTCAAAGTAGTTTTTCATAGCTGCCAGCGAGACACACATAGAAGACAATAGTGCAGCTCGGATAGCTGACATCATGATCCATCCATTTCTCTTTGTGCAATTGCAATTGCTGTCGAATCGTCACTAACACAAGAAGGAACCGCATTCTTCCATTTTTCTGATCAAACTTCTGTATCACCCAGAACAGGGAGCTGCTGTTCATTTCCATTTTAAACAATGATCCGCCTCTAGGTAACATCTCCCCACTTATTCGTTCCACAGTAGCACAATACGTTGATTAAAGACATTACGACCACACAGAGTTTTATTGTATTTTACTTTGACAGGCTCTGACCTTGCTGGATTTTTTTTAGAAAGCGACTAAAGTCAGTTATTGATGTAAAAATTCGGGAGTTTTACGTTTTACATAAAATATTTCTCCTCAGATATTACAGCTTGCAGGTGCTGTCGCGGCTAATTTGGCTGTTTTTCCTGCGCTGCAAGACCTTGTTTTCCTTCCACTGGATGCCGTTTATTTTGCAGCAGACAGGGAAAATTATAGGTGGTGTATTCACCATCTGGGAGGATCATGGCTTTGAGAGAAAGGCTTCTCCGCACCCTATGCTGTGTTTTTTTACACCAAACATGCAGTAACAGCCACTATAGAAGTGACCTACAATTCATCTTTCCTCCATCTAGCATTATTCCTGCCAAAGCTGGTGCACACTGTTTTCATCCCGCTCTGAAATACAGAAAAATGAAACTCGATTGTCGCACCGCAACATGACACTCCTGTCTGTTGCTCCTAATGCAGGTAAAAATTTATGGATTTAAATGTAAATTGAGAACATCAGAGGTGCCATCAAGAGAGATTACCGCCTTTGGGTTGTTAAGGGGATAATAAGGATCGGTGGAAACGGCTGCTCAGACGGGGGAAGCAGCCTTGCCCTGTTTGATACATGCATTCATCCTTTTCGGAGCGCGCACCAACACAAAATCATCTCTTTTTACTTTTTTATCCGGTTCGGCTTTGACATTTTCATTTTTCGCACAATCCATCTCACGGGCTCGGCTGCAGATGATTTCGTCCGAAAGCAACGTTTGAAGGAGGCGAAGTGACAGTTGGTTATATGGATTCATGTAATAAGAAGACATGCTATGCACTTTTAGTCATGAGTAATGCACAAGCTCATTGAGACACTTAGAGTCTCACGTACATCAAAGTTACTTTGCGTTTCTTTATTTTATTATTGTTATTATTTATTTATCTTTTTTACCGCTGGATTCTCACTTTATCCTCACTATTTCTTACCCCGCTCACGGCTCCTGTGGAGGGCCATGATGAGGAAAAAGCACCTCCAAATAGGTCAGCAGAGAGACCAATCAGCCGCAGCGCCATCTGTCCCTCTAATGACTACCTGGCTGCTCTGTGATGTGACACGGTTGGCTGGAGACGCTCCATAGCAAACATTCTCTCATTAAGTCCCAGCGTTTCCCTCAACTCTGCACATCTGATGACACCTGATCAGGGCCGTCTCTTTTTAACACACAGGAAAATACATGCTTGGTTCCGAGTCCTGCCGCGGCACTTCATCAACAGAGAAAGGAGAAGCTAGTGATCATTTCAGCATGTACATGCAGTAAAAAAAAAAAAAAGAACTGCATTTTTATCTGTTCTCACTTAGTTCAAAACCCTTGTGTATAGCAGAAACATTTTCAATACCAAGTAATGATCCGCTTCTGGATTTTTACAGTCCTGTTCTTTGGCTGAGTCACTCTGTATTATTAAATAAACTGGGTCGAAATGAGATTCCCTTCAACTAATCTGCACAATTAAGTTTAAATAAATCATAACCGATACTGCGCTGCAGTCTTGAAATATGTAAGAAGGTTAGGTTGACTTAACGGTGCACAAAGTCTTGATCTTTTCAATGACTATGGTACAATACAGTACGCTGTAATATACAGTCTGCATGAGTAGACTATGAGTTGGATCTATTGCTCTGTCCAGACATCTTGTTTTATACCTATTTATTTCTTAATCGCCACTTTATCTAGTCACTATATATGTCTTACATTATATTATATAATGCACTGCCCGGCCAAAAAAAATAAATAAAAAAAAGTCACACACTCTAGTATTTGGTTGGACCACCTTTCTCACCTCTCACCAAAATCTTGTATTGATGATGGAGAGTCTGATCACTGCACAAAGCCTTCTCCAGCTTATCCCAAACATTCTCCGTGGGATTAATGTCTGGACTCTGTGGTGACCAATCCATGTGTGAAAATAATGTCTCATGCTCCCTGAACTACTCTTTCACAATTTGAGCCTGATGACTCCTGGCATCTTGGAATATGTCCATGACATCAGGGAAGAAAAAAATCCACTGATGGAATAACCTGGTCATTCAGTATATTCAGGTAGTCAGCTGACCTCATTCTTTGGACACATAATGTTGCTGAACCTAGACCTGAGCAACTGCAGCAACCCCAGATCATAGCACTGCCCCCACAGGCTTGTACAGTAGACACTAGACATGATAGGTGCATCACTTCATCTGCCTCTCTTTTAACCCTGATGCTCTGGTTCCTCATTATCTTTCCAGTTTTTAATAATGCGTAGGACAGTTCTTAGCCCAATTTTAGTAGTTTCTACAGTCTCAGTCGCATGCCAATGATTTGACCTTTCTCAAACAGACTAACATCTTTTCCACAACCACAGGATGTGTCTTTCGACATTTTTATTAAGAAATGAGAAGCTACTCGTTGCATTGTTACCAGCTGAAAGATAATCACCCACGTAGTAATTATCCAATAGGAGGCTTGTACCTATTTGCTTAGTTAAATCCAGGTGGCGACTTTTTTTTTTTTTTTTTGGGCCTGCCCTGCCTCTCGCCCGATATCAGCTGGGATAGGCTCCAGCAGACCCCCGTGACCCCTAACAGGACTAAACGGGTATAGAAAATGACTGACTGACTGGCTACTAAAACGTCTCATCTGAGGTCCATCCTAACTTGATGAAGAGATTGGACTGTCCCATCAAGTAATTCACTCTGTTTAAGTGCTATTGAGCTCAGCTTGAAGCTCTAGGCCATGTTTTGTCGGCTTCAAGGTTTCTCCTTCCTGTTAGTATTCACCATGGCTATTTTATATCTGAATCTGGAAACATTTTAATTGCCTTATTTAGCTTTCAGAAACAGTGTGCATCCTTAATACAGTGCATTTTCACAGTTTACAACCAACTCACAACAGGTGACAAAAAAGTCAAAAAACCCACCTTATATTTGCTTACAAGTTTGGGTTTAAAAACCATTTATTCATTTGCATGTATGCGATTCTCATATTACCCCCCATCAGGGAGGGACACATTCCCAGGACTGCTTGCAGCCACCAGACCGCCAAGTGTGCTGGCAAGCCGAGAAGCAAAGGGTAATGTCAGTAGAGCGGCGCAATCACCTTCAGTCACTAATACAGCTACATTTTAAAGGCAGTGACAGAATCAATATAATTCACCCATACAAGTCAGTTTATACTCTTGACTGTTTAAGTTAACGATATAGTCCATAAACTTAGTTATGCATGAGAATAACGGAAGCACTTCGGAGGTTACAGACTCGCCCGGTAAATCCATTATACCTCAGCACTGCGTGACTGACAGTGTTTGCCTGGTGCTGACACAGTGCACAGTGAATGGTTAATTCAGGTCAGAAAGCTGAAAGCGAGCAAACAAAACTCATTTTGGTTCGTTTATTGATTAGCATGTAAACAGAATGATGGGAGAATAATTTAGTCGCTGATGAGGATATGTCAGGGCTTAGGTGTGTGTGTGTGGGAGCCTGCATGCGTGCCAGGGCCGACGCCTGGACAGCCCCGATCCAATTTATCCACCGGCTGTGTGCTAATGCCAGAAATCGAGGGCACTCTCTGTAACATCGAACACATCACTCAGAGCTGAATTTGCTTGGCATTTGTGAACCGATTCTGATATGTGCATTTGGCATTTTGTGTATGATAATCTTCTGCATAATGGCATCTAGCTGGGAGCTCTGAAAAAAAAACCTCGCCTTTTGTCATTAGTTTCATCATCTGGAGCATGAAGTGCCCGCGTATGTCTTCGGAGGGTGTCAGTTGTGTTTGGGATGAATTACACTGCTTTATAAAGCATCATTATTTGGGTCTCTTCTGTGTACATTTTGCCGCACGTTGTAGATTTAAAGAATAATGCTGCTGTTGTTGTAATCAGACCGGCGATGCAGCAGTCAGTATTTTCAGGCTTCCCTACAGTGTCTGCGGTATTCATCCCAAAGCCAGGGGCGCACACTTAAGCGAGAAAAAGCAAGTTTATAATGAGAAAAGGAGTCCTCTAATGGCTACCTTTTGGCATATTTTACAATTAAGGCCCTACAGTGCAATAGCAATACCCGACAACCCCCCCCCCCTGAAAGTTCACTAGATGTTCACTTAATGCTGGAATTTGATGAGTTTGCACCCCCAAACATTAATCTGCCCATTATCAGTTACTCTAATCGCTTTTTTAAAGACAATATTAGCTATATGTAACGGGCACCTTCACACTCTACTCTGCATAGTATCTGATTGGCTGAAATCAGAAGGCAGGGATTTCTGTGCCCGCTCTTTTATTAATATCAAAGGAGTCTCAAGCATCTGGAGACAGAGGCGTGAGATGACACGCTCATCTGGGTTTAATTTTTTGTGTTGGCGAGACAGTCACTGTATTTGAGAGGGATCAGAGGTTTGGAATTTGATTTCTGCTCTGTGAAATGCCACGTCCTGTTTAATTTAGTAACTTGGTCTCAGTAATGGGGACCCTTCACATCACATTACTTGACTTACTGGGTGTCAGATCGAGCCCTGAGTTTGTAAAGCAAGGCGCCCTTCTGCAAGTCATTGTTTAGTCAAGTTTTAAAAGTAGTACCTCATACAAATTTGAGCAGGTGGTGGCTGGCTTTAAACTGGCAAGAAGTTGTGTATTTTATTTTTATTTTTTCTACTACAAGGTGTCCTTTACTGCCATCAAGGTGAGCATTTTCATTCTGTGTGCGGCATGCAACGGCGGGCGCCTTTGGTGAATTGAACCAAGCATAGTGGGCACTGGACAGCATCTGTTCAGGGAGAAAGAATGCTGGCATTAGCCCAGCAGGACGTCAACTTCCTGTTTGTCTGCAGCTCTGCTTTAAAAACAACACACTCACCCATTTTGCTTCGTCGCTAATATTTTGCAGCAAAAACCTATGGCAGCAGAGTGCTGGCAATCCCAGAGGTAACCACCGAGTCTGGGTCTTTAACATTTTATCCGACCTTCCTACTCCTCTGGCTCTGACCACATCCCTGCCCATCATCTCACTGTGGAACCATGGAAATAAATCTTACTGTTTCAGACACAGCTAATAATTTATTTACAGCTTCTGCAATGGTTTCACTGTCTCAAGGTGCATCCCATTGGAAGCCTGGTTAATAAGTACGGTTGAGTCCCAAGAGAGTGGAGGTGCCTCAGGACAATACCATGCAAATGAATGATTAAATGCGCTGGAACTGGGAATCAGCTCTTATTCAGAATATAAAACAACAACAGCATGGCGCAGTGACAGAAAATAATTGCAGCCACCTCTCCTGGAAATTAGATTTCTACCGTTAATTTAGATTTCCAAATATGTGTCGAAGGCGGCTGCTTTGACTATATTCAACCTTTTTAACTTATGCAATCTGTAGTAAAGTTGTAGACGTGAAGATCAAAACATTGGAATTTAGATTTTGTTGAGGCAACGACAGCGCTTCGGTTCAGCTTAGGGAATACGGTTTCTGTTGACTTTGTAGTTTACATATTGGTTTCCCAGTTGGCCTTAATGTGGCTATGACTGAAAACAGAAGCGCTTGAAACTTGCTTGCTGTAGATAGTTAGCTAATTAAACCGATGTCAGCACAATGTTGATTAAATATATGCTCTGAGGTCGACTTGTTGGCTCTTTTCATGTCAAAATGTTGCAGGAAGTCACTGTTCACTTCAGGTTTGCACACATGTGCTGAAAGCATGACGCTACGTCCCAGGCTAACAGACAACGTCTTCTTCTCCAGGTCCGTGTGCAGATGTAAAGCTGAATGAAACAGCGTTGTTTGTCCTTGTTATATAAGTGGATGCATTACTTTTGATTTTTAATCATGTTAATGTGAAAAGCAGTCTGAAAGAAATTTTAACAACCTCTTTGTAGAATTGTTTCAACACTTCATTTCTTCAAGTGAAATTACTTTATAAACAAGAACTGCGCCTACCGCAGTAAGTCCTGCTGTTTGATGCAGATATGTACTGTAGAAGTTTTGGTCTATCCAAGGAGAGCTTATACGTGTTATTATGTGTGATATATTATCAGCATATAACTGATGATAATGTTCTTCCAGATATAACCATACCCGAGGGATCCCTGATCTCCTTTTGGAATGGAGTGACCGAGGATCCAGCTTATGACTTTCAATCTATCAGTTGTCTTCAGCTTAATGTATCTTCGCTCTTTTAATTGCCTGTATAGATTTCCCTGCAGTGTTTGGCGTGTTATAATAGAAGAACACAATTTAGACAAAGCCGTAAGCATGAAAATATGTAAATGACGATATTCTGACTTTCAGTCAGGGAGAGATAAAGAGCAGAGTCTATGCAAATCTTCTGATGTCAAATCGTTTTTAGCTCCCCAGCGATTACCATCTCAGCCGCAACTGCTTGTTATACTTAATAATAATGTGATTAACTCACTTTTAGGGTTAGGGTCAAAGTGTAAGAAGAGGTGAAACCTTTAAGGAGCCACAGCGATATTTAATAATACATACTTATAATAATATAACCCTA
Organism: Planiliza haematocheilus; assembly: GCA_005024645.1. NCBI lineage: Eukaryota > Metazoa > Chordata > Actinopteri > Mugiliformes > Mugilidae > Planiliza > Planiliza haematocheilus. The sequence goes on from SRSE01000725.1 coordinate 7,875,981, forward strand.
AGTTTGTAATATCATATATAAGTTTAATACAAGTATAATAATTTTCTTATAGTAAAAAGTATTTTTGTAAGGCGTGCTTTTATTTCTCAATGGAATTTTCTGAATAAATTACATTCATGGTGCTCCTTCTAATCACAAAGTCTTTTATCCAGCAGTCCAGAGGTCATTCCATTCAGTCTGATTTTTTTTTGTTGTGGTTGTTGTCGTCGTCAAAAGAGCATTCATAATGAGATGATTCATTTCCTAATTTCCCAATCTTCCCGTTTTTTGCGATCTGTTAGATATATATTTATTCTTGTTAATTATTTAAAATCGCACACTTGTCACCATAGCAACTTGAGATGGAGAGAGCAACTAGAGGACGATTAATGAGCAGAAAGTAATGATAGTGAAGATATGATAAAATGGCTGCACACAGACACACACACACTCAGCGGTTATGTTCAAATATTTTTAGCGCCGTCATCAAACAGGACACATAATTCAGCGGAGGTCTGTGTTTTCCGAGATGAGAAACCGAAGCCATCTGTGTTTCCAGAAGAACAGATCTAACAGTACACAACACTAGGTTTTTTTTTTATTTTTTTATTTTTTTCCTGCAGTGGAGCTTTTGCACAGACGGGGTGATGGAAAATCTTTACGGGCTCATTCATGTTTATTAAGGGATCGGGCACTGTGGTTGAAAAATCATCTTTTCATCTTGGCCCTTGTTTGATTTATGTTTCATAATAGAGAACCAGAAAATGGCTCTCACATTATAGAGGTTGAAGTTGTGAAAATATAAAGAAAGAAAACGCGTGTATGGTCTCTTTATCTTTTTTTTTTTCTACTTTCTGACATAGTGTGAACTCGCAGCTGAAAGCAAACAAATGTGCCTTTCTGCAGCATCGCTCTGAGTTTAGATTTTAACTCCTGCTGCGCTATAGCCATATCATTTTTCACACGTCTCTGCTTCATCGGGCGGTCCTGTCACCCGGCCTCTCATGCGCTGCATCGTTAAATTGTTTTTGTTGTGAAAAGAATACACTTAGGAAAGTTAAAAAATCAGCACAAATCCACACCTTATAATGCAGCTCATTTATTACAGAATAGTTAAAATAAAACTGCTGATGTGTTTGTTTTAAAACAGCACCGATAGTCTATAGTCTTTATCATAATGTTGCTACCTATAAAGTTATACCATCGGTGTGGCGTCTCATTAAAAGTATATTCAAGAGTGTTCTGTCAAATGAAAGCCAAGGTGATCCATTTAATTCGTCTTGGCTCAAGGCCCTCCTCAATACTCCAGCTTTGTATGAATCAGTTAATTCAATCTGGCAATCTATTAGCTGTGAGACGATGTTATTGGAAAAACACTTTAGAGACCTGTCTGCAGATGGTCACGGGGCCATGAATCAAAACATTTTTGTTGTGTGCAGAGGAGTGCGTAATAACCCTTTTTAGAAACCAGTCCGCCAAACAGTCAACCCAGAAGCTCGGGGAAAAAGAATGTCATGCGTTGATGAATGGCTGTCTTTGTGCCCTGCTCCCCATACAAGTTTACCTCTTGCTATATAATAAATCATGATAAATTGGGTTTCTCTTGCTAGCATAGGCTAATTATTTCCACCCGTTCATTCCCCTCCCCGTTGTATTTCTACATCTAGTTTCATGTCCTGAAGGTTCACTGCTCAAATGAGCAGCCTTGTGCACCTGTTCCTCCCCTTACGGGCCTTTTTTATATTTTACCACGCTTTCTGCCAATCACCGGCCCAATCTGGTCACACGGAGTGGGAGATTTTATGACTGACACTCAGTGTGACATCCTGTATTATGGTCACTGATTGGAATAATAGCTCTGCAAAGGTCTGGCAGCCTGCTTTCAGGCTCTGCTCGGTGATCTAAACACAAGCTGGAGCTGCCACGCCGCCTCGGCTATAGACAACCAGGGGCTGAACCGAGAGGCCTCTCTAAAATAGTTGTGGATTGCTGAGCTAACTATCATCTGCAGTGTTGCTGGATTCTTTCAATGTGTTGGCGCGGTGAGTGGAATGTGAACTCACCTCCAGTAAAAAAAAAATTGCTGTTATAAGACCAACAATACAAGCCACGCTCTGTGAAGCTGTACAAGTGTCGCTGTTGTTTTAAGCTAAACATCAGCTTGCTAACTCCGTGTATATTGCTTTCAGAGTCTGGTAAATCTCCATTTGGATTTCATTAGTGTGCCATGTTTCAACCGATACAGAAAAAACACAGCTGGATAGTCCCACAATCAATCAGAGCCAATTTGACGTAAACAAATACATTGATTCCTCCATCCTCAGGTGACTTGATGACAGATTAACTCTACTCTTACACTCATGTTTGCATCCTCCATGGACGGTTTGGAAAGTTCAAATTTTTTGTTTCCTGAAAGTGTGCATCATGTTGCTCACATGTGCCATAAATTGCTCCCCAGGTACAAATACATTTTTTTCTGAATCTGAAGGTCTACATCATTATTACTCTTCTGTCCATCACCCCATGAAGCCAGCTTTAACGATTTGATTGGCCCAGATCATAATCAGTTCTTAATGAAGCAGTTCCAGACCAACTTTCTGCTACAAAAAAATAATACAATCTTGGGACTGGCTGTTTGTCTGGCTTCCAGGCTAGAGATATGCTGCTAGCATGGCTAAAAATGCTAAAGTCTCAGGTGGCATGCTTCAGGATGTTTGGCCTTCAAAACAATATCAAGCTGAAGTGGTGCTTTTGCAAACCCATTTATTTTCTGTTCACTGTTATGTATAAAAAAACCCCACCAAGTCTATGGCCACTGTGGAAGGCTGCTTTACTGAAAAGCTTTCAGATTTACTTGTTTGAACTCAAACATGGCTTTAGAAACGGTTACTGTTGCAGTGAAGTAGTGGCACAGCAGAAAACACAGAGTTATCTTTAAGATTGTTAAGATTAAGACTGCTGCACACAATCCAGTCTGAACACAATCAGGCTCAAAATCTCCCAGTTTTTTCCCTTTTCTAGCATATTCTTTCACCACTCTCTCTGTTTTACGACTCATACAAGTTGCCACCGCGTTCATCATCAAACAGGCCCATTCATATCCCTTTACCTCACCTAAAAGTGTTGCACCGAATGATGCACAATCATCATTACCATTACCATCACACAAGTTATTTATCACTTGGCTTGATGGTGTGGCAGTAGAAAGGCATGACACCGCTCACTGAGCAATCTCTCGGCCGTTTCAACCAGCCGTGGCCTGTCGATGTGTGAGTCATGGCAACGAGACATCGTGAAATTCTCTCACTTCAATTTCGATATGCGTACAGCATCCGAAATTAATTAATGACGGACATGTACAAGTATTTAAAGGCACTTCCTTCTGCATCGGTAAGAGTCAGGCACAAATTTAGTGGTGTATTTAATCTAGGGGCGTGTAGGCCGCATGGGAGGCCGAGAAGTGTTTGCGCTGAAAAGCCACTGGACGTTGTGTTTTACAGACTGGCACCTTAGTGAACTGTCACTAAAACACTGCCTCACTTCTCTATCAAATGCTTTTTTTTTTTTCCGCTTCATTCTGGCAAGGGATATTTCAAAGTGAGACCGGCTTGCTATCATCTGGCCCCGGCTGTTGTCTGCTTGAACACGTGTGCATGCACATGTGTACGCTGTATGTCTTTGTGAAGTCTCCTCTGTGTTATTAACCCCGGAGCAAGCGGTCATTACCCGGCCTGCCCATGCTAGACCTTCTTCACTCCGCCTGACCTTCCTTTCTCCTCTGGTATTAGAAAATATTGACGCCTCTGTTGTATTCCTTGCGTCTCGGTAAACTGCTTGCTAAAAGGAACAATCGTGCGCTTCTCTAAATCCTACGAGATCAAGCGGTTATTTCACAAAAGGAGAAGTCTGATATTGTGTTCTCAACATAAGAGTTTTGCTGAAAGACTCTGGGGAGAGGGGCTCAGTATAAAATCAACTGAGAAGTAACAGGCTTTCTAAGATGGTCTCAGACTAATAATCTGCTGCTCTGAAATGTATTCTCAGCCTGAGTCCAAATAAACAGTATAGGCGTAGTCACAGTGCAAGATAAGAACTATATTTTCCACAGCCCATGAATGCCAGACACTAATTTACTTGACATATTACTATCTGCTAAGGAATAAATATTGTTTTTGAAAGTATGTATGGGTTTTTTTTGTTGTTGTTGTTAATGGTATGTCTTCCCGTCTAACAGAGTCCTTTTGTATATGGGTTTAGACTGCAGGTAATTGCACTCTATTGTTAAATGGAATTCAAATCATGTCATTATGGCTGCATTTGTCCGCTCCAGCCGGGCTTCAGTTGCTCTCCTGCTTTGAAGAAAGGTACAGTATAAAGAGCTTCATTGCATTATGGCCATTCTCCTGTGAGGTGCATCGTCTGATTTTCCCGGAAACACAATAAAAGAAATGGAGAAAAAAAAGTCAGTGAGAGCTTCAAACGCCATGAGACGCGATCTGCGTTTTAACGTATACAGCCACCTGTGCATAAGAGCAACCAAATGCCAGGTTGGTGTCCACTCTGCAGAAACAAAAAGACAACAGGCAGACGGCAGCGCAACACAGAACAAAAGAAGTGGGGGGGGCATCCCAGGGGAGAGGCTTATCATGGCACAGTGTTCCCTTCATGCCACCATATCACACTGTCATACAGACCGCAGCCAACCCCACAGCTCTTTTGAGCCACAGAGCAAGAGCTTGTAGAGAACGTTTTTTTTCTCCTTTCTTATGATTTGAGTTTAAAAGGGCATTTGTCTACTCTTGAGAAATGTCAACCTGCGCATTAGGATCATGTACCGAAGGTTAGAAAGCTGTTACATGTTTCAAGTCATGACACAAGATCTATAACTGGCTTATGTATGGAGACGGAATCATTTACGCTGATGAAGACATCTGTTATTGATAGCTTTTTCACTTCTGGATGTATGGAAAAAAATAAAGCAGTAGTGAGAGGTAACTAAGAACATTTTACACACACACACACATGAGATGTACTTACAGTACTCCCTAATTTGAAGTACTTGAATTTTCCATGTCATATTCTTACTTCACTACAAATAAATGTCAGTATTGGACTTGTGCCTGCACAGCACATAATTGCGAGCTGTAATGACTAATTACTAAGAATATGATCTATTATCTGTCAGTGCATAAACGCTGACTCTGTCACGTTTATTTTCAAGGAGAGGTAGGACCCAAATGTTGGACAATAGGAGGCAGGAGTAGGCAAAAACTGAATTTAATTAAACAAAAAAGAAACAAGACGGGCGAGCAGAACCCACGACCCTTAACAGGAATAAGCGGTTACAGAAGAAGATGAATGAAACAAAACCAAAACAGAAAGCACTGCTGAGACAGCAGGTATTCTAAAAACAAAAATCAAAAGACAAAAAATGTAACATCACCAGACTAGAGATCAAGAACACTGGGAACTAACTAACACTGGGTAAAAAAAAAAAAAAAACGACAGAGGGCAAAGGGAAAAGCAGGAATATACACACACAAGGGCAGAGGAGACACAGGTGAGAACAATCAGGACGATTACAAAGGTGGGAAATCACAGGACAGAAAGGTGACGAGGAACAGGTGAAACTAATCAAGACAGGGAAGCCAGTCACAAAGGCGGGAAGAGACACAAAACAGGAAGCCAAGAAGTTAACAAATTAAAACAGGAAGCTGGAAAACGTGAAACATGAACAAAACTCAAAACATGAACACGGAAATCAAAAAACAGAACCATGACAGAATCACTATCTAATACAAGGGCACTCACAGAGCTAACGCACACTGATCAGGCATAACATTATGATCACCTTCCTAATATTGTCTAAGTCTTACTTGTGACTCCAAAACAGTTGTGACTCATCAGAGAATAGACATGGGCCTTCTGAGGGTATCCTGTAGCATCTGGAAACAGAATGTTGTTAGTGGGGGGCCTTTGGGTCCTATGAGTTGAGGGGAGGGGCCTCACAGATACTTGATCAGTTTGGGATCTAGTGAATTTGGAGGCCAGGTCAACACCTTGTGCTGTTTTTCATGTTTTTGGAGTTGTCCCTAAACCGTTTTTGTGTGTGTGCCTGACTGCTGCCATCAAGGAGTGTCATTGTTATGGGGTGGGGGTGCCTAGTCTGGTCTAGTTGGTGCTACATGTCTAAGTAACATCCACATGAATGTCAGGTCCAAAAGTTTCCCAGCAGAACATTGTACGGTCACAAGACGGCCAACATACACCATTGTCATAATGTTGTGGCTGATCGGTGTATATATATATATATATAAGCATATTTTATTATGCTCAGTTTTTAACATTGGTGCTCATTATTTTCAACTAGAACTTTTTCCTGTAGTGCAGTATGTTGTCAGCCTTTTTTTTTTTTTTTAATTAAGGAACTGAATACTTCTAGTCCCGAGATGCCACAAAAACAATATTGAAGTTTGTATATTTGTTACACAGTAGACTAGATTAGTAGGATATCACTGGGCTGTAAATGTGCCTGCCTGTTCTGTCAATGCAATAAGCTTCATTATTACTTTGTTGTTTATCGTTTGCAAAAGAGAATGTGTAAATCATATCATCACGGGGGACGTTTGGCCGAACACCGAACCTCTAAAACGCAAATTCCTCACAATGTGTGTTGCCGCTAAATAATAACTACATTTCAACACTGAATATGTGTCTGACAGTGAGTCAGTCCTACTACGCAGTCGATGATGCACCATTTTTCACACGTTCACTTTGGTGGTGTTATTTATTAGATTACAATGAGTTCATCTGACTACTTTCCTTTCTTCCTTTGAATAGATTCTCTCCTAGAGAACAGTGTGATGGTTTTGTAGTCGAGTCAATTTACTCTTTTATTAATTATGAATTTACGTTTTTATATATATTTGTTATTGTAAGCTGAGTTCATTGGATGTGGATAAAGAGTCATGATTTATTCATGTGTTGTTTAGGGGCTACATGTACAGTACTTACAGTACAGTATGTTTATATGTTAATACTAATGTGTTGTTCTTTGGTCTCTGTCTTCTTCTTTCAGATGTAAATGGAGAAACAGCAGTGTCACCAAGAGAAACTGGACATCCATGCAGTTTTAAAGCACTTTGCATTAATACGCAAACAGCGTCCCTTCTCTCTGAAGTAATCCATTACTGACAATTAATGTCAGACTGCAAGCTGGAGCAGCTTAATGCTGCCTCACTACGTGAAACCCCACTAATGGAAAGAAAGCCTTATAAGATCCAGCTCATCACAATACACCTAAATGCAGCATAATGCCTTCAAAAGTGTCATGTTTATACCTGTTGACCGTGGTCTGCTGGGCAAGTGCTCTGTGGTACTTGAGCATATCTCGCCCAACGTCCACGTATGTCGGCCACATGTCTGTGCCTATACGGAAGACTGTGAAACCTCCGAAGAACATCACCTTCACCAACATCCGTACCCGCCCCCTCAACCCACATGCCTTTGAGTTCGTCATCAACGAGCCCAAGAAGTGCGAAAGCGTCACGCCCTTTCTGGTCATCCTCATCAGCACCACGCACAAGGAGTTTGACGCGAGGCAGGCCATCCGAGAGACCTGGGGCGACGAGAGCACCTTCACCGACATCCGCATCCTCACCATCTTCCTGCTGGGCAAGAACACGGATGACGTGCTGAACCAGATGGTGGAGCAGGAGAGTCAGATCTTTCACGACATTGTGGTGGAGAACTTTATAGATTCCTACCACAATCTCACGCTCAAGACCATGATGGGGATGCGCTGGGTGGCTACTTTCTGCCCCAAAGCGCAGTATATCATGAAGACGGACAGTGACATCTTTGTGAACATGGACAACCTGATCTACAAGCTCCTGAAGCCCACCACCAAGCCCAGAAGGAGATATTTTACCGGTTACGTGATAAACGGCGGCCCCATCAGGGATATGCGCAGCAAGTGGTACATGTCCAGAGACTTGTACCCTGAAAGTAAATACCCACCTTTCTGCTCGGGCACTGGCTACGTGTTTTCAGCAGACGTAGCTGACCTAATCTATAAGACTTCATTACACACAAGACTGTTGCACCTGGAGGACGTGTACGTGGGACTGTGTTTGCGAAAGCTTGGCATACATCCCTATCAGAACAGTGGTTTCAATCACTGGAAAATGGCCTACAGTCTGTGCAGATACAGGCGGGTTATCACCGTCCACCAGATCTCCCCCGAGGAGATGCACCGAATTTGGAACGACATGTCCAGCAAGAAACACCTGAGATGTTAAGGGGGCACGAACAGCTTTTATTTTTCATTTTTTCCCCCCCTTTTTTCAACCACACGATTCTCTATTACGTGACAGATGTTTTCATTAACATCCATCTACTGTATGTCTGTGTCTGCTGATTACACCTCATGATTGTTAATGAATGAACGGGGCTTGTAAAGCGCGTGCTCTCATGCATAACTAAAACGTGCCGTTGTTGTTGGGGGTGATTCCGTTCATGTATTCCAGGTCCAAGTCATGTACTCCTCATAAGCATTACGTCAATCATGGAGCCGCCTAACAGGTAGAGACGGCGAACCTTTGCTCCGCTGACGCGTCCTTGAGCAAGACACTGAATGGCTGCAGATCCCGCAGGTCTGCCTGCAGGGGTGTAGGCCAAAAGAAAAGAATGTGTAGGAATCAGTGCAGTATTAAATTATTATTAGTAGTAGTATTGAACATTTTTAAATGCTAATGGAGCTCGAATGAAAAAGCAAACCAGGTTTCTCTTTGATATAAAGCTACATATACGCTCATGCTGCTCTCCTGTCAGACAGAGCTATCTACGTAATCAATCTCCAGCCAACAGCCACCAACTTGAAAAGATAATTTGGTGTGATACCAAATACTTTTTTGTTCAGTTTTGCACAGTAGATTGTAGCCACATAGCTAAATTCACCAGATGTTCTTTTATTACGAACTTGCCTTTTGTCTACACATTTTTTTTTTTCTGAAAAATCTGCGTGTAAATTTTTTGGTTTTCCCACGCCGTGACATTTTCAGACACGAGTTAATTTAACGTGTCTCAGCTACCAGCCTCTCACCACTACAGCGGCTGCTCTCGGTTACGCAGCTACTTCTTGAGCTCATCGACTCCGCGCATCAAGAGAAATGCGGTATCATGTCGTGCGAGCGTCGGTTTAATCGTAGCTAACACCGTTACAGACTGGATGTATCGTCATGCGTATTTGGCATATCAGTGACTGCACTGCTGCTGACATCATGAAATATGTTTTGGTTTCTCAGAAATGTGGCTTTCGTGGCCAAATTTTATCCTTTTTTTTTGTTGTTTTTTTTTGGAGACGTTTTGTAGTATTATAAGCTAATGTGACATTTACTGTGAAAGCATCTATCCCACCAGGGGTTGTTGTTATATATTGTATGTTTTTTATATTAAAAAACAGATACTTGAATAATTAAAATGATATTACTGCTCTTGTGTCCTGCCTTCCTCGAGCTTCCTGGGATGTGGAGTTGGACGTGGTTTGAAATTTCTGAGGTATTTCATAGATTTACGCAACAAATCTGAAATTTTTAGGTACATGTTACCAGAATACATTTGTCTGTAACAACAAAACCTTTGATTAAATTGTTTGGGAATTCAAATTTGCATTTTTAAGAGGAACGAGAGGATCTTGCCATGGGACCACGCCAGTGTTTGAACTTGACCTTCACATTTAGGTCTACTCAACACCTGTACAGTTTTGCACAGACATAATGTATCAGCACTTTATCAGGCAGAAAAATATTTGAGGTAGTTCCCTCAAGAGTAGGTATTTCCAAGACTACATTTTATCTGTATGACACACAAACACTCACAAAGGAAAAACAATACTAGTAGTTGCCATGTTGATAGACCAGCTAAGAAGACCTCAAACGTAGAGTTAGTCAAAAAGAAAGTGGGTCAGGGAGGTAAAGTGGGCCAGTGTCCCATCAGCTCCCTCTTTTCCGGAGCCCTTTATTTTGTACAAAAGGGTCAGAAAATGCCCACCTCAAGATTGGGCCTTCAATTTGACGTCAGTAACACACTTTTTAAAGTACAAATTTTTGGTAGATCCCTCTAAAAAAGCTGTCTCCAAGACCATTATAATGAAACACACCCACTCGCAGCTGATAACTTAAAATGTCTATACAGCAGACAGCGTCTTAAAATGTGGACTTCATTAAAAATACTACCTGTGCCTCTGACTCAACATGCATGAGTCAGACCACACCCATTTTTGAACTGGTTGTGATGTCAGCAAAAATGCTTGTAAAGTTTCATCACCACATATTTTGCTGTTGCAGCGCTGTTGCATCAACAAAATCCGTCCACAGAGATCCAGACAGGCAGATAATTACCCGTCAATGTACACACACCAATATTGTGGTAGTTCCTGCTTCAGTAGATGTCTCCAGGACCACATTTCGCTGTGATAACAAGCACACACAAACACAAATCTAGCCATGCTGCTGCGGCTGGTAAAAACGTGCAATTTAGAGTCTTTCTTGGAAATATGCCAGGTGTTCCAACAAGGAAAAATTACAGCTGTAATTTGCAGCCAAACTCTGCTACATCATAATAATCCTCATTATTGTCAACTGTTTAATAGAGTGTAGGTTTAAGTGTATGTGGGGAGTGAGAAATGAAACAAACAAATCTAGAATCAAGTGTACTATGCCCCTGGCAGTGAATATACAATACTTCACACATTTCTTTTAAATAATCGCAATTCTTTATTTGTTGCTCTTCATCAGAAATTTGACATCAGCTGATTACAGAGAGGGGACAGGGGTAAATATGCTGAAATGGTGCACATACTGTACATAGAAAACACAATAAATTACTTCATAAAATAAAAGATTTAGTCAGAAGTTAATATTTACCACATCAGTACCTAAAAATAATTTAGCGCTACTGGACTTGTTTGGACTTACAAATGGCTCATCACCCTTTCAGTAGTTGCTGTTTGGTTTCATCCTCCCTCGGACGCTTTGTCATACAGTACATTTAAGTGACGACTATTTTTTCTTGTTTTTGGGAACATAAAAGGTTTTGTAGTGCAGCAGGGCAGAGCAAGAGATTGAAACTTTTGCGGTTTTGTAGATTAGCCTGGCATCTGAAGACGCATCAAGCAGAACACTTAAAGTGACTCCAGATTCTGTTTTGTTTTATGTGTCTGAAAGCACACAAATTAATTTGCCTCAGCGGGCTAAGGATTCGCCTGTCGGGGGGGGCACACACACTCAGCCCAAAAGTGCATTTCAGCTTGCTTCATAAAGTCAGGATAGTTCATTTGAATTGTTTCATTGCTGGAGTAATACATTGGTGAAATGGTAGTCTGCAGGTTCTGCTCCTTGTGTGGTCTCATTCGTTGACTACTTTCTTAGGCACAGAAAAATGAACAAGGCACCTCTAGCATTTTGAAGCGTTAACACTGTCGAGAGCAGCAAATTATACACAGTAGCATCCAGGTCTCATTTTTTCTGCACACTCAAGCAAATGGTTCCTTTCTAGTTTCTGTGAAACATTCCTTGACACGCAAATACAATTCATTCTCTTTTTAGACATTCATTACGTTATTAAAATGTGCTTTTCCCCATAGATTAAACTAAATCTTACATTCTGACACAGACCTCAGGGAAACTTCACAAATGAGTGGGTTTGTGAGACGTGAGTCGAAGCTCATTTGTTTTCACGGTGGCAACAAAACAGTGTGACAGAAAAAGGAAATAAACATACCTTCTCATTTCAATAAATAATGAGAGCTTTGCCAAACAAAGAGGTAATTTCATGTAAAAATAAAAATGAGTGGAAGAAATAAATAAATAAAACATTCAAAGCTACATGTTAATCACCTTCTTTCACCACCTGAGTAGATCTTTAGGTTCCTGGGCTGTATCCTGATCCTGGTCTGTGCGTTGGGCGGTGGAATGTTTTTACGAATAAAGGTCGAAGGACAGTGAGCAGGGAAGTCGGCGCTAAGGAGGTGTAGGTAGGAAGGGCGGTGGTGGAGCTTGGCTTCAGGGAAGGTGAAAAGGAGTGAGGGAGGAGGGGGAAGTGAGTTCTCAGGGAGGGGTGTTGGGGAAGATATTGCAGGAAGTGGTGGTGTGTCCCTCAGTCTGACTGCCCTGAACTGCCTCCCCCGTCTCACCTGCTTCAGGCATGAAGAGAGCATCAACTAACACTTAGCTGCGCAAAGCCGATCAACTTCACCTCATCTGGGATCTCGTCGTCATCACAGCCGGATGCCTGCAGAAGGAGGAAGACAGTGAGAGTATCGCTCAATAAAACTAGGTGGATGAAAATTCTGAGAGCAGATGAGATGAAAATGTGATAATTCTCTGGTTTTCTTCACCAGATCTTCGGTTTAGTTCAGTTACATAACAATGCAAATCCAGTTCCAGTGAAGATTAAACATTCACTGTTGGACTGTCTTTGTCAAAATGCCAATACGACCCCCTCTGATTTAGACCATTTGATGGCAATTTTGTGAGTTACTGACTCTAACATATAATTTGCCTGATACCTTGCCTGCTGGCATGAAAATGGATCTAACTCAACCAGAAATGGAAAACTGCACACTGAAACCTACTGAATGGCCTGGAATTAGAGAAGACTGAACATATGTCTCTCTACTTTTTTTAGATGATGATTTGTGATGGAATGTAATAAACGTGTTTTTGAAAGTATGCCAGGGAGCCAAGATGCGAACCTCTCCACAGCAGTTATGGTATTAATAAACATACGTATTAATTGACAATTATCGCCCAAGTGATCAAACAACCGAGCACAGATTCTTCCCCAAAGCTGTGGATGCTCTGAATCAGCTCAGGAAACGCTCTGCCTGACGCTCAACCACATCAACAGTTTATAATACAACCATGCTGCTGCTGTATAAATAATCCATATCTGTACTGGATGATAATTTGCTGTAGCTTTTACATGTTATCTATTCCACAGACATAAATATATTTATATTGCATTCAATTAGATTCTGACTTCGATTTAGATTATATGTTTTTAATCCTGCCTTTACTGTTGACACTGAGCATCTTGCAGAGCTGAAACCAAAAGCTTGTTGCATTGTACAACCTGTGTTCTGCAATGACAATAAAGGATACTCGGTTCCAGAGGTGTCAAACTCATTTTAGTTCAGTGGCTACACATGGCCCTGTTTGATCTCAAGGGACCCACACCACTAACACAATAGCGCATTAACCTATAAATAACGACATCTCCAAATGTTTCCTTTGTTCCAGTGGAAAGAAGTACATTATGAAAGTGTTAACATTTAATGAACTGCACTATTACAAAACATGTAATGAACAATTGGATATTTCTTAAGGAAATGAAGTGTTTAGTTCTCAGTCGCTGTGTTGTTTTATGTCCACAACTCTTATTAAAACTGTACGAATAGCATTTACTTTCATTGGAAAAATTGCAGTTAATGTCTTCAATGTAATTTTTGTAATTTGCAAATTCATCCCACAGGCCTGATTAGACCCTCTGATGGGCCACTTTTGGCCCGCGGGCCGTACGTTTGACACCTGTGCTGTATTGTGTTCTACTGCATGAACCTATTGCTCATTTACAAAGTCGTTTCTGGGACTCCTTCAACTATTTCAGAGCAGCCAGCCGCTAACTTTATCTGTCTGCATTTGATGGCCTCAGGGAAGGTGATACACATTCATCTGTGTACGATGGATTTGTAGAGATTACTGATGAGAAGAGATAAGCGGTGATCAACAGTGATAAACAGTTCAGTTTTGGGCCGCAGAACTCAAACCCTGAGCAGAAAAGCTCAAAAAACAGTTTTAAGCTGCAGAGAAGAGTCGAGTAAGGTGATAGATCTCTGTTAGTTCATCACTCTAAGCAACTCTTTCTCATTGCGACTCAGTCATGCGACCAACCAATCATTTCAAAACACTGATTAAGCTTATAGTCCTGTGCAAATCTCAATTACAGTTTGACAGTGTAAGAAAGAGGAACAGGCGAAGGTCAGTGAGCTCTGGCCAATACTGCTTTAAGTAAGATAACTGTCAATACCTCCTACAATATATCAAATTAAAGGAGCATCATGTAGCATGATCAAAAGGGGAAATTTACAGAGCTTAATCCCTGTAATATGAATCCATTCTTTCACTTGTAATGTAAACACCACACAGTATTTGGACTACAGTATATGAACAAGGGCATTGAACACATAGTCTGTCCTCATTATTTTATTTATTTTTCATCTGGTGCTGTTTTTACTGGTTTGGGTTAGTCCTAATTATAGTCAACTAACTATCAAATCTACAGCATACATATACTGTAGCGCGTGCTTCCAGCTTTGAGTTTGCAGTCCTGTTGTAACATGACAGTGTCCTTGAAGTTAAAATGTAAATCAGACTTCTGTGTGAAAGAACCTGAGTGACCAGCAGAGCTCCCTGATATTACCCCCAGTGAAGTGAAGTGGAACACTGAAAGGAGGAGAGGCCTTTTCACCAAACAGTCATGGCTCGTCTTACCTATGTTCTTCTGGCTCAAATCCCTTTAACCCATTGATTTTAGAAACCAATGATTAAGACAAGTCTGTAGAACCAAACAAGCACAATATCTGACTTTCAGCCCCTCATCTCACCTCAGTGCTGACGGGAGTGTGCATCTAGATTTGTCTGAGTTCTCACTCAAAATTCATTTTTCATTCAGCTATTCTCAAGAAAAGCTAGAGTCTGAATGGGCGACCTAACACACGCTGGCCTCCACAGTTCACCCCTTATCTGGGAGAGACACTCCAACACTCAGGGCTTTTGAGCTCTGCGGTAGTCTAATCAACATGGAGGCACTGTTATTAAAACAGGTCAGTTTTTGTGAGTGCAGGTTCTATAGTGATCTCTTGCTCGGTTCAGTCATAAAGCTGCAACAGTGCCACCCACTCCATAAATTGCATGCATAAAGTGTTATGAATTGTTCCCCCTGTGAGGGTAATTACTCTCACTCCCTGGGTTTTGTGACACTGCCCTCGTAACTCTTCGCTCAGAAAGGCAGAGTTGAGCCGGAGAGAGGATTTTGTACGGCCTGCAGTGGAGCAGAGCTAACATATGGAAATGAAAGCGTGGCCATATATCTACATGGCATGACCAGCTGAGCCTTCACTCTGACTCTCAGGAGGTTTGTCTACCTGCAATACTTGTAGCTGCTGATAAGGCAAACACGTCAGAAAGGTCAGTGCTATAAAGCACCGCGACCCCAGAGCACAGATGTTGTTTACCCACAACGACAAAAACTCATTAAAAAGTAATTTACATATTCTGGCAAATCCTGATCGACTATTTTTTCATTATTACCATGTTTTAATATATAAACATCACAAACTTACTTTTCCTAAAGTGAGTTAATTGAGTTAATGTGTTTTCTGTCCTGAGCAAATATATATATATATATATATATATATAGCAAATATATATATTTGGTTGGACTGAATTAAATGACTTGAATCAAGATCTGTATTTCACTCCTTCAATCTACTTCCTCAAATAATTTCTTTGTGTAACAGACTGAAAACCTTTAGCGACAGATGCTGGTTGTTTGAGTCCTTTCTAATATCCCCAGCTTCCACATTCCTCACCAAACCTTTCATCGTCGAGCTGTTTGCAGCCGGACGGTGACAGGTATGACAAAGCCAGGGTGGCTTGCATTCGCCATCAATCATCTGGAAACTCACCAGCTTAAAGGTCAATACTTTGTAGGTGGTGGGGTCATCTACAATCTTTTGAAGGTTAGCAGCAACTGCAAGAAGAAAAGGAGAAAGAGACTTCAAATAAGAACAAACAAGTAGCATAAATATCTAAAGAAGATAGACAATATTTTTGTGGATTTGCCAAATGATTACTCTAATGTCCTCTAAGTGATGTTTAAACTGATGCATATATTCAGCCAACATAATTTGCAAGGATGAGGAGCAGTAATATTACCAACTACAACATCATGGCCGTTGACCAGACCGGCGGAGAATAGCTCCTGGGAAACGCCGTCAGCAGTGTCTTGTGAGGGAATAAGATGACAAAAATTGGACCTGCAACATTCCACTTAGCAGGTAATTACATTAGATTTCAAAGTGGATACTACACAGAACACAAGCACTGACATTACCCATTACATACACAGCATGAAGACGTTATCACTAAGGAAATGGCATATTCTGAATTAATTTAGCTCATACCTCGCCCAGGAGTAAATTCAAACCGGATGTCATTCAGCTCCTTTCTGGAGTTTCTGAAAGAAGAGACAAGTAGGTGTGAATGCACAAGCAGTATCCAAAATGGCAGGTTTAAATGTGTTGCCGGTCCAGTTAAAACATGGCAGAAACATGACTGAAAAAAAAATGAGTAAAAGATGGTGGCACAGTGCAGAGAAGAAAATTGAGAAGTGTTGATAAGGTGAAGGGAAAAGTTTTGAGAGCACAGTTCAGGATTTTATCCACAGGACCAGTACTGTTCAACAAAAAACCCTGGGAATGCTAACAAACCACACAACCAGATCCTCCAGAGCAGTGAGACATCAAGCAGCAAGATAATGACCACCTCATCTCCAAGTCTCCCCCTGCTATGAGCCAGAAACACAACATCTACACCCCACATAGTCATCACTCTCACATCTTCCAGTTCCAAAAAGCTCAACAATAACTCCTTGGGACTTTTTTTTTCTTTTTTGGACCGGACCCATTTCAGCAATTGAAGGAGAAGCCTCCCCACTGTTACAAATATGCAGCCCTGCCGTTATTCTGACTCACTGCCTCTCAAGTAACAGTCATTTTGTTCAGTCTATCGGGTTTCTCATACCATCGCCAAAATAGATCAGAAACTCGGCCACTCAGTCAGTAGCCAAACAGCTTCTGCGTTCAGCTTCATCTTTCCCTTTCATGTCTTTGCTAGTTATAGTGGTTGCATCCCAATCACTTATATATATCAGACCTACCACTCAAACAATATTTAGAATATTAAAGGGACATGCAAACTAATAATTAAATTAAATAAGAAGCATTTTAAGAAGAAGTATCATAGCTGTGGTTGATCTTTCTTATTTGGTCAGTTAAAATGGTCATTTCTTACAATTGTACACACTTATATGAACTGACTAACCACACAAATTAATATACTAACCATTACTCCCACAAGTCTCCAAAAGTGCCCTTCAAATACCACTTTGTTCACTTATTACAACAAAGATGGATGAGCTGTAAGCCCACATCTAAACACTCTGTCATCGTAAGAACTATACAATTGATTGTGGGTTTGTCACTACCGACCAGTTTCTCATAATAAACACAGTAATTTGATTTACTGTTACTGTAATGTTAAAAAAGTAGATTACCAAGCTAGGGGTGTTAATGATTAATGGCAATGACTTCAGGCCGTTTAACTGACACAATAATAGCAAGTGAGTTGCCAAGAAAAAGTAATGGATATAATATTGGACTGAATTTTCTCTCACTTTGAAATGATGCCTTGTACAACTGTGCTTGTCACACACTGAGGTACAAAATAAAAAATAATAAAAAGAAAAGGCCATAAAAGCACAGCACCAGTGAGAAAATGTGTTGCACTAAATGAAGAGCCTAAAGAGAGTGTGCAGAGGCTATGTCTCAGTAGTTTTCCAGACACAGAGCTGAATAAAGGTAACAGCTGTCTAAGTGCTTCTCCTGCTTGCATCATACCTGCAGCATCTACCAAAATATACCGCCGAGTTAAAAGGAGCAAATGAAAACTGTTTAGTTAAAATCCTGTATGTATATAAACGTATATAATCTATATTCTTCCATCTCTATTTCTTGTACATTTGTTCATTTGCTAATTCTGCAATCTTTTTTTTTTTTTTGCTATTTTTATTTTTATTTTACTAGATTGTACTTAGATTTATTCTATTTTATTTTATTTTGGTTCTTCAAGAGTGTTTTTATGTGCAACTAAGCTACAATGACCAAGCAATTTCCCTTGTGGATCAATAGGTATTGATATCAAGTTTATCTAAGTCTAAGGAACTGGAGAAAACCTTTGAATTTTCATCTATGCATGTTAAAATGTTAATCTCCTATTCTGTAATTCTGTGTCGATAACTGAAATGAATGAATGCAAATTTCTATAATGGAACAGTTTTGAAGCAGTACACTGCATATTCTAAACCCTCGACTGCAGAAAGATATGAACAAACAAGCATATATATATATATATATATATATATATATATATATATCCTACTAGTTTGACTGCAATAATGAGATGTAACATTCGGCCTCTTTCAAGCATCAGCTTGCACTGATTTGCATCACATGCACAAGAAATCGGTCTTTACAACGTGTTTGTGACAGTGGAGTAGCTGCCTGGTGAAGGCAGGACCCAACAGAGCTACCTCTGAAAAAAACTGATGGCTGGTGGAGATTCATTTGTTTGTAGCGTAGTTAAAACAAATCACTCGACTACACCACAACCCTCATTTTAGATGAGATTAGAGCCATAAGTCAGCACACATGCAACGAAAGACACATCTGTAACGAGTTTGTTAGCAATGAGACTTTATAAAATAGTGTAGAGCCAGTACTTACTATCAATTAGCTGTTTTATTCACCATCTTGCAGCTGAAAAAAAAATCTAGTGGAGCAGATGGATATAAACAACATCTCGTTCCCCAGCAGTGGAGGCACAGAGTGTGCATTTCCAAGGCTGATGAGGCAACATGTATGTCAGATGATTATAAAACTGTCCAAATAAAATCTGCCTAAAATCTGCCTTCTTATTAGCAAACCCCAGACCGTTTCATTCTGTCACCACCAGAATCATTTGGGATTAGACCCTTTTTCCATGTTATTATCAAGATCTAATGTTTCACCAACAGTAAAGTTAGCACTTCACCCAGCAACCATATCTGTCATCTCTGTCAGCTAGTTTGTGTAGACTGCAAGTCTATTACTCAACAATCTGAAAAACGTTAAATATAGTCATAACTTGGAAACACTGTTTATCCGCTGATAAAGAAAGCTCTGTGATTGCGAGCACTGGCTTAATTAACATTTCCAACATTTAATGGTTAATGGTAGTGAAATCTCAAGTGTAATCCCTTAAAATTATTCCAGTGTGCGTCAGCGTGGCTCTGCATTGTTGGCTGTCACAGAGCTTACCGATAGCAGAGGGAACTGGAATTTATAGATAAGAAAAATGCAAATGTGATAAACTCCACAAGGCCAAGGCCAACAGACAGACATCCTAAGGAGCTGAGACTATGTAATTTCATTGTACTTTAACATGTGTAAAGGTTTAGAAACACACAGATTACACAGTATATGTCTGAAAAGAATTCACTCTGGGGAAAAATAGGAGCCAAAGCTAACATTTTAACAAAGGGACCACGTACTGTAGCTCCAGGTGATCAAATTTGTCTTGTTTAATTAAAATGGGGGCAAAAAGCTTTTAAATTTTACTAAGACTGAAATTAAGTCTAAGTTAATTAACTCTAACCTTGTCTTCAAGTCAGTGCACAACAGGTCAAAATTATTAAATTTGTCTAAAGAAAAATAAATCCGTGGTGGAGGCTAATCAGAGAATATTTACTTGGAAAATATTTACTTGGAAAAATAAGTTAGTCTTTAAGTGAAGAAGCAAAAGAAACTTGGCTCTAAATTATTCTAAAATGATCAGTGAATCATTCCATTGCAGTTAATATATTACAATCATCCACATATGATGGAAAGGCCTGTCATTATCATATAGCTTCAGTGACTTCTTGAAGCTATATGAGCTGCTCAGGAATAAGATCCTTGTTACTGTACTAGTGACATCTGTGAGCAACTTAAATGCCTGTGCAGTCTGCGGGTGAAGTTAAGTGCAAGAAGACCCAAACGCAGGACACCAGAGGCAGGTTTGGAAGAACAAATAATAAAAGGACAATCCAGAAGCAGGGGGAACAGGTGAAAGCTGACAAAACTAGAATTAGCGCCTCCCTATTGTATGCCTCCAACATCCACTCAAGTTGCTTAGGTCCATATCTAACCTGTCTCAAATAATATATGTAATGACAACTTCTACAGGATTCAGTGATGATGCAGTGACCTCTGGGGTATAAACTGTCACCACTTTATCTTTTTATTGAATTATTATTTTTTTATAATGGGTAAGGAATGGCCAAAACATGTTTTTTAAGGTCACAGTGATCTTTGACTAACAAACTCTAATTGGTTCATCCTGTTGTCCACAAGGACACTTGTGCCACAATGCTTGCAACTGGAGGCATTAAAACTGAAGCATACAAAGGAAAGCAGTAAACATACGGAGCAGACTGAGGCTGGACACAAAGCACAACAAACTAAAAAGGTGCAAACTGTGGAATACAGGCAAGAAACTCAGGTGGGAATCACAGCGCGCAGACAGAGCTTGGCAACTAAAACTAAAACCGACAGCTAAAAGGGAGATACACAGAGAACTTAAACAAACACATCAGGAGTAAACTGAGGTGGAGAAGTGATCAAGCGCAGGAAACACAAAGGCAAGAAGGAAGACCAACTGAGACGCACTATGTAACTGATTAAAAACATCAGGAAATAAAGGAAGGAAATAAAACATGGCGTGGTGGATAAAGGATTATTTTGTTTTATCTAATCGCTTCTATGGATGAAAATCAAGTGACAAGAAGTTCACAAACAATAAACCCATCTACAGGCTTATGGCACGCAAACACCCATCCACATTTATCTGAAAGTTAACATCAAGAGGATTTTTCAGAAGCTAAGCTGACATTTGTCAACTTCTAGCTTATATACACGAGGCTTTAGAAATAACGAGCAAATGTCACCTCTGGAATAAACTGCTCAGTGAAATCAATTTAGTAAAGCTCCAATGACATTGCACCAAGAACAGTCAAACATTATAGGCATTTTCCTTTCAAACTGCTGACTTGCCTTTCCCTGCTCCTGAGGCGATCGTATTACCATAAACTCATACTAATCAGCTGTAAGACCTGTCTGGCCTGAGAAAGGAGACTGACTGTTTATTTGGCTCTTTACAATGCTGTTACAGAATTACAGAATTATGGACTAAAATTGACAATGAGCTCTCAGAGATAATTCAGTTTCTTGTAAATAAGGAAAAATGCTATTTTAAATCTACAAATAAACAGATAAAAATGACCTGCTTCACATTAATGTTCCTAATAAAGCCTCTATTGAATCACCCCACTAAAATGTGCTGCTGCTTATGGAGCCTTATACGATTTGTGAAGGCCATAAATATCTTTCATTCTGCCCCCACAACACAGGAGCACTGCCAAAGAAAATCCCAAAATATGAAGGCAGTCTCTCATCTTATAAAACCTTCTGTGCTGATTCACTTTAAAACACACCAGCCAAGACCTCCCCAACAGTGGAACGAGTCAAGTTGCTCAGTCAGAACCAGACTTCTCAGAGTCTGTTCTTATCCCAAAATTCACATTTAATAGGAGGCAAACTATGTGTAATGACATCTGCTCTTCAGATACAGACACATTTGTTGATAAAAACAGAAACAAAGAAGGGCTTGATAGTATTTGATCTTTAAATAGGTTTCATATACTTTGCTGTTATATTAAGTCTAAGATTATGACAAGTGTATTTTTGTCCAGTTTAAGGAATTCATTCATTCATTCATTCACACGCACGCCTACAGCCAATTTAGAATCACCATTGAACCTAACTAGCTTGTCTTTGGATGGTGGGAGGAAGCCAGAGTACCCGGAGAGAACCCAAGCAGACACAGGGAGAACATGCAAACTCCAGAACCAGAACCGTCTTGCTGTGAGGCATCAGTGCTTACCACTTCTCCACTGTGCCGCCCTAGTTTAAGGAATATAAAATATAATACAAAAATCCAATCATTAATCATGTCAAAGGGCAGGGCATTAGAGAACATAAAAGAGCTTTTCAGACCTGCATGCTTCAGAGAAAAGAAAATGTCATCAAGCCTTTGGCCTCACATCTAAGAGGGCCTCCGTCCCACGTCTACATCTCTAATACAATAATTCCTGCTGACAAACCATAGAAACGACCTGACAGCCCAATGCCACGATCACATTAAACACAGGGAACGCGCTTCTCTGTGGAAATTAAATCATTTGCTGCACGACTCTGCTTTGACACATTTTACAAGCACGCTGGGCATATTTACATTTAATAAGAGGCGCAATGAATGCGGCAGTTGTACTACCTCTAACCAGATCTAATCACATCTGAGCTAAAGCAAACAAACAATCATTAGATCCGTGTATAGATGATGAAGATGAAGAACAAGAAAAAGCCAAAACCTTCAAAGAACAAAAGGTGTGTTTTCAATGCCAGGTTAGAACAACGGCTCTTCACCTGTAAATAGTTAGCCACCACCTGTTGTATCTAGACAACAGTTTTGTTAGTACGCACGGAATAAATTGCTTTTTTTTTCCTGTGCTATGCTCGGTGCCTGGGGGGAGACCTTCAGATGTCTATTCAAGCAAGAGTGTGCTCAGCAACCGACTCATCAGGGAGCTCCTGGCAGACTTTCAACTGTCCAAAAATGCACAATTGGCTGTCTGTTGCTGCTACATCCTCTCTCGCTCTCTAGTTCTTTTTTTGTTTCGTGTGTTTGCATTCAGAGTAGGGCGAACAAAGAAATAGAAGTGTGTTATGACATAACCCAAACGTAACTGAGCATCCACCTTGAATTACACACGGGGGAGCTGAATTTAGTTGTTTCATAACAGGATGTATATAGGTTGATTCTGTGGTTAAATAACAAGCCTCCACGTTGTTACTAAAACATTTTCCTCAACAGCAACGTCCTGAATAATGCAGCAAAGGAGGCTGTGGTGCTATAAGTGCAACCAGTCTAAGGGAGGAAAGAAGACTGTGAGAAGCAACGATGTGTAACACTCCTCAATATATCACGGGCAGTGAGACAGAGAGAGAGAGAGAGAAGTGAAGGGTAATACCAGATAGACCTTTCTTTAACAAGCTTAATGTAAAGTGTAAAGCTTAAAGTAAAGTGACGACAAATCTGCTTTGCATTTCTGCGTGAAGATTTTGACTGATGTGTGTGGGGGAGTTGGGAGAAATTATCTAAAAAAAATATAACACCAGTCTCACCTTAGCCGTAGTACCATGTTCAGAGCGCCTTGAAGGAAGCGTGTACCATCATACGGTTCAACCTGCATGAGAAAATATCTTGTGATGAAGCAGTCTACAGTGGTCGCTAAGATTTAAAGAGCAGATATATAAAAAAAAAAATGTTTCTTAAATGATGTCCTGCACAGAAAAATATTACTGTAACTACAAGATGGACATATGATGACTATGTGGGGCGTTGTTAAAATGTGGCTTCCATTTATTACAGTTGCAGGAAAGGTTGTAATGGAAAAGAAAAGGAACAATACATAAAGGTACATTGTGTAAGGGTCCATCACTGTTATCAATACTATATTACAAATGGGCTCTTTATGTGGCTATTATGGATAAGAAATGACTGCTGAGTAGCTGTCAGAGTGAATTCCTGACTGGGACACAAGACTACACCTCAAAATGCTTTGGCTCATTTTCAAAATGACAACAGCCTTAGAAAATGGGTTACAATGGCAGCGAGTCTTCAGATGAGATACAACCAGCCACTGAACTGGCACTGTCAGCCAGACAGCCATTTACTCTGAGTTATTACTGCTGAGAGCATCCCTCCAGGAGACATCCTCACATGTCCACACACGCCCACCGACACACGTGCACAGACAGACACACAACAACACACATGAGTAAAGCAAGCATGCGCAGGCACGTACACAAACAGACACACAATCACCGGAATCAAGGTCACTGAATCATGACAAATTAGTGCTGCCGCTGAATCCCTCACCTGGGGATGCTGAATAGACAAGCCTTCAATAGGGACATTGTTGGCATTCTCCTCATTCTAGGAGGAACAAAATGAGAGGCATAATTGTGTAAATGCTATTACATCCTTGGTAAATATCACATCAGAGCTTGTCTTATAAAGACAACACAGGAAAGTCAATTGGAAATAATCAACAAGAAGCAATTTGCTGGTTTTGTCAGACTGCTTTGATGAAACTGTGCAAAATGTGTGTAGCTAAATAAACATTTATAACTGAGTTCATGATTCTTACACAAACAGCTGCCCATAAAGGCCAGTTAACTGTACTGCTAAATCTGTCCTGCTGCTAAGTTCTCAAATTATACAGAAGCCTCTATTTCTATGACAACTCTGCAAAAAACACAAAAATATGTATAAATTTTAATTGCAGGCTAAAAGTGGTCTATGATTGGAATAGCTAACTTACATCTTTGGCCTCATCTTTGACCCTTCGTGACTGGAGGGAAAAAGAAACCAAACACATGGTCATATTCATGCACAGTGCAGTATTAATGTTAGACTTTCTATCTCAAAGAGCAAAACCCATGTGATGCACACCCTCCTGAACCTTTTTTATATGAACATTTCTACCTGTATTTATCAAAAAGCAAGGTACAACTGCAGAAATGTAACAAATTTGAGATTACTAAATCAAACTAAAAGCACACATGTGTGGAAAAACCCAATCAATAACAGCTTATTTCTTAAATCATTACTTTTACAGAAAATCATTTATTGCATCAGACATTAATGCTGGGCATCTTCATCAAAGGGCTCTTTGATCATAGTTGTCTGCTTCCTCCTGCCTGGAATCCTTACAGCTATCTTCCAGCTCATTACAGAGACCTCTTGACAGGCTCCCTCAGAGATAAGCCATCTGCTATCCAAAACATTAACCGGTAAGGGAAGGAGGGAACATACAGTGTCTCAGACAGAAGGTGAGGATATATGTAAAGGTTTAATCAGTAGGTTAGACATGACATGCCCCAACACCCTAAAAACTGAAATTCTGAAAGTCTTGTGCTCATGCAGTTGTAGGTTTGCTCTAAAATCTGTTGAATAAATTTATATGAAGCTCATGAACCTAAAGAGTAAATCTGAATCAATGCACTTATGCATGTGTGCGAGGAGCCTCACCTACCCTGCCCTGATTCACTGCTGCCTTGCCCTCCTCACTGCCCTCGTCCAGCTCATCATCGCTCCACTCCCAGTCTCCATCCTCTGTCTTGTGCAAGTGGCCACTGGAGCCTGGGACTCTCCTCACCTGGAGTAAAACACACGGAGCACATTTAATGTTAATGAAATCATTCCATGTTTTTCTGTTTGCACATGTATGCACATTGTGCTTTACCCATAATTCCATTTGGTTTCACAGACCTTTAAAGAAGAGAATACACTCACTGGCCACTTCATTAGGTACAGCAGTGAAAACTATTTTCTAATCTAACAGTCCTGCTCTAACTCCTAACTTCATGAAGCATTCGTTTAAAATAACTCACGAGAATGACAGATTGGGTTTGTTGTCTGCTGTACTGATCACGTTTCTACTATTTTGGGAGCCCATTGTGGTCAGTGCTCCACAAACTACATCCTCCAAAATGATCATAAAGTTTAATTACCACTTTTCTTACACTATTTCAGGATAAACTGGACATAATAACACCATGAAGCAAAGATTTAGTGCAGGACTGTAACATTAGAATTTTTTAGTTTTCACTGGTGGACCTAATGAACAGACCAATGAGTGTAGACTTTGGAGGATATATAACTTTCTGGGTATAAAATCCCGGTTCCATCCAGGCCATTAGTTTGGAAATGACATTGTGTTTTTTTAAAGGTCTTTTTCACAACCACACTTGAAAAACACATTATTTTTACAGCATGGCACATTAAATTTAAAAGCGGAATTTTTTAATATGTTGTTGTTTTTGTTTTTTAGAAATGGACGGATAACTAGGTGACACTGTAGCCTAAATTAGTGAGAACACATTTCATTTACAGTCATTAAAAATAACATGTAATAATAACATGAAAAAATGTATTATTAAACTGAATGAGGTGGTAGTTGCATGTAGTCATTTTATCAGTTCAGTGAGCCCGCTTTTGATACAGCACAATGAATACAAATGAAAATGCTAAAAATGTATCCAGTATAACAAAGGAGATACAAAAAGTATAGTGGCGTCACTGGCAAAGCCTGCAATCTGTTGCAGATCTACAGTCAGGAAAAGCGTGTAAGACAAGCAACATGTGACTAGTCTAGCAGTGTGAGATAAGATATGAGAGCACCGCAGTGTTACAGAAGAGACACCACACAAAACTGTAAGCCACTAGCACCGGGGTTGCATCAAATCCCCCGCTCTAGGCAATGTCAAAGTTTAGGAAGCGCTACCATTCTGGTGGTGTCGGGTTTATTATCCAAACCTGACATAGAACCGAGGCTCCCCCAGCTCTGTTCGGGGTCCTTGAGCAAAACAGATACAGATGAATGAAGCAGCCATACATGATTACCCAGCAATCACTCACATAACAAAAATCACCTTGCTATGAATGTAAAAAAAAAAAAAAAAAAAACTAATATAGTTTTAAGTAGGAATATGACCACTTAATGGTCAGATTGTGTAAGAACTGACGAAAGACCTGCTGTCTTTAATTTAAGCATTCATGCAAAACTCAATCAGTATTCCACCATCATTTGTGCAACAGACTGCTTTTTAATTATGTAATAAATCAATGATGATTCAAGACCACATTGGTTCTAAGCCACTAATGTCTAATCTTTAAACAATAAATGCCTGCTATTTTCCTATTTGAATGCTGTGTGTCAGAGCGCCCTCTGTTGGTCATCTAGGACAAGTGCACCTACACTTTATTCTGCATGACTGAACGTTATCTTATTGTGACATTCCTGCAACAAAAGCCACAACAAAATCCTTGTTTGTCTGTTATGTAAGAGGTAAGTTTCAGAAGTTTCACTTCCTTCCCTTTTTGAATTTCTCTCACTCCATTCATTAGTTCAAGCATGTTCCTTCAAAATGAGTTTGCTGGTGACAGAATCTGCCACCAACTTTTCATTCACTGAAGTATGTAAAAGGAGAAGTCAGGTCCGTTTGGAAACCAATCTAAAGAGCACCATCTGCCTTTGCCCTAAACTCTGTCTGGGAGTAGAATCGCAGTCGTTTTTCATGACTACAGAATACCACACAGGACAAAAAGAAAAAAGAAAAAGAACCCCAAGGTAGAGAGGTGCAAAAGGGCAAAAGAAAGGTCAGTACACTTAAGGTGGCTGTGTACAGAGAGAAGTGGAACAAGGAGTTTTAGGAGTGAATTAGACAAGATATGAAAGCGAGTGAGGCCACTGGGTCACAGTATCCTGGGATGACAGCGTTTCTGAATTACTGCTTGTCTCTGCAGGCTTTGGGTGATGTTGCTGAGTTCATAATGCACATGACTCTGTCGGTCAATTCAGCACAAAAGAACAAGGACATTTGCTCTGCGGCTCACATATTTCCCTGAACAAAGCTATCAAGTGAATCAGCCAATACCCAGACTGCATCTGTTTTACGCTTTTAAACAGGACTCCAGACATAAAAAACAAACAGTATTCATTCTACATCGTATTTAAGATTTCATCTTGTACAATTTGTGTGTAAGTGACTGCAAATGCAGCCTAAATTGGAAAGTGCATAAGCAAGTCTCATTTCTATTTAACAGCAAATACCTTTTCATTCTTTGTTATGACCGATAGTTTACATTAACCATCAACAAACCTGAACAACACCGTGTCAATCCCCCATAGCTTCCTCGCTCTCTATTGACACCCTGCACAGGTTGTGCGTAATTACAACGTCACACACAGTAATGGACGCGCGATCTACTTTGTCCTCCATTTACTCCCAGCCACGCCAGTGAATTTCCACCAGTCCACACGGGCCACTTTGCCTTCTGGCAATAGCCCTCTGTTCCCACTTCTATGCTGGCCATCCAGGCAGAGTGTTACGTGAAGCCAATATCAGCTGTGCCTGAAAAGTGCACTTCCTCCCTGTAAACTGAGGCCAGTGTGCAACAGAGCGAGACAACCGTTCTCCTTTATGTTGCCTGATGTTAACAATTCATTTAATTCTGTTTGTCCTGAATGTGACACGCAGACCACTAACACAAGGCTCATTACATGTGCAGCACTTGACTCTCAGCAGCCCATATTTTTACATGACCTACAGGACAGGGTATAAAGAGGTGCCCAAGAAAGTCAAAGTGCATAGCTCGTGTTGACTGTAAATGCACCACTCTGGTGGAAGGACTCACTTCAGTCAGTCCCTGCCATAATTTACTCATGTTTAGTCAATAGCTGAGTTATTTTACAGGGAGTGTTTATGTAAAAATACCTTCTTTGCTCTTTGGGAAATCTTTGGTGCACGACACAAAAGCTTTTCTATTAGATATTCTTTGTTCTGCAAGAGAAAAAGAGAAAAATGTATC
Organism: Planiliza haematocheilus; assembly: GCA_005024645.1. Lineage (NCBI taxonomy): Eukaryota > Metazoa > Chordata > Actinopteri > Mugiliformes > Mugilidae > Planiliza > Planiliza haematocheilus. The sequence continues at coordinate 7,904,375 of SRSE01000725.1, forward strand.
AAATCAGTCACATTGAGTCACATAGATTTCACATACTTTTTACAAAATGAAAATCCTCCTACTAGACTAGATTTATTATTTGTTATTACCCATTTATAGGGCACTCATTGAAATACTTGGGAATTCTAAATGTCAATCCAAGAGTGTTGCAGGACATAAGAAGACTTTTTTAATTTTGTGAAATTTTTCAGAATTTCCATATATGGTTCCTTGCACTTAAGTGTTAAACAAACATAAACATGCAGTTAGACCATTAGAACATAAGAGGCACATTATCACATTAGACAACATCAGGTCACTTCTCTGCGATGGACTGGCGACCTGTCCAGGGTGTACCCCTGCCTCTCGCCCGATGACAGCTGGGATAGGCTCCAGCAGACCCCCGTGACCCCTAACAGGACTAAACGGGTATAGAAAATGACTGACTGACTGACTGACAGGTCACTTCTTCATGGTACCTAATAAATCAGTTGTGCTCAGCTATCATGCAGAGGTGGACATTGAAGACCACAGCTGACCCTGATTTGGGCTGAGAATATTGACTTGATCTTCGCTGACTGGCTGGATGAAAACCACATGCTTCTAAGCCTCACTGAGAGACACAGGGATGCAATGTAAAATGTGTGCTCATTTATGGTTCCTTGCCCCCTAAAGGGTTAATAATTGGTAACCAGGTATTCTATCCTCTAAAGCGATTTTGAACAGATTTTCCAAAATCTAAATCAAAGGATTTTGAAGAACCACATAAATCATCATCATTACGTCTGTAAAACGTACCAGATGTTGAAGTTATTGGAAAGAGGCTAAGTTGTTTGGTTCTGTTTAGGTAAATAACACTTAGGATGAAATGAAAGAGCTCAAGAGCTTATTTTTAGTTGTCATCATTTTTGATAAGGTCATACCCTTATGTGAAGTGAACTGCCTCATGTATCCAAGTATAACTGCCATTAACCAATACATTTAACACACACAGCTGAGTCATTGTTGGAGTTGGCATGAAGCCATAAGAATAACACTAATGACAGGTCAAACAAAGATGCTGAGCCAGATATTTGAGATGAGACAAATACCTTGGCCTTTTGGAAGAATTTACACTTCAAAAGCTCTGCAGCTGTAGGCCTAGAGGCAACACAAAGAAAAAGTACAATTGTAAAAACACCAGAATGTTAATCAAGGACCAGGTCCATCTTATTGACCACACATTGCATCAGTTCTCTTCACTGAAATATTGAGTTGATATACAGGGAACGTGTCACTCACCTTTTGGCAGGTTCCTTCTGAAGGCACATAGTTATAAGCTTTCTAAAAGATTTGCCATATTTTTTTAGCATTTCCTTGTCCTCGACACCCGTCTCTAGAGTGGGTGGATCGTTCTGTAGGGTAAGCATTAAAACCTGAAAAGACAGGAGTAAAGATCAAAACCGCCCACAAGTATTTTTTTTTTCCAGTAGAGAGTGAAATACACATCAGGGAACTATGGAAATGTTGTGCAAAGTAAAGGCAAACTTCTCTTTTTCTGAAATGCTCCCTCTTTATTTGTTGTTTGGTTTCCCAATTACAGTAAAAGCAGCAAGTGAACTATGAACTCTGCTTACAGTTTTTCTTGCTAATGATGAAACTTCGCGGAAACAAGTTGGTTTAGGAGGAAGTTTGCTGATATAGGAGTTTACGCTCACAAGTTTTCTTCTTTCCTTAGTCAGTGTAATTTACAGGAAGACATTACAGTGAATAAAACAGCAAACGTCCAGAACACTCACCTTCATGGGAGGGTATCGGTGATACGGGGCAGAGCCTGTCGCTAACTCGATGGCTGTAATTCCAAAACTCCATATATCTGCTTTGAAATCATAGCCTCGAACCTGTGGACATAGAATTGCAGTACTGTCTAATATCAGAGTAGAACGCTTACATCTCAAGGGCATTTTGTTGATGCGATTACTACAACTACTTTTAGTAGTTTTAACATAATACAGTTCAATTCAATTTTATTTATATAGTGTCTCAAGGTGCTTTACAAAACCCAGCCTGAAACCCCGAGAGCAAGCCTAAAGGTGAGGGTGGCAAGGAAAAACTCCCTTTTAACAGGAAGAAACCTTGAGCAGAACCCAGCTCATATAGCATTACATAGACGTTGACTAACAAGACACAAGCTCAGGCAAACATATTTGCCAGAATACTGCATGAAAGACACAATGTCACCAGCACTTGTTTTAGTACGGCTATAGACTCACCTGTTCCATCACCTCTGGTGCCATCCAGCACGGCGTGCCAACAAAGGTCTTTCGAACTTTGTTCCTTGTCATATCGCCCCCTGTGGCCAGAAATGCACTTACGCCAAAATCTGTAAACAAAAAAATATAAATAAACAAAGCATAATTGACTGAGAACATTTTCACTGTCTTAAATGGTTGGGTTCAATATACAGTTATTTGCCAGCAATGTCAAAGTGGGAGTGCATTCTGACACTTTTTAATCAGAGACATCTTTGAAACTCTTCCTGGCCCAGCCAATCTGCCATGATGGTTTGGCTCAGGAGAGAACGGTGGCCTGCGTGAACCAGCCAGTGTAAATCTCCACCGCATCCTGTGTGGCAGCAAGATTGCATTGATTCAGGGTCATTACAGGTGGCGCCATGGCCAGGTGATAAGAAACTGGAAGAAGTCCCAGACAGCAAGGTAAGCCATGGCAAAGCTGCAACTTCCATTTCAGATTGTCCACTTCATCCCTGCAGGACAATCAGTGCAGAACTGCCTCACACAGGACAGGACATTAGTTTTGGCCCCAGGAAATCACAGGTCAATGAGAGCAGACTACAGCAAGTGGTGAGGTTCCCCACTGACATCACCACAACACTGAATCCTTACATCATCCTGCGGTCGATAGCTCAGAAGTATGTCTATGTTAATCGTGCTGACAGTTGAAGGCAAAGAGGGCATTCAGGACGGATATGAAAGCTCTGGTATGACGTCAAGGGAAAGACTGTAGTACAACATTTTTCACAACTGAAGTTGCGGGTTTGTGGGGCCTCTCCATGAAACACTTCCTGAGAGACACTGACTTCACGTCAGCAAAAGTCAAAAAGAGATTTTTATGAAGAACAGAAAAGGGAAGTTTTTGGCTTTGACTGTGAAAAGTGACAAAAGCTGAAGGGAACAGAGAAGCCGTGCAGTGGGACCTCCTGACTGTCCACAGTCCAACTGCAGAGAGCAACAGGGAGACATCTATGGTCCCTGCTCCACTATTCTGGGATGAAAAGGTACAAAACAACAGTGAAGGATGACTCCCAGCAGAAGACCCTGCTGCTGTTATACAGGCACCAAGCAAGGTGTGACAGACAGTTTTCAGTATCAACAGTAATTTGTCCATTTGAGATGCTGGATAGTAAATATTTTCATTTTCACTTGTGTATTGTGTTACCATTAGACATCTCAAAGTTTAGTCGTCTCTTCTTACATGCGTTCAAATCTAATACATAAAAAAAAACTGGTTATAGTTTAGTCGTATTAGGAAGGATGTTTATTATAAATCTTGGAACCATGTAGAAAGAAAAGGAAAGAGTCTGGCATGAGGAGCCAGAGACTGAAGTGGCTAAAAGGAATTTGGCAGCATTCATTTCATCAGTGACTTTATTACACAGTGTCTTCTGTGAGAGAGGACTATTTTTAAGCGGATATCATGGTACAGGAAACCTGTAGCGCCAAAACCTGCAAGGTTTTTTTAAACTTTATCTACAAAATAATAGGTTTTAACTTTGCAAACTCATTATTTCGTCAGCCAGCAATCAATGCTTTCCACTAAACTAATCTGGAACATCTTCAGCTTTAATGTAATGACAAAACAAGCTGAAGCATTGCCTTCATTTACGATAACAACCCTGAAAATATGCACTACAATTCTTCTTTACTTAATCTGTTAATTCAAATCAACCATCGCAGCATACATACATACAGTACATGCATTTAGTTTCAAACCAAAGTGAGTGTAATACTATAGCAGCAGTGTAATGTTCAACAAACCTGCAATCTGAACAGATCCATCTTCTCCCAGTAGTATGTTCCCAGCTTTCACATCCCTGAGGTCAAGAAAACAATAATGCAGTCAAACAACACAGTCATGTGGGGCAGCATTGATTCTTCCATCCGTGCTAATGAGTCCCAGTATCCATCAACATCTAGAAATCTGCCCAAGGGCCTGGTAGAGTTAAGCCTGGCTCGCAGTGACCTTGAAATCCAGGAAGTGGGCAGATCAGAGCAACGGAGCTACAGCCCAACTAATGCGCATATTTTAATTCACTTTAAACCTCCGCAAACTGTTGGCGACTGGACATGTACACTGTATGCATCTGTGGCACCTCTGCACTGAGATGTATTGATTATACCGTCCACATAGAAGTTTTGTACGATTGTAAATATATTTACACTATAGCTGTCTGTCTTTGCATAATATTGTACATGCATTATTGACATACAAATCCTGTATAGTTGTACATACAGTATGACATTAATTGTAAAACTGTTTTTTGTAGCTGTAGTATTAGTAGAAGTAGTAACTGTCATGTCTGCATCTACTGTATGTAGCACAGAGGGACACATGTATGTTTTTATTATAATATTATTGAAGTGACAATAACAATAAATCCTGAATCTCGACTTCATTATAATAAGTGACACTGAACTTGTACTTTTTTAACAAAATGAAACAAAACATATTGACTAAAACTGTAGCAAAAAATTGCTACCTGTGAATCTGTCCATTTCTGTGCAGATAGTCAAGGCCCTCCAGAACTTCTTTTAATATAGTGGCAATAATAGGCTCGTCCAAGGCTCGATTTTTGTCCTCTTCTTTGCTCGTGTGCTTGATTATATCTAGCATGGAGCCTAAAAAGACACCAGAGGAAAACAAAAGCAGTTGGTTAATTATTTTTACACACACACGAGGAACGCAGCATTGTTACATTATAGTAATGTCTGCTGCAGCTTAACTATCGTGGAAGCAGCCAACAGTTTAATGCTAAGAACATAGTCATCGAAATGCTAATAAGTTAGTTATGCTTGACAATATTATTTAAAATGCAACAACCTGCCATAGCCACAACACAGTTTACCAGATTCTCTGTATCTTCTTCTAATACTGCTGTGTCACATATATTCTTTAATCAATGTAGGCAATGAGGAATGAGTGCATTTTTTTTTATTTGAGCTAACTGTTGATTACAACACATATATTGTTTTTCTTTTATCAGTAGATATAAAAAAAGCCAAATTTACAGTTTTGTATCATCACTTTGGCATTAATGCATTATTAACCCAATGAGAGATGTGGTAAAAGTGAAGCTTACCTCCACTCAGAAGCTTCATGACTAACCAAAGTTCATCTTTAACGACAAATGAGGTGTAGTAGGTGACAACATTGGGGTGGCTGCACTGGCTCATGGCTTGAATTTCTTTCTGTTGGTAGAGACAAAAAGCAGGACGTTTCATACACCAGACATGTCACTTTTAATCCAATAATTTGTTATTTCATAATAATCCGTGAGAAGCACAGGACCTCACACAGCAACAAAAACAGATTTACGGCAGATGATACGGTATTAAAAACAACAAATTATATTACTTGTAGGTGAGAGAACAGTTACGGCATGGATCAGAGAAAAAGTAGTAGTATTAGAGTGTTGAGTGTTGAAAACACAGAAAAAAATAGCCCGTATTTATTGTACACACCAATAGCTCATCCATGCTGGTCTGGCATTTTTCCAGGTTGATTCTTTTTATGGCCACGCGCTCCTGTCTGGGGGTACAGAGGGCTGCCTGCACCACAGCTGTGGCCCCGCTTCCTGGAACCACAACAGAGCAATGACGACAGGAACCAAGAGGGACTCACATCATACACAGCTGGAGGACTCTTAAATTCAGCATCACTTTGTGGCTTTGTTATGCATCCATCTGACATGCTGTTTCTCTGTTTTTATTTCATGTACTGTGGCTGAAATATTAGGCCAACACATGAGCTGAGTCAGAGAGCGGCACTTTTTTTTTGTGTGTGTTTACTTGATTCATTACAAATCAGGCCATGCCGTGGAGTAGTGGATCACACCAGGATGCTGTGACACACAAGCATATTGGTTGCCAAGTGTTAGCGGCAGATAAGGCGAAGAGAAGAACACGTCAGATCGGCCTGCTGACAAGATGATAATGAGCACAGAGAGGGGTGGTCGCACCAACTCATCACAGTAAGCAGCTGTTGAGCTACTTCTTATCGTTAATGATATGACTTGTCAGTTCATCTGCACCTCACACACATCTGCCAAAAATATTCACACAACTTCCTTTTGCACTTTCGCAGTACATTTGAGATTACTGCTCTTGTTTTTGTTTTTTAATAATAGCTAATAGAAACACTAAAATTCAACACTGTGTGACTTTTGCAGGCAGATAACTTTTTAAACACTCCAAAAGTTTTTTTTATTGTTATTAAAATGAAACTCGTACAGTAAAATTGCTTCATAAATAAATAACTGGAATGTCCACAGGCTTCACAGCCATACTTACGGGGTTAATCATAATAAAAAATAAATAAAAAATAAAACATGCATGATACACTAAATAAGCATATTTTCTAGAAAACAATGCTTAACAATTGAGTGGGTGTCTACTTCCTATAATATTTGACTTTTGTTGACTAATCTAAAATTGTAGGAAAACTTTGGCTAATCTATTAATTCATTGACAAAAAAAACATTACGCTTCCAGACTTTGCAAAATGCGGATGTGCTGCTCTTACCTTACAATATTAAGTGAGTTTTTTTTACAGACAGTTAAAAAAAATAATAGTATATCAGCAAGTTACTAAATGCAGGATGGAAAAACACAGTAATGAAGAAAATATTAGTGTTGTGCATTGCTTTTTATTTATGGTAAGCTAACACTTGAAGTTGTTCTAAAACCATGTACCATCACCATTGCAGTTGCTATTATTATTAGTTATAAGTTAAAGTCAATTTTATTTATAAAGCACATTTAAAAACAAGAAGTGCTTGCCAAAGTGCTGCGCAAACAGAGCTGATGTGTGGTTAATACAGTTAGAACATAGTTTTAACACTGCTTACTTGACAAGATGTGTTTGGCTCTTTAAATGATGTCTATTAGCTTAAACAGCACATTGTGGTCTTAACACAGCCACAGGCAGCCTCTGTGATTTTACTAATGGCTAATAAACTGGACACGTGCCATAAACTGGCACCGCTGGAGTGGGTCTCTTGTTATCCACGCAGCTGAAAAAAAAGAGGCCACTTTAACAGAAGTGACATTTTAAAAGCCCGGCAGTGCAGACACCTCAACTGATTCCGCTCCGTCTGAGTCACCGACACATCTGCTGTAAACCGGTAGTCCTCAAATGTTAACATCCGCATTGCAAAGCACTGCATACGTAAAAAAAAAAAAAAAGCCGGTAGGCCCTCGTCGTCATTCACAACTGATAACCCTCAGCGGGGTGCCTTTCTCTCTGTGACAATACACCGCGTCCATCACATCTATACTAACCTATGACTTCCTGCAGCTCGTACGACTCCCTGGTAATTGGCCAGCTGGTTGTCACCGTTGGTTGCGGCTGCTGGGCAGGAGTCGTAGATTCGCCTTGATCCGCCATGATGATGATGATGATGCTGCGCTAGTTAGCAGCCTCTCTCACAGACTGACGGGCAGACAGAGAGAGACAGGGGGAGATAGAGGGAGGAAGAGAGCGAGGGAAAGAGAGCGAGGGAGAGAGAGTGAGGGAGAGAGAGAGAGTCAAATTTGACCTCTCCTCCTCCTCCTTCTCCTCCTCCTCGGTGCGAGTGTCAGCTGCAGCAGAGCAACCACCGACAACACGGAGCGCAACCCGGAAAATAACGGACCGCACACATGCGCGCCACACTCACTCGCACGCGCCCATTACAGTACAACTGACATGTAGGAGGTTTGAATAGACACAGGAAGACTAATTACATATATATATATATTAAAAAAATAGCTCTCCGGAAGCGTTTTTAAATATGCGGTTTATTTAATTCAAATAATAACGGGCAAATAAATTATCGATAAAACGGCGTGGCTTTGTGTTAGGACTTTATGTGACACGTATATGTGACGATTTTAATATGTCACATGCTTTCAGACACGTCCGAGTGACGCTGCTCACTTTCTCCAGCAGATGGCGCCTTCACTCCAACATGGACATATTATGTGTTCCGAGCGTGTTTTTAAATTTAAAATATAGTAGGGAGTACTTGAAAACGTATGCTATTTATTTTAAAATTATAATATGAGATAATGTCTATTCGTGTTTTTGAATTCTATCACTGTTGTTTATTTAAAGACAACTCAACAAAATCCTTAATAATGCACGCTAATACATTCTGGCTTCGTGAAGGTTTTGACATTTAAATATGACTTATATGGGTTATGTTCAAATATACTGTGTTATAATATAATGAGACGTGTATTTAAATTTTCATTAATATAAATGCGATCATGCCATACTATCATACAATATGGCACAGAGAGGTGTTCCAAAACACCTCAAAATCTAAAGATATATATATCTAAAAATCTAAAGATATATAAATATATATATATAAAACTGACGATCATACATCTATTACTAATAGGGACACCTAATAGACTATTAGGTGTCCCGAAGTGATATTAAAACGATCAGTACACCCAAACCGTCAGTAGGTGGCAGAGTTTGACGATCACGGTGTATCTCAGTGTTGCTATATTAATTGTGCTAACATTTCCCTATTTTACTAAAATAGATTGATGATCAGGTTGAGTTTGGCTGCAGTTTCGTGTTTAAGGTGGGATCTCACTTGAGGGGGAGGTTATTGTGGGGTTATGACACAAAACATCTGCTTCAGAGATGTAAAACGTGTGTCATAAATAAAAATAAAAATGCAATTATTGTGGTCAGATCAGAAAGAAACGTGCACTGTGTTTTGTTGAGTCTTATTCTAAAGGTCGATTCAGAAAGTGGTTTACCTTGATTACGCCGTAGTACGGCCCGGTATAACGTGCACTGGCCGTATTGCATGACATTTCAACGCACCAATCACTTGCGGAGGAGCTGATTGAGTCTACTTCCCTACACTGGAATAGCTGAGGGGAAACGGACGGACGGCGATCGCACACGGATATCTCACCATCAGCCGACTGGACGGCCAGATCGCCTGCGAGAGAGCTCCGAGATACAGCGGGACATCGATTTCATTTTCAACCCGGTCGCCGTGTCTGCTGCAGGGAGATGGCCGGTATCCTGGCGTGGTTTTGGAATGAGAGGTTCTGGCTCCCCCACAACGTAACCTGGGCTGACTTAAAAAACACAGATGAGGCAACATTCCCGCAAGCCGAGGATCTCTATCTGGCGTGTCCTTTAGCATTCTGCATCTTTATGATACGGCTGGTTTTCGAAAGGTGGGTCTATAAGCACACGCGATCGTCCAGGTGGCTGGGATGCGGTTTGCTATGGCGATGAAATATTCCGGTGAATGATGCGGCACAAGCACCACTGTCCATGTTTGTCAGCGTGTTACCTAAACAATGGCATCTTATCTGGTTAGCCCACAAATCACCGGGGTTGATGATCCTTCTTTCTGCAGGCCTGCAGCGTTACGCGCTGTCTGCATTGGATGCATCTGTCAGTGTAGCCGAGAAGTTACCATACCTGGCCAACCCGCTGTCCTCTCATCCCAGATTTCAGTTAAAGCATCATGCTAAGATCAAGCTCCTGTAACTAATCTCTATGTCTACGTACAAGCTGCTGCTCCAGTTGTGCTGTGGTGCATGTTGCTTCCCCTAATCCCTGACCTTTATTGTGGAGTCATCAACATACACTATGGGCACACAGCCACGGCGATCACATCAGTGTTTGACAGAAGTCAGGAGCCTCTTTAGGCTAAGAGGCAGAGTAATAGGGTAATAAATGAGGCCTTGCATTTCCCCAATAAACTCTAAACACAGCTTAGCGTGTTGCATAAAAAACTAAACGCGATCAAAGACAGAATCCATGATGTTCGTCTGGTGTATAATTGACACATATATGGAGCACTTTCCTTTATTTGTTATATATTGTGCATTTGTGTATTGCCCCATGACAGCCTGCAAACTAGCACTGTGTTTGAGAGCAGAAACACACACATTTTCTACGTGGTATCAGACATTTTCCTCATGACACAATTTGTGATGAAAACATGGTCATGTGCAGGTAGAATGACAGACAGATGTGCGTATCCAAGGGCAGGTAATGACTAACTGCACCTGCACAGAATGAATGGATTTGCATGACTGCATCACTGATTTCCATGTGTCTGATTCCTAAATATTAACAAAGAAAAAAAACGCTCTGCCTGTCTTGACGCTTTGTTGCTTGCAGGTTTATTGCGAGACCATGTGCCATGGGCCTGAAGATCCAAGCCAACGGGCCACAAAAAGCACAACCCAATGCCATCTTGGAGAAGGTTTTCACAGCTATAACCAAGGTGGTGCACGAGTCCTGCTCGCTATGCTTTGCAATCTGGGTTAGCATCATAATTTGTAGCACCTAACATATGGGCTGCATTCTGTCGCCAGCACCCAGATGAGAAGAGGTTGGAAGGCTTGTCCAAGCAGCTCGATTGGGATGTGCGGACCATCCAGCGTTGGTTTAGACAACGGCGCAACCAGGAGAAACCCAGCACTCTGGCAAGATTCTGCGAAAGCATGTAAGACAAACTACATAATACACTCCTTAAATAGCTGCGTTAAAATAATCTCACAGTCTTCTAATCTTACGATGCCATTCGTTACAGTCACATCTGCATATTAGCTGACGTGCACTGGTGCTTCATTGTGGCTAAGCAGTAAAATTGTTGGGAGTGAAGACTGATTTAAATAAGCTGCGCTGAATTACCATTCATTAATAACACACCTCTGAGAGTAGTAAAAGCAGGCATGATAGACGCCTTTAGCTGAGCTAGAGTCACATTTCTGCCCGTTCATTTCCATGCTATATGGGAGTGGAGGAAAAGTCTGTGGCTGTCTAAAAGCACACAGTCCTATAGTTAAGAATTCCTATGGAAATCTCAGAGATCAAAGGGCAGGGTCTTCATGTTGCTTTCTTTGTCTGACCAACAGTCCAAATAAGTCCAGAAATAAGCCCTTTACAGTGCTAGAAAATGGGAAATAAAGATAAACTCACATTTGAGTAACTGGTACCTGTGAATGTGTACCATTTTAATTTGAAAACTTAATCATATGCGCGCTGCTGATGAATCGCTTAATCATTTCAGCTGTCTGGACAAACCCAAGCACACCCCGCTGTGGTCCTTTATCAGCCAGCACGCCTTCAGCTGCAATTAACCAGCACTGTATCTTACATGCCTAATGAAGATTGCAACACAAGTGCTGGTACTGCTGTGGGATAATAGTCAAACGTGTCCCAATGCGAACCAGCAAACCCACTCAGTCTGTAACAGAGAACTGGCTAATCTGCAGTAAAGCATTTGCCATCAGGGAGATTGTAGTTACTTAGCAGTGTGATGTTAAAGGCCAACGAGCGAGTGTCGCTGTCAGAGCAGAGTCATGTCTGACACCAGTAGAGCAAATCTGGCAGTTTGAGACGCAGGGAGCCTCACATCTTCTGACCCGCCCGAGGCTGCTGTTCACTCAGGAGAACTCTGTTGGCTGATTAGACCCCTGGACGCTTATTAGAAAACTCAAAAGACACTGGATTGGAATTCCTGGAATATGTATGGGCTTTTCGAACACCGTGCCTGCGCTCATTCTGTTAAAGCAGCCACCGTGCCAAAGCTGCATTATCTGCATTCTGCGTTACTGACAGCAGACAACATTGGGCTTTGCAACAGTTTGTCCACGTTGTCTGTCTGAGTTGCCTACAGTGCATTTCTCCGACTGGAGCTGGCTTGAGTCCTTCTAGCCGTGATTGTGCTCTAATTAGGCCCTCATGCACAGCTGTTGCAGACTGATAGGATACAGTCTCTCCGTTGACAGGGTGGCTGATCTGTTGTCTATTCTTTTCATTATGCAAACAGGGAGTATGTAGCGGACACATTTAGTCTGGAAATAATGAAGACTCTGCAGGGAGTTTGTTTAGCAGTTATTGTTACAGATTCTCATTTTCTGCGGACGTTTTTGGAAAGAGCTCTACAGCAACTTGATTCTTACAGAAATTTATATATCTTCATGAAGCTGTTCCAGAAACAAGTGTAAAAAAATCTATATATAATAGATGGCTACATGTGTACTTAAGAGCGGTATTCTTTTTGCAGTGTAGTTTGTACCGTGGAGCTCTTCCTCTCTTCAGTTCTCCTTGGTTAGACGTGGCTGTGGCACGAGCTCGCTTTGATGTCCTTAACGGCCCCAGTTGTCTGATCTCATCTTCCTCCTTCTTCTTCTGCTCCTTTTACTAAGAACAAAGACATTATCATAAGCAAAATAATGCAATTCATACCCTTTAAAAAGACAGACAGACTGTATTACTGAGGAAAGACTGATAACTACTGTTTATAGTTGTCATTCTTCTGTGCTTAAGTCTATGTTTGACTCTTAATATCTGGTTTATGCTAAAATGGAATGGAAAGAGTTTATGAGCTCAAACTTTCTTTTGCAAAACAAAATTTATTTTAGGACCATTAAGCTTATGGCTTTTGGAAATTAGTGATTTGATAAACACTCACATCTGTATGCTAAATATGAAGCTTTCACTATTTTTAGATTGCACAGAGTTGTACCTATTATTGCATGTTTGCCTACAGACATGAGACTTATTTATAAACTAAATCGGCACAAGAGCAAATTTAGAAATGTAAAATCTTTTTTTTTTTTTTTCCTTTTAGTAGTTTTAGAGGTTGGTCATCATTGAAAAAATGAATGTATGCGTTCCAACAGAAACATTTAGGGCCTTAATTGCAGCCCAGACGAGCAGTATCCCCGTCACTGCTCTTACTCTAACCGTTACGTAGGTGTATGACTTAAATACCTTTCAACCGACTCACCTCCCCAGAAGCAGCTCCCCAGACTAGTAATAAGTATGTTCGTGCTCAGCAGATGCTGATAGGACCGCCGAGAGATGAGCCATTTACATGTGTTCTTTATATGAGGATAGCCACACCCGTCTTTCCTTCAATTAGTCACCGTTCTCTGGCACCACAGCAAAGTAACTTGCTATTAACAAGCTTTCTGATTTGGACGATTTAAAATCATGCCTTGTAATTAAACCAAACACACAAAGGTGGAGGGGACAGCTGTTACTGCAAAGTAATTGCTCATTTAACAACAAGGGTGGGGGGTGTGAGTGTGGTTAATCGTTGTATTGAACCATATGAATCCAAACTGTTGCAGCTGAATGGTGTTCAGACTTCCAACCTGGAGAACTGACAAAGTTAAATTAAATGAGCAGGCTGATTTTATTATTTAATTTCCAATGCTATGTGCTACGTTCAGAGTAGAACCTTTTCTCCAGTACAGTTATTTAATCCCTCAAGCTATGTCCTAATCAGTGGATCTGACAAAGTGTCCTGTTTCATCAGCTATCAGGAACAGTGTACGATTAAGCAATTATGAAAAGGCCCAAGGCACATTACATAAGATTACATTTCTTGTGTAACATGTATAAACTACAGTTTGTGCATTTTTTGCTGGACTAATGTGTCATAACACACTAATCTAATTCTTTTAACTACAGCTATTACAGAATACTAATTAATTAAATGTGTAAACAGGCGATATTTAAACAAAAAAAATAAATGTGTCAGATTCCTCTTCAACCAATTATTATCAACACCATATCTGACCAAATAGAAAAATATTTCAAAAAATTGTCCATGCCAGACTTCAGAAAAGATCATCTATTCACGGGAAGCAGTTGTGAGTCACTGTGATTGTACAGATATAGCAGCGATTCAACAGCACTTGAAAAAGACTCTTGCAGGCTTGATCAACCAGTTGCCATGCAACAGTCTTCGCTGTGTGCCAGGTAGACTCGTCCAGTTAATTTGGCTTTACAACACTGTCGATGAAGCGCAGACAGCAGTTAATGACGGCTTCCAAGGGCCACGTGTTCAAAACGATTTCTGTAGTATTCATTAAGGAGTAACAGCTGAGTATCCTGAACGGATGCAGAAGGTCAGCTGGATGTGCCTGCAGTGAGAAGCCAGTGTGCATTTTTCCTGTCTTCATGTCAGACTGAGTTTCGGGAGTGTGGCTGTCACAACATGTTTGATTTGAGGTCAGCTGGAGCAACCTCACTGAACAGCCTTTAAAGTATGTAAAAGCTTGTATCACATGGATGGTTCTATAGCCCTTGTCAGCTAATGGTGGATGTATCCTTCCATGCCACAGAAGTTTTGTTTTCTTCCTCTGTTTTGAGTCATGAAGGTACAAATGCCTGCATACATGGACATATCTTTGCACTGAGGCCACCATAGTGTCAACTGTTACAGGCTGAGTTTACTTCCATGCTCCCATACTTGTTACTCAAAGTAATTCTGGTGTTTTTAAAAACTCTATGTAATAAGCCACAGGTCAGAAAAGGTATTGATTTTCTCCAGGGGGAACCATTTTTAGTAGTTTGCTGACATTAAAAATGTAGTGAGAGCTGTAAGTGTCAGAGTTGCTATTAATTTCTCTGTAGAAACTGCATTCAGCAGCTCAAATAGTTTACTGGGCAAAAAGCTGCTTGAGCTAATAAAACTACTGTAGGATCAGTCATTGTTGCTGTTCCATGTGTTGTGTAAAAAGAGCACTTGCCAGTTGGCCAGTCTTAAATCCTTCCTCCCACTTGCTGACTGTCATGAGCTGGGTATACTGTATATCCACATCTCCCTGCTCAGCAAGTCTTTGATCACTGACGTGTCAGCTGAAGCGGTTTCTTCTCTGTAAGCTCAAACCCCATGATCACTTTTCCCACCATTGTGTAGCTGTTGTTACTGTAAATTATGTGCAGGGCTAACATGACACAGTGCGAGAGGCGCTGGGAATGAACAGAGCGATCGTTTTCCCCTCTGGACCTCACCACTGTGAAATCAGTGACGTCCAATTATAAGTGATTCATCTGCAGAATTGGAAAAGTTAAGACAACCTCGCACCAATTTAAATTTGTGATTACAGGCATGACAGCCACATAGTGTGTCACACCATGAGTGTTGCAGCTTAAGAGAAAACTACACAAGCACAAATTGTGTTAATTTCGAAGGCCCCTGGTGCATCATAATTATATGACTTCAAGATGTGGTGCAGCTTCATTTTTTTTTATGAACTGGTTACTCTCTATTTTCGTAATTGTTATCTACCTATTGTTATCTGTATATATGCGTCTCTTTTTTTTTTTGCACCGCATCACTAAAGGCTGCTGTCTCTCACGTGTATGGTTGTGTGGCATTGTTCTTCCAGGCTTAGACCACAGCCCATAACCCATTGTTAGTGTTACTGGGATAGTTTTAAGGTTATGCTCCCAAACAAAAGATTCCTGGCCTAAACAAGGGTAAACAAATCAATCAGTGACTCTTTAAATTATTTATAGACATATTTTTCTATCTATTTCAGGTGGAGATTTACATTCTATCTATATATATTTACCTACGGAGTGCGTTTCCTTAAAAAGGTAAGTGTCTGTCAGGCACAAATTTGCACCGACCTTCTGTTATAACTTACATTTAGGGAATGGGACAAAGCAGAAAAGTATGTTATTAATTATATGCTATATATCTGCTAGTTGTTGTATTGATTGTGAATGTTTACTGCTGGAGATCAGTATTCACATGAGCTTTTGTCTGGTGTCATGACTAACAGATAGCTTGAAATATTTGTGTTGAGGAAAGCTAATATGACGGCAGCTGTTTGGTAGATTTGCACAAATAGTTATTGTTCTCATTGTTCATGAAAGACGTTTGTTTCTGACGTACAGAATGTTCTGTGATTAGTGACTCTGGGTGATTTAAATATGCTTAGTGTTATCTGTAAGAAGACAAAAATGCTAAAAAGCAAACATAGGCAAAAAGAAATTCCACATGAGCCGTGTCCTTTTACCTCCACCCACAACAGCAGGGAACAGCCAAACTAGCTAGCTTTTACTCTTAAAGGGACAGTAACCCCCCCCCCAGCACAAAGAGACATAACCTAAACCGGTGTGTGTAGATCATACGCCAAACCACCAATTGTGGTGAATTACAGTGTCTCCCTTGGGTCAAGTACACACACACACCCCAGAATTCGCCACGTCCTTTGAGTCCACTACAAAACAGACGTTACAGTTGGGTGGTTTAAGGCTTCAGTTGGATTAGTGGAGCAGATATATCAAAAAGTCTGTGACCCTGTTCGAACCTACTACACCTAGCATTAAAATGCATCTCCACGTGCGTCTTTAGCTGCCACCTAAACACAGTTTTGCTCTTTGTATGTAAATAAAGACAGACATAATTTGGGGCACAGTAGAATTACTATTATGCAAGATCTTAGGCTATTTTAGAGACTCAGGCAATGCTTTAGATTATAACTCTAACTCTAAATGTCCGTTTTCATTTTGCTAGTTAACAGCTGCAAGGAGCTTAAAAGACTCCCTACAACTGAACATTCGTTACTTACAGTGCCTTTTCAGTTTTTGGCATTGGGTCCAGGAGACATGTGTAATATAGTGTTTATGTAGGTTTGTAACTAACTCATGTACTGTGTGGGCTAGCATTTGTTGTAAGTAGGAACATTAGCTTAAGGAGCTGATGCTAGCTACAACTTGCTAACCTGTCTAAGAAACAAAACACGTAGTCTGCATTCAGATAGTTTACCTGAAATGGAAGCTTTTTAAAGTCCTTTTCACATCAGTGTTAGTGAGAGGCAACAGACTGTGTGTACTTAGTTCAGGGGAGCATCTGTATTCCGAGGAAAAACTAATAACCCTGTTTAGAAAGTTTGAAATTCCAACATGCTCTGAGGTTACTGCGGAGTGGCATCAATTCCCCACACCCATGAGAGTTCAGAAATACATGGTAAGAAGCCAGTTAACTAAATATCACTGAAACATGTGGCCTAGATGGTTTAATATAACTCATACATATATTCATGAACATCCATAAATTACCACGATCACAGCAATAGTCATGGAAGAGTAGGGAAAGTCTCCCAGCGACACAAGTTGCATGACAAAGCACTTTGTGAAAATAGTTCAGTGTCTGGCGATCGCTACCGCAGCCTCCAGCCTCTGTGGGGTTTATTAATAGAGCTGGTCTGGATAGCAGTGCAGACGTAAACTCAGTCACAGTGATGGGTCACTGTTTGCTTATAACACATTTCTTAGTATCTCAGTTACCATTTCCCTATTTATCCTAACCCCATTACTCAGGATTCAACAAACCCCTCAGGTTGTTGTGTAGTCCAGCTTTTTTAATGACAGGACATTGGATTGTAGCATTTATTTAGTTTTATAAGCCGAGGATAGAATGACAAAGCTTTGACTATATCCCCACCCTGGAGTGTTCTTATTATATTCTGTACTACTCTGTTGTCTTAGCTTTAGCAATTCAATCATAGTATTGATGTTTTAGATTGCAGAATATTTTAAGATTTAAAAGTATTGATAGTAAGTCCCTCTTTTCATTTTCTACAGACTCCATGGTTATGGAACACTAAAGAGTGTTGGTACAACTACCCTTACCAGGTAACACAATGCATCTAAAATAGCAGTGTTTACCCATCCTCGGTAATCATGATGCTCCATAACTGAATTTATTACTTATCAAATATTTATTTTAACCCTGCTGCTTTGTGTGTTCATGCAGCCTCTGACTGTGGACGTCCATTATTATTATGTACTGGAGCTGTCCTTCTACCTGTCGTTACTCTTTTCCCAATTCACAGACATCAGGAGGAAGGTAAGGAAGACTGTAAGTCACACCGAAACCCCCAAACCATGCATTTCGATTCATTAACTGACTGTTAAAAGATGTACCGTGAGCTCACTTGTGACACTTCTAGTCACTCTTTTGTGCTGAATCCAAATGTGCTCTGTTTATTTCATTTTAAGTAGAGATTATCATCCTTGTCCAAAAGTGCATATTTTTTTGTAAATGTCACCAAGGCTCTGTAACAGTTAGTCTGTTTGCTTTTTAAAAATAGAGTTTTCTGTTTTAATGCATTCTCACTAATGTGTTGAGAGAGTATGAATGATTTTCAATACATTCTAACTTAACAAAAGCCTTTCTTGGCAGTTGGAGTTTGTGTTTGTCTGATTACAAGCTCAGAGTTTGGAGAGCAGCTCACATCTATCGGGTTAAGTCAGTATTTATAGCAGTTAGAAACCGATCTATTTCACAGCAGGCATTGTGACATTTTGAAAAAGCACAAGTGAAAGTAATTGTGTGAGCTATGGGTGCGTCCGTCAGCTTATCCATGTGAGAGAACCAGAGGCTTACCTACATATCATGCATTCATTTAAATGTTATGTTACACCTTGGCTTTCTTCGCTGCCGCTCCCTCAAATGGTTTTCATGTTCACATGACCTTATGGTACTCACAACCTCATAAGTGAAAAGGTTTGGGCTCACGAGTTGTTCCCTATCCTGAGACCACAAGCTCATGAGTTGCATTTCAAGATGACACATGAGAAAGTCAACACGTTGGCTTTCTGCTTTCAAATTGTACTTTTGTGAATCGACGATGAGAAGCCGTGCACACAAAACGTGCTCTAGTGGTAATAGCCTGCGAGAACAGCGCTGCTTGTCGACAGTTTAGTTTATCAGACAGTTTAGCAAGATAACCACCCGGTAACTTCATGTGCGTCATGCGAAGGCATAGTGAAACGGTGAACTCGTGAACTCATGGTAAACACTTCCTTCGCTGCTCATGTTCACCGTGCTCATGAATAAACTTTGCACGAACGACCCTCTCTTGTGGTATTCACAAACCTGTGACTGGAAACTTTTTGATAAGGTCCAATTTTATTTGAGTCGTGCACGCAGCTTCCTGTGTCTTAACACAAAGCCCACAGGTTTATTCATTACAGCATTCATTCAGATAATCAGTTATGCATATTGAACTGTTATCACGGCTTATCAGGTGTCGTAATGTTCTCCAACCAACCAACTTCATCACACTCCTTCTACACTTTTGGTTCATCTAGTATCAATTTGCATGCCTTCCAGCCATGACCTTATTCCTGTCTCCAGTCCATCCCCAGCTGTGCCCTTTCCACGACACACTTCACTCACAGTAGCTCCCATGATGCCATGCTGTGTATGCCTTCACTCTGTCATCTCTTTGTTGACTGTTTGGCATGTTGTCTGTTTTTGTTTCTCCTTTCAGTTTTTTCATGCACAGCACTACACTGAGGAGGTCCTCTGCATCCCCTGCCAGTTCCAGTATGTTTCCCCTGCACACTCTTGCCTTGCTTTCATTCTGTATCTTGCATCATTTATCTTCCTTCTCCTCCTTCCTCTCATTCACTCGCCATTTCGGGCTGGTTCTGGTTGCTTTGAGCTGGCGTCATGAGACATTTCAGATTTGCTAGAGGAGCGCTTCCCCGAGCTCCCTGTCCAGATTCTTCGTCAAGGCTAACTGCAACCTAATGGCTCATACCAACAAAGGAACATAGCTAAACTGTCATATATTTATATTAGACATTTGCGTGTTGTTGTTTTTTACCTTCCATTTGGATGTCCAGTAGAGGAACGTGGCTTTTTGCTCCATTTCAACAAGAAACATTTGTTATAATGCACTTTAAATTGAGTTTCTTTCTTAAATGCTCTCAAGTAAAGAAATCAAATATTTCTCCACGCCTGCTTTAAAAGCATTATTACAGTTAGGTGAGGGATAAACACAAAAGCACTCAGCCCTGTGTGTTCATGAACGATCGGACACAGAGAGGATGTGTTTGCTGTTTGTGTTTGTAGTGATATGTGCTGCATGCAGTGATGTTTTAGTGTACTTTCCATACCTGCGTGACATTTCCTCGGCAACTGTGTCCCCAGGACTTCCTGATCATGTTCCTGCACCACGTGGCAACAATCTCCCTCATCGTATTTTCCTACGTGAACAACATGGCCCGAGTGGGAACCCTGGTCATGTGCCTCCACGATGCAGCTGATGTACTGATAGAGGTGAGGATCGACACGAGAATCTCCGTGTTCTGTACTTGAGTGTGAAGGTGTGAGTTTCAAATTGAGTGGGTGTCAGATAAAAGTACTTCTAATACACAAAGCCCAAATTCAAGGGGTCCCAAATGACTGGACACTTTGCTACTAAATGTTTCTTAGGTAGGTGTGCGTTGTTTTAGTGTTAGTTCAAGCATGAAGTAGCACATATTGATTGAAAAACCCAGAACTGAGCGAGAGCTGCTACAGTAGATTGAGCTCGACTCTGAATGGGAGAAGGTGAAGACGGCAATAAAGAGCCCTGTGAAAAAAATATATTTGAGGGCTATGGGTAAACTGCTTTGCCAAAATCAAGAGCTGGGTTCTAACCTCATTTGAATGCTGATGGAAAAAAAAACTTTTGATAAATGCTGAGCAAGTCAAGAGTATTTTCTGGGATATACATGTTTCAAGAGAAAACTCGCAGGACAGACTACGAGATAGGAGAAGTAAATAACATTGACCATCCCGTGACAATGCAATGTTCTGCTGGGAAATTTTTAGACCTAGCATTCATGTGGATGTTACTTAGACATGTACCACCCACCTAGACCAGACCAGGCACCCCCACCCCATAGCAATGACACTCCTTGATGGCAGCAGCCATCCCCAGCAGGATGCAGCCTGACACAGACACAACGGTTTAGGAACAACTAAATAAACATGTAGAACAGAACTAGGTGTTGACCTGGCCTCCAAATTCACTAGACCCCAAACTGATCAAGTATCTGTGAGATGATCCACCGAGGCCCCTCCCCTCAAACCATAGGATCCAGAGGCCCCCACTAACAAGATTCTCTTGCCAGACACCACAGGACACCGTCAGAAGGCCCATGTCCGCTTCCTCTCTGATGAGTCACTACTGTTTTGGAGGCACAAGGGAGACCTACACACTATTAGGAGGGTAGTGTTATGCCCGATCGATGTGTTAAAAACATACAAAAATTATGTAGCTGCCAAAATTTCGTAACATTTTAAATTGAATGTGATGAAGCACAGAGCCTGGAGATCAAGGATGTGATCTGCACTGTAGAACTTGTATCTAGTTTAGTTACACAGTCAGAAATATTGTTTTTAACATTAAATATGGTTTTGTTTTGTTTTGTTTTTTTCTAATCCAGGCTGCCAAGATGGCCAACTATGCCAAATGTCAGATACTGTGCAACCTCCTGTTTGCAATGTTTGCAATTCTCTTCATAAGTTCCAGGCTGGGAGTTTACCCCGTCTGGTAAGTGTTTTTTGTTTTTTTGGTTTCCTTCACAGCCTAGCATTCTTCTGATGATCATGAAGATCTCAGTGCGGCTTTTCTTCCTTTCTCCTCCGCGGTCTGCAGTTCAGACAGATCTGTGAATTTTGTTGCTAAGTAATGGTTACTATGGATACAACAGCTTTAACCACTCAAAGAAAGCCAAACAATCCAGCAAAGGGAAAAGCAGATCATTATAGTTATTGTTTTATCATTGAAACCAGGGTTTGAGGCGATTACTACTCATCCTACTCACAAAGAGCTTTATAGTTTGTGTGTGTTGTTGATTTTTAGGTTTTGCATTTACCTTAACTTCATTCAGCATTTCATGTTGTGGCCAGTTCATTCAAATAAAGATACCAGACAGCAGAGGGAAGTTTAATTAATGTCTTTCCCACAGTATGCACAGCATTCATTTATCAGTAGTAGTGTTATCAAGGCTTTCACTCGTGAAGGGAGACATAATTTAGCTCCAGAATCAGACAGCTGCAGGTGTCTGCTTTTCTCTTAGATACCATCAGTTCTTGATCAGCACAAAAATGCTATTTTTAGCATCAGGATGTAAGCTTGTTGTCTTTCATCATTACCACCAATCTGGATAAAGCAGGCTTTTGAATTCAGACCATTGGGAAGCAGTCTAAAAATAAAAGTAAAAGCTTTTTGCCAGTACCCCACCGTCTTCTTCCTTTGTTTCCACCCTGTGATATGACGATCACACACTACATTTTTGTCAGCCCCCACCGCACCGTTAGTAAAGTTGTCATTACTGTAAAGCTGTTGCCATGGCTTCAGTCTCTGGAGGATGATTCACAGACTGCCATTTGCAAGAATTGGTCCAGGGATACATTTAACACACATCCTGTAAATTTTGATCAAATGTCACTTTAGTTTCAGTTGCATTTAGATCTATTGTTTTGTTTAAACGAAACGCTATTTTGAATGCACACACATGTTCGTGCTACACACACACACACACACATATACACACACCATTTTGCAGTCCAGGTGTTTCATGAAAGACAAAGAGCTGCAGCAGAGAGTGCATCATTTCTCTTCACTGGCTTCTGTTTGGCTTCGCGTGCCAACTCCTCAGAACATACAGTAACTCCTCCGCTAAGAGAGTATGGCATTAAACCCTTGTGTTTCTCTCTGATGAGATATGTTGAGTTAATTATCTCCCTCTCCCTCTGTTGCTATGGAAGGATTTTAAATACCACTTTGTTCGAGAGTTGGGAGATTGTAGGGCCCTACCCATCCTGGTGGGTCTTCAACCTGCTTCTGATCCTGCTGCAGCTTCTTCACTCCTTCTGGTCCTACCTCATAGTGAAGACAGCGTGCAGAGCCATTTCCAAAGGAAAGGTGAGTCACTACACTCAGCTCAACCCTTGAGTTCCACCGCATAATCCTGATGTTGTATGACTTTGTTTGCTTTGTTCTATAAATACACTGTTGACTTTCCCTTTCTATCCTCTATGCAAACCTGCAACCTACAAGGTGGGAAAGTGGAATCCGTTGCATGTAAGTACCTTTAAAGAGTGCTACATTTCATTGGATCTTATATCTTTAGTAGCCATCCTTTGCATGCATCATAGTGTGGACAGTCAGATAACCTAATCATTGCATTTTTAGACACGTGGCTCCAGGCATACGTACAGAGAATTTACGCAAGTACTGACTGGTACTGACTTTAGCGTCTCGCCTTGCTTCACCTCCAGGTGTTGCAGGTGGTGCCACAGATATTTCGCCTACCCTGTGGCATATATAGCAGCATCTCCATATAAAACTGTTACAGACACCGTCCCCAGACAGTGATTCCCAAAATATCTCCGACTTTTTAACCAGTGGCATCATTATATGTCGGATTAGGACCACATCCTGCAAAACTAATATCACTCCCACCATTCACCTCTTTGTGGCACATTAGCATTTTGTTGGAATACCTTTAAGTAGTTTGTCCCTTTACTTCTAAGCACAGTTATATTACATTTGGATACGGCTCCAGCTGTCTAGTTCATAATCAAAAAATGAATTGCCAAGAATTTTCATTGAAGTCATTGATAAATAATCATTTATCAGGTAAAAATGGCAAACAACTCTATTGCTGTTATTATAGACTAAAAGTGCATCGGTCTGAGGTCGGCATATTTCTAGCTTGCAAATAGACTTTCCAGATTATGCAGCTCTGGGCCTCCCGAACACCTGACACGCAGAACTCATCTGTAACACCGTCATGCATGGCTGCCACAGATAATGAAACCGATAAGAATTTTAATGAGAAAATTTTAATCTCTAGCCCTCCCTTTTTCTTTTTTCTTTTTTTTCCGCAGGTGTCTAAAGACGACCGCAGCGACATCGAGTCCAGCTCCGATGAGGACGACAGCCCCCCACCCAGTCAGAAGCACCACAGCAGCGCCACCAACGGGACAAACAGAAATCATGGGACCAACGGCTACCTGACGGGGGCCCCGTATCCCGACGAACACTGACTCGCGCCAGTGGAGCCGTGCTACAGACACCATCCATTTATCTGTGTGCGTGTGTGTATTTGAGTGTGTGGTGGAGACATGAACAACATCGCCTGTCTGGAGGTTCTTGATAGATTTATGTGAATGCAGTTTTTTTTTTTTTTTTAATCGGTTCTTTACTAATTTCCTTGCGTAATTTCTTCTCTTCATCTATGTATTTGCATCAAACTGCACTCAATATCAAAGCACTCCTATCGGTACAACCCACTCTCTGTTTAGCCAATGAATGACAGCATTCCACTCTATGGTGTTAGCATGCTACTTTAACATACAGCAGTCTGGCATACTGGGGGTGCGTTTTTCTCCTATGTTCGTGTCTTTCTATGTTATTTATTTTTTATAAACATGTTCGCAGGTTGTGGCCAGACATCTGATTATCTATTAACAACACAGCTGTTTCTTTTCACATCTCAAGTGTTAGCAAAAATGCTGAAGACCCCGGTTTACTTTCGATGCTACACCCCCAAAGATTTGCCAAAAACGGTGACTTGAGTTCGTCTTCGCTCACGAAATACAAGCATTCTCCACTCCTGTAAATGAGATGTCAATAACAGTATTATGTGTGTGCATCAGACATGGCTAGATGCTGTACTCCCTATTGAAGCATTTTGTTAAGTATTCTGGTACGCATTACATTATTAAAGGCCATTTGTCCTCTTATGAGGCAGACATGACTTGTTTGAATTATTCAATAAAAAAGAACATGAAGGTTGCAAATACGTGTGGGTGTTTTGAATAAGCTTAATCAGCGAGCGGGGAACGCTGGTAGCTGGATGGTTAATACACTGCAAGTCCGCAGTTTGAGAAGTCAAAGTATATGGTGTGAAAATGGGTCGGCTCAAGATTCCTCTGCTTAAGCATCAGCCGTTCACCTCTCATAGCTACTTTTACTTGCAAAGCGGCATAGCTGTTAAATACCTTAATTTGCTCTGCTGTATGCTGAATGACCGTGATAGAGGATAATGCATTCCAAGTCATTAGGTTTCTATTTTCGTTAGATGGCCAAATTAGTAATTTCCATTAAGGCACTCTATATTGTGTTTGCAAGTGCTTGTAATGGTTAATAGGTAATAAAAGAACAATTTATGAGTTTCAAGCCATTGATAAGACCTTTTTGAGGATGCAAAGTTGTTCTTTACACTTGCTGTTCATTATTATGTACTTATTTCCACTTCTCCAAATTGACAGAAAGATCCAGTGCAGGTTGTTCGATGCCTCAGATTACCAACCGGCATGCTATTTACCAAACAGACACAACCTGGCAACCCAAAGCTAGTTCTAAAAATGGCCTGCAACTGTCCGTAAAGCATTAATACATTATTTCCTAACCATTATAGAATCAGTTACAGGTTTTTAAACTCAAGTCTAAAGGGTAACTCATTAACAAGTGTGGCTCAGTCTGTTTGAACATGACACGAAGCAAGTCTAAATTTGTCATATGCCTTTTTTGGCCAGCGATTTGCCTGAGTAGGCCTCTTTGTGTAAGTGTGTTTATAACTTTATAACTCTATAACCCTTTATTTTTATACCTGTGTCAGATTGATTTGCAGCTTAAGTTTACACTTATTTTTCCCCTCCTCTCACTGGAATTTTTGTACGGCACACAGGCGAAGGCTCAGGTGATTTCCGCATGAGTGACTTTGGGAGGAGAGTGGTCAAAGTTCCAGGTCCAAAGTCAACAAACAGCCACAGTCTTAAGATGAAGGACCCTATCAGCACCTGCTCCGTGAGTACTCCTTTTTAAAAATGCGGGCAGTGTTTATATCCAAAATACACTGCAGACTGGAGTGCATTTTTCTTTTTAGACAAAAATATATGACAGCTGCCTGCCTTCTGGTTTGAACTCAGTTGTTTCAGGCACCTATTGCCCCACAGTGCAGTCTCATGGAGTATATTCTTGACTGTCTTTCAGTACAACCAACTCTATCAAAATGTCAAACGCTATTCAAAAAATGGAGAGTACTTCTGCAAAGAACTCATGGCAGTCTTTCAGCATAGGTAAGTTCAGTTCTATATTTAAAAAAAAAAAAGACGTCAGAATGAAGACAGGAGCTATTTGTGACTCAGCTGTCATCCTCTGCGGCAACATTTTCCTGTTTTAGGGCTGAGCTAGAACTCACTTACGCTAAAGGCCTACAAAAACTTGCCGGCAAACTCATCAGAGCCTCGAAGGGAATGACTTCCAAGTAAGGGGCACTGTTGAATTGTTAACTTTTGTCTGTTTTACGTTGAGCGTGACCTCTTCCTGGGGACTAACTGCCACGTGGTGGACAGAAATGATGCTACCATTCAAAATAACATGCACAAGTTAGATGTGATCTAAACACAGACAGGTCTCGTGCTAATTAGCCCACAGCTCTAACCTTTTCATGCTGGCTCCCCGCTCAGTTCCACCTACAGCGCCTGGTGTCATGTGTCAGATGAGATGTACTCAAGAGCAGACGCCCACAGGTAGCTTTCAACCCGAGTTCACCTCACGACCGTGGCTATCTACAGATTAAACAAATGTTAGGGAGAGTCGGTGTTGAACATGGTGTGATGTCCTCATTTCAGGTCTCTGGGAAATGCCTTTCAGCAAGAAGCGATTCCAGAAATACGACAAGTCTTGGACGAACATACTAAAAGGAAGAGGCCTGTGTGTGACTTATTCTTTCTCTCTGCACTGACACAGCTCTGCTCTAGCTTTCAGCCACGTTATAATGTGTCTTACTGTCTCTGTGTTTCCATAGTTTGACAGCGTCATTGAAAGAACTGGAAAACTTGTTACAGTTAACTGGAGTGAGCAACTCAAGGTAAATCTTAATTATAAAATAAAAGAACGGTGTTTTATAAGAATCAGCTGGGGTGGATCTGCTGAATCTTAAATCTATAAAACAATTGCGGCTGTAAACAAGTGAATTACATATAGTAACATAGTAATAGTTAATACTTATATACCTGCACAATGCATTACAGCGCATACATAATGCATTAGTAGGGTTGATATGTGCTTTAATAATGCATTAAAACAGTTACAAGCCATTAAAAGTAGGATCACAACACAGAGGGACTATGACACTTCATTCATTTTTGATGGCACATTATAAAGTCTGCTGTATTCACTAAGATATTATGACCGTTACAACCAAACTCCTTCCTCATTTCAGAGAAAAAAGCACACAATGCTTTTCTCCTTGTCACATGACTTTATAGGCTTTTCCTGCAAGACTCATTCACGATGAGTCAGTGTGAGGTTTGACCTTATAAAGCGCTTGTGTCATACATAAAATTACTTTTAGTTGTAGCCACAAAGCACCGTACATTATGAAAGCTTACAGAAATGTTTACTGGAATACTTTAACTTGGAGTTTTTAGCAAGATACGTGATCATGAGAAGTATTTGGTGGATCTGCCAACAACTCAGACATTTGAAATGTGACTGCGATGGCTCACTGCTTTTCATAAGCCAGAAGCCACATAGTGCTGGTTTAATCTTTACCGGCGTGGTGCTCTATAATATTACCCAAAGAACTAGCTGAAACAGGGGCAACTGGACTTTCATCTTAAAAGTAACCAATGCTGTCATATTAATGTAGTGGAGTGGAAAGTCAGTAGAAAATCAAGTAGGGTATGAGTTAAACTGTACTTGAGTAAATGCTCTACTTTCCACCAGTGTTTCTTGTGTATTAGTTTCTACAGTAGATACTGCATTATCTCTGCGTGTAAAATACCTAAATAATGGATCCCCATGGATCGTGGCTACAGTCCTCATCGCAGTGGTGCAGGGTCAAGTCCAGCCTGCGTCCTTTGCTCCATGCTGTCTCTCCGCTGTAAAATAAAAGCACAGCCTCCCCACCCCCCAACCCACCAAAAAGACATTAAAAATACTCAATTATGTCAGTTTCTTCACAAGCACACCACCAGATTAAGACTTCTTAGAGGGCGAGGTGAACAGTGGTTGTAGTCAGCAGAAAGCAATGTTGTCACGCTAATAATACGTCCATGTTCCTTTTCTTGAACAGATCAAAAAGAAATTAGTTGGGCTAACAAGAGAGCATGAGGCTCTGTTCAACTTTGTTGAAAACAACAAACACATCAGCACTGAGAAAGAAAAACAAAAGGTACTTTAGAACTAAATTCTTCTTTTCATCCCTCGATACTTTTTTTCCTGATCTGGGACAGAATACTTGCTGAAAAGCTGTCAGCATTTATGTCTTGTTCTTGACTGCAGATGCTCAACAGGCTGACTAAGTCAGCAGAGATGCAGACGCGGGTGGATGAGGAGTACTTTAATATCAACATGGAGGGTCATCAGATAAGACTCAAGTGGGAAAACACGCTGAAAAACTGCTACCAGGTGGGAATAATGTCTTCCTACTTGTCATTTTTTGTGCAGTTCCTCTTGTCAAGAGTGGATTTTTGTGGGTGAGAAGGGCTCAGTGTCCTTCTCAAAAGCCCTCTCATTTGTTTAACTAGTGGGCTGTTGGTTATATAAAACCCTATAGATCAGTTTACTGTGCTGAGGCTGTATTTTGAGCTCCAAATTCACAGTCAACAACGTGTTTACTTATTTCATGGTGGATTATCGGAGATATGACGCATATATACAGTGGAGCAAGGATACATCAGCAGGTCATAAGGCTTCTGGTCTGAATGGAAATCTATGGAAGTCTACAAGGGACAATATTAGAAGTATAATATTTGATAGTGTAAACTTGAAGATGAAGATACAGTGGTGCTATTTTTATTTTCATATGCTTGTATTGGCAGTCTATGACCACTCCTACCTGAATGAACAATTCTCCAACCTCCCGATGATTCCCCTTACACTTTCAAACTGTCATTAACATCATCAGTTTGTATCATAGCATCCCACTTGTATGCTTTAGTCAGATATGTGTATTTATGACAGATATATGTTTATCTTGCTGTTCTCTTTCTCTGTCTGTACCCGGCTGGCCTTAGGCAGATGTTCTGCTCAAGGTTTCTTCCTGTTAAAAGGGAGTTTTTCCTTGCCACCGTCGCCTTCGGGCTTGCTCTGGGGATTTCAGGCCGGGTCTTGTAAAGCGTCTTGAGACGATTTGTATTGTTATTGACGCTATATAAATAAAACTGAATTGAATAAAGAAAAGCTGTTGTGCGCTGCTGCGCATTTCATTAAACTGCAATTTAAAATGCAGTTTGATCATGAAAAATCTGATAATTTCCTTTTCACTTAACCTGCTATACATGTCACCATGCTCTTAAGCAGGTGTGATAAACACAAACTATGCGTGTGTATGTTAGTTGCTCCAGGAGTTCAGGTATATCCAGGAGTTTGAGCTGAAGAAAGCATAATCCCATTCTGCTCTCTCAGATCATACAGGAGCTGGAGAAACAGCGAATTGAAGTTCTGTACAACATTATGAACAAATACAACCTCCATATGTCCGGTTTTGGGCAGACCGTCACACATGTAAGGCACCCTGACCTCCGCTCTGCGCCTCACAAACACACAGTGAAGCATTTAATAGCGCGTGATTGCCTTCTTCTACTTCTTCCAGGGCCAAAGACAGATCGAACAAGCAATTCAAAGGGTGGACATAGACAAAGACATACAAACCATGGTAGAGGAAAACAGCGTCACGGCTGAGGACAACAAAGCAGAGTTTTTGATGGCTGATTATTTTGTAAGTGTGACGGTTTTTTAATGTTTGTTTTGTAAGCCACAGACTCATTCAGTGACTCACCCATTCAAAGAAGAACCCACGTCACCTCTGAAGGGGGCATGTGTTTGATGGGAGTCATAGTGTACGCTGCAGACACAAAGATGTAATTATTTTGTAACCTGGCCTGAAATAAATCCTTTATTATTTCTTTTTATGTTGTTGTAGCATCTTGAACATTTTAAATTGGCAGAAGAGGCAATCAGGTGCTGCTCCTTAACATCCCAACTGTAATAATAATGGGACTTACACACTGAATAGGCATTAGTAGTCTATTAGTTATAAGAAATTACTGCAACGTGCTGCAAATGTGGTTGCTTATAACACACAATGTCCATCATCACTATTGTAAACCAAGATTATGACAGATGCTGTTGTGATTTGATTATTTCTATATCTGCGTTCAGGAGGAGGACAGCAAATCACTGATGGGCAAAGACAGAAGAAAAGAGGCCATCAAGCTCAAACTCCAGCGTCTGGAGGACAGTATAGCCAGAACAAAGAAAGACTGCGAAGGCGAGTTCAGTTAAATGTCTTTTTAGAAGAATTCACACTAGAAATAGTTTTGCTCAATCTGCCTTTCTCATTTCCAAGTCTCCCTGCAGGAATCGAAAAACTGATGAAAACGTACGCCGAAAATCCATCTTTCTCAAATCAGAAGAACCTCGAGGAGACCGAACAGCAGCTTGACGAGGTAAACAGCGTGTGTAGAGTGGATGGAAGGTGGCGTGCGCTGATGGATGTTTGCTGCTCACAGTGGAGGGTTTCTCAAGTGTTCACTAACGTGGTTTGTTGCCTCTAGATTTCTCTCAAACTGGATCTTCTCGAGGCCACTCACCACAAGCTCTCTGCATCACTGTTGGAACTGGAAGGGAAGCCGAAGTCATTTAACAGATTCGGTGACAGCATTTTGAAATGGAAGGATAAGGTAAGAGTGATGCATCAGCTCCAGGGCCGACTGTTGCTGTTTTATGTGACAGCATTTTAGTAAGTGTGAAGGGTTTGAGGCTGCGGCGTAACCGTTATGGATGCATAAATGAATGCAAACAGTCGTGGTGGAGAAAAAAGTATTAGGCTCTTGTCAGAGTGCAAACACATATTTTAGCAAAGCACTTCAAGCAGATCCACTGCATCTATGATGAGCGACAAGTATTTAAGTATAGCATTTGTGATTTTCACTCGAATAAAAGGGTAGTCGGAAAAAGCACTCACTCACTAAAACCCATTTTCATTCACTTACTGTATAATTAATTGCTGAATTATACAGCAGTGGTTCCTAGTTTCTTTACATATTGTACCCCAACATCTTGATTGCAGCCTTGAATGCGTCAGATTCTAAACTGCATGTCATTTCACACTAGATTATAAATACATAGGTCAAAAAGACCCTGGGATCTTCTTGCAGATCTGATCCAGTGTCTGCAGCTGCTGCTTCTAAACCATTTGTCCTTTTCTGCCAAGTTGCTAAGTGGTTCCAATGCATGCTCAGAGTATTTAGCATCAATAACTGCCGTGGGTTGATGTGACGTGTCTTCACATCATAGCTGGTAGTTTTTTTTACATCAGTAAATAAAGTGAAGATTCATTCACATGTAGATTTGTACTTCTATTTTTACGTTTATCTTCCTCCCAAACCAATAACACAGGACAGTCGTGTTGTTGCAGGATTGTGAACATAGTGTCGTCCAGCTGACTCGCCCAGTGAAACTCAGGAAGACATCAGTGAGATCCCGACAGTCACTAAGAGCTTCCATCATCTACAAAGGACCACCTCAGTTTCTGACACAAGAGTCGGCCGAGCCGTCACCGAATGACCAGGCCACTTTCACAAGTGCACCGGATCAGACCGATGCAGCAGAGTGCGACAGCACAACTAACGGAGGCCTGCCTCACACAGACGAAGACAAAGGGCAAGGTAATCCACTATAAGAGCAGAAACACAAACATTTATTTCTAACTACAACATCATGAAATTAAAGCAATGAAAAATATTCAGCAGATCAAACAACACCAGAGTTGAGCAGTATAGGGAAATGCAAAGCTCTGTACAATTTCACACCTTCACAGGAGGATGAACTGGCTTTGAAAGAAGGTAAGTAGCAACTCAGCTGCAAATTACAAAGGTAACAAAGGTAAAGATTGATAACTGATGACGATTCCTTTGACAGGAGATCTTCTAGACATTTACTCCAAGGAAGAAAATGGTTGGTGGTTTGGCATTCTTAACGGGCAGATGGGCCACTTCCCATCAACCTACGTTGAAGAGTTACCCATGTTAAGCAGTATTGAGACATCTGATGCCTGACTGAGCAGAGTAACGAACGAATGAATGAGCAAAAGATACACAAGAGATACTGAAATTCTACAGGGTCAAACATTTAAATAGCAGTAAAACAACTTTTTGTGTATGTACTGAGCAGTTTCATTTATGGCTTAAAGTGGTTATTAGACAAAAGCATTCAGAACGAGTCTTCCATGGCCCACTCTGGTCATTTTGTAAGTTTCTTGTTTTATAAGAACTTTTCTGTTTAATGTTATTTTTTCCCATTATTTATTCTACACTGTATACACTCAAACTGTGAGCATTTAATGAACACATTTATTACGTCAATACGATTGACAGGAATATAAAATTGCTATACTTCTGTGATGTCTCTACCCTGGGTAAAATGAGCAATAATAAAATAAATTAAAAGTGTTTACATGAAAATGTGATTATTTTTTCAATTCAAAGTCAACTGTATAGTTTCCAGTGATACAGCAGCATGTCCAGTGTCTCAATAATAAGACAGGGCAGTTGTTAACTCTTGACTACAGAAGTGCCTTTTAATAATTACTTCAAATCTAAAAGCCAGTTGGTGTTTTATTTACAGACCTGTTAATCCCTCTCTGATGACATTCTGTGTAATCCTGCTTGCTTTCATTAGTCCAGGCTGCAGCGAAAACGTGCTGCTTGTTTTCTTTTTTTCTTTCTTTCCTTCTTAACAGCGCGTCAGACAGATGAACTCATTCCTGACATTTGCCAGGAATGCTGCTAAATTATTGGTTTCCTGAAGACGCCTTTCCAAGACTGGCAGACTCTCAAGCATCGGGTCACTTGACACAACTGCAAAAAGAAATTGACAACGTAGGTTAACATTTTGGAGCATATGTACAATCCCTGTTGAAAAAAATGTTTAATATTTTTACTATAAGCAATGGAAAAAAAAATCTGCTTCCTGTTAATCAAAAGCAGCCTGTTAGCTAAATAATCTAGAACGATCCTATCCAGCTGCTTCTTTGAACGTAGTTTGGGGATGCATTTATTAATCCTAGGTACTCAATGCTTAATTACTTTTGCTGCTTCCCTGGCAGTGGGGCTTTGAATCCATGCAGGGCACAGTGAAATCAGAAGATTAGCAACTCACACTGCAGCCAAACATGCTGCCCAGAGCTCTGACTCAGTCACAGGTCATGGCTCCTCAACAGGACAGTGGACCAAAATATACCAAGAACAAACGACATAATGATGATGATGACTTTGACGTGGCCTGTTAAGATCTCTCATCTTTATCCTATTGAACATCTATGAATTTATGAAAAGAACTAGAAACTGCAAACAAATTGCAATTTGAAAAGTGTCTCAGTGACTGATTAAAAAGAATGTGAAACAAAATACATAGTTAAAGGTCCTATTATGTTGGTCAATCTCATTTTAATCTGTTATATTATTTAGTAAGTAATTAGAAGTAATGTCTGGTGTTGGTTGGACAGGCAGTAATTTTAGTTGGACAAGTGCACTGATTATGGTCTTCCAGTAGCATTTGGTCATTTTATCAAGCAGATTTTCATGAAAATTGGGATATAAAGTATGTGTGTAACCTACTCTGGTAAGATCCATTTTCTGTAATCCCCATCGTGATAACGTAGGCGCTGTCCTCGTCAGAAGGGTTGATGTTTCGGAAAACAAACTGCAACTTTTCACCTTTAAAACAGACGACAAACACATTCAGTTAATCCTAGAGTTATATTTATTTCAGCCAGTTAAAGACAGAACTGGGGTCCAGTTACAGAAAGCAGTCCTTACATACTGTGAATTTCCTAAATACACCTAATGCATTAGTTTATAAAAACACGTGTTGTGAATGTGTTTGCATACCTTTAACCAACTGTGAATCACCCCGAATCGTCCGTATTTCCAAGCCCAAATGATCCTGAAAGACATGTCTGGCTTTCTGGAGATTCCTTAGCCTGTTTTTGTTTGCTTTATTTTGAGATTCAATTACTGAAAGAAAGAAAAAAAAGAAGTGGAGGGATCAATTACTAGAACAAACTTATGCCACAGCTCCAAATGAACTTAACGCTGTTTTTAATCGTCATCTTACACTCTTTTCTTTTGGTTTGTTCCTCTTTAAGTTTCTCAATCTTCTGCATGAGATCTTCTTTCTGTATTTCCTTCTCTTGAATTTCAGACATCGTTTCTGATAAGGCATGCCGTTTCTCCTTCAGTGACACATTTTTATGTTCCAGGTCTGGGGGAGAAACAATGCATCAGTCCAAATACAGTACATCTTGACATAACAAAGTTAAGTCCCAACAGTCTGCAATACAGAAAGGAAGACAAATACTGAGCGACGTTCCCAAACAAACAGCTACAGATTAGTGGCATTGCAAGATAGAGATGCAATGCTGTGTGGCTTCCTGCAGAAACTCACCTCGTTTGAACGCCTGTATTGTCTCAAACAGCATCTCATCATCCTTGCATTTCTTTAAACATGTATCTGAAAAAAACATCAATAAATGACCACTTCAATCTAGCATTTAGGTGTAATGTGTAGGATGAAGTAGGACCTGCTGATGATGTTGTGGTCATGGGTGATCATACACTAATGAATACATAATTATGAATACCATATTCCACTTCTGCTAATGGATTATATGAAAACGTATTCATAGGTCCTTTAACAACAACTGCAGAGCAAGCTAGTCTTCATCTTTGATTTGGTGTTATGAAATACTCTAGAAACTCAACCCCTCAACTCTGTTAAAGTAAAAGACAAGAAAGCAATAAACTACTGATAATGGTGGTGTAAGACTAAAATGTTGTCATAAATACTGTACTGTATTCTTAATTCACAAAAACAACAGCCATCATTTATTCACGCTGTGGTGTTACTCCTATTGTTACAGCCACTGTCTACCCTACTTTATGTAACTAAGTAGACTATGTTAAGAGTTTTAAAAACTGCTCTAAAGTCGACTATGTTTTAAAGACCCCACGAGCATAAAAAATCGTACATTAAATCCTTACCAAGTGCCGACTTCACAAAGTGTTTGTGTGACTGGGACAATTCAGATGTGATGTCAATGATTTCCTCGTATGTCTTAAGCTGTTTGTTGTGGATCTCCTCCATTGCACTGGCGAACCTGTCACTCAAGTTTGGGTCAGTAATGGACGTCATGATGTTTAAATATGAATCTGTGATGAAAACAAACAGACAGCACTCTGTGGATTAAAAACATTATTCTCACGTGTATTTT
This sequence comes from Planiliza haematocheilus, assembly GCA_005024645.1. Classification (NCBI taxonomy): domain Eukaryota; kingdom Metazoa; phylum Chordata; class Actinopteri; order Mugiliformes; family Mugilidae; genus Planiliza; species Planiliza haematocheilus. The sequence continues at coordinate 7,939,499 of SRSE01000725.1, forward strand.
AATTCCTAGGTAGGTTTGGACAGTGGATTTTTGTTGATATCATTATTGTGATGTTGTTATTTGTTCGATCCTAATGTCAAAATTTACTTTGGCAGGAGTTGAGAAATCAGAAACAAACTCAGACGTCATCCCGATAAAGGGAAATTGAGCTTCTGCTGATGAACACTGTGTAATGTGTGCTGAAATACCAGACAGTGTTGTAAAATGGACTTTAAACGGTGATTGTTCTGTATTTTGCAGCCGCATTATACATTAAGATGATATCTTATATACACATGAGCGCCGTCAACACATCCAGTCTGGATGCTGGACTCATGAAACCATGTAGTATTACTATTACTATTATAATTAATGCAACAACGAACAAAGCAGAAGTGTAGCTTAAATATACGTGAGTTAAAACTATATCAGTTTATCGCGGTATAGTCAAAATAACGAGTAAATGCACATGACGGAGTGTTATACTGCCCGTCTCTGTGCAATACTAGTAAAGGTATTGATCATGTAACGTCAATACATTAAGGACAACACTATTTAATTTCTTAAGACAAACTGGCAACGTTAGCATGTTTACGCTAGCGTTAGCCAAGAACTATTAGCCGTTAGTAAACTTGCCCAGAGTTCACGTTGCTTACGAAGCAAATTAAATCAAAGTAGCGTTAGTTTAACAAATTCGTTTTGATCTGCATGCAATACTCACATGTGGGGAAAAAAAATGCGGCTACTAGACAACTCTTTTTGACATACGCCTTGTTGCTGAACTGGACGTTATTTTCAAAAATCCGCGGTCTGTACATTGGAGGCGGGCACTAAACGCCGGAAATGACGCAATATGTTTTTTTCTTCTATTGGTCATGAAGACAGACTAGAGACAGTAAAGGTGTGTTACTGCCCCCTACTGACCATTAATAGAACTCAATTGGACGACTCCACTCATATGTCTTCCTTCTTCAAATCATCTAAATATATATATATTTTACATTTCAGAGGCGAGGCAATTTAAACATTTTAAGAATCTCTTAAAAATCCATCTAGTTTCTCATTCTCCTTTAAATATTAAAGAGCAGGCAGGAGAAACGTGAGGTCCTCAGTATTTAGTTTATTGTTGACACTTTATCCCACCTTGTGGTCACTTAGAGGAAGTTCAAATGGATCCCAACTTCGGCATTGCTCAGCAGCATCTCGTCTAGAAATTGTGTAGAAAAATAAATTATTGACAACATTGTATATACAAGCTCAGATTAAAAAATCAGAGTAGTTTTAACATGGAAATAAAATTGAATGTTGTTAGATGAACTCAGTAAACTCAGCGGTGGATGCCAGATGGGCTGTGTTTTTCATTCACAGCATTGTGAGAAGACCATTTTGTTGCTATGTTCACAGAGAATGAGTATATTAATGAGGCTGAAAGAAGCCAGGAGGTTACGCAGGGCACTGTCCCTTTTCGTGTGTACAATGGCTAATATTTAACAATTGTAAAAGCAATGGTCTGGGAAACATCTAATGGCTACACAGTCAGGGTGTAAACAGTTTCTGTAACATGTCTCAAACTGCTGAGCTCTCATTTGCTCGGGAACACATTATTTTATTCCTTATGGGTTCAAACAGAAGATTTTGAAGTTGTTTCCATGGCTTCGTTGAATGATTTATGATGCCAGACTGAGATATAAAGTGGTCTGAGGTAAGGACGGGCTTCATGGTGCATTGATGGTTGCTTAAGAAGCAGTTGCAGTTGTGGACACACAAAGGGGATCTGATGGATTTTGTCCATAGCTTTGGCGTGCTGACCATCCAGCACCTACAGAACAACTACAGGGGATACCATGACTTCCTTAACTTCATGTCAACTGTGGGTGACCCACGTAATATTTTCTCTGTTTATTTTCCTCTCTGGTTCCATCTCAGTCATAATGTTGGCACCAAGATGATATGGGCGGCTGTTATTGGAGACTGGTTCAATCTTATTTTCAAATGGTAAGTCAACTCAGTATGTCAACTTGTGTGTGTGTGAGTATCTCAACAAACTTTAATCACATTTTGTTTACAGGATTCTGTTTGGGCAGCGACCTTACTGGTGGGTGCAAGAAACTCACTTCTACCACAACGATTCAGCACCACATTTGGACCAGTTTCCCATAACATGTGAAACAGGGCCAGGTTGGTATGGGTGCAATTTAAGCTGATGCCATTAAAAGTAAAGTATGAGCACTAGCAGAGTCTTTGATGGTTCTGTGTGCAGGTAGTCCATCCGGTCACGCCATGGGCTCATCGTGTGTGTGGTATGTGATGATCACTTCTGCTCTGAACTTTACCAAGCCCTCCAGCATCTCAAACGTTCAAAGGTGAAGACTTAAAGTATGACGTGCCTCTGCAACACGGCGACTCTTTTCTCGTTACTAATCTAAATATTTGTATTCCTGCAGGTTTCGTCTCCTGAGGTTTTGTTTGTGGGTGGCTTTTTGGGTCATTCAGATAAGCGTTTGTGTCTCTAGGGTTTTTATTGCCACACATTTCCCACATCAAGTTATCCTTGGTCTTTTTGCTGGTGTGTTCCACTCTGGTGTCACAAATCCATTATATCTTTTACATGCTGTTGTGTTTTGTGTTAACTTCAATACCCTGTTTTTCTACAATGTATAGGTGTGCTAGTTGCTGAGGCGTTTGATCACATCCCCTCTGTCTACAATGCAAGCTTGAAAGTGTACCTGCAGGCCAACATTTTTCTTTTCTCTTTTCCTGTCTGCTTTTATTTCCTCCTCATACTGATGGACTGTGATCCTCTGTGGTCAGTCACTAAAGCCAAGGAGTGGTGTGCTTGCCCCGAATGGATCCATCTCGACACCACACCTTTTGCTGGTCTGGTGAGAAACCTGGGAGCCCTGTTTGGACTGGGCCTGGCTGTCAACTCCGAGATGTTCGTTCAGAGCTGTAAAGGGAAGAACGGCTACAAAAGCGTATTTAAACTGACGTGCGTGACTGCGACTCTCACATTTTTGCAGCTGTATGACTTCATTAAAATGCCCGCCGACAGTGAGGTTCTGTTCTACATGCTGTCGTTTTGTAAAAGTGCTTCAATACCTCTCGGTGCAGTTGCTGTCATTCCTTACTGCGTCCACTTGCTGATGAGAGACGGGGAGAGGAAGCTGGATTAGATTAATGCTGTCAGACTTATTGCACATTGTCTCATAGGCACTGAAATGGCAACGTATGGTGAAACATTGTCGGGTTTAAAGTGTAAATATGGTTTTATTCTGTTTTGTCTGAACATTAAGTCTGATGTGAGAGATGTCGTTATTTCTTGATGTATATTTGTAAATGTGAAAGACTGTGTCAATAGTTTTCTCATTAAACTTACACAGCAGCGCATTCATAACTTTTGTTTTAAGTTGTTTCTATTATTCCCACAAAAATTCATACTGGGAGCAATTTTGGGTTCGGTGTCTTGCTGAAGAGTTTAATGGCCAAACAAAAGCTGCAGAGCGTAAGAGGTTTTTGAAGCCAGATCACTGTCAAAATCACAAATCTTCTTCATCGGCCTGTCTTCACATCAGTATTTTCTGCACCGACTGTAATTTATCAGGCTAACATAAATAAACCTCCAAATTCTTTTATTTAACAGTCAGCAAAAGCTACAATGTAAAACCAGTATTACAAATATCATTAGTTAAATAGGGTCACTGCTGGACATCATACATGCACTTTTCTATAATTTCTTGCTTTTTACTTAAGCAGTTGTGCAACCGCCCCGAACTGCAGTGCGGCTCTGTGTGCATTACATAATCTCTTACAGGTCTCTTAGTTTCTTCAGGTAAATCCAGATATTAATCAACCCAAATGTAATGAGGGAGAACAAAGTCTCTGATGCAACTAGATTAGTTAAATTCCCCAGCAGTATCTTCCCACCGTCTCCAGTTGCTTAGCATCCACTGGCACCTGGGGCCTGGCGCTGTATGATGTAACTGTGCTAAGTGCACATGCTTCTCGCTAAACCAAGGTAGAGGAAACAACTGAGTGTCTGGGTAATTTATTATTACTTGGAACGGAGGGGGAAACTACAGAGAGAACCACTGAGCAGCCCGCACTTTGTCCAGCTGTAGCATAGTTAGATATTTGTAAAACTAATTTGAGTAAGGTTGAGTAAGAAATGTTGAGTTTTTTTATCTGAAAGGAATTGTGTTTCAAATTTGTACTGTATAAACAATGTACAAGATAAATTGTGGCCGTGTGCGTCTTTTGGCTGACTGCAATGTCCCCAGTGCTGCCATGGTCTGGGTGAATGAAAGATTCTGATTGGCTGAAGTGTGTCCATTAATTCCAGATGTAGAACAGAACTGATATAGGGCACTCATTGTACCAAGCACTTCCAAGGGAAAAGTCTGCTCACTGTTTATCATGAATGCTTGTCTTTATTAAAAGCGGGTAACAAAGACGCAGTCAAATCCTCCATTTACAGTTTATGACACAGACAACAGCAGTGCCCACACACCGTTCACCTTGCTAATTCAGGCTGCAGCCGACGGTACACACAGTCAACCATTTGTTCAAGAAAATCATGATGTTGATTTGTGGACTGATGAGGTGTCCTGTATATTGTCAGATTATATGTGTTGGTTTTTAGCTCATAAGGTTAAGACAATTAGAAAAAAACTCCTTTTGTTAAATTATATGTACAGGCTTTCATAAATTACTTCCTGACATTATTGACAATGTGGATGCTAGATGTAAGGGTTACCTTTTTTAAGCAACACAGTATTATTATACATGATATTTTTGAATAAAATTACTAGTCAGTTACAGTCCAACAGTACAAGCAGGGTCACACCATTTACAAGAGCTACTGTACTTGCAGAAAAATAAATAGTTTTATATATTCAATAGAAAACCATTTCATTATTAAAACTGATTCTTTACAGGCTTTCTCAACGATATCACAAGATGATGGTACATTCATTTAAACACGTAATACTGTGCTAACACAGGCAGTCTAGCTGATAGGAGCCCCTGTCGTGACCAGTTTATGGTAGGCGCCCTTCCTGTCCATGAGCTCATCATGTGTGCCTTGTTCTATGATAGCTCCGTTAAACATCACCGCTATGATATCAGCATTCTGGATGGTCGACAGCCGGTGAGCGATGACGATGCAGGTCCGCCCTTTTCGCGCCTCGTCCAGAGCGGACTGGACAATCTGCAGGAGAACGGAGCATGAAAACAACACAACATGAAAAGATTGATGTATGTGAAAAAAATACCTGTTTTTTGTGTTTGAACTCGTGTCATACCTTTTCACTCTCTGTGTCCAGAGCAGATGTGGCCTCATCTAACAGCAGAATCTTGGGGTTCCTGACAATGGCCCGGGCAATAGCAATGCGCTGTTTCTCTCCTCTGGACAGCTGAGAGCCCTGGGCACCGACTTGAGTCTCGTATTTCTACGAGTTTGCAAAAGTCATTAGAGAAGTGGGGAAAGCCAAAGGTCACAAGTTTAGCAGCTGTGATCTTTAATTCGCTTATTAAAACCTCTACTGCTGTACTGCACAAGGAGCTGTTTACAATATTAACCTCTCGGGTTCCAGTAGCAATGCCTGACATGCTATTTTTCATTATTTATAATTTATAAATTAGTTTACATCTGATAAAGTCTTGAATTTTAAGGAATTCTGCGTTTAATTTAACCATGTAGTAACTATTCTGGAGCTCTAAGTCACAGCAGATAATAAAAATAAGGTCGTCATGGAGTATTCCTTGGATGTTTTCTATCATCCACTGTTTGGCCGTCAACTTGACAGCTGGGAAAACAGAGGCGGCTGTCAAAGATTGTGTGATCAAGGCCCGTACACAGATTTGATTTTCAATACATTTTCAAAGCATCTTATGAGAACAGTTTAATAACTAATAACTAACTAATAACTATTCTGTAAGTAAATTAATATTAGTTGTAGTATTAATTTAAGGTAGCCTGTATCATTTAAAGTGGACTTCCCTTGCTGGGATTGGGTGGTTAAACCAACTGGGAATCTCATTTTGCAACCAGACATGCACCAGAAGGTTGACTTATATTTTTTATTTTTTACTGAATGCAGTTTTAAATCTCCGGTTTCCAAATATTTTGTAACCTAACAACATGAGTTGAGCTTTTTTTTTCTTTTATCTTATTTGTATAGTATCCACATCAATTAAAAATTAGCTTGGAGCAAAGCCTAAAGCTTGGTAACGGTAGCTTTCTGGTTTCCACACGCGGTCAACGTAGTGAACGTTCTGAACAATTACGTTTGGGGAGGGCTTCAGGTGTGTGCAGGTAAGCTAACAGGTTGTGTTTGTCCAGCAAACAATGTAACTTTAGACTAACAAGGATTTCTATGTTTTGTGTAAATTAGTGTTTGCCCTCACCTCTGGAAGAGCCATCACAAAGTCATGAAGATGGGCTTTCATAGCTGCCTTGACAACCTCTTCCCTGCTGACTTTGTGTGTGTTATCTCCATACTGTATGTTCTCAGCTATGCTGCAATCAAACAGTATCGGCTCCTGGGACACTATGCCAATCTGAGATCTCAGGAAGGGAACATTGACTGAAATAGATGGGTGGCTGTCAATCATCTGAAAATGCAAGATCACACAGTTACAGAGTGCATGGCTTTGGAATATAGAGAACTAATTAAAAACCACCGAATGAAATTAACATCGAAAAAAGTCAACACACACCACTTGTCCCTCATCAGGGTCATAAAACCTTTCCAGCAGTTGAACGCTGGTGCTTTTCCCACAGCCGCTGCTGCCAACAAATGCCAGTGTCTGACCAGGGTTCACAGAAACAGCCAGACCATTCAGCACTTGGGTATCTGGCCGTGTTGGATAGGTAAACTTGCAATTAAGGAACTCTATTTTCCCTTTGAAGTTCTCCTAAAAGTAGATGACAAGGCTTGTGAATGTTGACAAAATGTTATCATACCATCCATGATTCTGACAGATTTAATGTGCAAGCCATTCAACTCACCCACTTCTCACCAACTGTGTGGCTTAGGCTGATTTTAGGCACTCTGTCCAGCAGTTCAAAAAACTGAGCAGCAGCCATTTTGGCTTTGACGTAATCTGGAGTGTAAGATGAAGCCCGACCCAGGGCCTGCCCACTGATAACCATAGCCATGATCACTCTAGAAAAAAACAGAATATGAGCATGGCGTCCATGTTTGGTAATCACACCGAAACATCCAGAAAAGAGTCATGAATAGATTTACCAACCTAATAACCATCATGTAATGTAACCCCTGAGAGCTGATTAGGTAGCCTCCAAATCTATACGAGGCGGCATATGTCATGAAGAGGACACACTGGGAAAAACCAAAACATATCCCATAGATTTGGGCTTTCTTCTTGGCTGATTCATACGGCTGCTGGAGTTTCTGCTCATAGGATTCCACAAATAAGCTCTCTTTGGCCAAGCCTGCAATCGTCCTGATGTTGGCAAGAGCCTCACACGATACCTGGTGTTGAGAGAGAGCACCTCTAATACAAGTCCCCTTTGCTGTTACTGTTGTGTATGCTAGCATCATATTACGACGGAAGATGCACTTACCTGACCTGCATCTTCCATGGCCTTTTTATCTTGATTCGCAAAACCTGTCAGCATCTTGGTTTGGAACAGCCCAGACATCCCAAGGAACGGCATGAAGCACATAATTACCAATGTTAACTTCCAACTGAATGTGAAGGCGATGATGAAAGAGGCTACTATGTTGGTCAGTGAGTTAACAATAGTGCCAATCTGAGGACCTGTTGCCTGCAAAAAAATTAAAAAATAAAAATTACAGTGACATGCAAAATTTAAATTACCATGCCAAAACTATGCTCATATGTGGAATATACAGGCCAGTAAATTGCAACTCACGTCCCGGATCATGGATGCGTCTGTGGCTAGTCTGGTGGTCAAAGTGCCAGGACTGTTTCTAGGGTCATCAAACCAGCCAATCTCTTGTTTCAACATGGCCTGGAAGCCCACTTTCCTTAGCCGGCGGGTAAGCAGCTCTCCAGACTTAGCAAAAGCATATCCCTGCAATATAATAACTGGCTCAGTCTACATGTGAATTTCTGCGTCAAGTTGTAAATAAGATCCAAACGGGCTGACACAAACCTGCAAAAACTGTGAAAAGAGACTAACGACGCCCAAGACGCAAAACAGAATACATATGAACTTAATCTGCTGCCACTGCTCATCCACGTCAGGAATAGAAAAAGCCTGTAAAAAGAAGCACAGAAATTGTTTATCCCCAAATAAATGAATTCAGCTTTTAAAGCAGAGCGTAAAGTAATCATGAAAACAGCTCTTACCCCAATAATCTCGCTCATCAATAGAGTATAGATAGGGCTGACCAGGCCATTGATAACAGCTGCCAGTGAGCCCAGCAGCAAGTATGGCCACTCTGGCTTGTTGTACTTCAGGACATGTAAAAATGGAGCAACGTTTTCATTCTTGCCTGCATCATCTTCTTCAGCCTCACAAGGTGTCTGTGAGGAGAGTTGCTACATGTTAGAGATATTCATTGCCACAGGATAGCTAGTAATTACAGCTACACAGCATGAAAGAGATCCCAAGTACATTATTTGTTTTTATGTGGATGCCACTCGATACTCCGTCCAACACAACGTCAGCTGAGATCTCGCTCTGAGACCGAAGCCGAACAGAATTCCTGCAGGTGTCATAATGAGAATATCAAATTATGTCATTCATGATATAATTATCTGTTTTTACATTTAATCTGTACAATCTCTTTGCAGGATTTACCGCACCTTCTACTCAATTTGCCGCTTCCGTGACTGCCTCGGCTATAACTTCTAACTTTTCGGTCAAAGTCTTCAAGAGCTTCACTGATCATATCTGGAGGAAAAGAAAATTACAAGTATTGAATCCATCATTGTCCTTTACTAAGTAAAAGGAAAGGTCCTCTTAAACACATTTTGTGGAAATGTCCTGAGTGCTCTTTTATACAAGTCAGTAAACCGACCAAAGTCTCATTTGATTGGGATTTGTCACATGTTTGGGGCTGTACAGCATCGCTTGCAGGTACACAACAACCCCCACTTCTTACCGTGCTTGGCAGAAATAGGTGTCTATCTGTCTCTCTAGCTAGTGTCTGATCGGTTATCCTGATTAGTAAAAACCCTGGGGGGTCTATTATGGCACAATGTGTTCAAATTGACCGCTGCATACTAAGAACACTTAAAGGGGAACTACTGTTTTTTACAACCTGGACCTTATTTCTGGCATAAAATATGATTGTTTACTCACCCATATAACTTTGGAGTAGTTCGGGAGATATTTAGATCCACATATGTAGTGGGAGTGACTGGCCTCTAAATAAAACATTATCTGCCGCTAAACTCATTCATTTCAACCGTATTGTTATGATAGCTAGTGCTATTCCCTGTTGAGTCTGGAGTTACCTGTTATCATCATCCGAGGTCTGTAGATTAATTCATTAAATTACAGGTACACAAGCCAACCGTGACAAATTTTATGTCAGAATAAGGTCCAGCTGTAAAGAAACTGTGGTTTCCCTTTAACAAAAAATATCAAAATTCACTTTAGATCATGCAGAAAAAACATACTCTGCTTAAATTTGAATTGTTCAGCAAGTGCTTTGCAAGTTTTGCTGGATTCTGAGCGAACTTTTTCATTAACACCCCAATGCAAGCATCATTGTTACAGACCCAAAAGGTTAAAACTATATCACAGACAAGTAATAATGACTTTATTCCTTATTTGTGGTGCAAACCCACATAAATCCTACCAGTAGGTGTCTTGGATGGGGCATGCTTCTGCAGAGTAACCAGAGTGAAGTAGATGCCTTGCTTTTTCAGTAGCTCACTGTGCGTTCCTCTTTCCACAGCTTGTCCATGTTCAAATCCAATGATGATATCGGCAGTCTTAATGGCAGACAGACGGTGGGCTATGGAAATCGTTGTCCTGCCAGTGCGTACCTGCAGAAATGCAGAAAGCAGCATATTAAATAGGTCAAGATGAGTATTGTATTACATGTAGTGGGTACAGTGTAACACATTGTGGCTTACATTATCCAGTGCTTCATGGACTACAGCCTCACTCTCATTGTCCAAAGCAGACGTGGCCATATCCAGCAGCAGGATCTTTGGGTTTCGAATGAGAGCTCGTGCAATAGCGATCCTCTGTTTCTGTCCTCCACTCATGTGGCTTCCACTATCACCCACCATAGTGTCAAATTTCTGGTGATTAAGTGGAAATATATATGCAGTATATTTGTTTGTTGTTTTTTTTCATTCCTTTCAAAAGCATACTACAGCACAAGCATATGTGTGGCGGTTATTAAATGTACCTGTGGTAGGTTCATGATAAAATTATAAGCATTGGCCTCTTTCGTTGCCTGGATAATTTCCGGCATGGTTACTCCAGGTCGACCATACCGGATGTTCTCTGCAATGGTTGTGGCAAACAGCACTGGCTCCTGCTCCACAATACCAATGAGAGAGCGGAGCCACTGGATGTTTAAAGTGCGGATGTCATGACCATCCAAAGACACCTGTGAGTTTCATCAAAAGACATTAGAATAAAGTCTTCAAACCTCTCATTGTAGGTGTCCTGCTGTCGGTGAAGTAGTTAAGACTGTTACCATTCCTTCCTGTGGATCATAAAACCTTTGAATGAGCTGGATTGTGGTGCTCTTTCCAGATCCACTCGGCCCAACAAAAGCGGTGGTTTCCCCGGATTTGATCTTCATGCTCACATCATCTAAAGTCTGAAGAAGTAGGTGGCTGTTTGTTAGTTAGATTTTAAAAACTGAAAAGCAGACAGACCAAATGTCAGGTGAAAAGAGCTACCTTGATGTCAGGCCGGGATGGGTAGTTGAAAGTAACATTATGGAACTCAATATCACCTTTTACTTTTTCTAATTTGTGGCCTTCTTCTGAGAAACAATTAATTTCTGGTTCCTGTGAAGACGATAAGAAAGACCTTGGTCACAAAATGGATTTTGTTTTTTAATCCAGTTTGAATCCCCTCTCTTATTAAGTGAATCCAGACTTTACCCGGTCAATTGTTTCAAAGATAGCCGTTGCCGCAGCACGGCCAGAAGCAAAGCACTCCAGGCATGAAGAGGCTTGACCAAGGTTTAAGGCTCCAAGAAGTACTCCAAAGAAAACCTAAAAACAAACGTATCAACCACAGGGTGAGGTGACAATCGTAATCTTTCAAACAATTATGTGTTGAGTGTCAATTTACAGTGCTGTTTTAAAGTATTTGTGCCCCTGGTTAAAAATGTCTCACAAAATGACTCAAAAGTAGACAAAGAAAGCCCAAACAAAGAAATAAATCTGTGGTGACCCCCTTGTTCAACTTGTGCAACAACTAAACGTTTCAGATAACTTCTGAGCAATCGGCTGGGAAGAATGTCAGTCCATTCCTGAGTACAGAACTGTTTCAGTTCTGAGATGTTGGTGGGTTTCCTCGCATGAACTGCTTGCTTCAGGTCCTTCCAACATTCCATTGCATTAAGGTCAGGACCTTGACTTTGACTTTGACTTTGACGTTCCAAAACATCAATTTTGTTCCCTTTTAACTATGCTTTTGTGGAACAGCTCATTAAGATTCAGCTCACAGACAGACGTCATGACATTTACTTTTAGAATTTGCTGGCATAATTCAGAATTCATTGGTCTTTGGTTTCATCCGTTCACAGACCACATTCACAGTAGTCTTCTGGCTTATTCACAAGATGTTGAGTTCTTTTTGGAGAGCAGTGTCTTTGTCCTTCTCACCTTTTAATGCTCACCGTGGCTGTTCAGTGTTCTCCTGATGGTGGATTGATTAAAATTAACATTAACCAATGTAAGAGATGTTTTTAGCTGCTTGGAAGTTACTTCCAACCTGTCTGTCTATCATGCATCTTGCTTTCAGAGCGATCTTTGTTGGTCGACCACTCGCGTGGAAGGCAGCAGATGCTTTAAATCATCTCCATTTGTTCCAATCTTTTTGTGGTTTTGTTGATTCCAGACTCTCTACAGATGGTTTTGCAACTTTTTTCACTTGGACGAGCAACAAAAAGTGTTTTTCTTCTCCTGACGATCACACACTTCCACAAACATGTGTTATGAGACTGTGATCAGACTGTGACAAATATGAGCCTAATTAGATTGGAAACACTTTTGAACAGATGGACTCTAATCTGGCTTTGCAAATAACTGAATTTACCAGTACACTATTTTTGTTTCATTTGTTTGGCTGGGTTCTCTTTGTCTACTTTAAGGACTTGTTTAAAAATCTGCTGATATGCTAAAAAACGTTAAAGTGGCACTGTGAGTATATTTATTTTACAGACCTGAATAAGACCTCCAGGAGACAGCTCCCTGGTGTTGAGGACCAGTGTAGACCCGTAATAAAAGGCCAAAGCGTAACAGAGGAAAATGATGCACCACAAGAATCCTTGAAACCCTCCGCCGATTGTGCCCCTTTTCACTCCCCATTTCTCCGCTTCCTCAAGGTTGCTGTCATACCTGTCCGAAAGTCACACTGAATTGTCAACTCAAATGACAGCGTGTGTGCATACTCGCTTACAAAGTATTACAAAATACCTTTCGGCTTCCCTTTCCTCCCCACCAAATGCGGCTACCGTTCTGATGGACGTTAAGACCTCATCAGCCACTCTTCCTGCATTTGCATAGGATTTGAGCTCTCGTCCTGTCAGGCCTGCAATAACCTTCAGAAACAAAGACACACAAAAACCTTGAGTAATATATCACACGTTTTATCTACTGTAAATAAGACACCACAAACAGTAGCTATCTACTTATCTGGCAGAAACTTGTCCGTTTTTGTGAACTCTTACCCTTGCCATCAGTCCAGCAGCTAAACCAAGCAGAGGGCTCACTGACATGACCACCAAAGTCAACTTCCACCCACTGAAGAACCCAACCATGAAGCCACACATGAACGTAGCGATCCTCTGAATAAATACTGACACCTGATCTGCAATGGCGCTGTTAATCTTGTTGATATCACTGAAAAGGAACAGAGTGCATGAGGTGTAAAACGGGCTGTGTAAAATGTTTGCTGATAACAGTTTGATCTGGAGACAGATGGCTTCTACTTACTCAGACATCCTCGCATTTAATTCACCCACAGAGTTGCAGTCAAACCATCCAATCTCCATTTGCATTATTTTTCTGAAATAAGTCTTTCGGATTTTCAGAGTCTGTCTTGCGGCCGTTGACACCCAGAGGAAGATCTACGTTTTGGTACGAAATTATTATTTTAGAAGGTATCCTGTTACTTTGTTCTGAGCCATAATATGAACAGCAACTCAAGAGGCTGAAGCTGAATTTGTAAATAGAAATACCTGAAAATAACCAGCAACCATAACTGTGAATCCAATTGCAACATAGTAATATGCAAACTGGGTCAATTCCGCCTCAATGTCAATCCTGTCAAGAGAATTGAAAATAAGTTACTATGACAAAAACGTGTTGAAACAAGACTCAAGAGTAAACTACGGACTCACCCACAGACAGCCGTGACGTTTTCAGTTACTTCAAATATGGAGCCATTAGTCCAGTAGATTGTGTTGTTGCTGCACGTCTTGTTTGGGTCGTTCAGTTCTTGCACCTGAAGCTCGTAAGCCACAAATGTGTCCGTCATCGTGCCAAACACCAAAATCATGAGAGGTGCAGCAGCGCCGTGTATCATGGCACACAAACCACCGGCCACCATCATCACAATGTCTTGCCAGATAGCGAATTGATACTGAAAAAAAAAAGAGATTTGTGCATTACTTTGGAATTTGTTCAACATTTCTAATTCGTTTTTGAATAATTAATGATCAGCTCAAATGAAAGACAGAAAAAAGTATAGTCTCCTGTACAATGATGATGTGGAAATGGTAGGAATGAATGAATTAGCAAAGGGTATTTACCAGCTGAAAGTATCCGACACTCACTACCGTTTCTTGTTCCTTCTCCTCTCTGTAAATTACATTATTTAGTACTTAAAAAACACAAAAAACTGCAAATATAATTGAATGTTATGGATAAGGAGCTTCCCAGTGCAAACTTACCCATTCTGCTCGTCTGCTGGCAAAACAATGAAAACAGGAAAACTGTGTTTAGAGTTTGCAGCTACCTTTTTTTTTATTATTAATTAAATTCTAATAATATTATCTTGTCTCTTTTTTTCATTGAGAACAGCTCATGCTCACTTGCCTGGGGGAGTTGAGAGGTCGTACATTTCCTTCATTTTTCCTGACTCATGCAGCTGGTTGCGTGCCGGGTGACTGGAAAAAAGTATTAAAAATATGGTTACTATAATTAACCAAATGTAACTTTACCGGAGCTAGTCATAGTCTCCTGAAATTACACTAACAGACAAGAAAGCGTATGTATCACAAATCACAAGTATATTCTCTATATTCCCCTTGTGAGGACCGAGTCTTACTCCACCACTCTTTCACGTCCTCTTCCCTTAAGGCATGAGGTGGATTTTGTTTAAACTATTCACTCTATCGCTCAGAGGCCCTGCACAACGTATTCCCCCAAGGGGTGACACCAACGTTGGTCAACTGTTTGCCTTTAAGGTAAACTGTGGATCATAGCCTAGAAAAGAAAAAGATCCTCCAGCAACAGCAGATATGAATGAGTGATCTCAGTTAAGTCCTAAATGGACCTTACCTCAAACTGCTTCTCTCTGAATCTTTGGTTTCTTCAACAACACACCAACAACACTGAGGATCAGCAGAGGAAATTCCTGTCTTATATTCAGGTTACCCAACCTTGAGCCTCCCCTCGCCCATTATCTACAACCCAATACGGTTGATAAGACTTGTGTCAGCAAAGGACTCTGCTATATTGTTTTTGGAAGTCAAAATGTAATCACTAAACCGATGTAAATTACGTCTACTGCAATTAGGTGGTTGAAAAACAACAATGACATTTCTAAAAGCCATTTACTATCACTGTGTGGTTATAGAGATTACAAAATGTACTTATGATCATGTTATCATCAGGCGACTATAAAATGGGTTACTGACCTATAAGGCAATTGAATATCGGGTGCATCATCACATAAATAAAGGCTTAATAACCAAAGTATGACACAACTGGCCAAAGCGTAGGCAGGTGTCAGGTTAATGACCGACAAGACAGGCAGTGAAGAGTCTGGTATCAGGGTTTGTACCTTCTTTACAGCCGGTTATTATTCACAACACAGACTGATAATCGTGCAAGGAGGAGGGGGTCCTAGTCAGAGAACTGCTATGCTAAAAACTCTAGATAAACTCTGATAATATAGTTGCATCTGCTTCACTTAGATACACCACTGCTGTTTTAAACATTCCTCTAACAATGTATTCTTACAAATAAAAACCCTTGAGATAAATAGATTTAGTCGTTATCATTAAATGGATTTAGATTTATTGCAAATTGGGTTAATGAAGGTTCCTGATTAGGAGCTGCCTCAGTGCACACCTAAATAAAGGCTGAACAACCAAAGCACTTGTAAGTAAAGAGAACACGTGTAAAGCTAATACTGACATCTTCATCAGGGCTAAATTGACGTCACATGCTAAACGTGCTACGTGGACATTTGCATTAGTTCCTTTAGGCCTATTATCCAACTGTCTCTTGTGTAGAAAAGGCTGAAATAGTAAATGCAATTGACCCTGCGTTGGCCTTCTGAGTGGTCAGTTATCATGCAGATCCTCAGGGGGTTAATGCCCGCTAGGACAAGTCGTGGAACACCAGGTATCGGAGAATGCTCCTTCTTTACAGCCGGTTATTATTCACAACACAGGTGACTGATAATACCACAAAGGGGAAATGATAGCAATCCAGTAAGGTTTATGGCAGTAAAGTGCAATTATGAACTGAATGGTTAATGCAGAGGAAAACTGTATATACATCAAATACAGGTCACAGTCCACCTGGGATTAAATTAAGAAACCATCAAATGCAGCATATCAGATTATTAGGACCATGACACCTGAAACAATGAACACAATTTGTCACTGAAAAAAAAAAAAGTTATGCTGTGGTCATTTTACTTACCGTGATCAAAAAAATGCTTTCCCAGGGAAAAAAGGTCAAATTGTTTGTACGCGTTAGGTCGACTCTCTTTTATATTTAAACATGATAAATTGAAAAGGAAACGTTACAGTTTAAGAAAGAAGAAGTTATATTTCTTCTTGCTGAGAACGCATCAGCCTCACACTGTGTCTCTGAAGGAAATAAATGTGCAACAGGCTGTCAGCTAAACCAAATATTCCCTAAGCCGACTGTCTCTAACAGTCTCTTCACCGTGTTTAGATAAAATTAGCATAAACAGCGAGCTTTATGTAGCTTTTAACTAAATCCACCAGCCTCCACCTCTAAGGCTCACTAATTAACATACTCCTGCTTGTTTTCCAAAACCTACAAACTAAAACTGGTTTTCTAGGTGCTGATGTACAAGTCTTTGCCCTGGAGCAATCTCTACATGCGGTCTCCACTGGGTGCTTGGCATCTAATTAGAAAAATAAACAAGTTTCTGCACAAGGAAAAAAATATTGGTTATAGGCTATGTACTTCATTCACCTTCTGTTACTGCTTGTCCTTTGAAGGGTCAGTGGCTGGAGCCTATCCCAGGTGTCATCAGGCGAGAGGTGGGGTACACCCTGGACAGGTCGCCAGTCTATCACAGGGCCAACACAGAGAAAGATAACCATTCACACTCACATGCACACCTACGGCCGGTTTAGAATCACCAATGAACCTAATGAGCATGTCTTTGGATGGTGGGAGGAAGCCCGGGTACCCGGAGGGAACCCACACAGACACAGAGAGAACATCCAAACTCCACACAGATCCGAACCCAGAACTGTTTTGCTGTGAGGCATCACTTCTTACCACCACACCACTGTACGGTATATAAGCGTTCAATTTGGTATTCGGTTATGTTAAGTTCACTCTTATGTCCAGTACTTGAGTAAATGTCAAAGTCTGATTCATTCATCCCACCTGAATACTGAATTCCATTCGCATCCCCAATTAGGAAAGAAAGCATTAGAAATTACATCAAAACTATAACTTAAGGCAAGTAAATCAGTGGAAAAAAATATTAAATGTATTTAAAAGAGTTGCTGAGGGAGCATCAAACCCAGCTATAATGTGAACATTGTAGTTTTCTTCAATAAAGAAAATACATATATTTTCTTTATTAAAGTAAAAACTGAAATCAGGTGGCATTCATTTTGAAAAACAAGTGTCAGTGAAGGTTCTCAGTCATCTAGGTCATGGTATATAAAAAAAGTTTTCTTGAGAAGACGTTCCACCGCTCATCCAAGTTGTCTTCTTCAGTTCTGAGCCTCATCATTGATGGTTGTTATTTGTTCAAATTAGCCGTCACACCTTGAGGGTAGATTTCTTTTGTTACTCTCCTGGTATGGGTATTCAGAGGATTCAAGGATGAGTGGACAGTGAGTATAGTGAGGTAGGAAACTATTTTGCATATTGTCATGAATAATAAGTTAGACATACAAGGCTTTCTCCCTCATTTATCTCCGCAAGCGAACGTTGTTGAATTCATAGAGTGGATGAATGGTAACTGTTGTGTCAGAATGTGTGTGTGGTTTTGTACAGCTTTCTTATCTTTCCGAGAACCAGTTTGAGTTTTACACCATCATAATATGGATGTTTGTGAGAACATAATGTCCAGTCCTCACTTCTTTACAAGAGTGCTTGAGGGCTAAGGCTCGGTTTTGGTGTGAAGGTTATGATTAGGTTCTGGGTAAGGGTCAGGGTCAGGCCTTTAGTTTTAGATGGTTAATGTTATAGGGGCTAGGGAATGCATTATGTTAATTAATAGCCACACAAACATGTGCGTGTGAAAACCTGCCCAAGTGGATTTCTGAGAGGTGTGTCACAGAAAGAGGAGAAGTCAGAGTGATTCACATCCCCATGTCCCAAAGCAAAGTAGTCCACCCACTGCTTATCGACAGGTAGAGACACGAATGTCCAACATTAGGCCTGAGTATTGTGTCGTCAGAAGGACATATCTATTACTGCAATACTTCCAAGTACAGGCAAATCCTTGTTTAAAATTGTCATGTTACTTTTTTCAAATGTTTTACAAAATCAAACAGTATTATTACTGGATGTGTTGCCATTCTGTTTGCCAGACAATATTACATGTACCTAAAGAGAGTCTATAAAAATCCCCTTAGAGTACACTTAGTAATGAGCAACGTCCATCACCCTCTAGACAGAACCATAAATATGCAGAAGAGCACATTCAGAGAAAGTCTCTCTGTCCTTCTCCACTGGCGGGCTAAATAGGTCATTAGTTCCTCAGGCTGTACAGTACTGCACAGGGAGGAGTTATGCAACTTACATTTCGCAAGCAGATGTTCTTTAAATATTGTATTTAAAATAATACGGGACGGGACCAGAGAAACCATTTTCGTTCCTTCCCATGTACCAACATGTGTAGAAATGACAATAAAGTATCCTTGAATCCTTGAAGATAATTGCACCATTTATTTATTTTAAGACCAATATTTGGCGGGGTCAATGGTTGTCATGCCACTTACACATTTTTTTTCACAAGGTCCTGGTTAAGGCAAATGGGGTAGATGTGGTAGACTAACTGTGCTGGAGAAGTCAGACTCTCCCATCATCAATACAATATCTTGGTGAAAAATAAATGCAACACTGGATGGAAATAAACCTTGACATTGCAGAAGCTTAACGAAACGATGGCCACTATTTGTCCATGCAGTGTGTGTATAGTCATGGAGTCAGGTTGTGTCCGGCAGATGGCGCCCTTCATCCATCATTCTCGTGGAGGTGCAAACAGCTGTTATCCCGGAAGTCACGGTCAAACCGAATAAATAAGGAAGAAAACAAGAAGACTCATGAACTTCATTTCTTCTCGGCGTTCGTCACTAACGGAGGCTCTTCGCCTGTTTCACCTGCCACCGGCCTGCTGCTGAGTTTTTCTGTGACTGCCAGACACGAAAGTAAGTATTCTTAACCTCGAAAAGAGGTGACGCTTATCTTTGAATCTCCGTCTCCGTCTGACAGACATAGGGGTAGAAGTGAAACATCACTAAATTTAGTTTATCCGTCTTTAATAAATACTCTAACCAAGTAATAATGGACAGTGTGTGTGTGTGTGGTGTCAGCTTGTGGTCAAGGCGATGGAGGCCCTACAGGTGCCGGACATTTAAAGTTAAATACTGCTGAAATGTTCCATTTAAAGTTTTTGATAAAAGAAAACAAGATCCGTCTTCTCATCTGAGTAGCTCATCTGAGTCTTGTTTGAGGATACAGTCCATGTCTTTGAGTTGTTTTTATTGTTTTATATGGTCTGTTTAAAACTTTTATATAATACAGTTTAATAGTGTTTTAATCTACAAATTAATCTGTAATCCAAACTAATCTGTATTATTAAACCACAAACTATTAATCATTTAAGGTTTAAATTCTCATATCTGAATGTTGTCTGGTTGATTATAATAACGTTAATATTTTGGGAGTTTACAGTGTAACATATTGGGACATTAATGCTGAAAAATAGAGCATACATTTAATATCTGAGGTGAAGGCAAAGTGTGTTTTGACATAATTGTGAAAATTCTCAGCCGTCCAGGTTTTTGGGTTTCCTGAAAAACAAAGCTTGCTAGTGTCTCCCTCATTTCCGAGGACTTTTGAAACGTGGAAAGTCTTCAAGTCACCTCAAAACAACTCCAGCTGTGTTTCACCTTTCATCCTAATGTGGTTTCTTCTTCCTGCCCTTAGAAAAATGTTCCTGTACGCCCTCGGACTGGTGGTGGTTTGGCTCATCTGGCGCTGGTACAGAGAAACCAAAAGAGTCTCCAACAAGGGCGACAAATATGTCTACATCACAGGCTGTGACTCTGGCTTCGGTAATCGCTTGGCGAGACACCTGGACAAGCTGGGCTTCCCCGTCATTGCAGGCTGTTACACTGAGAAAGGCGAGGATGAGCTGAAGAAGAGCTCCTCTGGAAGAATGACCACCGTTCACGTGGACGTCGCGGACTCTGAAAGTGTCCGCAAAGCAGCAGATGTTATCAAGGCTCTGGTTGGGCAGAAAGGTGAGTGAAACATACAACGACAGGGCACAACATTATCTTGGGATCAATATTAGGAAAGTGGTTATAATGTCATGCGTTTGCTCATCTCTGCGTTTGTCCCGTTGTCCTGTTGTTGCCGCAGGCCTGTGGGCTGTTGTGAACAATGCTGGAGTCAGTCTGCCGTGTGGTCCCAATGACTGGCTCACCATAGACGATTTCAAGCAACTGCTAGCCGTTAACCTGATTGGCGTGATCGATGTGACTCTGAGCGTCCTCCCCATCATCAAGAAGGCTCGAGGCAGAGTGGTCAACGTCGCCAGTGTATTTGGGCGGATCAGCCCATTTGGCGGGCCTTACTGCGTGTCCAAGTACGGAGTGGAGGCCTTCACCGATAGTCTGCGGTGAGATATTTAAGAGTTCCGTGCTCATTGTATTTTTTCAGGTGCGTTGTTTTTGACTTACAGCAGCTCATTTGTGTTTCAGTCTGGACATGAGATCGTTTGGAGTTAAGGTTTTATGCATTGAGCCAGGCTTCTTCAAAACCAACGTGACTGACGCGGACACATTAAAGAGCTATCTTAAGAAGCTCTCAGATGGTTTACCACAGGATGTGAAAGACGACTATGGCCACAATTATTTGGAGAGAGGTGAGTTTCTGTATCTCTCTAAACACACAGCACTAACTTGTTTACAAAAGCCCTTCAAGATAAAGGAGACTTTCAATAAATGATGGGCGTTTCTTGTTTTCTAAATGGACACGCGATGGATTCCTGAAATGATTCTATCATTAGTTCTCAGGCCGCTTACAATACTAATAATAAATGCAGTTTTTGAAAGCAGGTTGTCAGGTGCGTATTTGTGCACCAGTTACTGAACAAGCAGATAAAAACAAGATAAATCTTTTTTTCAATCATCATCAACTGTATCCTTTTACATAGAATTCACTATAACACCGTTCCTGTTGGTCGTTAGTTAGTTTACATACAGAGTTCACTGGGCCTCTAAGCAGCCTGAGGACAAAGACCTCACTGTTTGGACAAATGTCCTCTGTTTGATTTAAACACAATTTTAACAGTTTTGCCTGTGTCATCACTGAGATAAG
The DNA here is from genome assembly GCA_005024645.1 of Planiliza haematocheilus. Taxonomy (NCBI): domain Eukaryota; kingdom Metazoa; phylum Chordata; class Actinopteri; order Mugiliformes; family Mugilidae; genus Planiliza; species Planiliza haematocheilus. Next base: position 7,960,679 of record SRSE01000725.1, read on the forward strand.
ATGAGATAATCCTTTATTTATCCCGCAGTGGAAGATGGAATAGAAACATCAGAAAAACAAAACCACCCAATTCATTAAATGAGAATAATGTCTAGTGATAAAATGATTAATAAGAAAGAATGCAAAAAAACTATGAGTAAAAATATATATCCTATTTTCAAAGACTTTAACAATGCATATGTTTTCAATAAGAGTTTTTTTAAAAACAAAACAAAAAAAGTTTAGTTGAGTTTAGTCGGCAGGCACCTCCAAGCATTAGACCACCTGCTCAAAGGGGTCGTTCTAGCAAAAGTGGTCTCCTTTAGCAGCAGAAAAAGGTCCATAATTGACATTGTTGAGGCTGTGGACATTCTTCAGTCATCCAGGGATATCCAAAAAGCGTTTAAGAAGGGCAGCTGGACTTGTAGAGGCTTATTTATTTATTTATTTTAGTTTATTTTTTTAGAAGACATTTCGCGGCTCATTCGAGTAGCTTCTTCAGTTCTCAGGGACTCGTGGGAAGTTGAGGCTTAAATAGGTCTGGTTGCTTTTTGGATAATTGGCATTGTTCTTAAGTAGTAAGAAAGTTTTGTATTTTGTCCTTTAGGCTGTTAACTAAGATTATTCATCACTGCAAACATTGCAAAGGCTATTGTGTGTATGGGTGCTTCCAGTTGTAATCAGAGCTTTGTGAAGGTCTCTAAAGTAACTCCACACATAGATAATAAATACATGTGCGTGTCAGGCAGTGAGAGTAACTTTAAAGTTTGTTCAAACCTTTGCATTTTGTCAGTTTGTGTTTGTAGTAGCCCCACCCTGCTTGAGTAACTGACAGGGTGGGGCTACTACTAACACAAACTGATCTCAGGCTGACGAGCAACGTTGCTACCGTGAAGCACGGTGGTGGCACAATCATGTCGTGCTTCGCAGCCAGGGGGCTTCTGCTATTCACAAATTACATGTTATTACGAGGAAGGAAAACATGTGGATATATTAATATATCACCAGTGAAGTTAAAGCTAAGTCACAAATGGGCCTTTTTATACAGTAATAAAAGAGGCCTACAAACCTGTTGGACCAGTTCTAGTAAAGTGACTGAGATGACAATAAGTGAGTCTTGATTGCAAAATCACCCTTGTGCCTAAATAAATCATCAGCCAGTCATTTTACACAACAATGCTTAAAGACTTTATGTTATTTTTTGTTCTCACCTCAAAGTATGAGGAGGCAAAAGCGGATGGTTTATGGGTAATGACTACATCAAAAAATAATAATAAACAAATGAAATGACTAATCAACAAATATAGACAACAGACAGGGGAAGATAATATAAGGGATTTAATACAAAGGTAAGGAAATACAGAAGCAAATTAAAACATAGTAATATAAATATATGTACTGATATACTGCATATTAATGAATTCCTACATATTTGTATCTGTTTTGAATAATTGGGTTTCATCTTATTTTAATTATTGCACTTATGGACCCCTGTAGCAAAAACACAGTAAATACTAGTTTACATTGTTTAGTAAGGCAACGTTTTATCCTTCAGTCTGAGAAAAGGTGAAGGTTGAAACATTTTTTTTCAGGGGTCAAAGGGCACAATTGTTGGTTACAGCCCTAACATGTTTTCTTTTTCAACCCCCCTGCTGCCTCGGAAAAAGATGCACCTTCAGTTCGGTCATTAACACACTGACTAAATCTAAGTTTTACTGTACCAGTTGTTTTGGTTAGAAATAAATCATTTTAAGAATCAATATGTAATTGTGATTAATGAGAAATCTATGGACCTGTATGTATGTATGTAAAACTGTGGAATGACTCTCCTTCAGCTCTTGATAAGATGGAAAAAACGATGATGCTGTTGAGCGACGGGGACCTGATGAAGGTGGTCAGCTGTATGGAGCACGCCATCTCCGCCGTTCATCCTCGCACCCGCTACTCCCCAGGATGGGACGCCAAGTTGTTCTGGCTGCCTCTGTCCTACATGCCATCCTGCATCACGGACACAATTTTCCTCAGAAGCGGCCCCAGGCCCAAGCCGCCCGCTCTGTAGTTTCCTTCACACCAGTTACAGGTCGAGACATGTTGGTGCTGATACATAGGTCACTTGTGTTGTGTCTCCGTCCGTTATCTTAGCGATTCACATGAGCCAATGTCAGTACTGTAACGACCGTAATCCTCCTACCGTTGTCACCTCTGTTTACTTGTGCTGCTCATCTGCTCTGTGACCTTTGCTCTGATATTTTGTGTTTCTGGAGTAGATTTATGGTTAAAGGGGAATGTTGTTATCAAACCCAAGAGACGTGCAATCTGGTCGAGTCTATTACACAACCCATTGCTGGTGAATTATTTAGCCCTGCTGTTAGCTTCATTATGGACCTTGACTCTTCAAACACGCCGTGTAACTTCACCTGGAGCTGCAGGGGCTGATTTACAGGAGATCATCCGTGCATTCAGGTCATTTCCACGTAAAGAGCATTAGCCATGGTATGTTTGCGTTATTATTATACATGTTATACTTAAATTACTGTTGTTTTCTTAAACGCTCCATAATGAGCACCCAGTTGTTACTTAGCGTCTGCATATTGTCTTAGTCTTAACTTATTTTACACAAAGTTACTAAAAACTGGTAGTTAGAGGATGTGTTGGGTTTTTTGTGTTGTTACTCGGACTGTCTGTAAAACAACTAATGTCATTAAAGTTAAATAAGTTAAAAAAGAAAAAAATCTGAGGACGTTTTGTTTCTGCTACTCTTCTATCCAACATAGTTTGGTTTTATTTGCTCAGTATCTCTTGAGATCCTGACGTGTGTTTGGAAATGTTGATGTTTTTATTTGTGGCATTGCACACCGGTGAAAGAATGACGACCTCACGTGTGGTTTTAATATAATACTCCCTGTAATTGTATTCATTTCACTGCGGCATCGTCTCATAGGCTGAGCTGACACTATATGTAACACAATAATGTGGACACTGAGTCAGTGTAGATAAATCTAGCAGGTCTCAATGTGACCATGACATGGGACTACCCTGGTAAAGTACCTCAGACTGGATTTCTATTCTCAGACATTAAACATGACCTAAATGTTCATTTCTTGTCTCATTTTTTTTATCATTAGTGTGAGCCCATATCAGCCAGATATTTTATTTGAAATAGTCTCAATTTCGCACACAAAAAGAGACATAACGGCTCGTTTTATTAATATACAGAGCACTTTTTGTTAAATCTTGCCGGCGTGTTATTGCCATGACCTGATAACCCCACTAGGTGACAGTAGAGGAAAGAAAATAGCTCCTCTGGGCCTTTTTGTTGTGGTCACTTGATGAAGGAATCTACACCATGTAGGTGCACACAGACATAAAAGCATTGTCTGACCTGACTTAAGCATATCAGGTCATATTATGCTTTAGTGGCACATAAACAAATACTTTATGGCCTCAGAGGGTCGTCAGTGATTCAGGGTTTATCATTTCCACTTTATAGTTCTCTCCAATTTCTCTACTCAGGCGTTCACTGACAGTTTAGGAACAGGTTTGTTCGAGGTAAGTTTGTTCTAATTACTTCACCTAATGTTCACATACATCTCTTATATAGAGAGGAGACGGTCTAGCTGTCATTTTTGTTTCCTAGGTTGTCCTATTACACCCGGCCTTCACTTGTGTCTTCCTGGTGGCCACCCTCCTCGCCATCCGCTGGTACGTCAGAGATTCCTACAAGGTGGACGGCTTCACCCAGAAGCACGTGCTCATCACAGGCTGTGACAGCGGCTTTGGGAACCTTCTGGCCAGGCAGCTGGATAGAAAAGGTTTTCACGTCATAGCCACATGTCTCACAGAGAAAGGTGAGGCGGATCTGGCGGCAGCGGCCTCCCCCAGACTGAAGACCGTCCTGCTGAATGTTACCGACAGTGCGAGCATCGGGAGGGCGGTGGAGTTTGTGAGCAGAGAGGTCGGGGAGCGAGGTGAGCTGGGCGGGCAGCAGGGGGTTGCACACTGATAGGGTGCCAGTCAGAGGGAAGCACTGGGAGAGATAAAGGCAACCTGGGCCGTCCCATCATCAACCCATCATCCTCCTACTGATGTGTCTTTTTTTTTTTTAATAGGAAGGAGAAAATACCTCACAGTACAGATTCTTCACACACAAAAGATTAATCGTGTATAAATGAGCTTGGCTTCTTTGGGGAAAATCAACAATACTTTATTACACAAAGATTACTGTGCATCAAAATGTGTTTGAATGAACTAAATAATAGTAAGGATGAAAATCAAAAGCAAGACACTCTGTACCTACTGCTCTCCTTCCAGTAACAGTGCAATTGTCTGTTCTCATTTGAAGCCAATTTTGTTTAATTTATCAGAACAAACCTTTACGTTGCAGCCCATTATCTGAGTAGTAACATAAAAAAAGCGAAAACTATTCAGAAAGAAATAATGTCAGGAGTCCCTCATATTGATCCTGCCTTGTTTTTTCTCTCTGCAGGTCTTTGGGGGTTGGTGAATAACGCCGGCAGGTCGACACCCATCGCCCCAAACGACTGGCTGCAGCTGGAGGATTTCTCAAAGGTCCTGGACGTGAACCTGATGGGAGTCATCGACGTGACCCTCCAGTTTCTGCCACTCCTGAAGAAAGCCAAGGGCAGGGTGGTGAACGTGGCCAGCATCCTGGGCCGGCTGTCTCTGGTTGGGGGAGGGTACTGCCTGTCCAAATACGGAGTGGAAGCGTTTTCAGACAGCCTCAGGTGAGACAGAGACATATTTCAAGTGAAGTGGTAAAAATGAAGTGATTGGGAAAAGAACATTTTTATCATATCAAGGCTCTTTCAGCTGGATTTAGTATCTGAGACGTTTGAAGGAGTCTAGGCAGCATGCAGTCACTAGTTTAATTTTAAAAATTTGTCATATTTTTTGATGTAAACCCTAACACTGACATTACTAACTGTTAACAGCAGCTATTCAATAGATGCAGTAGAGTACAAAGTATGAGATTTCACTCAGTGGAGGAGCTGTGCATATCATTGTAAGAAAGTTATTGGCTTGAAGCTGCTGAAGCCTTGCTGCATGGAGTTTGCATATCTTCCCTGCCTGGTCCTGAGTGGGTTTTCTCTAACAATTCAAAGACAAGCATGTTAGGTTGATTAGTGATTTTATACTGGCCACATATGAGCATGTGTGCGTGAATGGTTGTTTGTCTCTCCGTATTAGCCATATTAGTGGATCCAGTCCACAATAAGCAGTTAAAAATCATGGATCTAGTGAAGTAGCAGAAAATAGATATACTCAAGAAAAACTCAAGTTAATCAAAATTGCTTTTAAAGTGGTAAAGTCTCATGTAAGAGAATGAAGAAATGCTGAGTAAAGGACGGTAAACACGTTCTCTGCTTCATCCACCCAGGAGGGACGTGCAGCACTTTGGTATCAAAGTGAGCATCATCGAGCCCGGTTTCTTCAGGACGGCGGTGACGCGCCTGGACCTCATCGAAGCCGACCTGAAGCGGCTGTGGACGCGCCTCCCTCAGGATGTTAGAGACTCATATGGAGCCACGTACTTCGATGAGTGTGAGTAGAGGTGTAGTTCATTGAGTTTCAAGTGAGCGTTCTCTCCTTTTCATTTGTTTTCCTCTCTGCAGACGTGAAAGCTCAGAGGTTCTCCATGAACATCCTGTGCAGTCCGGACATCTCTAAGGTCACCAGGTGCATGGAGCACGCGCTGACAGCTCTCTACCCGCGGATGCGCTACGCAGCAGGCTGGGATGCCAAGTTTTTCTGGATCCCTCTGTCCTACCTCCCTTCATTCGTGTCAGACTTTGTAATACGTGTGCTTCTCCCACTACCTAAAGAGGGAAGAAACCTCTGAACTCCTTTTCTACCTCTGTAAAATAGGTTGTATGATATTATAGCTGTAAACAAAAATGAAATACACTGTGACAATAAACCATAAGAAAAAAAGTGTCAAGACTGTGTTACAAAATAGGAAATTTATTCATTCACATCTCAGCAGTGATTATTTATTCCATACGGGCATTTGTTTCACATGATCGGTTTTTATTTGTCCTCATTGTGATACAAAATAAATCAATGTGTGAATAATTAGCTCATAAAATGTCACGTCAGGTCACTTGAAAGTGATCAACTACGCGTCCTTGTGCACGTTCAAGTGCTGTTCCCAGCTATTTTGGCCATTAGTTGTTCCAATATCAGTAAAAGGAAAAAGGAAAAAGATCACCTTGATTCAAAATGTGTCTGATCACATACAATACGTGTGACTCGTGCTAAATTTATCTCGTGTATCTGTTTGTTCTGGAGAACGTGTAGTAGAAAAATGAGTTAAAATCCAATTAGTCAGCCCTGAAATGAGGTATATAAACATAAAAGATGAAGTAAATGCATCCACGCCTTCGTTCAACACATTCCTCTAATAACCTTTGATCATATAAGTACTGTACATTCAGAATGCAGCATGTGTTATATAGTTTTCTTGTCAAACTATTAAGAATCTATTACAGAGATATTTCAGACAAAATCTGACTGTTCAAATTTACAAATATACAACATATTAACATTTCTATCAGCAGCTTCAGTGCAAAGATATACATATTGTACATCAGAATAAAGAAAAACAACATGAATTGGCATAAGATATGTCAGAAGGCATAGTCACAGAAGAGTTCATTCTTCATTCTATAGAAATGCATTTCTCTGTCCTAAAACAATTTGAGTTTTATACACAGGCTGCATAAAAAAATAAATTCTGTGCAAAGTGTGTTTCTTTCTTTTTCTTTTCTTTTTTCTCAATCCCCACCGGCGAGAGGTTATACATCGCTGTCCTCTTTAACAAGGTTGGCTGTGTCTTTGAAACTGTCCTCGGTTGGTGAAAAGGTGCTGGGGCGATCCCTCTTCTGAGGTTTGGCAGGGGGGACAAACGGAGAGGGCTCAGGGGCGGAAGGGTCCCCGCTGCTTCCTGCAGGCTTTTCATCCTTCATCTGGAAATAAATGCAAATGAGTACAAATAATAATAGTAATAATAAATCGAGCTTTGTGACTTCGAACCCATTGCGTTCAAACCTACCTCTGAATATGTGGGGTTTTCAAACGTGGCGCTCGGCTTTAATTTTCGTTTGAACATGCCCCACTTTGACTCCTGAAAGCAAACACAGGCCGTCAGTCAGTATCACAGTGGAACGGTCCCGGATATATTCAATAGACTTTCACCGATTGGCCACAACAATAAAACCACAGACCTGTGATTTGAGCAACATTGATGATCTGTTTATAATGTCATGTTTTTCTGAGACCTGGGTCCTGATATTTATGTTGATGTTACTTTGATGGCTGCCACCTCCTGGGCATTGTTGCAGACTAAGCAAACTACCATGGCAATGGAGAGGGGCATTCTTTGCATCCTGGGGCCATGTGCTGACACAGGCACCTGGCCTCCATAAGATGCAAAAGAAGACACGGTTCCTCAGACCAGGCCACCTTCTTCCTGTGCTCCAGTTCTGTTGCTCATGTACCCACTGTAGGTGCTTTAAGCAGTAGACAGCCCTCAATCCCTACGTGCATCAGTGGGCCTTCATCCCCCATGACCCTTCATTACTCTTCCTCCCTTGAACCACTGCAGACCAGGACCACTAAACAAGAGCTGCAGTCTTGGAGATGCTCTGACCCAGTCATCTAGCCGTCCAAAGTCACTCCAATCCTTCCATCTGTCTCTTTTTTGTGCTTGTGACACATCAACTTTGACTGATATTTAATATATCCAACCTCCGGCCGCGTGCCATAATAATGAGATATTTAGTGCTGTTCATACAGAGGTTATGGTGGATGGTCATAATGTTATGGCCGACTGGTGCATGTGAGACAGTCACCTGAACAGGTTTGGCGCTGACAGCAGGCGTGTTCACGACACCCACGCTCTGATCTCCTCGGTACGCCGGGTTCACAAAGTTGTTCTCCAGCTGCTCCCCGCTCACGTTGACAGTCACCTGTGAACAAACGTACGGTGTCCCATCAGCTACAGTCAGGTCCACATATGCTGAGACAATGACACTTTGTTGTTGTTTTAGCTGCTTTTTAAAATATATTCTGTTATGTTAAATACACCAACTGGGGAGATCCTCTACACGGTATGTGCAGTAAAAAACAAACCTACCTGTGTGGCATGAATTACGGCAGCGTCACCAGCTACAGGAGCAGTGGCGTACAGCGGGTTCTCAAACGTGATTGGCTGCCTCCCAGCTTCCACGGCAAAATTATCATCCTGTGGTGGAAATAGTATCGGTCACATTGTGTTTACATCCTTTAACTGAACTTCAAGAGACACACGACTATTTAGTTATGTTGCTAACGCCAGCAGTTCTGGAGCTTCTGGTGTCAATCAATACCACAAATGATGTTTGTCAGAAACGCTGACAGTTCACTTTTAGTGACTCAGGAAATTATTAACAGCTAACATGTATAACTTCAGAACTCACCATCTGCATGGCCGCGTCAATGAATGACACGCCGATGTGTGACGATCCGAGATCGACATTATCACCCGAGTGAAACGTGACCCCGTTCCCGTTGTCGGCGGACTTCACCAGACTGCTGAGGCTGCACGACAACACAACACAATGTGAACTTTGGTCTAAACAGTCTGCCGTGAGCGTCACTTTTTTAAATAAATAAAAACATGCTTTGAACGAAACAGATAGATACCTGGGTAGTTTGGGAATGGAGGGGATGAAAGATCCTGTTCGCTTGTAGTTGAGGAAAACCCCAACTGCCAGAGCTCCAGTGATCAGGATGATAATGACTGCGAGCAGAACGGCTACAGCTAAAGAAAAAGATTAAATATCAAGATGTGTTGTTGTGGGAGACATTGTCTGTGTAGTTTCTCAATCATCCAGGTCATATTACATCCAAAAAACAAGCTGAAACAATCGGACCTGCAGTTTCTTGGTGACCTTCTTTAAGGAAGTCCACATCCAGTTGTTTCAGCTTGTTTTTTGTATAAGGTGCAGATTATTAACGTCTTCTGCTGACTAGTCTATTACTGTTAATGACTTCTGGATGACCCTTTGTCAAAAGTTGATCATTTATTTGAGTATTTACTAAGTAAATGTGTGATGTTAACACCTCAGCAGCTGCTGAACCAGGCTGCTTTCTTGGCCGAGTAGCTTTTAGTACCGACCGGCTATCACGTGTCAAACACTGCATGTATGAAGGGTTCCCACAGGTTTTTAAGGGAACCAACTTATGCCTAACTTTAAGGATGCAAGTATTAAACGAAAGGAATAAATATAGTTAGATGATAGGTGATAAACTATACCTGTTCCTGCTGGAGCACCACGTGACTTCCCCATCTCACAGTAGCTGCCCACATAGCCATAAGGACATCTACACATGAAGAAAAATCTTTAAGAACGACTTACTTGGTAAAACATAAAATAAGATGGAATACCAAACATAAGACATTACAGACAATGACCGTCTTTCTCAGGTAAAAATATGACACATGCAGCTAAACTCACTTGCACTTGGGCAGACCCCCTTCGTCAGTGTAGCAGGTTCCGCCATTCATGCATCGACATGCAAGGGGCATTGCAACGGGAGCCTCAATGGCTGCAGGAGCAGAAGCCAGGCATACAGAGAATCACCAACAACAACAACAACAACAACAGAAGGACGTCACACAGGCGCAGCCAGGCACATGTGGAGAACGGATTTATGAATGCAAACTTAGATGCAACATCACAGTTAATACAAGTGTGCAGACATGACATGCAGCCTGGTTTGTTTACCTGCATCACACTGGCCGGAGTCACTCCCCATCAGTGAGGAGCCTTGCGGGCAGGTGCAGGTGTACCCGCCCGGGCGGAGGAGGCAGAGGTGACTGCACACATTCTTACAAGGGTTGGAAACTAAAGATGATCCAACATAAATAACAAAGCTGAATGAAAGGTGCCACTGCAAACATGTTTTTTTTTTTTTTTTTTTGCGATTTTTTTTTTATTAATGTGTCATGCTAAAGGTAAACAGTGTGTCAGCAGCAACTGTTCTGACCTGACTGGTTGTGCCGGTGCTCCTGGTAAATACGGACTTGTGTCAGCCAGGGGTTAATGGTTAGAACTTTGACTTTATTTCCTCTCCCAAACTTGTTTATTTTCCACACTTCTCCCTTGTCTTTTGTTGTCCAGTACACATGTCCCTCAAACACGTCCAGACTGTAGGGATGCCCAATATCTGGAACAGAGTTAAATAATACCATTGATGCGTACTCTTTCAGTATTTTCTGAATCAAACAGTCAACGTGCCAGTGTGTGCCCATAAAACACAAAGTCCCGACCTCCTGATATGACGATCCTTCTGTCCGTGCCATCAGGCTTCATGGACTCAATGGTGTTTTCTTTTGAGTCACACCAGTAGATTCTGTTTCCATTCAGATAGTCCAGAGCCAGCCCAGTAGGCCAGCCCAGGTCCTCCTCTCCCACCAGCACCTTTCTGTCCTGACCATCCATCCACGCTGACTCTATTCTGGGAGTCCTGCCCCAGTCTGTCCAGTACATCATCCTGCACAGAAACAACCACAGAAACAACTCAGTTATTTTGCACACAAAGCTGTTTGTCTTTCCCAAACAAAAGCTGCATACAGCCTCATACCCGAGTGATGGATTCACAACAATGGCAGCAGGCTGGTCAAGGTCAGTGTGGATCAACCACTTCCTGTACCGCCCATCCAGCTTGGCCACTTCAATTCGGTTGGTCCCCGAATCAGTCCAGTAAATGTGTCTGTGAAAAGTGATTAAAAATGCTGTGAGAAAGAATAACAGCAACTCAACAGTACAAACGTGAAGGCTTAATTCTTGCGGCTTACCTGCCGACCCAGTCCACGGCGATGCCATCAGGGTTAGCGACGTAGCGCAGGTTCAGATCCACGTCTTTTACAGGATTGTTGCCGCGATCGTTGAATGTGGTCATATAGGCGCGTTTGATAGAGCCAAAGTTAGATCCCCGACCCAGAACTGTCCAGTAAACGATACCTACAGCACAACACGGCAGAGATTATCAGATCTTTTCATTTCTACATTCACTGTGACTAAACAAGAACATTAAAAGAATAGCACTTACTGAGGCCTTCGCCCTCTGGATCCCACAGGTAGTCCAAGGCTTGGATGTGCTCAGCATTGTCCACATAGTCTGAATACTGCTCAGAGGACAAGTTGAAACGACGGATGCGAACATTGTCTGGCAAAAGCAGCACTGGTGGGTTCCCTACACGGAGAATGAGGCGTGGCAAATGATGTTAGCGCTTTAAATTATTAGTTGAGCTTTAATGAGAATTAAGACGTATCATTCACAAAGACTCTTCTTCACCGTGTGAACGCCAGGCTCTTACCTTGAGCGGCACACTCGGTGCCCGGCGGCTCACCAAAAGAGAGAAAGCCTTCAGCACAGAAACACTCGTAACTGCCCTTTGTGTTTTTGCAGTCCTGAGGACACGTCCCATACACTTCACACTCATTCACATCTGTCCCAAGAGGAGAGGAGGAGAGACAAAAAAGAAAGAGAAAAAAATGCATGAATTGAATGTGTCAGCGTTTAAATGGACTGAGCACATGAATGACTAGTGAGTGTGTTGTTTACCTTCACAGGTGTGCTTTTCTGTGGATCTGGGCTTGTAACCAGTCCTGCAGGAGCAGAGGAAGCCTCCCTCTGTCAGGTCGGTGCAGTTGTGCTCACAGATGTTGGCAGTGCATGTGTGGGTGCTGTCATCGTCTGAAACAAGTGGATAAAAACACAAGCACTGGATGTTAAACTGAGCCTTCATACAGATACGCGTAGACAGCTTAAGACTATGTTTTGTTGTCATTTAATCCTGTAGTCAGGTTTTTTATATTATCTCTAGTCAGAGTTTTTCATTGTATTATAATACATTTATTTCAAGATTTGTTCTTTTTCTACGTCACCTAATATTGTTACTTACGGCAGCCGAGCTCATCTGACTGGTCGCCACAGTCATCATAATCATCACAGGCGTACTGTAGAGGGATGCACTGTCCGTTACTGCATTTGTACTCATCATCTGTGCACGGTCCGTGTGTGGGTCTTTGACCTACGTGAAGAGAAACAAACTCAAGTCAAACTGCAGATGACTTTAGTTTAGTTCAGCAGTATAATCGGGATTACTGCAGTTTGAGAAGATGAACGAGACTATGTGACAGCAAGTGTTATCCTTACAGTTTTCTTGTCTCTCATCAGAGCCATCGCCACAGTCATCCACAGAGTTACACAACTCGTGGCTGTAGATGCAACGGTTGTTGTCGCAGCGGAAACGGAAGGGAAGCTCACACTGGATGTCCACTAAGGATAAAGAGAATGTAAAGTAAACCTTAAAGCAGCTTTAGCAGACTCAAATATTCTGATTAATAGTCTGCTATACAAATAGTGTAGAAATAATGAGTCAGGCTGTTTGATGTGATTGTGCTCTGGACAGCTGGCACAAAATTCTGTGTGTCTGTGTCTTTTGTGCTAGACTTGAGTGAGTGCGTATGTTACAGCAGAGGTGAAGCTCCTCGTCTGAGTTGTCTCCACAGTCATTGTCCCCGTCACATTTCCATTGTGGCTGGACACAGACGTGATTCTTGCATTCAAACAGGAAAGGGGGGCAGTATGTGCCGTTGGGATATCGGGTCGCTGAAAGTCAGAACCGTTTGGTCAACTAAATCTCTCTCAACTAGAAATCAATAACCAAACTCGCCATCATCAGTCCTGTTGAAACCAAGACTGAGGTGAACTATATGATATGAGGCACTCACGACATGAAGTCTCATCTGTGAAGTCCAAACAGTCGGCATTGCCATCGCATTTGAAACGTTCTGCAATACAGTGTCCGCTGCCGCATTGGAAGTAACCAGGGTGACAAGTGCGCAACTCTACAACAGCCAAACAAGCACAAACATGGGTTAAAAGTTACATTTAAAATCATTACTTAAAAAAGTAGTTTTTCTTTATGATTGCATGGGAAATACTTTTATTTAATCAAGAAAAACCTCTAAATATACCATTTCCAGTGAGCCTTGAGCTTCTACAGCAGCGATCTGTCCTGTACTCGGTGTATTGTACAACTCTTTCATTTGTAGCAGACTGAATAAACTCTATCTGAATAAATGCCTGTTGGTGGTCCTGTCTGTCTATGCTTCAAAACTTGGAAGTTTTATTGGTTCTTTGTTTAGTGCGGCCCTCCGTTACTCACAAACAGCCAGATCCCGAGCCAAAACAAAGAGCCTCCACTTACCACAGTCCCTTTCATCCGAGTTGTCCTCACAGTCGTTGTCATGGTCACAGACCCAACGGTTGGGAATGCAGCGCAGATTATCACAACGAAACTCGCTCTCTGTGCATGCGCGTGGCGCTGGGAGAAAACATGGAAACCAAAATTAAACAATGCGAAATCCAAGCAGAACCTTATTTTTGTCTTTACTTATATTAGAAATACAAACTCTAGTGGGGTTTCGTTCTTCTTTGTCTGATTCTACAAATTTCTATAGTGGTACATCAAATGTTCTGTTAGTATTTCTTTCCACATTATAACAGTAAACAACCTCACTCAGCACTGTGAGCAGCCTTTGCATTAAGCTCGAGTTCGGTGGAGACAAACAACACAAGGAGTGGAACCACTTTGATTTAGCATCACTTTTCCACTTTTTGAGAAGTTACATTATCCTTATTAACTGGCATATTCTCAGACATGTTTAAATTCTCCAGGGCAAGGGGTGACAACCTCCTTGACTCCCTCTTTCTGACACACGAGGACAGCCTGTTTCTCTAGCAGCTGATAAGACTACCTCTCTCAGTGCTTCACCGTCGGCAGAAGCGTCGAGCCTCTTACAAAAACTCCCTGCTGTCAGATAAAATGCTGACTATTCTTTGAGATCAACACTTTCTCATTTGGACAATTTGCAGGGCCGGAGCTTTAGTGAAAGTGTTACTCAAACACAAACGGTTTGTGTGCGCTCATCTGTGAAGGCGGGCATCACTCACTGCAGCTGCGTTCATCTGAGTTGTCCCCACAGTCGTCATCTCCATCGCACTTCCACCTCAGTGGGATGCAGCGGTGGTTGTCACAGCGGAAGTCTCCGTTAGGATCACAGGTCACTTCATCTGGGAAAAGAGTAGGCACATTAAAGCAATATTTGAATGTCCAATTAAACAACGTTTATTTTGCTTTTCTATGAGTACTTGTTTACTTATTTCCGCGTTTAACTTTGTGAAACACAGAATGAGATACTTGGCTTTGGTATTTTTTTACAAGTTAGTCTTATCTGTGCGAGTTAGACACCAATAAACCAGCAAAAGACAAATGACTTCTACACATAAACTAAATGCAGATACTATGACAAATAACAATGACTTACATCTTTAGTATTTTAGATTTTGTGACCAACGTATGCTGAGATTCCAGTTATTAGCCTGGCTAAAGCTATTGCTATCTTGTAAAACCATCCCGCAAAAATGTGATGCTAATTTGAGTCTGCATGAATGTAGCCAAGGTGAAGTCAGTGTGTAGATGGCTTAGAGCGCAATACCACTACATGTCACTAGGTGCCAGCTACAAAAAAAAAAATCTCCCAGTAGATTCTCATACAAAATAACTTCTCTCTAGCATGAAAGCCAGCCCCACTTCCCCAGTCAACAATATTTTTTGGAAAGTTGGTCTGGGGTCTCTCCACTGGGAACTGAATATGCTCCATCAAAGATCTGCTGGACCAATCAGTGGCTCTGACTCATAATCTAAACTTAACATTACAACTTCTACAAAGGCAGGGCCAGGATCAACCTGTCTAAAGTGGATGTAGTCACTAATGAGCTGCATTTACTAGATATTGCACATTACACGTGTTGTTAAAAATGCTCTCTTTCATTTTTCACGTCACTGGCTTTAACATAACATATAGCATAATACACTTTATATGACAGATTTAATTTCAAGCACAGTAAGAGGGTGACAAGATAGGATATGATTTAAGTGCAGTTAAGTGATAGTGAATGTGCCATGAATGAAATGAAAGACGTGATGTGTTTTAATTAAACTGCAGAAGTCATGGAGGGAGGAGAGCAGACTCCCAGAGACAGATGGGTGACCTCTATCCATGCCAGTGTACGTCTGAAGAGGATAAGACAGCAGGAGATGAGAAGCACAGAGGGGAGAGGAGTGGAGCAGAGCTGGTCTGAGCCGTCTCTACCACACGGCGCTGGGGGTCAAAGATAGCGCGGTGTTAGCTAGTCCTGCCCTCGTAGCCCTCCACCTGGCCCATCTGCTACATTCTTACGGGAAGATTAGCACAGATCTCCCCTCCTGCGCAGGCATGGCACTAATGGAGTGAGGGCCTCCGATAAGAGACGGGAGGACCTCTCCGAGTGTGTTTGGATCGTAGCAAGTACAAAGAGACTTGTGTGAACCCTGCCCCCACGCAAGGACAGAGCAACAACACACACCCATACACACATTTATGTAGACTCATACCAATGGACAGTTCATAAATCTGTGGTGCTCTCAGGGAGCGGTAAACCGTGGGGGAGGGCGAGTGGTGAGACGTTCTCCATCAGCACCTCCCACTACCACTGTGTAATGTTTCACAGGAGGCTGAGGTGTTAGCTAATTACCTGTCACTCACTCCTCGAGCAAATGTCTTGTTTCAATCCTGCAATTTTCTTATTTTCTCCAGGAACCTCCAAATGTAAAATGATCCAGATGGAAAGCTTTAACACTGATAAATCCTACAGGACCTGGACCCGGCTGTGAGATCTGTCACAGTGATTGTTGTTGAAGACTCACCACAGCCCTGCTCATCGCTGTTGTCTCTGCAGTCATTGTGGCCATTGCAAACTGACCAAAGCGGCACACAGCGGTAGTTGGTCCTGCAGTCAAATTCTGTATGGTTGTCACATCGATATCCTGGTCCCACTGTGGAGAAAGTACCATGAGTGTTAATTAAGACAGAGACGATCCTGTTTTCGATATCTGAACTACAAGTCAGACCCTAATGTGATTATTACTGTAATATGGCATTAGAATGCAGATGTTAAGTTTCTCTGTGCATAAGTAGAGTAAAAAAAAGAGAAAGAAACTGTAAATTACGTACTGCACTCCTCCAGTGGTTCATCAGAATTGTCACCACAATCATCATCAACATCACACTTCCAGCTCTGAGGGATACAGCGCCCATTGCGGCACTTGAACTGTCCGGGGCGACAGGTCCTGGTGGAGCAGTGGGTGGGGTCTTCGTCGGACTGATCACCACAGTCATCCTCACCATCGCACTGCCACGACTCAGGTATGCACCGCTTGTTAGCACACTGCCACTGGTGAGTTTCACACTGGTGTGCAGCTAGAAGGAAAACAGAGTCACAGTTGACAGAAATATATTTTAACAGTGAACACATAATGCAAACCTACGTAAATAAGACATCAAACTCACCACATAGCACAGCGTCTTCATCTGAGCCATCATGACAGTCCCGGTTGGTATTACACAGGAAGTGCGGACTGGTGCAGTTTCCATCACTGCACTGAAACTGGCCAAGTCTGCAGTGGCGCACAGGGCAGGTGGACGGCTCGTCTGAACCGTCCCTGCAGTCTCTCTGCCCGTCACATTTCCACCAGATAGGAATACAGCTATTGAAACGGAGGCAGAGCGTGAGTTTTGCATTATGTAATGAACCCGTGAGTTGAGTAATGTCCTCTTAGCCCAGAACAGACTGCTTATCACCTACAGTATCTGCATCATCAATAAAAACTCCTACTTTCAGAAAGGCTGAGATAATACAAATGGGTTTAAAAGATAAATGCACATGTGTATGTTGAAGCACAAATGTAAACGTATAAATATGTAAAGCCTTTGCCAAGAAGATTTGCAGCCTGTGAAGACATATTTTATGTGAAACATCTTATGATAAGCATGACTAGAAACTGCAGCATATATTGTCTAAAACGATACATTATGTCATTATAACAGCAGGGGGTGCTGTTCTTCCAATTTCAAGAGAATATATGTTCTTGAAAAGAAAAATTATAGATGCACGGATAAAATATATGTAAGGAAAATGTCAAGGATGTAAGCAGAGGTGTTTTTGTGATAGGAACATCATTAGGAAAAGCCATGGCACAACCACTACCAGTCATCTTAATTGTGTGTTTATGACAGTTTCACTAAATTCTGACATCAAAAGATCACATCAAAAGATTACTGAGCACGCCACACATGAAAGGAAACTTGACAAACCGTTCATTGTTAGCACATCTGTACTGAGTGCTGCTGCACATGGGAAGGCATCGGGTCACACCTCGTACTTGGACAGCCAGGAAATGGTCGGGGCACTCACAGGTGTGTTCTCGCCCCCCGTGACGGATCAAGCACAGGTGAGAACAGCCTCCATTGTTCACGGCACAGGGGTTGTTTACTTTGAGAGGAAGAGCCACAGTCAGTCGTAGAATATCAGTTGGGCAAATACAGGCCAGGTATTGTTTAGCGAATACCTGCGCTTCTATCCAGATTGTTCTACTCACCAATAGGCTGTCTGTAAGGATGGCACACGTGGATGTCAAATGGTCTGTGTGTGGTGTTAACCAGGGCTTCACGACCAGAGCCGTCGTATTTGTTGCCTTTCTCCACTGTGCGCGTGTTCCAGTCTGTCCAATACACAGTGTCCTCAAACACAGTCAGGGCAAAAGGATGCGGCAGAATGCCATCATACACCGTGTGTCTGTGCTGACCATTCAAGTCGGAGTATCTTAGAAAAGAAATAATAAAAAATGGGTTACTGGTTTCCTTTTACTGCAGACTCAAAGAATGGGACCACTTTGTGACAAACTTACTCAATGTAGTTAAGATGAGCATCGGACCAGTAGAGCATGTCATTGGTGTAGTCTATTGTGATCCCATTTGGCCACTCCACCTTTGTGGTGATGATGGCTGTTTTGTTGGTTCCATCCATCCCAACACGACCTATGAAGGCCTTGTCTCCCCAGTCTGTCCAGTATACGTATCTAACAGGGAGCAAAAAGAATTACTTTTATTAAAGTCTGGCAATACCAGCTGTGATATTAAGAACAAGATTTTAATTTATCAAAAAAAATCCCTATTGGTTAATTGTAATATGGTGTTGCCAAGTGTATTCTGGAGGCCAAATGTATTAAAAATTTAACATTTGGATAAATTATAAAAACCCTTCATTTGACATTTTTGTATTTAGTATTTTTCCAGTCTCACAATAAATATCTTATTCCCACTTTCTGTGTGCTGAAACTAACGTTTACCAATATCACCTGTGCTAAAAAAATGTCCACATTTCAAATCGTTGCTAACCCGACCTAGAAATCCTAGAAAGCCAATGAAGCAAATGAACTTAACATGCAAAAGTGACATTTATCCACTGATAAAAATACAGTCTGAACTACAGTTGTCATGATTTCCTTACTGGAGTCTCAGAGACAGTTAGAGACTCATGGGTTTTACTAATAAACAGACTTAAGACAGAGTCAGGGAAAAGACACAAAATAATTTTGCAGATCATTTCAACATAAGCTGTTACCAGTATGTTATGAAAACGCAGTACATGTGAAAATGGCAACCCATTAACAGTGGCCATGCCAGTATATATTAATATATTGATCAGTTGTTATTATACAAATTGAATACATACCCATATTTGGGATGCAACACGATGCCTCTGGGGTTTTCGAAGCAGTAGCTGTTATTGGCATCGACGCAGTGCTCAGCCAATTTCCTAACAAAGCGCCCATCGAGTTCAGACACTTTGAGACAATCCAAAAAGCTGTCCACCCAGTAGAGTTTCCTTGCTACCCAATCAACTGCAAGGCCTTCCCCGTGCAAAACTCCATTGACCACCACCTCTCTGTTACTGCCGTTGTAGGACATCCTCTCTATCACTCTGCGGCTCACATCAATCCAGTAGAGACGCTTGTCGACACGATCAAAGTCCATGGCAACCACGCTGGTCAAGCCCTGAAGAATGAGAGAGTAGGCCTGCCCGTCTGTTGACAGGTTCCTCAGGTAGTAGCGGTTGCTGAAGATGAGGTAGGGTGAGATGTCGCTGTTTTGACGGCAACTGTGCCCATCCGGCTCCCGGAGGAATCCTGGCGCACACTTGCACACGTAAGAGCCGATGGTGTTTTCACAGACCTGGCTGCACACGCTGGGCGTCTCTGCACACTCGTTGACATCGTCGCATGTCTTGCTGTCAGACATGAGGCGGTAGCCGGGACGACACGTGCAGATGAAACTGGTAGGTGTGTCTGTGCAGTTATGATCGCAGTGATGAATGGATGGGTCTGTACACTCATTGATCCCTACAGAGAGAAATGTATGAGAGCCATCCAACAATACATGTATGAACATCAGTGGCTGTATTTCCCTAGCACACAGCAGATATTTAATTTATAGCTAAGAGCATACACAAGTATCGTCACTCACCACATCCTTTCTCATCGCTGTTGTCGGAGCAGTCGTCATTCCTGTCGCACACCTGGCTCAGAGGGATACAGTGTCCATTGTCACATCTGAACTCTCCAGGTGGGCAGGTGGGTGCTGGTGTGTGGCACATGTGCTCCAGCTCATCAGACTCATCCCCACAGTCATTGTCGCCATCGCAGACAAAGTCCTGGGACACGCAGCGGCCATTCTGGCAGGTGAACTGGTGTTGCTGGCAAGACTGGTAGGTGCATCCCTGCTCGTCACTGCTATCTCCACAGTCATTACGACGATCGCACCTGATATCCGAAGATGCGGGAAATTAACTCAGACTTCCAGACAGACTTGTTACAGATGTCATTCATCATGCTGAGTTTTCTCTAACCTGTACGAACTGCGTATGCAGAGGCCGTTCCCACAGGTAAACTCATTGATGCCACAGGATCTCCGTGTGCAGTTCTGGCGCTCATCTAAAGCATCTGCACAGTCTGCATCTCCGTCACACACCCAGTCACGTGGAATACATTTCCGCTGAGGTGGCTGGTTGTTCACGCAAGTAAATTCATTACTGGAACATGTGCGATTGGCTGGGGGAAACAAACAAAGCAAAATCATGGAAGAAACTTTATAAGAGTGATAGCGAAGACCACAGGTTAACCTACAATCCACACATTCCAACATGTTTTTCAAAACATGCAGCTGTGACTACAATTTCTTCCATCTAATGTGATTGATTCCCTTTGTTTGAGGCTCAGTCAGTGCCAAAGTCTTTAGCTTCAGGCAACTTATTTTTGGAGCACACATTGGTGAATTATAAGAGTCTTGATCCACCCTGAGCTAGGAAGCCAGAGAAAGGAGACGTGCACAAAGTAACGAGTGAGGCAGGAGAAATCAGGAATGTCAGCTTCTTAGACTGGAGACTGTCTGCAGGAGACTAAGGCGCTGGGCACTGACTGCCAGTGTCTGCCCTTACATCACTACCTAAGTGGCATGTACCTAAAGATGTCAGCATCCTGAACAACAACCTGATGAAGAGAGACAAATTTGAGAAGCTAATGGTCTTGGAGTGGAAGTGTTGTGGGTAGCTGTAGGGAAAGGATAAAGGATGCATACCACAATTGTGCCTTTGGTCTTCGTCACTCATGTCACCACAGTCATTGTCCCCGTCACAGATCCAGGATGAGGCAATGCATCTGCCGTCATCACAGCGGAACTGATCTGTGTTGCAGGTTCTGACCAGTGTGGCTGCAAAAACAAATCATACACATTAGCTTCCAGATAGCGCAGCAAAACAAATACAGTGTTGTGATTGCCAGCTGATGTACATCTAACGTAAGGGATCATTTTTACTACGTAGTTTTTTCTCCTTTTCATGATTGCCAATTATCTCAGGTACTTCCCCCACTCCTTTTCAACTAATAAGGAAGGCACAAAACAACACTGGCAAAGCTTTCAAAATAGTCATGGCAACTCCACATTCCCATGCATGGTGAGGTTTCTAAACAAAAGCCAAAGTGAGGCTCTGTAACCCCTGGTGGACAAAGGGAGGGGGAGGTGCTGTTTGTCAGTGGACATTGAGGGGCGTCACCACAGAGGAATGCAGCACACAATAGGAGGCCTGACTGACCACATCGTCAACAAAGAAATACACCAATGACTCGCAGTCTCCGCTACATCACTCACAGCCCGCTCTCACACAGATGCAGATCGGCGGACGGACACAAACACACAATAACCGAGCAGCTGATAATAGGGTGGGGGCGGAGGCACAAAGCCAAAAGTCTCTTTTTGGGGGTGAGGGAGTTGTGCATAGCACTCACTGCAGGAGAGGGGTTCATCAGAGCCGTCAGCGCAGTCAGTCCCTCCATCACAGTACCAGTGGGCGGGGATGCAGCGGCCGCTGGAGCAGCGGAACTCACTCTGGGAACATGTGGATGAAGCTATGTAGAAGATGTAGAAAGGCGTGACATTAGGATTTGGCATCTAAAACTACAAGAGAGAATCAGTAGAGTTGGTGTATAAAAGAAAGCAGTAACTAGCCAGGGAAAGACTGTCCTACTGTTGGTGAACTCACCACAATGTGTTGGGCTCTCGTCACTCATATCCCCACAGTCGTTGTCTCCATCACATAGATAGGAACGTGGGATGCAAATGTTGGTAGACTGACATTTTGTGTGCTCTGGCTGGCAGGTTCTCTCCGCTGAAATGAACAAAAATTATAACATATTTAATAGCCTCTTTGACAAGTATCTATCTCTTGTGGCAAACTGAGGATACTTACGGCAGTTTTGTTCATCAGAGGTGCCGTTGTCATAGCAGTTGTTGATGCCATTGCAAACATAGTCCTTGGCAATGCAGCGACCATTGTTACAGGTGAATTCTGTGTTGGCATCACAAGGTCTGAACAGACAGCCCACCTCGTCGCTATTGTCTCCACAGTCGTCGTAATGGTCACAGCGGTAGTGGTAGGGCACGCAGCGTCCATTGCCACAAGTAAACACTGTAGGCTCGCAGGTGTGGAAGGCTGCCGATCAGAGACAGAGAAAGGAACAGGTCAGAGCTCTGGCCAATAGAGAGTGAGGTGAAGAGGAAACAGGCGCCGGTATACTCAAGAACATTTTACCTGACAGAGCAATAAATGATGGCAGCAGCTGTGGGACTGCATGCAAAGACAAGCACATTGATTCGTGTGTTAGAGCTGATTTGTGTATGAGTATGTCATTGGAAATTTAATCACAAGAATACACACCAGCGTAACTGAAGATTGGTTTATGTCCTAAGAAAGATATTTGTTAAAAAGAAAAAAGAAAAACATAACTTGTTAGTATTAGTGAAAGTCAAGGAGAAAGAACTACAGACAGAAACGAGAGGGAAAGAGCAATTCAGTCATGCAAGAAAACCAAGGCTGCAATATGAAGAAAATGAAATCAAACTTGTCTAAGATCACCATACCACAGACTCTCTCCAACTCATCGCTGCCGTCTCCACAGTCATTGTCATTGTCACATTTCCACTGGGCCCGAATACAGCGGCCATTCATACAAGTGAACTGGCCAGGTTGGCAGCGAGTCCCGTTATCAGGTATACAATGCTTGTTGTCAGCCAGGTACCAGCGGCCCTCTGATGGACACTGACACTCAGCTCCATTAGGTCCTAATTAAACAAAATCGCAGAACGCAGTTAGTTCTCCACTTTTAGCGATTCCTCTGGGTGTTCACTTACTTCTTAAAAAAACTAAAATGGTGAAAACAAAGTCATAGCGTGTACCTGGCGTGCAGATGTGACTGCAGCCTCCATTAAATTGCTGGCAGGGACTGTCACACCGCTGCTGCTTCCTGCTGGCCAAAACATGGACGTCCATTGGTCGAGATGGGAGGTTCTGGATCATGACCGTCTGGTCAGAACCATCATGCTTGTTGGCCCGATAGATGCTGCGCGTGTTCCAGTCAGTCCAATAGATGAACTGTCCAAACATGGTCATAGCAAATGGATAGATGGCTGTACTGACAATGACCTCACGGTTGGCCCCAGTGAGAGATGATCGCTCAATCTTCTGTCTGATGGCAGAGCAAAAAGTTGACAATAGCAGTTACTTCAAGAGACAACAAGACAGATAATAAAATGCATTCTTTTCTTTCAGATCTTACAAGCTGGCATCTGCCCAATAGAGTCTCTCTTCTTCATAGTCCAAGGTCAAGCCATTGGGCCACACCAGACTGCTGTTCACAATCTCTGTTCTGAAGTTTCCTCCTAAGGTAGCACGCTCAATCTTTGCATGAGTTCCCCAGTCTGTCCAATACATGTATCTGTTGAATTAGAAAGGATTCATTTATAAATATCCATTTCAATCTCATGAACCAAGATGTTGTATTGTCTAAGTCTTACCCCCTGCAGGGATCCAACATGATGGCCCTTGGCCTGGACACATGAGCAATAATAGTCCTTTGAGAGCCATCCGTGGACATAGAGCTGATGCTCTGGTTCACATAGTCGCTGTAGTAAATTCTTTTGTTTATCCAGTCATAAGCAATGCCATCAGGAGCTCCGAGATCTGTCAAACCACATGAACCTCAACATCAGTATTTTCACTAGTATTAATTATCAAACAAAACTAACAGCATGAAAGAAAGACATACCTGAAGCCACCACTACAGGAGCTGAGGTGGGAGAAGAAAGGCTGATGTAGCTGATCTTGCTTGCCCCTGCTCCTGAGCTCTGTGTAAAGTAGATCCTCCTGTCTGTGAGGTCGAAATCCAGTGCTACTGAAGTACGAGGCACATTGACGACAGGGAAGGGGAGTGCGTGGTCCTCAGGGTTAAGTCGCAAGCTGCGCACTGTGCTCTCTGTAGTGTAGATGAGGTAATCATCCCTCGACACTACACAGCTCTCATTATCTGCTGCAAGATTTCCAAAAGCGCAACTGCATTTTTTTGTCTGGGGACCTGTGTCCGAACCTGGCAGGGCAAAGCAGAAGTGGGCGCAGTGTCCATTGTCTTCCATACAAGGGTTGTAGTTAAGGTCTTGGGGACTGGTGGGCTGAGTTTGATGGTCAAAGATAGTAACATCCCTCAACATATTGATGTTGTCTCTAATGACAGAAGGTGTCTCTGTGCTTCCTGGCTCTTTGCTTGCTTGGAACACCTTCTTGAGGTTTCTGTCCACCCAAATAATACTACTCTTAAACACTGTGATTCCATAAGGAGTTGGGTAGCGGCTGCCATACCTGACTATCTCTGTCTCCCCTCCTCTGGGGTTGACTCGAGCAATCATATCCAGAGAGTCGTCTACCCAGTAGACATAGCCAGTTTGCCAGTCCAGAGCAAGGCCTCGTGGAGTGATAATCCCTGAAGACACTAAAATAGTACGGTTGGTTCCATCCAAAAGTGCTCGCTCAATTTTAGGATTCTGACCATAATCGGCCCAAAACAAGTATCTGTTTCTGGGGTCAACAACGATGTGGCGTGGCATGTCCACCTGGGTCTTCAGCAGCACCCTGCGGAAAGTTGTGTTCAGACGGAGCACCTCAACATACGTCTCCGTCAGGAAGGCATTGGTGAAATACAAGTTCCCTGAGGACAGAATCCAATAAAGCCTGCTTTTAGAGTGGTGACACAGTGTGTATTTCCCAATAATAAAATCCCACAAAATGATCTCAAAAACATAGACCGGAAGGGAAGCTGATTGTGCATGGTGTGGAAACCTAGCTTAATAGCTGTGTAATCAGTACAAAAACAGATTTCTGTTTAGCTCTCACTTACAGTGACGTGATTATGAATGAGTCAGAATCAAACTATTTTCCCACTTGAAGCTGTGTTTTTGCAAATGACCTTGTTCTTGCCACCCGTGTGGGACAGAACTCCCAGCACTGTGACAAAGCTTCTTAACTTTCAATCTGAATGGAAGGTCTGCCGCCCATAGACTGCATCACAAAAACTAGTTCAACTAAATAATCAAGTATACTATAAACTTTATCACTTTGGAAAGATCTGGTTATATGTATGTACTATAGGGTTAATATAAGCACTACAGTTCAAAGGTAGTCTTTGATTGATTGTTGATTGTGGTGAACTTAAGCTATATCAGTTTCAAAACCAATAACTCCACGATAAGAAAGCAATTGCCATATTTAAGTGATGAGGAAGTATTGTTCATGAAAATATAAACACATGAATAATATATAGCTTAAGTGGGAATCACAACTAGGGAGAGTTTAGTTTACTACAGACTTAACTGCTAATTATTTATGTGCCAAACAAAACATAGAAAACAGCAGCATACCGGCAGCCCAGTCTACAGCAATGCCTCGAATCCCATTGCGTCCTATACCAGATGTTATTATGCTACGTAATCCTGAGCCATCTGGCTTGATCCGTCTGACCCCGTTCTGTGTTGCCATAGTGCTGCTGAAGTCACACCAGTAGATGAAACCAGAAGCCATGTGTACATCGATGTGCAAAGCATTGCGACCTGCAAGAGGATGACCCAGCCATTAGAGGCCATTAGTGTGACATCAGACACCACGATCATGTCATAAACATCTGACATTTTATTTCTCAGATAGTTATTAAGGTTATCATTGTGGCTAGTTTTTTTGACAAAAATGAATCAATGTATTATAAGCTGTGGTATAGTAAATAACATATGTGTCACTGACCTCTTCCAGCCACAGGCACCATGGCCTCAGAGTGGTCTGACCCTTCCATACTGAAGCCTTTAATAGCAGATAAAGTTGAGATGACAACGTAGGACTGATAGGGAGCGCAGGTCCTGTTGTCAGCATTGAGTTTAAAACCAGTGGCACACGCACATGTGAACAGACTCAGCGGCCGAGGGAGACAGAGCTGCTCACATGCTCCTATATTGTTGGTGCAGCCATTTGATGTACCTGCAGATGCTGAGTATGTATAGACAATACAGTGTGACCAACACAACAAAAACACAACAGGGAGCCTAAAACAGACACAACAGGACTAAGTCATTTTGCTGATGTGTGTTTGTGCAACTCACTCTCTCGAAAATGAACTTTTAAAACTCTGAGTCCAGACACATTGTCTCGCAGCACCACCCTGTTGGCACCTGTGGACTTGTCCACCCGCTCTATGACCTCAAAGTCGCGGTCAGTGAAGTAGAGGTAGTTCTGATAGACGGCCACACCCCAGGGGTGAGACAAGCCTGTCACTATGGTGATGCGGTTACTTCCGTCTGGGTCGCCACGCTCAATCTGTAGCAATTTAATGACAGACAAGATGTCAACAGGAATATTATGTATTTCAAATAATTATCAATATTAAAATTAAGGTGCAGACTGTTTTTTTAAAAACTTCACAGAAAGCTAGGAAAGTAAAGACCCACCACGCCAGTGCTTGTAACAGCCCAGTACAGCTTGTTTTCCTGGATGTCCACAGTGAGGAATTCAATGTGATCAAGGTTGTTGGTGAACAGGGTGATGGGGTTTAATCCATCCATGTCTGCAGATGCCACCTTGGCAGGGATGCCACTCTCTGTTCCTTGGTCTGTCCAGTACAGTTTGCTTAGGGATAGGTAAAATTGCAGGTCAGCATTGTGGTTGTCTGTATATGGTATTATCTGTATATAGTATATGGTTTCTAATAATTAGAATATGTGCAATATATTGCAGTCAACTAACAAAGATATTGGATGAAAAATGTTTACAGAAATAACAACACAGGACCGCTGCTTATTTATGGTCTTAAATTTCCATTAAGACAATATTCTAAATACATATATGTCCAGGTCACAGACCAGGGGTTGAAGCATTACATGATGCCAGCATCTGAGGTGCAAAGATTTAATATTAGAGGGGTTTTAAAATGCAATGTGTTGTTCAGTAACAGGGGTTGAGATCTCTCTAGAGGCAAAGCAGATGGCGATGAGAAGGCTATTAGAGCTCAGTGAGTGCTGCACTGAATGGCCGTGCCAGGACTGTGTTAAATGGGGCTTACCCACGTGCAGGGTCCACTGCAATGCCAACAGGACTGCCAGCGCCACTTGGAGAGCCGTTATTTGTGATCAGAGTTTTCCGGTACTGTACCTCCCCTCTCAACTTTAAAACCTGGCCAAAGAAAACACAAAGTGGTGCTGTGATGGTACTACATAAATGTATTATTTGCAGACATTATAAAACTATTTGTCTTACCTCAATAGATTGTGTAGCTGGATTGGTATAGTACAGGTTCTCTGTAATCCAGTCTAAGGCCAGGCCAACAGGGGAGCCAAGAATGGCAGCAGGGGCAAACTCTGTCCTGTTGGTCCCGTCCGACTTCACCCTGTGGATCTCGCCCTGGTGGACAAAGGCCATGGATTTAGTTCCCCGTTTACTGCAGCATGTTGGTAAAACACAAAAAAGACCCAGGAAGAGGAATGCTGTTCTGTGCAGTCACTTACGGGGTGTTCCACCCAATAGATGGTGTGTTCATTGTCATCAAAGTCAACATCATAGCCATTTTGAAGCCCAGCAACAGGAACCATAGCATCATTACTCTTATCATCTGGATTCATGGAAATGCCATATATGATGCTGTCCCTCACGACTATCAGGAAAGGGTCTTCAACTAAAAATAAAACAGACATTACAAGTACATTTAAAACAGGACCTACAAAAAAAGACTTAAACCATTAAACTGATTTATGAGGTCTGAAACAGAGCAAAGAAGGTGTACCTGCCTGCATGTGCTCTCAGTCAACGGTAAGCAAAAAAAAACTGTTGTTGTTTTTGTGAATTAGGGATCCCAAGCTAAAAGGCCTTTATCTATGAAGATGATTGACTGGTGAAAGGCGGCTCCACAATCTGATTTGCTTTGTCATCGCAGATTAGAATCAATGAAAGGTTGTCAGGCATTTTCATTCTTGGATAATCAGTGGCCTCGGGGGGAGACTGTGTCTGCTTGGTTTGAATGGGCTGAAACCTGAGATGAGTTAAGCTGTTGACCTACGGCAGACTCCCTGGACTTCGAATTAAAGGTCCCTTGTCTTCTTAAGACCTTGAAAGACACGCTTATATGATTCTTAATATTTATGACTGGAACAGCACTTTACAAGAGAGTCCAAATGGAATACTGTTGACAAGTACCTGGATCGATCTTTAATACGAGGTTAGTGTTCTCAAAAATAAAATATCTCCGCTTACCGACATCAAGATAGCTGCACATGAAGCATGCATGAACTATAATCTCTGCTATAAGAGCTTTCCTATTTTACAGCTATTACCACAGCTAAGACGAGCACCTTATGAGAACAAGCAACTTATCAGCAGCATCTGGCCTGATTTCCTTTTCATCAAACTAAGTGACGAGTGTTTTCCTCCATTTGGCAGGATGCATACCTCTGGTGCAGGTGATTTGGTCTGCTGCCAGCGTCCAGCCTGAGGGACATGCGCATGAGTAGTACCTTGGCCCCACAGCAGAAAGTAGGCAGATGTGAGTACAGGGGCTCCTCAAGCAGTGATTTTCTCCTGCAAATTGTGAAACCACACACAGACACATCCACAGAGAGTCAACAGACGTCCAAACTACAAAACCAATTCACAAGAACAACACAAAGGTTTTTATCCAGGTGCTGTATATATTTACCTGCTGGCTGCCTGGTTGGGTGCACTGCCACCAGACCCATGGGCTGAGGGAGGTTGAACAGCATCACTGTCTGGTTCTCCCCATGCCACTTATGAGCTCGCATCACACGGTTGATGTATCTGTCGGTCCAATAGACAAAATCCTCAAAAATGGTAATTGCGTGGGGATGTTGCAGTACCTTTTCACAGAGAGTAGCAAAAGAAAAAAGTGTGTCTTACACAAGCTATTCAAAATGGAATTGAGATACACAATTTTGTATCATGAGCACACACTCACCAGGTCACTGGCCAGAACTTGTTTCCTGTTGTTGCCATTATAATCGCAGTAGTCAATGAAATCCAAATAGGCATCAGCAAAGTACAACAAATTGTTTGGGTAGTCAATGGTTAGACCATTAGGCCAGTACAGTTTGCTGTTTATGATAACAGTCCTCAGTTTCCCATCCATGCTTGCCCTTTCAATGCGGGGGTTTCTGCCCCAGTCAGTCCAGAACATCAGGTGAGCGCTACAAAAGAAATGATTGTTTAACACCAACTATTTTCATGAGGAAAAGAAGTAAACAGAGAATACCTGACATTAACTTGCACACAAACTGAAAACAATCTGACCTCTCTCTTGGGTCAAGCACCAGGCCTCGGGGGTTGGTGACATTTTCACTGACTAACACAGTCCGGTGGGTGCCATCCAGTTTAGACACTTCAATAGTCTCAAGGACATAGTCAGTCCAGTACAAGTTCCTGCCCACCCAGTCCACAGCAAGGCTCTCTGTCACAGTAACTCCACTGTCGAATATCTGTCCACAAGAGTTAAATATAGTGGTGAAAATGACACCAACTCTAAAGCTAAGAATAAACAAAGACAGTTTGAATGAAATATGTCTGCAGTGTCAAAAAAAAAGTCCAAAAGACCAAACTTACCACAGTTCTATCACTGCCGTTCTTGTAAGAACTCCAGATTCTATCCTGGCTTGTATCAGACCAGAAAACCCGGTCGGTGACAGAGTCAAAGTCTAGGGCCACAATGTTGCGTCCATCTCGAATCACTGACCGGACCACATTAGGCTGAGAGGTTATGTCGTCTTGCACAATCTGATTTCGACTGGCCACTAGCAGGAACGCCTCACGAGAATCTGCCAACAGACATCGAATCTCCGTTACCTATTTTTCATGTCCATTATCATGCTAATAAGAGCACTTATCAGCGTTTGATGTTGACCAAAACTGTACAACAAGGCTGTTAAATAGACCCTACTCATATGGCAAGCCTTTGGGAATGTGCTTTTGTCCAAATAATGTCCTATTGTATTGCAAAGCCTTTCAGCGGGTTATCTGTGTGGAAGAGGAGCTCATGTCGGGCACGCTCCCTATAAATAGCCCTTTGTTTGTGATTATGTCCTAATTACACCAGTGATGGCCAGTGAGTGACACATATGTTATTTGTCTTATCTTACGAAATCAGAGCAGCAAAGAAAGTCAGGGGAGAAGAAAGACAGTGTGTCAGTAAAGTCTGGGGGCCGGGCTTCCCTTTATCATGCCTCCCTCCCAACAGCCAATGCAGAGGAGAAAACATGTTGAAACCCAAATCAATGTAGGACAGATACTAAAATAATTAAAGTAATTACTGTATTACGGAAGGATGGTCTGTTATTTAAAACTTGCAAATGTGTTCCACCCTGAGAAGATTTAAGCCGTATCCCTCCTCACCTGAGGCCTTGCAAGTACGCTGGTCTGCTTCAAGAGTGTAACCTTCCTGGCAGTGGCACCGGAAAGAGCCTCTCTCATTAAAGCAGTGCTGGCTACACAGTCCAGGGGGATTACATTCATCCATATCCTCACAAGTTTTGGAGTCATTGCTCAGTCGATAGCCCACAGGGCATGTACACTGGGCCCCAAATGGCCCTTGGATACAACCGTGGGTGCAGCCAGCATTGTTGTCAGAGCAGCTCTCCTGATCTGAGTAGAAAGGAGGACATGGACAATTTAGCACTGAGAATTTACAATAATTCATTAATAGACACACTGAACTCCAATAATAATTAACATGAAAGCACCAACTACTTTCATTAAGTGTCCTTTAAATTGCAACACTGAGCCCAAGCTATCGTTTACACTTATTTACGGCACATGATTGATCAAAATCTATGACTATTAAAATAAATAATGAGGGTATTGTTTCTGCTGAAAAATCAATCAAAACTACTTGAAGCATTTCTACCAATGATTAAAACTTTGTTCCTACCTGGCAAAGGCTCATCTGAAAGTTGTGAGAAAGGCAAGAAGGGAAAATCACAGATCATTTTCAGGTTAATACAGACAGAAAAATCACACACATGCTTGATTTTAACACAAGAATCCAAAGACAAACAAGTGACATTCAACACAGACTTTGTGTGACATGAAGCTCCTGTTTAGAAAACAAGAACTGGAAAAATGTTCAATTAACCAAAATCAGTTGAGCGATTGATCCTGTTGGTCATGTGATGTGAAGATGCCTCTGAGGAGGCCAGACCACGAAATATAAACAATCCTGACAGACAAAGAACGCGTTCTAGGCTGAAGACAGCAGAGAACAGACTTACTGCAGAGTGGAGACTCGTCAGCACCGTTGGGGCAGTCGGGAGTGTTGTCACACACTGTGGTGAGGTTGATGCAAACACTATGTCCAGGGCACTGCCACTGCCAACTTGGACATCGGAAAGGCGGCGTGGGACAGTCTCTCTCATCGCTCATGTCCCTGCAGTCATTGTCCCCGTCACAAATCCAGCTGCGCAACACACAATTTCCATTATCACAGCGGAAAAGTGTGGAGGGGCAGGTGCGAGGTGGGCAGGCGTGGTGCTCGTCGCTGCCATCCTCGCAGTCTGGATGACCATCACACTCCCACGTGGATGGGATGCAGCTTCCATCTGACTGGCACTGAAACTCACTCTCATGGTGGCACATCCCTGGAGGCCTGGTGGCTGAGAAGCACCACAAACATAATATTAGCAAAGGCCCAAAAAAAATACAATTCAAATACATTAGGAGTCTGGTAATACTTCATTAATATAACCTAAACACTTACGACAGTTTTGCTCATCTGAGCGATCGCTGCAGTCAAAGACTCCATCACATCGGTAGTAGGAGTTGATACACTGGTGACCCCTGGAGCACTTGAACTCATTCAAGGTGCAGTTGTAGACTGAAAAGTCCAGTTGAGTATGTTAATACTTTTATTCAATTTTTCTGCAGCTGTGTGTATTCGGTGAACTCGGTTGTTGTGCAACACGAGTAATGAGATCAATAAACTAATAGGATTAGCAAATGCTTGTAGAATTTTACACAGCACTTAACTGACCTCTACAAATTGTTCAGGACGTTTAGCTGGTAAAAATAAAGTGTGGCTGAACACACGAATGACTGAATGAATGAACTGTTTATTAGGAAACTGGTGCTAAAGGGGCAGTTCATATTATCTCAAACTGAAAGACTGGGCTGCAGCAAGTGAAAAAATCTGATTCATAGTGATATGGTGAGTAACTAGTATTGCTAGGTTTATAAATACATGCAGAAACAATTGTAAGAAAAATACCAATATATGAGCCACAAATTAGACAGCAACCATACAGTATGTGTATCTGGGGTAATTTAAAAAGCTACTCACTGCATCCCTGCTCATCTGCACCATCCACACAGTCTCTGTCTCCATCACAAACATAGTTGGGGTCTATGCAGCGGTGGTCTGGACACTGAAACTGTCCTGGATGGCATGTACCTGCCAGATCTGAAAAACAAATATTTGGAGACAACAATATGAGACTACATGCTAATACTGTAGTGTAAGTCTAAACCATTTACTTCTATTATTATCTGATAAATGAGACGACTGGCAGCATACTCAGTTTTGTCTAAAGCCATGAACAGTTAAGTAACGCTAATGTCAGAACTCTTTTAAATAATGTTTTGGCATCTCTCAAATGTCAAACTGCATCTTAAGTTGCCAGCATCAATAAAAACACTCACGGCAGTCAGCTTCATCTGAACTGTCTCCACAGTCATTATCAGTGTCACAGCGCCAGGTGTTTGGTATGCAGCGGTGGTTGGCACAGGTGAACTGGTTGGAAGGGCATGTTCCAGGCACCTTCGTAGGGCAATTAATCTCATCACTGTTATCAAAACAGTCATTGTGCCCGTCACAGCGCCACCCAACAGGCACACAGCGCTGATTGGCACAAGTGAATGCAGAGGAGGAACAAGTGGTGTCTGAAAAAAGAAAGATGATCTTGATTATATACTGTACCATGTTAACAAGAGGTGGATGAAGAAAAACAGTTTTACTCTGCTCAGTATAATGAACTGAATTTATAAAAGACCATTACTGTTAATTCCACAGCCGGCTTCGTCACTGTTGTCATGGCAGTCGTCAACACCGTCGCATCTGTAGCTGTTTGGGACACATTTGCCGTTGCCACAGGAGAAGGAGTTGGCTCCACACTGCAGTGTGGGGGGCTCACTGGAAGGGTCATCTATACAGGTCTGGTGGTTGGGCGACAGCTTCATGCCATACGGGCAGCCACACACTCTCTGTGAGTCTGGGGCCGGGAAGCAGAAGTGGCTGCAGTCTCCATTGGGATTTGTCGGCCTGTTGCAGAGGTTGGAACCTGAGAAGGGGAGCGGAGGTTAATTACCAGGAATATGACTGACAAGTGTGAGCCGCGGCTACGCATGAACAGTGAATAAAGCTACAGACCGGTCTGAGAGTTGGAGTTGAAAGACTTGACGTGCATGATGTGGCTGATTCCTCTTCTGATAACGACCATCTCCCCGCCGTCAGTTTTGCGCACACGTACAATACCACCCAGGCGCCAGTCAGTGAAATATGCGTAGCCTTCATGTGAGGAGAGCAACAGAGTCTCAGTTACTTTATCTTTCATCGCTTCCTGCTAACACTAATTGCTCTTTTGACATCATTAAATGCAAGACCAACAAACCAGTCAGGTCCAACCAAGTGAACTCTCCCTTTATTTAGGTCATACATACAGTGTGGTCTTGTACTGGATGTGCAATATCCAACTTATTGCTCGTGACCTTACCTTCAAAAATGGTGAGGCCAAACGGATGAGAGATCTGAGTTATACGGTCCAGAGAAAGCCTGTTTTGTCCATCAAAACTGCTGTGCTCAATTTTGTCAAAGAAGGCATCCACCCAATACAGACGCATTGAGCTGTGTGGAGATGAAGGCAGGGAAACATAAAGTTAAAAAAAACAGTTAGCGTCATGGGAAGGATAAAAAAGTTTCATGTTATAATTTTATGGATACAATACATACACAATAGTAACACAATGGTATATTGTGTATGGCATATGGACGTAGGACATTTGCCTCACCTCCAGTCGATAGCTAGACCATTTGGCCAGCCAAGAGTAGTGTTTACAATAGACAGGGCATGTGACCCGTCACCCCAAGCCCTCATAATCTTTGCCGGCCGGTACCAGTCAGTCCAAAAAATATACCTGATGAAGCAAAATGGACAACAGGGATTAACATCCTGGTTCATTCAAAAAAGGTCCTACTTGAATGCTGTTAATCATCTACCCGTGTGATGTGTTTATTTAGATTTTATTTTGGATACCTCTACAATATAGAGCTCTTCTGTTTAAGCCAACGTCTTAGTGTTCACTACAATACTGCCCTTCACACAGAGCTAATCTCAGCTGTTGGAAAGAGAGGCCTTATGACTTTCAGGCTATTGGAAATAACAACTTGTTCTAAATAAGAATGCCTTTTATCAGGTGGGAGCTTAATTCATGGACAATTTATGAATGGACTTGCGTCTCTTAATGTGTGTAGCCGGACAAGTATGATTGGTCTTGCAGAAAATTCTTTGCTTCAAGAAACAACAGTGACAAAAATACCAATTATTCTCTTGTCTTGTATTGATTTACCCAATTAGAGGATGCACCACAATGGCCCTTGGGTTGTTGAGGTTACGTATGATGGCCCTCCTGGACTTATCAGCTATCTTCATGACGGATATGCTCCTGTATCGTGGGTCAGTCCAGTAGAGGTTTTTTGAAATCCAGTCGTAAGCCAGGTCCTCCACTCCGTCCACTCTATTGGCTGCCAGCACCTCCCTGCCTGTGCAGATCAAAGCAGTCAGAGCACCGTTTAACACAGAGATGAAAGAGGAACACATTTAAATAAATAGGCTGTCAGCTTGCATTTTCCTCTTGTGGACCGGACAGAAACAACTAGAGCAACTGCAAAAACAACACCACTGATCAGAGCAGTGGTGTTTCTATTTTGTGTGTGTGGTGTGACTGCTTGTGAATGATCACATAGTGGCTACTTCCACAGCTTAGGTAATTATTTAGAAACTGAATACTTGGTGAGAACACTCTTGATTACTCCTATTCATTTTACGGTCCATGCTGATTATATGACCTATTCTGCACTATCCATACTCCTGTTCACTCCCTCCCCCATAGTACCAGCCGGCTCTATCAGGCACTCCCTTAACTCCCTATATAAGCCTGGCCGAATCACATGGTAGAGCTCTCTACTAGGGAACTAATTATCCATGGATGCAAACACAGAGGAAACACAGAAAATATACTATATGTATTAGCTGTTGATAGTTTTTCAAACTCCATAACAAGTCTTTCCTATTACTATGCTATTGTCATGCTATGACTCAAACAATTCAGCAGGAGTAGCAGGCAAGATGCTCACCTGTCCCGTCCACTTTCTGTTTATAGATAATATCTTTGGCTGTGTCTGAGAAAAAAATAGCATCGTCCTCGGCACTAAAATCAACTCCAACGAAGTAAGAGGGTGATCCAGTGACAGGCAGGATGATGTCCTCCTGAGTAGACAGATTAAAGGGGATCCCTCTCACTGCCAGCTGGCTGGAGAACAGCAGAAACTGTCTCACAGCTGTAGGTAAGACATCAGATGACCAGATGTTAGAAAAAAGGGTTACACCTTTACGTGTACAGGTACAGCGTGTTGACTTTAAACCAGGAAACATACTGAGGGCGGTTGAAAATGTGCTCTTACCCAAACAGCGCTTGCCATCCGCATGTAGGTCATAGCCCATGCGACATTTGCAGCGGTAACCCAGACCTCCATTATCACTCCTGTGACTTAGAACACAAATCTGCTCACACTGTCCTCCATCTATGCTGCAAGGGTTTGTCACTGGAGATAAGAAAGCAAGAAAACTATTTATATGAGCTGAATACTAATCTTTAGTCTAGTCTAGTCTCTAGTATTTACGCGGCAAACAATCAAGGTTACATTCACATTATACTGTAACATTCAAATAACTACATCAGGAGCACTCCAAAGAAGAAACATTGATCTTATTGAAGAGCTTACCATGTGGCTGTTTCAGCTGATGTATCACAGCTACTCCATGGGGACTTTGACTTGTTCTGTAAACCACCTGAGGGTTGGTGTCAGTAAATTTGTTGGCTTTCATCACGGCCATCTTTGTCCAGTCTGTGAAATAGACGGTGTGCTCAAACAGGCTGATGCCAAACGGGTGCGGGACGGCTGCACCTCCATGGACCACTGTTTTTCTGTTACATAAAAGGTTGACAACGTTAATTTATTGGAATACAAATGGATGTATCACAAAGACATATTGGTGGTAACATCTTTTGGGAGAAACAAACTTGAAATATTCACCTATGTAGACCATCATATGTTGCGGTTTCTATGTAATCATAGCGACTGTCAACCCAGTAGATGCGCTTGGCCTCTATGTCCAGTGTGATACCAGCTGGCCACCCAAGTTTACTCCCAATAATCCCGTAGCGGTTGGTACCATCCATGAAAGCCCGCTCCAGGCCTGGCTGTCCATTCAGTGCCTCCCAGTCTGAGAAGAACATATACCTGCAAATGGAGCATCATTTATTAATCTGCCCATTTAAGGTGAGGTAGGGTTGTTACTTTAGTACTACAACAGTACTGTATATAGAATTGGGAACATTGGAATAACCACATTATAAAACACTACACACCAACCTATACCCTGAGGAAAAAAGAAGGCTTTCCCTTTTTTAATTAAGTCTACCATCTACAGCATGACATTATGTCTCCAAGTGGGTGGCTGTGGACCCCACCAATGAGCTGTACATTAATTTAAGATAAGCAATTTCTATGTAGCCACCTGGCTCTCCTCCCCCTTGAACTATACTATTGGATTACAATGAGGGTCATCACTTACATTGCTCCTCACTAATCCATCCAGGGCAATCTGCTAATCTCACACACACCCCCATTATTCCATCCCAATGGAGCACGACAGATACTGAATGTGGGGATTGGGAATGGGTGGATAAATGAATGCATGGAAACTGGGAGATGTCCTTACCCGACAGTGGGGTCCACCGCCAGTCCTCTAGGGTTTCCGAGGTTTTCGGTGATGAGTGTGACCCGGTTACTTCCATCAAAGTCCACCATGTCAATCCTGTTGACGCTGGCCTCCACCACATACAGTTTATTGTTCACCCAATCCACGGCCAAATTCTCAGGGTAGTCAACCGATACATTTAAAACCACCTGCATGTTGGAACCGTCCATATGCACAGAAAACACCTGTACACAAAAGATGTCATTGTTGTCAGGAAGTTAGCCTTTAGGTAGCCTACAGAAATAAAGGGAACATTATAATGGCTATGTACAAGTATATTCAACCGTGTCTTAAGTACAGTACACCATACAGTACTCACATTAAAAGTAAGAATATTAAAAAAAAAAAAAAAAAGAACTTTGCAGTATCTTCATAGTTGGAGTCAATGCAAACAACAGAAACACTGAAAAACAACTACGCCCACTGGCACGTAAACTGATGATTTTTACCATTTTGAGATTAAAAATATATATAATTTAAGGCTAGCCAAAGCTGTAAAACCAAGAATTCAGAGGATACAAATAAGTTTGTATGTTTAATTTTACTGTTCTGTTACATTTCTGTGAAGCCTCTCAGGACTCTTTCTGAAGCCTCCACTCTAGTGATACTATGATGGCACCAGTTTCTCAGAGTGGAAACCTTGGCACCATGCAGCTGGTTAGGGGGTTACTGCTCTTAGCAGCTCTCGTGTCTTTTGAAACAAGATCCAGCCGTCTAAGAAGCAGGATTTTCAACTGACCTGTTTCAAGAGAAACAGAAGACGTAGAAATAGCCTGGTAGTTTAACCTTTCTGGTCGCTTTCACATGCCCTGTTTGTGCTCTCCCTACTTTTAATCTGACATGCTGCCATGGAGGTGCCTAATATACCCAGATGCCCAGTCAGAGATATGCCCTAGCTTTTTCGGGCAAGTGGCTGCAGTTTAAACCAGGGAGAAACCCGGTCATAAGACGAACAAAGGCTTTCTAGCTGGCCAAAGAATGCACATAAATGGACAGTGCCACTGAAAAGAAATACAGCATGATTAGTTTGAACAAGATCACGTTACAAAAATTGCACCCTGGTATGTGGACATCATACCAGCCTATCAGACAGGTTTCAAGATTAGGCCATTTGGATTCCATTACATATCTACTTCCCTTTCATTATGACCCAGCTGCAATGGGGCCAATAGCTATCCCACTATTATAGTATCAACATTGCTGATATTGTAAAGGATAACTAAAGAATTTGGCCCAAGCCAGTCTAACTAAAGCAATTACACAATCAAAAAACTGGTGTACTACCCATAAACTGGTATTCTGAACAGACACAAACATAAAATCTATTTAAATACCTTATTCTGAACAGTGTCAGTCCAGAAGATCATATTGAAGCTGTAGTGGTAGTCCACTCCCACTGCGATGCCTCTGTTTTGTGAATTAACCAAAGTGCGCAGCCCATTGCCATGGATGTCACCAATTAGCAGGTCTCTACCATTTGAAAATATCAAGGAAGGAACTCCAGCTGCAAAGGAAAAACATACTAAATATTACAAAACACAGCATAAACAAAGAGTTTTTCAGATTAGAATCACAGCTGAATAATCTGTTTGGATTCGTAACTTAGATCAATGGACATTTACCGAAAGTAACATGTTTTTCAGTCCCCTTACTCAAATTAATGAAGGTAGAGTACTTGCAAGTTGCAATTAATACACTCTTCTCGCTAAAGCTAAAGGCAGAGGGGTCAGCCTCTCAGTCAACACTCTTTCTATGTTCCACAAAGGCAAGTGACTTACTAAAACAACATTTAGCACGCAACAATGCACCAGAAAGAAACGCAGCCACTCCGGTCAGAGGTTGCCAAAAGGGAGAGGGGTCTATGCTAATGGTGGTCATTTGGATGGAGCGTTTGCACATTCTAAATCTGAGCAAATTGTATGAAAGACAAAAGGTCCAAACAGAGAGGACGTGAGACTCACTGGAGGCGTCAGCTCTACAGTATCGGTGCTGCTCCAGGACGTAGCCTTCCTGGCAGCTGCAGCGATGGGAGCCTATGCGGTCCTCACACAGTTGGTCACACACGCCCCACATGGAGCAGTCATCAAAATCTTCAGCAAGATGGAATTAAAAGCACAGCAGATTGAGGATTAAACACGGATTGTTTTGTTCCGGTACCCAAACACACAGATACACAAAGAGCAGATTTAAGGGCTGGTATGAACCTGATCTGCTTATTATACTTTGGTCAGCACCAGAATATGGATTCAACTCATATAAACGGTTACATGCACAAAGGAAAGGTCTGATTTGTGTAAAGCTGTTTTTGTGCCCCATGGTTGAAGGCGTCAGCTGTCATCAGAAAACTCAGATGTTCCGCAAGAGATGAATTACTATTATTATTATGAACAAAAATCTGGGTTAGAGTTAAACATACCAATGCATGAGCGACTATCGTTGCTGTTGACAACGTATCCCAAAGGACAGGAACACGTTCCTCCATCAGGAGAAGCATGACACTGATGTTCACAGCTGAGAGAGACACACTTCCAGATACCTGACCAACAGAGAAAGCAGTCTAGTGATGAGTATGTCTGTAAAATTAGAAGTCCTAATGTGTACTTAAGGGGCTATAGCACTAGTTGTATTGGTACTAACTGCAGTTGCGTCCAGCAGTGGTGTTAGTTTCATCCTCTCCGTCAGGGCAGTGAACCGTCCCATCACACAGCTGATCCATGGGAATACACAGGCCAGACGATGGACAGGGCCATTCTCCTGGGTAACACTCCCGTGGTACGTTCTCTGCAGACAAAACAAATTCATCCTCTTTGATGTACATATTCAGTGTCTGTTCTTAAGAAAACTGTGACTAGGATATTGTCAGGGTAATGGCTGTCACTTTAAATTGATTCAGGGGAGCTTTGAGGGGGTCACATGGGGGCTTCAAGGGCTTCTACAGCCCATCCTCTAAAAACACACACTCTTCACAGCCATGTGGAATTCTAAAGCCCTTTAGGGGGCTGTGCAGTCTTGTGCCACAAAGAGGCATTTGAGTAACACACTTAAAGGAGCACGGGCCTAGCATCTCTGTAGAGTCTGAACCAAGTCAACCATGGAGACCAATCAGCTTTACACAGCTCCAGTTCTTACCTATTTTAGTGCTATTTATCAGCTAAATATCAAAGGCTTTTGGCCCTGATAGTACAAATTAACTAGATTCACGGATCCCAGCTACTGAATGCATACCACAGCCTTTTTCATCTGCGTTGTCCTCACAATCATCCTCCCCATCACAAAGCCAGACTTGGTGGATACAGCGGCCGCTGGGGCAAGTGAAGTAGTTCCCTCTACATGTAGGATATGCTGCAGATGAAGGCATGAATGAGACCATTGGTTATTTATTTCTTACAGTGACTGAGACTAAAGTTTAAACTAAAAAAGGTTTGAGAGACAAACACTACATACTGCAATTTAGCTCATCGCTTCGGTCTCCACAGTCATCGTCGTGGTCACAGACGTAACGTTGAGGAACACACATTCCATTATGACATGAAAACCAGCCTGTATTACAGTGTTGTGCTAAAGAAAACACAACAGGAAGAAACAGAAAGCAACATTTATTCGGGGATGATGCCTTTCCCTAAACAATAGCTCTTACTTATAGCGTTTATCATTAAAATAGTCTGTCTTCTTACTGCAGTTTGCCTCATCAGAGCCATCACGACAGTCCAGTACGTGGTCACACCGCTGGGTCCGGTTGTAGCAGGCTCCATTAGCACACCTCAGCATTGTACACTCAGTGTAATCTGCAAGATGAAACCGTCAACAGGGCACGGTTATGAACTGAAATCAGCCTGCTCTTTCAAGCTTTTAACACGCAAAAAGTTTTGTGAATGGAAAGCATGACAGGCTAAAATTTAACAGCACCACCATGACAGCAGCGGTTACCACAGCATTCTTTATGCAACCGAGAGATTGCCACAGTGTGCAGTGCTGTGAGTCTACCATGTCAGCACAATAATGGCATAGCAGCTGAACTTCAGCTTGACTAATCCACCAAAGAATCTGCAATCAACCTCTGACAACAAGAAGCATATTGTGGGCCATTCTGTCAGTCAGCGAGCCTCTTAATCTTAACAAATTGATTAAAATGCCTCAGGAGTCTGAGATAAAAAACTAACAGGGCAGCCACCCTGGAGAAGACTTACGGCAGTTCCTCTCATCAGACCCATCTGAGCAGTCCGAAACGTGGTCACATCGGTATTCTCCTGGGATGCATGCCCCGTTACTACAGCTGAACTGTCCACTGGTGCATGTCCTTCCAGCTAGGAACAGATTTGAAAATGATTTAGTACCACACAGAAAGGCTGCATTCATCTGCAGTACAAATTTCATCTTCTTGTAGATCAAAATTCATCAAACTCCTTAACTTCCTCAGTTACACAGACTGTCTACCACGTCCAATTTTAAGATCTTCATGTTCAAACCAACATGCTGTGGTTGAAAATGGCAATAATTCAAAAAATGACAAATATTTTTGAATTTTTACAAGCTCCACCAAACGGATGCTGAAAAATGTACTTACGACAGTGTTGCCTTTCATCTGAGCCATCCTCACAGTCTTCTTCATCATCGCACACCCACACATCTGGGATACACTCACCATCACTTAGGCACTGGAAATGACTATTATCACACGTTACCTGAGCTGTGGGAATACACACACAGAGCATTTCATTATTTACATCAGTCGACTGAAATCCACCGGTCGCAAGCCATCATATATATTTGTTTAACTAAATTACTGTATACTGATATTTTGATTATTTTCTGAATATTACCCTTACTGAAATTAAAATAGCATAAAACCAGGATTTTCCCTAAAGGATCTAAGTGTTTCTGTACATTCAATGAGCATCATGATAAATATTTCAACCCTCTTAGGCGTTGAGCGTGTTGGCATACAGTGTAAAATGCAACTCACGGCAGTCTTGTTCATCGGAGTCATCCACACAGTCTGAAGTCCCATCACAGTGCCAGTCATACGGGACACACTGACCTGTCCCACAGCGGAACTGCCCCAATTCACATCCTATAAACATTTAACAGTTTAACACAAGTACATGCATAATTTGAGCTTTTCTTTACATGCTATTACAACATTTAACCACAGTCCACAGTGAAACTTCTGTCATCCTGTCTAAAAAAAAAAACTTTACTTTGTGTATTTGATGAAAAACTTGACGGGGGGCAGAAAAGCCTTCTACTGAATGTAGCTTGTTGGTAACAGCATTGACAAGCTCTGGAGACAAGCGTGCCAGCCAACCCCCCTCCAACAATTACACAACCTTCTCCGCTCTCTTCCCAAGCCTCCTTTTGATGTTCTCACTGAGTGGCATCTGTAGAGATAAGGTACCACCACTCTACCTTCCCTGACGTTTTCCAGGAGAGATTGATTCAGGCAGCATAGTTCAGAGGCAGAGCACTCCATCAGACCTGTTCAAATAGGAATGTGCAATTCTGATGGTCTCTTTGACAGCCTGATTCATGGTGCATGCAGTTCCTGTCCGGTCTGAGATGTAATTGGAATAAATAGTGGTACTGGGTGGTACCGCAACATTTCAACCCAAATTCTTCATAAGAAGTACTGTGAGGTGGTGATTGGTGGTGCATGCTTGGGGTTGGTGGTCTGTCCTTGTCTTGTCTTATCAAGTAATTTTGAACACATTCTTCCTTGTTGACCCAATACTTTCCTACAATTGCAAAATAAAATCCTTCAGTTATAGTGTGTATCTTATATACAAACTATCACCAAAACCTTTGCACTGAGCAATGAGGACATGATAACAAGGAGCCAGCATCCTATTAATAACTGCATTGTAAGTGATTAATTGTATACAGTCAGGAGTTTATAGTCTCCATTATTTAATGAACCTTTTAA
Organism: Planiliza haematocheilus; assembly: GCA_005024645.1. NCBI lineage: Eukaryota > Metazoa > Chordata > Actinopteri > Mugiliformes > Mugilidae > Planiliza > Planiliza haematocheilus. Next base: position 8,003,543 of record SRSE01000725.1, read on the forward strand.
AGATGAATCACTTCCACAGTAGTGGTGTGTGGTGACTGCCCGTGCAGCTGCACTAAAAGCCTCGTGTACCTTGCGTTCATGTCGCCTATTAATTAACCCACAAATCACCAAGCTGCTTTGCAACCAACTCGGCCAAACAAGCTGCATGTTTAACTCTGTCTGCAGATATCCAGGAAGAAGGCGCTTTTTCCTGCTCAGTTTACTAATGATAAAATTGCTCACAATCTGCTCAAAGGGAGCTGTTGTTTCAAGGCAGTGATCCCAGGGGTTTCAGTCTCACCTATAGCATGGTAGCAGTAACAGGCGTTACTGTATACTGTATATAAACGGCTAAAAGATCCAATCTATTTAGAAATAAAACACAATATTTACCCTGGAAATAAAGGATACATTTAGTGTAAAACACTAACTGGAGTTTAAAAGAAGTAAAATTGCATTACATTGTACGAATATATACGGAAATACTAAAAGGAGACATACAAATGAAATCAAATAATCACAATCTGCTTTGGTAAAGATAAATATAGTGGCTATACACGCAAGAGTAGGCTGACCACCTCAAACCATAGAAGCCGAGGAGAAACCAATCTGCAAGAGGCTTTCAAATGCAGCCAGTGTTTCCTGACAGCACTACTTCTGGGAAAGGTGGCAGATACAGTACACTGAAGCTGAACCTTTCAACAGCACTATCTTGTGTGACGGTTCTCCTTACATTCTGAAAAGAACGTCTTTGTAAACTTTTCCTTAACCCTCAAGTTTCTGCCTTCGACCTGACAGAGATGTAATCTGATTGTGCCAATTAATATTAAAATAGGTAAAAGTAAATCAGAAGTGAAGAAACTTGGAGAAACTATCAGTGGTTCTTCTCTGCATTTAAGTTAATGTGATGTTTTCCTTTCCCTTCCCTTTAGTTTTTCTTTTGTAATTAGCAAGTTAAACCCACAGCAGGAGAGAGCACTGCTCTATCCGTGGGTGAAGATAAGGATGCCCTCCTATTGCCCAACAAAGAAGAGCAGTAGTGGAATTTTCATTAGAATGAAGAACCCCAAACGCCTTAAACCCCACTGTGCAATTACAATGGCACAAAAGAGGTGCCAGCAGGGATGCAAACTCATAACTGGAAGTGTCACCCTAAAAAAAGTCACTTCGGCATGAGAATGCAGACTACAGTAAAGCTTACTTCCTGTGATAAGGAATAACAAAAGTAAAACCTTTCGTGAGAGCGCACATTAAGAGAACACCTGTCTGCTTCAGTCGAAAACGCCTCATTCTTGTCATGTTGAGGTGCCTTCACGCTTTTCCCAGTGCCATCTTGTTCTGGCGCAGCCCTCTGAACTCAATGGATGTGTTTGGTGAAAAGTTGAGAAAACGGCTGCTGGCAGCATGAAACGCTGGACCCGTCCATGTTGTCAGAGCGAAGTGCGGCTGCCTATTTCATATGGAAATCAATGCAGCAGAATGCAGTCAATTGCCAAACAAGTGACTTTGGCTCTCACTGCTACTCTCAAAAACAGCTACAAACCAAGGGGCTCTGGCTGTAGCATGGGAGCAAAAGAAATGCATAAACAGTGTTGGGGGGAGCCGTGGTCCATTAGAAGTGTGAAACATTTTGGAACATGCCTTGACAAAAGAATGAATGAAAAGAATTGTAAATTAAGTTGTCACTATGGAATAACGCTGGCACTAGACAACTTATTTTTCTTCTGTACAGTGAGTTACAGCTCACCAGTGGTTAGCAGGAGGCTAAACCCCCTTCCATAGTCTCTTTAACGTGGACCGGGGGAGCTACAAAAGGATTTGTCTCGATTTGTGTCAACTGTGTTCCAGTTTCTAACGCAGTGTTAGTGTTGCACAAGGATTTAGGCTTCCACACCGGAAAGAAGCTGGCATGCGCGAGATTTAACGTGCACACGCTGGCCAAGTTTGTGCCTTGAAAAGTTTGAACTGACTTCAACGGCCTCGGTCAAATCAAATCGGTTCTAATTATGTTAACAAATATGTTGCGTGACTTATCTATTTTTCCTCCACGTGGACGGACAGAAAACTTTATAATGCCATTAAAGTTCTTACTGCCCACTTAAAAGGTCATCCAGATTCCTCTGGCAAATTATTAATGGAGAAAACAACTTAATTTAATAACAAAACACGTCTGAAACAGCAAAAGTAACAGAGGATGGTTAACAGACCAGCACAATGAAACCTCCTCAAACTGTCTCATTAGCTATTAATGCCAGCGTAAGCATTCAGCAGCCGTATCGAGCTCAGGGCCTGGATAATGTATTCCTAAAGGTCATGGAAGAAACAATTATCAAACTAAGGGATTTTTGTGAAGGATTAAGCAGAGATTAGACAAAGTACCATGTCTCATAGTTAAACATTACCGGACGACTAGCAATCTTGGCACGAGTGTCATAACAGAAAGAGACATCTGACATTCTGACTCACACACCGTAGCTTTCAGGAGGCACTTGACACATGCTCTGAGCATGCGCAAGTAACATGGAGCAGTTTTTTTTTTTGTTTTTTTTTTAAATGTCTTGTTAAAAATACAGGAATTTCTGTTAATTTCAACAAATTTAAGACAATGATCGACATAAGCCCGCTGACAAAGTCTGCTGTTTTACTCAAGTCATCATTTTGTGCTCTTCAGCTGTCATCAGCAAAATTTCATCTACAGGTTCTGTAGCTGCTGAGATTCAGAGGAAATGCCAAGTGAATTTTTTAAACGCTACGGTCTCAGTGTCAACACAGGTGCCATGTCTTTTTTGGCACAGACTGCCCACATTCTCTGTTTGTGACGAAACATGTTCAGGATATTTCATGATAAACAGACACAAAAAGCTGCAGCTGAGACCTTGGTGTTTGAAAGTATTCTAACTGAACTCCAAAGTGCTCCTTAGGTAGAAATGAATCCATTCTGCGGCAGCTGCAGCGTAATTAGTTGCTTGATTCACACTAAGGAGCTTACATACTAAGGGTTGAGCAAAAAGAAAGCAGATTACAATTTGAGAAGTAGGATCTAGCTGGGCTACAAACACAACAGACAAGCATGAGACGGTCACGAATAAAGAGCAGTATCTGAGAATTTGGTTCTGTCTATCTTTCTTTTATTGGAAAAAAAAAAGCGCACAGTTCTTCTTCTAGCTGGAATCAGGTTTGAATCAGGGGTTTGCGGCGTAAAATCTGCTCCACCGAATGAGATTTGTACCAGTGGCTCTCAGTCCTCACAGATTGTCTGTAAGTCACATGCTCTTTTCTGTTACCTAGCAACAGTAAAGCTCAGGCAAAAGTTCCTCAAGAGAACTTCCAATCTGTCTGAGGACGGCTTTGTGCTCAACCTTTAAAGTAATACTATGTGGTGAAACATGTAGCTCTACGGCCAAAATGACTTTACCTACTGGACACATCACAAATACTGGAAGGTATTGTGTTCTCAACTTGAACCAGAAGGGGTTTTGAGTCATCTGCAAAGTTATTTCCAGCTTATTGCATTGCCATTAAACATAAACTGCTACTCTGAAATTAGCTTTAAGTCCCTTGATTTGCTTTGATGAGCAACAAGTGCACTGGGTGAATCACTAGTAGCACAACAGCTCTGCACTTCTTCAGTGAATCACTCAGCTGAGAGCTTGTGGAGACTAAAAAATAAAAATAAAAGCAGGAGTAAATAAATAAATTAAAAAAAAAACACAGTACTTACCTTCAGTGTGGCACCATCTAACACAGCATATGAAGAGGAGAAAGAGTTTAAGCAGCAGTGCTCTCCACATTCTGGCTGGTCCGTCCAGCTCCGCTGTGCAGATGGAGGAGCTGTAAGGACTGGGGCTGGGATGCTGTTGCTTTCCTCTGTCTTTCTTGGCCCGCTAGTTGATGAAAAGGGGCGTGCACAAAGGCCAGGACAGCCGCTCCCCCAACCCAGCCTCGGCCCTCCGGATAAATCCCTCTGGCCCTGGAATCTGCATAATGCCATGCAGGTCCTACTTGTCCTGCATGAGTGCCAGTGATTTTTCACTCTCAGCGGGCTATCAGTGTTAGTTTGCCCCTCGCTTGGGAATTAGGTGGATACTTAGGAGAAAAATAATGAGGAGGGTAATAAAAACAAATAAATAAATAAAAAATCTTTCTATTTGAGCGCTCTGGAGGCCCAAGCAAATAATCTCTGCGCGGATCTGGGTCAAACTAAAGCCAAGAGCCTTGTATTGTATATTTTACATGCACTTGACCTGACAAGTGAAATATAAATCATTAAAGAGTAATGTCTCAACAAAACATTAAGGAATTACATCAGGTTATTTATGGGTACTAAATTTCAAAAACGAACTATCAAATTTAAAAGACAACTGACAATTAACATTACGTATCTGAAGCGGGATTTAAGCAACGTGAGGAAACTACTACCAATCCTTCCACCGTGATTTTGCCAGACGGTTCGCTGAGCAGGGGGGAGATGAGAAGCTCGACGTCGCCATCTTGCGGCCGAGCGGCGGGAACAGAGCGTCAACCGGCGCCTCTTTTAAAATAAGAGAGGGCGGGTACTCCACTGTGGTTGCTAATAGCGACCGAGCAACTGAAACTTTTAAAAGGTGATTTAAAACTAATTGAAAGCTAGGCGTTGGGAAGAAATTTGCTAAAGTTAGGTAACAATTGTTTTGTTTATCATCATGGCGACTCCACAGAGCAATGCAGAAAGCGCCTTGAAGGTGGATGGAAGCGCAGTGGACGTATGTAAAACAAGAAGACCGATAAATCAATGTATCGCATGTCATGTTCAAACTAAGCTAATAGTTGCACTTGCTAGTTTGCTGCTTTCTCATAACGTTTATCTTTAACTTATATTTAATTCAACATTGACATTGTAAAAGTTTTTAAATATTGAACCTTGCTGAAAATCCAATTTCGAGGAGCTATATGATCCAAACATGCAAAAGTGAAGCGCAAGCTAGCTAGAACCGTTAAATGTACTGTAAACGTTACTCACTGCACATTCTTCCTTTTCACCCCCAAAGCTTAAATACAATTTATTCCAACCTTTTATGATATATATGCGTTTTTATGTCCTGTAGTGTAGCAAATAATGTAACTATACAAACAGAGAGATTTGAGAGATTATTATTCATTATTATGTGTTTCCACCAAGAAACACTGGCTAAATTGGATCGCTTGGTTCATCTCTTTGCCACAGTTCTTGTGACATCGGTCTTCATCATGTCTACAACACCAAACCAAAACATATGTTTTATGTCTGAGGACACTTTGCATATCTAGGCCAAGGCCATATATGACCCTCATTAGCAAACACTGATTGTCTGAGGAAGAAACCTCCAACAAAACCAAACCCAGCAGCAACCATCTGTCTCAAACCGTTGCAAAGAGATCAATAATAATTGTGTTAATAATAATAATAATTATGTTTTAACACAAGGTGTCTTACATTTGTTGCTAGCACATGGACAGCCTTCGGAAGTCACTTCAAAGTATTGCTACAGATGCTACAACAGAGAGAAAGATTCTGCGGTCCAGGATAGATGAGCAGTCAAGTTTGATCTGCATAGTGAAACAGAGAGCAGACGAGACGCTTCTCCGATGCAAAGCCCTGCAGAAGATCAATAAGGAGCTTGAGGACCGAGCATCAGACTGCCAGAATAAATTGGACAGTGAACGGAGAAAAACAGAGATTTTGGAGAAAAGATTTATGGATCTAGCTGACAACAATCAAGGAATTATTGTTTTCATGGAGGAGTACAAAAATCAGAACGCCCAGCTAATATGTGAAAACAAGCTGCTGCAAGCAGAAAATGACTCTCTTTTCTCCAAAAAGTTACAGGATAAAGAAGCGATTGTTCAGAAACTGATGCAAGAACTCAAACTGCTGACAGAAAAACACACAAACAAAGAAAATGAATATCGGTAAGTTTTTTCAAACTCATTGCTCAGACTACAGCTTCTAAAAATGTGATCTACTGCTTCTTTCATGTAATTGTAAATGGTATATCGAGTTTTTGACTGCTGTTCAAATATACAGCATATAATTAACAGATATATAAAGTAGCAAAACTGTAACGTAAGCACAGCTCTAGTTGTTTTTCATTTACCCTTTCCTTTACAGTGACATTATTTTACATTAATGTTTCAGGGAGGAATTAGCTAAATGTGAATCAGCGCTCCTGGAACAAGCAACTCAACACAAAGTCAAAGAGACATCACTACTTGACGAATTAAATGATGCTCATCAACAACACAGAGAAGTTGTGGAGAGATGTGAAGGTGTGCAGAAAGTGTATAATCATGTAAAAAAGTGTATATTCTCTTTACTGCTACAGACCAGTTTTAAACTTGTGGCCTTCCTTCCACAATCAGACTTGAAGCGGACACTTCAAGAGGTTGAAGAGCAGCTTGCTTTGAAGGAAACCAGCATGAGAGAAAGCTTAACAAGTTTTACTAAAGAGAAAGACAAATTATTGTGTATTTCTATGGAGAGAGGCAAAGTAATACAGGTAAATAAAGCTCACTAAAATGTCACATTTGTACAGAAGGAAATAATCCCATCATTTTAATCCCAATTTAAATCTTTTCTCAAAAACAGGAGAGAGACACTGAAATCCAGCAGTTGAAGATAAAATGCAAAGAAGAGAAGAAAGCACGGATCAAGGCACAAGACAGGTACATTCACCAGCAATGTTTCTGTGCACTTTTGACTTAACAAGTGAAGCACTTTGTCCTTTTAATTTTTAGGTTTGAACTGGAAGCAGAAGCTGTTAATGCAGATCTCAAAGTGATGTCTCTCCAGTCTGCTCTTAATGAATCCATGGCAGATTTTGAGAAGCTGAACAGGGTTTGTTGAAACCTACAGTATTAAAATGTGCAACTGATTGCTGTCCCTACAGGGCCAAGAACAAGCCCAACACATTTTCTTCTCCAATTATTTTACAGGATTTAGAAGCCTTCAAGGAACACAGCAGCAACCTCCTCAAACAAGAAAGGGAGTTAAATAAGAAACTTAGACATATGACAGGTTAAACATCACTATGCAAGTGCTGTGTTTGCTGTTAATCTAAAGAACTAGTTTTCCACAGGAATGTGCCTACACCAAAAAAGTGAAGCAAACCACAACAGCAATTCAATATGTCACAATGTCATTTTTAATTTCATCTTCAGTTTTCCAGAGAAATAGAACCACAACACACATACATAGCATGACGTTAGAAGCTCCTCAAATGGAAATTATATTGTACAAACGTCTCTCTCATTAAACCTTCCAACCTCAGACAATTTATGAATGTTCCTCTGCCAGTTTCTCAGCCTTTTGGACTACTTCTTCAATGGGCCCCACCATGTAGAAAGCTTGCTCTGGCAAGGCATCATATTCACCTTGAAGAGAGAACAGACAGACCATTACCATCCAAAGTCTGCTAAGTTCATGCCACTGACAAATATTTTACATCAGTGCTACACTTTACCTCCTAGAATGCTCTTGAAGCCTTTGATTGTCTCCTTGAGGGGTACCAGCTTGCCCATATGGCCGGTGAAGACTTCTGCTACCTGGAATGGCTGAGACAGGAAACGCTGGATCTTGCGAGCGCGAGCCACAGTGAGCTTGTCTTCTTCAGACAATTCATCCATACCTAGGATAGCGATGATGTCCTGCAACGATTTATAGTCCTAAAAAAATAAAAGGGTAGTTGAGTTTAGTTTTTGGACAGAAATTGTTAATTGACAACTATCAAATTGCTGTCAAAACTAGACGGTAGCAAACAAAAAGCTTGCCTGCAGGATCTTCTGCACACCACGAGCAACATCATAGTGTTCAGACCCAACAATGTTGGGGTCCATGATGCGAGAAGTGGAATCCAGAGGGTCCACAGCCGGATAGATACCCAGCTCAGCGATGGCACGAGACAGCACAGTGGTTGCATCCAAGTGAGCAAAAGTAGTGGCAGGAGCAGGGTCAGTCAAGTCATCAGCTGGCACATAGATAGCCTGTAACACAGTAAACAGTTTTAGCATGAATGATCTAGAAAATGAGAGCATACTGAGATATAATTAACATCTGTGTCTTCTTACTTGTACTGAGGTGATGGAGCCCTTCTTAGTTGTTGTAATTCTCTCCTGCATTGTACCCATGTCAGTAGCCAGGGTTGGCTGGTAACCCACAGCGGAAGGGATACGACCCAACAGGGCAGACACCTGATGGACAGTCACATAATTATGAAAGTCAACTACATATCACATGTGTTATTTTGATGAGGACATTTGCATATGTTTAAAAGACATATCTGGCATTCCAAACCTCTGATCCAGCCTGGGTAAACCTAAAGATGTTGTCAATAAAAAGAAGCACGTCCTGTCCCTCCTGATCACGGAAGTATTCTGCAACAGTCAGACCAGTCAGAGCAACCCTGGCGCGAGCACCTGGAGGCTCGTTCATCTGACCGTACACCAGCGCCACCTGACAGCATGAAGACATGAGCCACCTGATTAGTGCATGAATCCATCACTATAAATAAACATTGTGTTACACCCTATGCCACAGTATCACTGGATTTGTGTTTGAACAAATAGATTTAACTCATTGAGGCCTTCACCTTTGAGGTGGTGTCTTTCAGGTTAATGACACCAGACTCAATCATCTCATGGTACAAGTCATTTCCCTCACGGGTTCTCTCTCCCACTCCAGCAAACACGGAGTAACCACCGTGAGCCTTGGCCACGTTGTTGATCAGCTCCATGATCAATACAGTCTTGCCAACACCAGCACCGCCGAACAGACCTGAAGGAATATAGTATGCAGAATAATTCAATATCATGGCACACCTGTTCACATTTGATTTTGGACTAAAAAGAATTAGAGGATGTAAAATAACTTACCAATCTTTCCACCTTTGGCGTAGGGTGCCAACAGATCTACCACCTTGATTCCAGTCACCAGGATCTCCTGCTCCACACTCATGTCAGTGAACTCAGGGGCTTCAGCGTGAATAGGAGCAGTTCTGCAAAATAACAAGTCATTTTTAATTATGCTACTTAAATACTCAGATAGAGATGGTAATAAATCCTTTACAGGGACAAAAAGAAATATGTTTAGGGCCAAAACTGTCAAAATATTGTAATAATTTACCCAAATACGTGTGCATACCATTAAATCAGAATCAGTTTTATTGGCCAAGTATGTGCACATACAAGGAATTTGACTCCGGTAACTTCACTCTCTAGTACAACTTAAATAGCGAAATAAAAATAGAATAAAAATAAAATAAAACAATAAAATAAAATAAATCTCACTCTGTAATATAAAATATAGTATACACTATAAATAGTGTTAGTATTAATTTAGTAAATGTGACATACATTGATATTTCTATATTAATTTTGTTGCTTCTTGATTTATTTAGCTTAATTGTTTATTTATCTTTTATTTATTGATTTTTAAGAAAAGCAGATACCCGCGGCATACATTTACTTCTTTTGTTTACAATTTCAGTCCTCCATAGGTACATGTACAAACACAGACTGATAAGTTTAAATATACCGAGACTGACAGACATATTGCTTTTGGACTCTTGGCATGTTCATTTGCAGACAACATACTAAATAAAAAAATACCTAAAGCTCCTCTAAATACTTACTGCTTAGTGCTGATTGGACCCCTCTCATCAATGGGTTCTCCAATGACATTCATAATCCTGCCCAAGGTCTCTGGGCCAACAGGAATCCTGATGGGAGCGCCAGTGTCGAGAACCTTCTGACCACGGACGAGACCCTCTGTACCATCCATGGCGATCGTCCTAACTGTGTTTTCACCTGAAGAAAAACAGACAAAGACAGACAGTAAAGATCAAAAATCATATGACGGAGGATGAACAAACTTGTTGGGCGGTGCATCAAACCCCAGAATAACTCACCCAGGTGCTGTGCCACCTCCAGCACCAGCCGGCTCTCACGGCCGGCCACCTCCAGTGCATTGAGAATAGGAGGCAGGCCTTCGTCAAACTGGACATCCACCACAGCGCCAATCACAGCTACAATGCGGCCGTTGGCAAGTGCAGCCTGAGCCGCTGGGGCTGCATAACCCCTGCCTGAAAGGAAAATGACAAAAAGAAAATTATATTAAAAAACACATGGACAGTATGTACACATGACAACAACTACTAAAACACATTACAGAGACTACCTTTAGATCAATGCATGCGTAAGAAGACACCAGAACTAACATATATTTCTACATTTTAATGTTTCATGACAGCACTGCCCACATTCTGTTGAACTCATAAGTTTGACGAAGTGTGTGAGACATTGACTTGTACTCAGTTCCTCAGGAAGGTCATTGACTTTACACTATAAACTAATGCATGTTTGGCGATACGTTCTTTAACTGAAGCAACAATACAATCAAACACGTGCTTATCTTTTACTTTAGTTGCGTTACATTACAACAAGTCTCAACTTATCTAAAATGAATGAACTCAGAGGGTAAAGCTGAGGCCTGATCCACTGAGCATGAGTCCATTAGAGACCAGCCCTATACAATCCCGACAGTCGCCACAGGTTTAAAACTTTATTCACTTACTCGAATAAAGAGCCGCATGTCTCCCACTGACTGTCTTCAGAGAGCTAAACCCAGGCTTAAATGCCTGCAGAGCCCCGCTGCAGCACCGTCCCACAGCACCCAACATGGTTAAGATGGCTGAAGGTGAGGACACACTGCTATGAGTTCCGCCGAACCAGTCTGTCTGAGCATGCGCGCTCGGTCGGGTTTTTACATTCTCCTTTACCGCTAGAGGGCAGCACAAACATCATGTAGGATTTCATATGATGGTTATCCAACAATATTACCGCAACATTGTATTGTCATAAAAAAAACTACCCACATATTATCTGAAATACGGCGAACCCATGATCTTATTTATAACGTTGTATTATATTACATAGTGGAAATTACCTTATAATGAGTATAAGCTTTTAGCATTAACATTCAGAATATTGGAGAAACGATTCAGAAGATGAAGGAATGAATATTGGAGAAATATTTTTAACATTGCCCCAAAAAGACGACAGGTAAAACAGCAGAAAGACGTGTTAAAAGACTAGGTGAATACATGTACCCTTATGCCTGAGATACAGATTTTGCTTGTTGGTACTTAATGTGCCTTTGTGCTGATACAATGCACTATAAGGCCATTTAGTTCTACAGTATTGATCATTTTATTTTTATAATATTCATTTATTCTTTTTAGGTCATTACTGTTGCTTGGGGCTAAACAGATGGCTGGAGAGAATGGACAGCGTGGCCTTTGACTGAAAGGTGGGTATAAAACAAAGGCATATTAGCATTGCTTTGTGCTGCTGAGTCCACTTGTTTTGTCTTAATTTAATTTCAACTGAAAATTTCTGAAGATATTTGAAGAAGATGCAAACCATTTGTCCATTATAGAATCAGCTCACTTCAGGAGTTTGATGTAGCGATAATCCTGCTCTGGATCCATGGGACTGACAAGAGACAACAGGAAGTGCACATGGAGAATCAATACAAATCAAAACACAGTATTTCAAGCAAAGTCATTTCAAAAGCGAACATAGGTTGTCCAGGGTCTCCAGTGGATCTCCAAAACCTACAGCAGCCAGTGATGCTAGAGCCTCAATTTTTTGGATGCCTGGTTGTGTATTTGAAGGCACACCACTGTTATTTCATCTCTAATACCAGGAGGAGGACCATCACAGCATCAACAATTTCACACATTCATCAAATGTAAATGCAGCAGTTGATGAAAACACCAAATTAGACATAAACACATATTATTTTATATATATTTTTCTTCTTAAAATACTTAACTATTGTTTATCAGCAAATGATCTGTGGAACCGGCATTTCACAGGAGTCATTTTCATTCATTCTTCTTCTGTAACCTCTTATTCCTGTTAAGGGTCGCGGGGGTCTGCTGGAGCCTATCCCAGCTGTCATTAGGTGAGAGGCGGGGTTACACCCTGGACAGGTCGCCAGTCCATCGCAGGGCTAATACAGAGACAGGAGTCATTTTGAAATCTTAATCAGGTAAAGCTATTGGAGTTATAGATCCAATTTTAGAAATCATGCCAGTGCAGGATGATAAGAAAGACAAGAGCTGATACGTGCTTGAAATTTCTACCTCACATTTTTCTGCTATAGTTTTGTTCAGTTTCCTTTCACCTCCATGTCAGTGCTGTCAGCTGTTGCCTCAGGCCTGATGTTGCCACATTCTGGACATTCACATGATCAGAGCCACAGAGGTATGGTCAACTTTAGGATGACATTATGGTTCGTTCTGTTAGAACTGGTGCTGGACATATCAAAGCAACTAGTTTAGTAAGTTTAAGGTGTTTTCCATTAGAAGTACACTATAAGCTTTCTAAGTGTAATTGTGATTGATTCAACCACACACGGACAAGGAAATGGATACCTGACAGTAGCTTTACATAAATTCTGTCAGCCAGCTTTTCATGCTACATTATGTCCCACTCCCTTCACATCTAGAGATGAAAAATGAATTTGTTCAGTTGAATTTATTCAGTTGTTAGATAAATCCTCCTTGTTATCTGTCTCAGTCTGTAGCCTCATGCACTTCCAGTCCTGATCTGGATTTGTGTGACTGACATAAGACAACAGAAAAACATATCACGAAAGAAAAACATCTAAATTCCACCTACAGATTTGAGTGTGTAGGCGTGCACATATTTTGGGATAGGACCCAACCATAAAATCCAAATTTTATTTCTAGGACTGTTTAGCTACAAATGAAACTCAAACGACTATGACAGTAAATTCTTCTTGTAATTATGGCACACAGTTTAACATATTTGGCATAAAATATTACAACCAATTCAACATATTAATACCAAACAAATACATATTCTGGTTTTAAAAAATCTGATTTTAAAAGGGGACCTGAGATATTGAGATGCTCTCTTAAGCAAGTTAGTATTGATGAATTTCATTCACTTGATCTACCTGCTGATTTCTTCCCCACACAACTTTATATGATCTGTAAAGCTGTCATTGTTTGCTGCAGTTAATGCAGTTTTTACGATAAAGTAATACATAAAAGCATTTGGTCAGTGATGAAAACAAGGGAACTTTACAATCATATACACATTTGCATTTTAGAGGTACATCGTGAGTGGCTGTCACTCGTCAGAGAGCGAAGATATACGATGATTTTTCTTTTCTGCAAACCATCATTCAATGCAACATTCCTTTGTGTCAAAACGTCTCCTCTAATTACATCTTGCCTGGAGCGTCACAATACAAAGCCTCTTCACCTTAAGCACAGCATGCAAGGGGCTCCATGAATCCTCAGCTAGTCCGCACAGGACCAGCCTCATCTCCATACCACACCGTGAGGAGGACAATGAAAGGTCACATCTGCTAGCAAATGGTCAAATGGTCACCTTTCAGGGTCTGGAAGGTGAAGTACCACCTGCAGCTTTCAGTGATTTATTTTCTGAAAAATATATTGCATGTCACTCGCCTTGTGGTGTCAGACTTCCTTTAATGAAAGGACAATGAAAATCACAAATCACAACAGCCAACACAAGACATTCAAGACCTAGGTCACTTACAGCGCATACTATACTCATGGAGTGAGTTACTATGAGACCATTTTCTGGCTTTTCTGCCAATCTAAAATGTATCAATATGTTCAGCTTATATATTCTTTGTATACTATTTCTAAGATATTATAAAACATCTGTTAAAAAGCTGACTGCAGTTTTCATGGATTGGTCAGTTTACATGGAGTTTCCTCCTTCCATCTCCCCAGTAGCCGTTGCTTGGTATTTAAGGATTAACGTAGTTGTCTGGACCTTTCAACCATTTTTCCTCAGGCATGACTGTTATGGTCATTCCAAAGTCCAGGACAGAAACCAGAGGTGACCAGACCTTTGCCATTAACCCCCTACCTGTGGAATTCATGCCAGCATTTTTCATATCAACTCTTAAAACTGCTTTAACAAAGCACCAAAATTACAGAAACCATCATAAACAGTTTTAATTGTTAATGTAGTGTAACTTTATTTTCTTGAAGTACAAAAATAATTTAAAAAGAATATGTAGGAATCTGCCAGATGCTAATTAATTAGAATCTGTAACTAAAACGAGACATAGTGTGACAAATACACCGACATTCAATTATAATACATGATACGTTATCATGTATTATAATTGAATGTTAAAAATGTATTACAACAGTTGTAATGAAGCAGGTAGTTGTTTCACTCTTGCAAACTTACCCCAACCTTCCCCTGCCCTGGGGCAAGAGCGGGAGTGTTGGCACGGCTCCATTGGATCTGGTCCGCTGCTGCCTCCTTATAAAAGAGGAGTGTCTCAGGGTCTCTCACTCTCTCCTTCCAGAATAACTGATAAAGTTGCTGCTGCTGCTTCTGCACAATTGATGAGCTAACCGGCTGTGCACCCCGGTCCTCTTCTGACCCTGCTGACTTTATTTAAGTCTGCACTTGGGGTTGCACCGAACATAGGAAACTGAACTATCTTAATACTGCAAAGGAGGCTGCATTGTGAGTCAGTGCTAAATTATTTTAACTTAACAAATTAATACATCAGTTTGATCTTCCTCTACACCGCATTAATTCTTCTACTGATTGAACGACTTGTGCAGACTGTAACACTGGTTAATTTTGCATTGTTGTTTTTGTTTTGTTTTTTCTTTAGGGGAAAGGATGTTCCCCTCATTCATAACAGTGCTGCTGGCCACAGCACTGTCCAGCATCTGGGCCCAAGACTTATATGAAGATCGCAGAACTAATAAGAAAATCAGGGTCAGACCTCTGGCTGCAAATATCCATGATGGACAAGGTAAGGAAATTGATAAAATGAATGAATAACAATTGAAAACACAGTCTGATTGTGGTATTGCATCGATATTCCTTTAAGTCTGCTTGCTTATTCATTGTAAATCCTGTCTTCACACTGATTATTCTACTCCACTGTTCTGTGCATCTTCAGTGTGAAATTAACTTTAGTTAGAAATAAATGTCAGGATTGCTCACCATGTTGAATTAAAAGACAGTCATTCAATCAGTGAACTCTTGTAAAATGTGTACTAACTGTAAAGAGTCTTCCTTATAGCCATCCTTGATGAGGACTGCAACTTGGAGCTCTCCTTCTTGTTGGACAGCTCTGAGAGTGCAAAAGACAATCACGAGCAGGAAAAACAGTTTTCCATGGATGTGGTGGAGAGACTCCAAGGCATACGTCTACAGACCGGCCGCAGCTTGAGTTTGAGGGTGGCTCTGCTGCAGTACAGTAGTCACGTTATCACTGAGCAAACCTTCAAAGAATGGAGGGGGACAGAGAACTTCAAGTCCCGGATAGCTCCCATCATCTACATCGGGCACGGGACCTACACCACCTACGCCATTACCAACATGACCAAGCTTTACCTGGAGGAATCCGGCCTTGGCAGCATCAAAGTAGCAATACTCCTCACTGATGGCATATCCCACCCGAGGAACCCCGACATTTTCTCCGCTGTTGCTGACGCCAAGAACCAAGGCATCAAATTCTTCACTTTGGGCATCACTCGGGCAGCCAACGAGCCAGCCAATGTTGCGCAGCTCCGTCTGCTCGCCAGCTCTCCAGCCTCCCACTTCCTCCATAACTTACAGGATGAAGACATAGTCGGAAAGATCGTCACTCACATTGTGAGTATAATACCTTGTCTTTTAGCACAGCACTGAGAAGAAAAGAGATGTATTTTCACTGAATAAGGGTCACCTATATGTGTTGACATGCTTGTTCAGGTATTTGTGTAGATATGGAATGCAAGAATGTCCATGAAAGCTATGGATTTAAGGTTTAAGTTGCTGCTTTTGAAAATAGTCTGGAAAAAATAGTCTGTACAAAGACCTCAGGGTCTCCTAACAATATCTAGGGATTTCCTGTCAGGATGTAACCAAGCACACACCTTAAACATATTATTTATCTTTATCGGTTTTACAGTGTATACTCTTTGTTTCACAGTTATTGTGCCACAATGAAGTGTGACAACACGTATAACTGTCTTCACTGAATGAGCAAACCTGATAAAGAGAGAATATATTGGTAATGTGGTGATATTTACAGATATTCATCAACTTTCTTTTCTTTGCAGACTGGTTTAGCAGATGAAGGAGTAAGTACTACTACCATTATTAACTTTTACACAGACACTTGACACTTTGCTAACATAGACAAATGCACTGACTTTGACTGTATACAACTGTGTCACATTTTAACAAACATGTCTTTGTCTTTTTGAAGTGCCCTTTGGCTCAGAGATGTGCTTGTGAGAAAGGAGAGAGAGGACCCAGTGGGCCTGCGGTGAGTATTCAGCTTTAAACCTTTCAAAACACCAAACACAAACTTCCTTTGAAGTGTCACAGTCGTCTCTATGAAGGAAGGACTTCTGACATTTGGTGTGGAGAAATTTAACATGATCCTGAAATTTTAGGAATGGTAATTGTTCCGTTTTTTGTTCAGACAAGATGATTGCTTGCTTTACCAGTATTGCTTACAGGCATTTTCACAAGCAGTGAGTAAGTGGACAGGTGGTCCTGGCCCACATTCTAAAGGCAAATCTATGGCAACAGAAAAATGGGACAGGAGAGAAATATATTTGTTACAACTCTGTGTGTACTCGCTCTGCAAGTTATTGTGCATTTCTCATGCAACATAAAATGTCTCCCATGGAAACCAGAGACCCCACATTTAGACCTCCACTCCCTATAAAACTGGACCTTTGGTCATCATAAATCTCGCATACAACTCCAACTGTTGCGGTCAGTAAGAAAGAGATAGAGGGTCTGCTGCATGGGATATTACAAATAATCATGAATAAAATAATCCCAGCTACCCTAGACGCCCACTCACATATTTTAACTCGTATGTAACCATCTATTCGGTGCCCTCTGCTCTTCAGATAACAGACAACTCAGGTAAGGTCAAGCTTTCTGGTGAACTGACAGACAGCTGTGTGACCAGGTGCTTTCTCCTCAGAGAGATTCTTCAAATTCTTACACTCAGACAAAGAGGCTCACATAATTGCTCTCATTAGTTTAATAGCCACAGACTAGTAATTTTTGCTGGTTAGCAACTGACACACGCTGTCCAGGTGCAACTGAAGACGACAACTCCTGACCATGTGGACAAGATGCCTCATGTCTCATTCTTTCAGCTGTCATGCAGCCGTGTCAGACATTAGGTCACTGACCACTTTCCTTGTTTTCAGCTTATGGGTCAGAGTGCTTTTTGTTAAAGAAATTTAATGCACAACAACAAGAGGGTCAATTGTCAAATAATATAACTGATCAACTCTTAACTATAATCTTGTTTCATTTTCCAGGGGAAGAAAGGTCGTTCTGGTGATGATGGAGCCCCAGGGCTTAAAGGGCAAAAGGTGCGTGCCTTTTGATGGACACCATGAGTTTCATAGCTTGCAGGCACTGTAATAATTTAATACTTCCTGAGTATGTCACGTCTGAATTCTTGGTTTATGTTTTATAAAAAGTCCTCGGGGCTCCTTGAACTTACTCATGCAGTGTCTGTAAACTGTACACTACTTACCTTAAACATGACTGATTGGAAGCAAAGTAGTCAATGTAAAGCTTTTTAGTTGTTGGTCTCTTACACTGAACATCCTCTGTTATCACTGCTCACTTTTCTTTTTCTCTTTACTCATTTCCCATGGAGTACCACAGGGTTCAGTTATAGGTCCTATTTTCTTTTCTTAATGTTCCCATTACAAATCTTCTGGACTCTGATTTAAGAGAATGCTCAGTCTGTCACTGCCACACCTGCAATGTAGAAGACTGTGATACACGTTAGTGAAAAATCTTTGTGGAATGCAAATATATATGTATTTATAAGATAAATTAGAATTTGTGCATTTATAATTCAAGATTATTTCTTATTATTTCTTCTCATTTTGACGTTTGTGTTCAGTTTATGTGCACTGGCTTTGGCATACTACCTTCACTGGCTGTCAATTAAGTATAAAGTGACTTTGAGGTATTTTGTTTCACATTTCTGACCCTGCCCATTCCTCCTCCAGGCCATCAAGATTGGTTTACTAATCATTCAGACCTGTTCTTAGAGGGGTTTCTTTTACTTATTATGTCTTAATTTCAAACCTGTTTATAATTTCTAAATTCTACGTTATGGTTTTCATTACAGGAGATTTGATAACTCATATTAATTTATGTAATGATCTTATCAGGGTGAAGCAGGATTAAGTGGAGTTTCCGGGCGTGAAGGTGTGGAGGTAAATGTCATTATTCATGACCAAAATTAAGAAAACCTTCAATACTGTCTCTGCGTATGTTCTCAAACATCTCAATATTTTTTTTATAAAGGGAAAACCAGGTTACAAAGGAGAGAAGGTAAGCAATTAGGGTCATAACAATGATGACATTTTATCGTACTGGATGCAGTTGAACCCCATACAATGCAATGTGATTTCCGCACAGGGTGAGAGGGGGGAGTGTGGCACTCCAGGAATCAAAGGAGACAGGGTAAGACAATGACTGATGCAGCTACACATGCTGAATATTATGTTTTCAACTTGACTATTCATTCACAGCACTTGATTTTATTGCCTCTTTCTTCAATCTGTGATGTCTTTCAGGGTCCTGAGGGTCCACTTGGAGCAAGAGGAGTAAGAGGTCTGCAGGTTAGTGACAACACATGTGTTTGTAAGCTTGTCACTTTTTAGTTGGACAAACTCACACAGAGAAATTAGATGTTTTAACTCATGATCAGTGGGTAATGTGAATTCTCTAAACTCCAATACATCAGAAATCCATACTTCGTCCTGCTTACACAGCTCTACACACATGCATACACTTATCTTGATGTTTTCGGATGTTTCTGTATTAATGGATTTATGTTGTTCCTGCCCAGGGCTTACCAGGACCACATGGAGACATTGGACCAGAGGGCCCTCAGGGAAAGCAGGTCAGCCCCCTTTCACAACTTTTACTTACCCTCACCGGGCACATCTGCTGTGACCTTTACATTTACTTTTATGATTAGTTTAAATACGTGGTTGGAGCTTTACCACCTCAGTATTAACCCTACAGCACTGAGGTCTGTTTGTCTGGTAATATACCCCTGTGTGAAGATTTGAAAATGTGCCAAAGTCTTCCCCCCATCATTACTGTTATTCACAACCATGGGGGTCAACCATAAGCAAAAAAAAAAAAAAAAAAAAGAAATTCATCACAAGTCTTGCTAATGGGTTGTATCCTGTTTCTAAATACAGGCTAAGAAATGCCTACAGCATTGTCAGCTCCGCTGACAAGGCCTGCTGTTAATAACATACATGGAAAGTCTGTGTGTGCTCAGTGTCTCGCCATGTGAAGACCTGTAGGCAAGATTTGCAAAGGTTGACAGGAGTCTTGGTGGTCCCTATGCTGTAATTTGTGTTTGTTTCCTAAAAAGGGAGTTCTTGTAAGACAAGCCTTTGTATGTATTTTATATCTTTATATATGTACAATATAATGGTATTTTCAATCAATTACTTGAACTTTATTAATATAACATCTCAAACAAAACCCAAATCAAAGTGTTTTAAAACCTGACTCACTACTCTAGCAATAAAATAACAATAAAAATACATTCAAAGAAATATAAGTCGCAAAGTGAGTGGATTAAAATAGAAAACTATAAATCTAAAAACTTAAATAATAAATGCAATAGAATAGATCACCAAAACGGATATTGTCGATAAGAAATAAAATCAATGCATGTTTGAAAACTATGCATAAAAGCCAGACTGAATACATACTTTTGAAGTTATATATTTATATTTTCAACTATTCCTACATCCTTATATCTTAATAGACATATGTGCAAAACTACTTCTTAATCGTCAATAAACTGAAAGTCTTATACTAAGAGGGTGGACCGAGTCGGGGGAGATGTGCCAGTATCCCATTGGTTATTGTACATAAACACGAAAATAAGGATCAGACAGTGACGGAGGACATTATCATCTAACTCTACAGCTGTGTCTGTTGACAGCCACACAGTGAGATTGAAGACGCCATAAGAGGGACCATGGCCTTAGCATGTTCCAGTAGGGAAGAGAAATTACTCTCTAACATCAGTCAGAGGGACTTTAAACACTTTTATTAAATTATATGAAATTATATGATATGGA
This sequence comes from Planiliza haematocheilus, assembly GCA_005024645.1. Classification (NCBI taxonomy): domain Eukaryota; kingdom Metazoa; phylum Chordata; class Actinopteri; order Mugiliformes; family Mugilidae; genus Planiliza; species Planiliza haematocheilus. The sequence goes on from SRSE01000725.1 coordinate 8,023,729, forward strand.
AATGAAGACTAAATTTAGAGGGTGTGACACGGCGATATGTACATGTTTGCCTTAGGCCCCACAGAACCAATAAACACCAATGCACCCACTACCACATTTACAGTGCACACAGCAGCTGGATAATTTACAGCATGATTAGTAGCTTCAGTGGAGCATCTCACATGTAATCATGTTTGCGTGTGTGCAGTTAAATTTACCATGATGTTTTGTCTTGTCCCAGAAGAGACTTAATACAATGAAACATGGCCATTACAGATTGAAATTAAAAAGTGTAAAAACTTGCTTATGTATGTTGCTTCATGACTTAAGGTGCAGTTTACCCTAGTATTAAATGCACCCTGTATTGTGATCACAGGGTGAACGAGGCCTACCTGGCCCTCCAGGAATTCAGGGGGAAACCGGTATTGGACTTCCTGGACCAAAAGTAAGACATTTTTAAAAAATTTCTCTGAATACATTATTGCACTTTGTAATTATTTGTGGTTGATTAAACATTGTCTACATTTCTTCGGGGGGTCTCTTATTAAATTAAATTTTTTTACCTGCAGGGTGACATTGGTTTCCAAGGCCGCACAGGTCATCCTGGACCTCCAGGAGTGGGTGAACCTGGCCTTCCTGTGAGTTAACAAGCATGAAAGTGTGTGCTTAATGTTTATGTCTGTGATATCCATATCAAAGTTGTAGATGATCTGCTGGGAAAGGCTGTGTATATAATTTGATTTAGCACTACCTGGGTGATGTATTGTTCACAATGGCTTTGTTTACAGGGACCTCAAGGACCGCAAGGAGTTCAAGGGGGAAAAGGACCACAAGGCGAAGGGCTTCCTGGACCAAAGGTATCATTTCAAGTCTGTGATTGGCAAATGAAAACAAAATATAATTTCCTAGATTAACTCAAAAGCATTTATAGTAAAAACCAGCTAAAGATAAATGATACTCTTAAAAAAACCTCAGATTTTCACTGTTTCTTCCATTGATTTCTCCTAATGACATTTACATTTCAATAAAAGAGAGGAGTGAGATATCAACTAAGGTAATAAAAAGCTTCTGTACACATACCCTCTCTAAGATTAGGGTCAATCATTGGACACATAACTGAGAGAAACACTGGGAGAGAATTATAGGGATGACAAGAAACAAAGTTTGCAATTTGGGCTCAAGCTCAGTGACTTCAGACGTTGCCTCAGTTAGAGGCTGCAGATATTCACCACAAAGGTTAATATTATATATTATTAATACATTTAAATCTGCTTTCATTATGTCCTTAACCTACTCATAGAAAAGTTGCACGAGATGGTTGCTAGATTCTAAATGCACTAAGACACGAACAACCATTGTACGTATATCTTTGTGCATGTATCTTTTAGTCTGGTTGTACGAAACCAGGCCATTCTGGAGTTCATAGCCTACATCTGTCAAAATCCAACTCTGTTCCAGCTCACTGAAGCGCAACTCTGGTGTTCAAGTGTCAATACTCACTCTGTTGGTACTATATTAAGCCTTTAAAAACTGTGTTTTTCTCCATGTTTCAACATGTTCCACTCTGAATCATACAGTTGCCATCTCATTCAGATGAAGAGAGCTGGGATTCACGAAGGATTTAACAAGACATGCAAGACTCGCAAAATAGGCCTTATTGTTAGTGACAGTTGGTATTACTGTGAAGCAGCAAAGAAAACAATATAGTAGTAGGATCATATATAATACTTAAGTAAGAGGAATAACTTAGGAGGAGTATGTTTATGTGGTTCTCTGTGAAGATATCTGAATGCGCTTTTGTATTTGTTGAAGGCACCTCTCGGAAAATATCCCGAAGCAATTTCACATCTGTTTAACCTGTGCTTAACCAGACTTCCTGGCAATTATAGTTTTTACTCCTCTGCTGTATTTTACGTCTCGTTAAAGAGGTGATCAAACCCTCTGTCATCCAGTCACCTACCTTTCACTTCATAATTCACTGGAACTGAAAAGGGTTAAAGAAGGTTTGAGAAATGCAACGTAGACAAAAAAAAAAAAAACACTGGGCCATTCCTACTGCATAGCATCATGTCGTATCAATGGCAGGAGCCAACATGCTCCTTTCCGTACCTGATGGTTCACAGATTTAGCTGAAACTCAAGTGGCTGTTATGTAACTGACAGAGTTGACCTGGTTTTCATCCACAGGGGGATCGAGGGTTCCCAGGACTGAGGGGGCCAAGGGGACAACAGGGTGTAGGAATTAAAGGAGAAAGGGTGAGTTGTGAAAATTCATTGACAAACAGACAAATTAAATGACACGTCCAGGACAGAAACATGAGGCTTACCTCAAAAATAAACATAGAATTGAATTTATACATGTCTGACAATTTCAAAGCACAGTGCCTGCTTAATTTACTATATACAGAATACATATCATCTAAATAACCAGGTGAGTCAGGTGAAAACTGATACATACTCTATCTAATAAACTGATCATGCTTTTTTACTTCCAGGGTGACTTGGGGCTTCCAGGGTTTCCAGGGCCAACTGGACTAACTGGAGTAGGGATACAGGGAGAGAAGGTTAGCAGAGTAGTTTATCTAAATGTTACTTAAATACCTCATATTTCTCTGCCCAATGTTCTTACATGTGCAATTCATCAATAATGAATACTGCTGACCACAGATAAATCTTATCAATTACCCACTGCACAGGGAACTGAGGGACCAAGAGGTCCACCAGGAGTCAGAGGAATTCCAGGAGAAGGTTTACCTGGACCTAAGGTTAGTTAAAGTGCCCATGAAATTCATGTGCAGATTACACAACTGCATGATTAGTCCCACAGACATGGCAGTCCAGGATTATTTTACACTATCCTGTCACCTCGGTCCTGGTTTAGTGTTAAAGCACTCATTTGGTCTCATGTGCTGCAAAAACTTATTGATTGTTTTCATGCTATTTCTATTCCCAGGGAGACCAGGGTTTACCAGGTGAGCAGGGAGCTCCAGGAGAGAGAGGCACTGGTGAACCTGGTTCAAAGGTAAGACTTCCTGAACAATATTTGTCAGAGTATTTGTGGTCTGCTCTATCAGTTGTAGCATGAGGAGAGGGGCAATACATCAAAAATTAAATGATCCAATTCTACTGTAACAGGGAGAACCTGGATCCGCAGGAATTGGTGGTCTGCCTGGTCTTCCAGGAGAAGATGGCGCCCCAGGACAGAAGGTAAAGAAGACTCAGATAGCAGTGTCTCACCCTTAACCTTTCTTTGTCCTTTGGTTCACAATGAAATGATTATTGTTTACAGAGGTTATTGCTTTCTTCTCTTAGGGGGAGCCTGGCTTACCTGGTTTAAGAGGTCCAGAGGGAGCACAAGGAATTGGCACTCAAGGAGAGAAAGTATGTTTTAGATATTATATTCTTGTGTATTGTACAGCTTATATTGCAACACATATTATTCGGATGATTTCTCCTGTCTCAGGGCGACCAGGGTCTGAGAGGCATCCGTGGGTTACATGGACCTCCTGGGATTTCAGGACCTTCTGGACCAAAAGTAAGAATACGAAGAACTAGTAAATCTAGTAGTGGTTGCTTTGTAAAGCAGCAAAAGCTACTGTTCCATGTATTCTATCTTGAATCTGTTCACCCTCACATTCACCCTACCTTTGAATAAAGCCACATAGTTTTTTTTACAGACTGTTGGCAACAGATGTATTGTTAAAATATGAACAAGCTTGAATAGGATCCTAAGTCTCTTGCCAACTTTGCAGGGTGAACGTGGGATACCGGGCCAGCAGGGCGTGCCAGGGCAGCCGGGGCGGTCCATATCAGGTCCAAAGGTAAATTTAAAAACACATCATCAAACTGTCTCGTAACACTGATCATGGCAGGCAACCAGAAGAGCTGTCAGATAGAATCTGATGCAAAGTATTGCATAAGCAAACTGTTTATTGTCTTGTATTCAGGGTGACGTTGGTCCTGCTGGTCCTCCTGGTCATATTGGGGAAACAGGCTATGGACTGCCTGGTCCAAAGGTAAATGCTGCCACTTTTTATTTCAGCATTTGTTTATATTATATTAATTAGACAGCACTGGATTGTTGGTCTCTTATCTGTGTATTTTGATTTTTAGGGTGACCGTGGTCTTCCAGGTCCATCAGGTCCATCTGGCCCAAAAGGCGAAGGCCTCCCTGGCCCTGTGGTTCGTATCATTAACCAAAACATTACAAATTCTGACATGCTGCACATCTTACAATTTACCAACTGTTAAATTGTGTGCAAATTTGGCCATGCTAAAGATAATTTCTTTACTTTTTTCAGGGCCCTTCTGGTTTGCCAGGCTTACCTGGTGAGCCAGGCCCTGAGGGAGTGGGACTTCCTGGTCCTAAGGTTGGTGCTTTTATTTTTTTGTTTGCTTTGTTACTTTTTTGCTGTACTTATACAACATTATGTATGTATGGTGGTGCTCTTTTGATAATGTCATGCCTGTTCTAGGGAGACATTGGCTTCAGAGGATTGCCAGGTTTGCCTGGTCCACCTGGAGAGGGTTTACAAGGACCACCAGTAAGAAACATTATCTATACTATAATTTGACCTAATTATAATGGATATTCATCAATATGATGTCATAAATAATATATGAACAAACAAAGCTTGAAGAATAAAGGGTTGGACTTCTGAGTTCAGTTTTCTTTTTGTATGTTTGTAGATTATTGGTTCCTTATGATTAATATGACTTTTAATTGTGTGTTTTAAGGGTAATATTGGGAGGCAAGGACCTTCTGGCCCAGCTGGACCTCCAGGAGAAGGTATTCAAGGTCCAAAGGTAAATCCCTGCACAAGTGCAGTAAGAGTGAAGAAATCTTATTCACTTGACTGCTACCTACAGTATGTGTTACACAATAGACAAACTGGCTGCAGGACAAAACATAACAATAATTTATGATCATTCGTAAATCTGGAACTCTTGTTCTCGTATTAAGTCTAAAATCTCTTTCAGGGTGAGCCAGGATCTCAAGGTATGACAGGACCGAGAGGGCCTCAGGGAGATGGATTTCCTGGTGCTAAGGTGATGGATTTACATGTATCTTTCAATGATTTCATTGAAATATGGTTTCTGACAGATTAATTCCATTGTTACAGGGCGATCGTGGATTACAGGGTGAGAGAGGAATGAAGGGCATAAAAGGAGACATGGGAGATCCTGGAGTCCCTGGTGAATCGGTAGGCGTCCTCCATTCCTCAAATGAATGTACTGTGTATCAGAGGCAAACCAGATTAGTTGTTTGATTAATATTATCACCACCGCCATGATGAAAATCATTATCAACACCACCATCTAATGACACAAGACTGAACCACTCATGTTGTTTTAAACTTTTCTCAAATGCCAGGGGAGACCAGGAGCAAAAGGAGTTGCAGGCCTCACAGTAAGTACATTAATTAAACAAATGGTTGGGCTGTCACAATTAATTCAAGGGTTTATATTAATATATGTTCTCTATCTTTTTCAGAGAGAAGACATTATTAAGTTGATCAAAGAAATCTGTGGTGAGAATGAGCCAGACAAGACTTGTTCATATTTTATTAAACAAATATCCTGTCTAAAGGGGGAGAACACAATGTATAAAGAGACCTGATATATCTCTTAGGAAAGCAGCTCAACAGTATTGTTTCAGTTTTAAATTACTTTGTCCGTATTTAAGATGCAGAAGCTATTCATTTACATTACACATTACATTTTTCATTAGACATAAAATAAATTTAAATTCATATTGCAAGTGAAAGTTTTAGCAAACAGTTAATTATCCACCATATGAAGTCATGTTTATGCCCACATGAGTCATGCACGTCCAGTATTTATTCTCCTTATAAATTTACTTTGGTCACCATCAACTTTTGAGGAAAAGAACTGTTACTCTTGGGTTACTGCAGCTTTTTCATTTCAACAGCTGAGTCTGGAAACAAAGCAGCACAGAATGAATGTTAATTGTTCTTCCTTCTTTCAGGATGTGGCATCAAGTGCAAGGAAAGGCCAATGGAGCTTGTATTCGTTATTGACAGCTCAGAAAGTGTTGGCCCTGAGAACTTCGAGATCATCAAAGACTTTGTCACAAGGCTGGTGGACCGGACCACGGTTGGACGCAACGCCACTAGAATCGGTCTAGTACTCTACAGTCTGGACGTCCATTTGGAGTTCAACTTGGCTCGCTACGTGAACAAACAAGACGTCAAACAGGCAATTAGAAAAATGCCTTACATGGGTGAGGGTACTTACACCGGTACTGCCATTAGAAAGGCAACTCAGGAAGCTTTCTTCAGTGCCCGCCCAGGCGTCAGAAAAGTAGCCATCGTCATCACTGATGGTCAGACAGATAAACGAGAGCCTGTCAAGCTTGACATGGCTGTGCGGGAGGCTCATGCTGCAAACATTGAGATGTACGCTCTGGGGATTGTCAATTCTTCTGATCCTACGCAGAATGAGTTTTTGCGAGAACTTAATCTCATTGCCTCAGACCCAGACACTGAACACATGTACCTTATTGATGACTTCAACACACTAACAGGTGATAACAACAGTCAGATGCTGTAAATATAATTCCTTTATCAATGTGTTCTGCCTGGCAGCTGTAAAATGCCAAAAAAAAAAAACATTTCTTAATTTCCTTTCTCAGCTCTGGAGTCCAAACTTGTCAGCCAGTTCTGTGAAGATGAAAATGGCGCCCTTATCTACAATCACATTACAAATGGACACTGGAACGGCAATAATGGAAATGGTTTTAATGGAAACAATGGACATGGTGAGAAAACTCATGGGTATAATGGTTATGGCAATGCTGGTTATGGAAACAATGGATATAGAAACAACGGGAATGGAAACAATTACCAAGAGGACATCTTAAATCAGAGACGCCCCAGCAGCCGAGGTCGTGGAGACACTTTCACGCTGCCCATCAGTGCTGACCCTCTCCCTTTTCAGGTCTTTGCTGAATGTTCTATAGTTTTGCTCACAGTACACAGTTTTAATTGTCTTTACTGTTGGGAAAAATGATAGCAGTACTAACAGAGGTTGTGTTTTTTTACTGTAGGTGGTGGAAGATGATGATGGCGAAGATTTAGACTTAAGAGTCCACGTGCGAGGTGGTAGCTCTGTGTCTGTAGTCAACAAAACTAAATTGTTATCGCCTCTCAGAGAAAGCTCAGTCTCCAGTGGAGGCATCTTATCATCTTCGTCGTCATCTTCGTCGCCATCTTCGTCATCATCTTCGTCAACATCTTCATCGTCGTCTTCATCTTCAGTGTCATCTTCAGTGTCATCTTCTGCAACTGTAAAGTCTAAAGAGTTGCAGCCTGTGGTTACAGTCCTGACTGAAAGTGAGAAATGCATTACTGCCCAGTGGGCCTTGTTAATGGAGCTTACTGCTTGTTAATTTTAAAAGCAGAAACACAATCATTTTTTTTTTTTATCCAAGATATTTATGGAGCTCTTTCACCAGAATTTGTGTTTTCCACAAATATAACAAGATATTAAAGCTAACAAAGTAAAATAAGGAGGCCAACAGCAATCATTTATCCAGAAATTACATTTCTAAGAGGGAGCTTGTTGGAAGTCGTGTAACAAACCTTGATATTTTCAGTTTTTACAGCTTTGAACAGCTCTTCCATTATTTTGTGTATTGTATTGTGGTAAAACATTATCCACCAACAGCACACAGTACAGTATAATTGATTTAAGTAGTATCTGTCTGTGTTACTGTACTGTATGGAACTGGTTCCTTCTTCTTTATAAATACCAAACCATTTCCTCCTCAGACACCCCTCTTCTGAATCCTCGCTGTAACCTCAGCCTGGACCAGGGCACCTGCCGAGAATACAACATCCGCTGGTACTATGACAAGCAGGCCAACGCCTGTGCACAGTTTTGGTACGGAGGCTGCGGTGGAAATGAGAACCGTTATGAAACAGAGGCAGAATGCAAGAAGACTTGTGTTCTATTCAGAACAGGTAACCTATCTGGAGTTTACATGAAAATTGGTGTAATTTTTATCATCCTTTATTGATTGATATACTTTTTTTTTTTTTTTCAGATGCATAAAAGGAGACGAGGCCCTACTCTTCATAACTACTCTTCTGTCAGCTGATTTGTTAGTTTCATGTGATGCAGTTAATCAGTCAGTCAGTTGCGTTGAGTAAACACTTTTATCCTGAGCCAGAGATGCATTTTGGATCAGTAGACTGCTGGTTTAACCCAATTAATGTCTGTGTGACTTATTAACTTTATAAAGGCTGACAGTATTACCTCAGAGAAATTCTATTAAGCTTGATACAGCAAAAGAAAATCTTTATTCAGGGTTTGCCTGTCCTGGTTTTAAAGTGACATAAAATCATAAACATTACTGCAGTTGACATTAGCCTATGGATACCTTTTATACCTCTCAGAGCTGCGTGCTTTACATACACTGAATATATTTCTAGCAAGACTGCCATGATGAGATGTTTTATCTTATGTTCATATGCGTGTTTTGACTACTTGTATGTGTGTGCTGATGTTTTTATTGCAGTGTGTATTTTCGGATCGTAACTAGCTGTAAGTAAGCGCCATTTCCACCTACTAGTACTAGTACTGCTTTTGGAAGTGTACTACAAATCCTACAAATGAAGATAAAGCCTTTCTGCAATCTAGCTATGAAAAACCTACCTGAATGAGCAGTGTGTGTTTATCTAAATGTCATTTTCTTATATTTTCTAATTAAAATATAAAAAGTGATTGTTTCTTCTGTGTGTTTTTATGTACAACTTTTCACTGCTGTTAAAAGGGTGCAGACACTGTTTTACTTCTTTTTTTAAACATCAGTCTGTAAATAACACACATAAATAAAGGCTCTTTTTTACATTTTACATTGTACATGTGATAGAGTAATGGTAAATTGTTCTGCCGCACCTGCCTTTAATAAAGCAGTCAGAATCCAGTGTGTCAGGGACCATGTCTTGACATGTTGTGCTTAAATTATGGATTTTATGTGAACTGTGTCTCAGATATACTGTTATACCATCTTATTGCTTTTTTCAATTGAACCAAAATGATAAATAAGTAATAAGCTACTCTTAAAGTGCAGGATTATTTTAATGTTGGGACTTTTATTTTCTTAAATTGATTTCAAAAGACTGTCGATTTTGAGTACTTAGACATGATAACGTGGTTCCCGTCAGAAAAGAAAAATGTATAATATTTAATAAATATAATATTGATTGGCAAATGAAGAAAACAGAGTAGACGGGATGAAGGGCCGACATACTTTTGGTCCTGTCGGCTTGCCGTCTGTTGCCACGGTGATTATGACGCTAAGAAGATTAGCCAGTTTAGCGTTTAGCTAGCACACACCAACGGTAGGTGGCTACTAGCAGTCTTTACTAAACAAACCTTGAAGCTTGAAGTAATGGCGTCTGTTTTAGACGCTCTCTGGGAAGACAGAGATGTTAGATTCGACATAACAGCGCAGTAAGTTAACGCTGATTTCGCTCGCATTCATTTCACCATCGTACAAGTTAGCTGTCACACCTAGCGCAAATAAGCTAATTGGGTTGCTGAAAGTAACGTCACAGATAAGGCTCAGAGTACGCTAAAATGTTTCCTGACAAATGTATTATTTACAATGTAAATTATGTAGACGTGTCATAGATTAGCTCTGGGATACAATGCCACACTAAATAAATCTTCACTGATCTGCACAGGCAGATGAAAACTCGTCCAGGAGAGGTGCTGATAGATTGTCTGGACTCAATAGAAGACACGAAAGGAAATAACGGAGACCGAGGTACTTTTGACCAGTGTGGACAGCCATCCTTGTGTGTGTGTGTATGTGGCTGGTGGTGGCTTGTAACTAATAGAAATGGTAACTCTCTTACAGGACGACTCTTGGTAACTAATCTGAGGATCATTTGGCATTCTCTGGCCCTGCCGAGAGTCAATTTGTGTAAGTGCTCCAGTCTACATCAGATCAGTATCCCTGCCCTCTTTAGGAAATGTGTGATATTGTAGAATCAGATGAAACACTTTTATGTGGGAAATCTTTAAATGATTTAAAGTGTTTTTTATTGCAGCTTCTCTGTGTATTAATTGTTCTTTTTACTAATACTTAGTGTTGTAGATCAAACAACAGCAAACCTAAATGTAATTGTGTTTATTTACAGCTGTGGGTTACAACACCATCATTAACATCACAACAAGGACGGCTAACTCAGTAAGTAAACCTTTGTTTTATTTCTGATTGTGTCACTTAAATATTGAATTATCTCTCTTATAATTAAAAGTGTCCGTACAGGTTATTTACATTTCCTCACACATGTCACATTTGCTGTTTTAATTATGTTTAATTATCATTTAAATATCGAAACTTCTCAGTTAAATAAACTGAAAAGTTTGATCAATTTACAGTTTGATCAATTGAAATGTGGAAAACGTTTCGCAAGGACAAAATTGCTTTAAACATGCTCTGAAGTACAGTAAATAGTAGAAATAAATATGCTAATTCAGCAATTAAATGCTCTTTTGCAGAAACTGAGAGGCCAAACCGAAGCCCTCTACATCCTGACCAAGTCCAACAACACAAGATTTGAGTTCATTTTCACTAATGTGGTTCCAGGAAGTCCACGACTGTTCACCTCAGTCATCGCTGTACACAGGTAAAACAGCACTGTTTGTCCATTATTCAGGTGCTTGAGCATGCGGTATGTCAAATGAGCATCCTATTTAATGCTTTAAAATGTGTTCTGTCTTGCTACAGGGCCTATGATACTTCTAAAATGTACCGGGACCTTAAATTGCGAGCTGCTCTTATTCAAAATAAGCAGCTGAGACTGTTGCCCCGGGAGCAAGTTTATGATAAAATTAATGGAGTATGGAATTTATCCAGTGATCAGGTACTGGTGTTGCTTCTGAAATGTGTTAGTCAAGTGTTTCATTAGAGATACGTACTTGTAACTGAGTTAATTCCTCTTGACTGTTGTTTTTCGTAGGGCAACCTTGGAACCTTTTTTATTACCAATGTTCGGATTGTTTGGCATGCCAATATGAATGAGAGCTTCAATGTCAGCATACCTTACCTCCAGATTGTAAGTACAGTCCAAACCTTAATTATTCTTCATTATTATTACAATTATTGTTTCAATCATTTTATGACAAACCTATACATTAATTGACTGCTAAATCATATTGTTCCTTATGGCCCCTTTAGCAAATTGTGGCCCAATGGGTCCAGTCCAGTATTTGGGAAACCCTGCTCTGTATTATTGAGTACAAGTGATAAAATTCAGAGTCACCTGTGTGGGATGGTGTTAGTTTTCATTTTATTGTAAAATATTCTGTTGAATCTACTTTAGGATAGTGTCTAATGTATTTACCTTTTTTGCCTCCAAGTGGTCGATCCGAATACGGGACTCAAAGTTTGGCTTGGCTTTGGTGATAGAGAGCTCACGCCAGGTAACATCTCACTCACATAATCACACTATTAGGGGTTTCTTCCTCAGGCTTGGCACTTGTAATATTCTAATACTCATTACCTGTGTGGTTTCAGAGTGGAGGGTATGTGCTTGGGTTTAAGATTGACCCTGTGGATAAACTTCAAGACGCACTCAAAGAAATCAACTCCTTACACAAGGTGTACTCTGCCAACCCCATCTTCGGAGTGGACTATGAAATGGAAGAAAAGGTGGGCGTAGTGTAACACCAAACCTTGAAGCAAGCCAGCTATTAAAAATCATTCTATGTGTTTGTTTTATTATTAACAGCTGTAATAGCCCATGATTGTGTTTGAATATTTTTATTGTAGCTGACTTTTCCAGCAGTTAAGCTGGTCTTGTTGTCATAGCGCTGTTTGTCCTAACAACGATTTCAGCCCCAGCCTCTGGAAGAACTCACAGTGGAGCAGCCTCCTGATGACGTGGAAATTGAGCCTGACGAGCAGACTGATGCTTTCACGGTGAGTGTGCTTGATAGATAACTCTACATTCATCTCTCCTCTGGGAGTTCGTGGTTTAGTTTTCAGACTCTTAAAATAGCAGCTAGCTAAGTCCTTCCAGCATAAAGATGAATTTATGTTGCCTGGCGCTCATGTTTATTTAGAGCGGTACTCATCAGACAGCAATAACATACTAGTTCACAATGTGTCAGGTACTTTTATTAATTGTGCTAATGCCATATATTTATTTGTGCTTATTTACAGGCCTACTTTGCTGATGGCAATAAGGTAAACTCTCACAATCAAGAACGATGTAGTACTACTGATAAAAATTATGAATGGTATGCCTTAAAATCAGTGGAAACCTAATTTTATTTTATTTTTTATTTTTTTCAAAGCAACAAGATCGTGAGCCCATTTTCTCAGAGGAGCTCGGCCTCGCCGTTGAAAAGCTAAAAGATGGTTTCACACTTCAAGGACTGTGGGAAGTAATGGGCTGAAATATCATGAAACGCATACATACTCTGTGTACATATTCTGCTTGTAACAATTGTAGTATATTTATATATAGATCAGATAAAGAGATGTACAGTTTATGTATAGACCCATGGTACAGCTTTAGTCTACATTTTCCCATAGTGAATTTATTTAAATATGTTTTATATTATAGATAGATCTATCAATAAATTCATTCATCACATGGATCTATTTGTTTCCTGTACAGTGTTTTCATGCCCCGTCATAGATTTATTTTGCAACATTTCATTGATAAATATTGAATTTCATACTCCACTACTATTAAGATGAGGATTTTGTACGATGGATAATGTTGAAAGCTTTTGAACTGCTACCCCTTTAAAAAAAATAATTAAAACCTCGGTTTCTAGAGTTCATCAAATCATGATTTTCTAAACTTTCTCTAAACTTCTCACATTTTTTCCTTTCAATAAATGTTCCAGTGTCAATAAAAACAAAATCAGAGTATAGAAAAACTCCAAAACCTTAAAATAAATTTGTTTAGTAAAATTTAAGATATCAGTCAGAGAAATCAAACTAGTGCTTTTTTTTAACACTTTTGCCTCTAACACCAATACACTAGCAGCAGTAGTAGAAGTACATTTCTTCATGCTGGACTTTTACTCAATGGAGTATTTGTGGCATTGGTCGGAGAAAAGACTTGAATTCTTCTATCACCACTGTTTGCTTTGTTCTGTGTGTCACTGACGAGTCATTTGTACGTGGAAGGAACTCGGTGAGCCGAGGCTAAATACAAAGACGCACGCGTATTTTGGAAATGTTAAAAGAGGACAAACTGTCATCTCCTGCGGCTGCACCTGTTCACTGTCTATGTCTACTTGTTAGGTAACGTCCCCTGTGGACATTAAACACACACACACACTGCTAGGGAAGTGGTCATTACTATCTGCAAATTGTGACTCACTCCACATGTGCTGTACTGTAGATGTCCCTGACACTACTCATAGCTGTAGTAGATGCTAGCCATAAACACCTACAGCACTGGAACAAATAGGTGACATTGTGTGAAGTGTGGGTGTTTTCCCTGTAAAATCTTTTTATTTTACTTCATCGATGAGACGATCACATGTTTTTTTTACTGCAGCGGTACAACAATGTTGGTACTGGTCTCTGAGGTGACAAAGCTCCACAGTTGTTTTTACTCTATGACAGCTGTGGGAGCTCTCCCACTTGGCCAACTTGAATTCTTCTCAGCTGGGGTGTTTGGTTATATTTAGAAGGGCACAGTTATATTGAAGTGGCTTCAGACCTGGCTGCCTATAGTTCTCTTGACAGTCAGTCGTGTACGGCCCTACTTCCTGTCCTAGAAGAATGGATCCCCAAGGCTTGAGGGAAGACCTCCGTCTGTTTCAGAGCACTTTGCTGCAGGGTGGACTCAAAGAGCTTCTGAACGAGAACAAGCTGATAGACTGTATCCTGAAAGTGGGAGACAGAAGCATTCCCTGCCATCGGCTCATCCTGGCTGCATGCAGTCCTTATTTCCGGGAGTTCTTCTTCTCAGAGGACGGCAAGGAGGCCGAAAGAAAGGAGGTCGTTCTGGAGAACCTGGACCCCGACATTTTAGAGTCGATTGTGAATTACATGTACTCAGCAGAGATCGACATCAACGAAAACAACGTGCAGGACGTTTTGGCTGTTGCCAGTCGCTTCCAGGTCCCGTCTGTGTTCACAGTTTGTGTGAATTATCTTCAGAAGAATCTCTCCAAGAAAAGTTGCCTCGCCATCTACAGGCTGGGGCTGTTGCTGGACTGCGCCAGGCTGGCATTAGCAGCTCGAGATTACATCGCAGATCGCTTTGAGACCATAGCCAAGGATGAGGATTTCCTAGAGCTCGCTCCACCTGAGCTCTTCGCTATTATTGGGGCAGATGCATTGAATGTAGAGAAAGAAGAGGACGTGTTTGAAGCTCTCATGAGGTGGGTCAGAAAAGACAAGGACAAGCGCGTAAAGTCCCTGGAAGAGGCCTTCGACTTCATCCGATTCCGTTTGCTCCCAGAGAAATACTTCAGCGATAAGGTGGAGAAAGATGACCTCATTAAGGCGGATCCTGAGCTACTCAAAAAAATCAAAGTCATCAAGGATGCCTTTGCGGGGAAACTGCCAGAGAAGAAAAAGGAGCAAGGTGACAAGGAGGGGGAAGAGGACAAACTGCCTGGTTACCTGAATGATACCCGCAGGTACGGCATGTTTGCCAAAGACATGCTTCTGATGATCAATGACACCGCCGCCGTGGCCTATGATGGCCAGGAGAACGAGTGCTTTCTTGCGGCGATGGCTGAGCAGATCCCCCGAAACCAAGTGAGCATGACCTCAAAGAAGAACAACATGTACGTGCTGGGAGGACTGTTTGTAGATGAAGAGGACAAGGAAACCCCTCTGCAGTGTTACTTCTACCAGGTAGAGGTTGTTTGATTCATTATGTGGCAGTACTTAGATTATAAAACACTAAACACAAAAACATTGGTTTCAGCTGGACAGCCTAGCCTCTGAGTGGATTGCTCTGCCGCCCATGCCCTCTCCCAGGTGTCTCTTCGCCATGGGTGAATATGAAAACCTGATCTTTGCAGTGGCAGGAAAAGACTTACAGTCCAATGAGTCTCATGACACCGTCCTGTGCTATGACACTGAGTAAGTCCAGTGACATTTGAATGCTCATTTAGTGACTCCTCGAAGCAGTTTAACACACTTTGTTTAAACTTCATGTGCTCTTTTAGAAAAATGAAGTGGACAGAAACAAAGAAGTTGCCTATAAAGATCCACGGCCACTGTGTGGTCTCTGAGAACGGCCTGGTGTACTGTGTCGGAGGAAAGACCGATGACAAGTAAGACTGCAACGGAAAAACGTTTTAACAGTGAATCAAATGTTGTTTCTAACATTATATTAAGTCTGTAATCCATTTTGTCTGCTTTATGCAGTAAAACAACCAATAAGATGTTTGCATACAACCACAAGAGGTCAGAGTGGAAGGAGGTGGCTTCCATGAACACACCCAGATCGATGTTTGGGGCAGTCATCCACAAAGGGAAGATCATTGTTGCTGGCGGAGTCAATGAAGAAGGACTGACAGCAGCATGTGAAGCCTACGACTTTGGAACCAATAAGTATGTGCTGATGTTTTGTTAAACTTGTGCGTATTTAAGCAAAGTTTGCAACGTTTTTGACCATATCTCAGTTTTTCTGTAAGAATATGGAGGCCGTACAAAATAATAGGCGATCATATATGTTGAGTTATTCTAATATTTTACATTTAAATGACTAGGTCAACTAGGTTTTAAGTCGAATATTTATCATTACCACATTACCTATAAAAGTGGCTCCCATACATTTTTTTGTCTAACATCTCACAGATCAAAGCTTTGTGTGGGCATGATTTTATTTTTATAGTAAGCAGATGAAAGCATCAACTATCTAACCGATAAAAAAATATCTTGTTAATAACTGCTGAGTGAAACATGTTTGCAGGTGGTCCCCATTTACAGAGTTTCCCCAGGAGAGGAGTTCGATCAACCTGGTCAGCTGTGGGGGGCTCCTGTACGCCGTAGGAGGCTTTGCCGTGGTGCAGAATGAGAACAAAGAGTGTGCGCCCAGTGAACTCATCGACATCTGGCAGTACGTTTCTGGTTTTACATTTAATGGGTTTATGAGGCACACGCTTACATTTTGCTGATACTGCGTACTTCAGTAGTTTTTCTACTTTTTTTTTTTACCAGGTATGAAGATGACAAGAAAGAGTGGACTGGCATGATCAAAGAGATGCGTTATGCGGCTGGAGCCTCCTGCGTCTCAATGCGCCTGAATGCAGCCAGAATGCCCAGACTGTAGCAGGTTACAGAGAACAACAGCTCTCATTCAGTAGCTCATGTATTATTTCAGACACATTTCCTTCCTCTATTCTGTTGAGTTCTAGTTTTATTAAATTGTATTGTGACTTTATTTATTTTTTCTTTCAAGGACTGTGTCCATTTGACATCATAGGTGATTTTAAAATTCAAATATATGAGTTTGTTACCCGTGCAAATTCAGAAACGTGGTCGCTGGTGTTAAAAAAGCTCCAGAGTCTACAGTATATCACATCTTATAAGTGAAGTAATTCTTATTGCTTTTTTTTTTTTTGGCAAATGTCAAATAAAAGTAATACCCCATTAACATCAGTCATGTATGTTATGTCAAACATATACATTTTATTTAAAAAAACAATGTTATTTGATACAAAAGCACAATATACACAGTCTCATTTAACCTGAATGAGGTATATGATAATGACACAATAAGGAGCACTTTCTGTTTATTGACATACAGTACATAATAGCTCAACCTTTCAAAACCAGGCCACAGTGCTGAACGTAACATTTCTTTCATCATTTTATAAATAAAGGTTTCCAGATGGAACCTAGTTAAATATTTTCTTCCTTAGATATTCCTTCCAGGCATCGTGTGTCGAAAGCTCCATGGAGTTCCATTCAAAGTGAGGGATCTGTAAAAACGCAGACAAATCAAATTGCTCCCGTTACGTCCAGTTTCACATCACTACAAATATTTAACCTCACTCGGTGACAAATGTTAAATAAATGATGCGTCACCTGAACAACACGATATCCCAGAATTTCCAGGTGTCTCTTTCTAATCAAGGCTTCTCCTTTCATGTGATGAGACGCTTTGCAGAAGAACCTCGAATCGAGGAAGTCCACAGCAACCCTGAGAAAACAAGAAAAACCTCACACGTGTCATCAAATGTCTGGGTGATTCCTTTTAAAGATTGGGGCTGTGTTCTGTAAATACGCCTACCGCTGAGCTCCAGGAGGCAGCTCATCCCTGCCGTGATCCGGGGAGCTCGTATCCCACTGAATCTTTCCTGAGATCTGCAGGTTGCTCGGCTCGGTGAAAGGCAACGGCTGCAGATGTTTGTCCAGTTTGCATTCAAAGTCTGAAAAGACAAAGTCAAAACGATTTATGAAAAAATATAGAATTTGTTTGGTGTCCTGGACGGGAAAGGATTCTTTCTGTAAATGTAAACTTATTTCATACATTCATAAAGAAGCCATACTCGTTGTCAGAACTATTTTCTTACTACAACAACAAAAATGTATTTACTCACCTACGGTGTAATCATACGTAGTCACAACTGCTAACCGGACAAAGTTAATACCACCAAGAACCTCTCCCAGCATTTTGTGGATTTGCTGTTGCACAGGACTGATGTTGCCATTCGCTGTGAGAAAAAAAAAAAAAAAAGTATATTATATAGTTAGTCCTATTACAAAACCCACTCACACCATTGAGAATGTATCTTAGGGAATGCTCTTACCTTTCCTTCGCATCTGCTGGCAGTAGCGCTCATGAAACCACGGCACCTGGTACTCGGGACACTCCAGACACACGGCGCGATTGAGCTCCATGAGGCGCAGTCGTGTCCGCATGTTGAGGGCATCGGGTAGTGCTGTAAAAGGCAGATAAACGTTCATTTCAGTATTTGCATTTCGAGATGTGTCACTTCAATGTGAACCAAGTCAGGACTTACTTTCTAGTTGGGCGTCCAGCTTTCCCAGAAAGTCTATACTGAAGATTTCTCTTATTAGTGATTCAGGGAAATGGTCGGCTACAGCCAAGGAGTACGCCAAGAGGACTAGCAGATGTGGGTCAAAGGAGCCTTGAAGAGCATTAGTAGAAAAAAAAAAGTGAGTGTAAGCTAAAATAACGACGAGAAGTTCATTAGTGATTATTTACTTACTCATATGAGGAGTCAAGCGCTTAATACAGATGTCATACAGCTGGTCTGCCTGCACTGTATCGTAGTTCAGGACAGAAAAGGGTAGCAGGGTGGCGTATGTCGCTGAGTAGTGAATCTTAAAAGGAGACAGGAAAAATACAGTTGATACAGGTCTGGTTGTTATGGACGCAGCATGCTGATGGTCTCATAAAGCACCTTGTCAATGTGTTCGATGGCCACGCTGGCGAGTTTGTCCATCAGAGGAGGACAGAGGTGATTGATCCTGGTTAGGAAGAAGGCCAACTCAGGAACAGTAGTCCAGTTTATTTGGTCGATCATCCTCTGCAGTGTGACCATGGTCTCCTCCAGCAGCATCTCCTCAAACCACTCCCCGGAGAGGTACTTGAGCTCCTCAAGCAGCAAGTCCAGCCGGTCGGCTGTTTGCAGCCTCTCGTGTCCGCAGCGGTTCAGTATCTGCAGCAGGCGCACGTACTTGGTGTGGGTGCTGTGGTGGTAGGACGGATTGTTCCGCGCCCACTTGGAGACGGCTAAGGAAACGGTGTTGAGCTCGTTGAGGTTGCACTGCTCCACCACCGCGTGCACCCGGACGAAACACTCGTCGAGCCTCGGGGAAGGCAGCGTGGACAGTACGCGGGTCAGCATGGTCACCTCAAGGGGGGAGAAACTGCGCTGCAAGAAGCTGCGAGATAATGAGTCGTCAGTCTAGTTTTTTTTCCCCCACAATCAAACGGCGAAGCAATTCCTCTTTCAAAAAACAAAACACTTACTCAAGCAGAATGTTTCTGAGTTTGGTGAAGAGTTCAAGGTTTTGACATTGCAACACAGAAAGGGCTTGGGTGATTCTGGCCACCTCCACCGACTTGTAGACATCAAGGTTCCTTTGGATTACCGATGCGACTCTGGAAAATGATTTTGTTATCATTATATTTTGCAAGAGACACTTCAATAAATCAGTGTACCATCAGATTTTTACACACATAAAAGCATAAACACCACACACCACTAAAATTAGGATGTGACTGTGAAGGTTCCCAGTCATCCAGGTCAAGGTATATCCAAAATAACAAAGCTAAAGCAACGGCAGCTGGACTTGTTAAGTTTCTTTTTCAATTCTCTTTACTTCACCCAGTGTTCCTTTTGTTTCTGCTCTGTTTTTTGGATAATTCATGCCCGACATATAGATGTAACCTGAATGAATGGATGTAAACTTTCAGTGTCTACCTAAATGTTAATAACAATTTATCGCCACTATGTTGGCTGTTCTTAAGCAATGAGACTCACTTGTTCAGCAAGCTAAGGTTCCTGCTCTCCACCTCCTCTAGAGCTTCGGCCACAGCCAGAGCCTGTTGTGCATTGAGCTCATCAGCCAACAGGAGAGCAGTGTTCTCTAACCTGAGAGGAATGACACCACATTTTAGAAAAGTGGGACTCAGAGAGCGCTGTAAACAGATTTCCACTCCTGAATCAGTGATCTGGTAACGATACATACGTTGCTCTGATCTCCGGGCTGGCCATGGGAACGAGAGCAACGAACAGTTTAGTGAAAGAGAAAGGATCCGTGCTTGAGTCGATCAGCTCCAAGAGTCTCCGTTTAGCAGCCAGCCTGAAGTTGCAGTTGTTGAACTGCAAGGACTGATACAGCCCCAGGATTATGCTGATATTCTCTGCATTCATCCTGGAAATGTTGCACAAGAAGATCTCATTGCACTTCTCCAGCAGAGGTCGGTGAATGTACTTAATGTTGCGCAGAAACTGCACCACCCTTCGTGCAATGTTGTAATTGGAGGGATCCACGGTGTCCAGGAGACGGTCTGCTCTGTCGATGACGGCATTGCGCAGCCGGGGAGACACCAGGGGGTACACGCTAACGATCAGAGCAGTTAGGATCCTGGCGTCATCAATAGATGACAATCTCTGATCCAAGATGTCAGTGATGTGGCCCATCAGAGGACTGTGGTATAGCTGCTGATCACTTAAACAGACAGCGAGCTTGGATACAGAGTTCATTGGCAACCTAAAAAAAAAGTCATGTTTGAGTAAAATCTTGTTAGTTTCCAGAACAGAAAGACAATTAAACAACTAGTTTTAATACAGATTTAGCTTTTTTTTGTAATTTATCAAGCGACTAGACCAAGTACATGCTAATCCCAGATTGTAGTGTTTAAACTGCCTTTTTTTGTTTCAAATTATTGTGACTTTAACAGTTTGACACTGTTAGTTGACATGACAACTGAAGGCATCTTTTAATATTCAAGCATTTTATTAACAAATCATAGCATGACTGATCATCTTATAAACTAAGCTTCGTCATACCTGTCAAGTCTTAGCCATGCTTCTGAAACCAGTTGCTGAACAAGTGAGTCATGAGGCTCCACATTCATCCTAAAAGAGGGCAATAACACAGCATGTTACCATTACAGTATTATAAATCAAACACATAGTGATTAAAATGATCGTGTCTTTTGATGTACCTGAGGAAAGCATAAAGTATGTCAACCAACATGAAATCGTCCATAAGAGCAATTTTGTTTTCTGCCAAAACCCGGAGAGTCAAGAACTGTGGGTGACCTTTGATGCTGTCAACAGTCCTCAGTAGTTGAGGCTTCTCTTTCTGAAACTCCCATAGCATCCTCACGGCGCAGCTCACATGCTCCACTGTGAGCTTGGCCTTGTTCTTGCCCACCACATCAAACACTTGGTCTTCAATGGAGCAAACTTCCAGCCGCTCCAGAACCTGATCTCTGTTCGCTGTCCCACCATGGAGCAGCCTGCGGAGGCAGGAGCTCACACTTCTGAGGCGAAACATCATCACAGACCGGGGCTCAGGTTAAGTATGCACTGAGGTCTTCATTTTACCGGTGTCCACCGACAACCTCAGTGTCATCTAATAGACGGGCCCAGCCAGCTGAGATCACAACCACAAACTCAGTGTTTGGGCAGTAGGTACTCTTTTGGAAGAAAAACACACAAATTAGAAACACGTGAAATAAAATTAGCCTTAGACACTATGATCATAACATATCTAATTATAAATGTTCAAAAGCATTGCACGACTGTGAACCCTGCTCAGTGTGACATGCTGACTTCACCTCTACAAGAAAAGAAACAGCCTCATTCAGAGTTAGCACTGTACTGGAGTTACCAGTTGCTAAGTTCAAATTGCTAACACGGTCTTCACGTGGAAACAGAAACAATCGCCTAACATGTCTGACAACCACAGACTAACCCTGCTAGCTGCATTCCTGGATACATCTCTGCATGTTATAAACATACATGGGCTCTACATCACACAGAAACGGGTTACAGTCATTAAAATTTGTTCAAAGTCAAAATTACCTAGCATGTGTGCTACAAAGTTCCACTTCCGTAGCGTGTGACATAAGAGCCCGGTGTTTGTATTGGCCTGAGTTTTGTCTATCAGGTAGCAACCTATAATTGTCATTGGAGTTCAGGTTAAGATGCTATAAAAGCTCTGAAGTGTTTTCTACAATGACAACAGTGAACCCACGAGAACAGACATTTAAAATTATTTTCATGGTTTGTAAATCACGTTGTAATTTACTATCTGTCGATGTCACAAATGGAGCTAATAAATGCACCAGTCTGGAACAAAAAAAATGTACAAAAGGTAAAAGTAATTAAGTTAATATGATTAGTTTAGTTTAAACAAAAAACATAGGCATTAATCATCAAAAATACGGACGTCAGTTGCTGCAGGTTTCTTGTATTCGCGCAGGAAGATGCAACCCTGTGCCTGGCAGGTTCACCTCAGGGCACAAATGGCTCACGACGTTGACTGGCGCACAACTCTCGAAATACATTGACGTCCCTGCCGCGCCATCTTTAGAAAACATTGAGCTCACCACTGAATGAAACTTCATTTTCGTCGTTCGTGAGAGCTGCTAAACGCATGGAGTGATATCCTCGGTTCTGCAGGTAGTGTAGTTGCGCATTTTCTGCGTCCAGCGATGTATCGGTGGTAATTACGTCGACGCTGAGAGGCTCACGTTAGGTATAAAAAATCCCTCTACATCACGGTGGCTAACGTTCGTTGACTTTGCTAATGCTAACTCCAGGCCTGCATTTAAATATACACAGTGGGTGACCGTGTGTTTGAAACCGTAATGTTAAACTCCGTATCAGTGTGTGCGTAAACGTGAATACTTATTTTTAATCACACGAGCGTATTCTTTAGCAACAAGTTGAGCGAGACTGTAAACGCGTGGCTAGTTAGCTAAGGCTAGCTTGTAAATCAGAAACAGTCGAGCATTAGGAATCCTAACATATCCTGGTAATCCAGATGTGGTCTCAGCGTTAACTGATTGAGCAGCGTTTACTTTGTGAGCAGTGGGGTTTTCTGTAGTTTTTATAGACGTCTTTCTGCTGACGTGAACATCTAAGCGTATGCTAATGAGTTGCTCTGTTAGATGCGCTACATCGACGGTGCTACAAAGTTAATCATAACCAAACATTGGTACTTCTGTTATTGATTATAATGGTGTCTTATCATTGTGTTCTCACTTTCAGGTATTTGATCACATCATGGGGATCAAGGTTCAGCGCCCTCGCTGCTTCTTTGACATCGGAATCAGTAATGTGCTTGGTAAGTAGGGAGATGATGCATTTAATTTAATAATGATGCATTTGCTAAAATTCATCAGGTAAACATTTCTAATAGTGATGAAAATGTTGTACAGGTGTTAGTTTGTTTTTTAATCTTTAAACATTTGAGTGGGGTTCATAACAGTGACGATACAGCACCATGAGCTACAGATTATAAAGACTAAGTAAACACAAAATAGTCTAATCTTTATAAATGCTTTGTGTTATTGTGAGGTTTTCTATGAACTGTATTAGTGTTCGCTGGGGTGTACCTAATATATGACATGACACCTGAGTGTGGAGTCTCACCCAATTTTGAATAGATGTAAATTATTCTGACCCTGGTGTCTCCTCACAGTCGGCAGAGTCGTGGTGGAGTTGTTTGCAGACATCTGTCCCAAAACATGTGAAAACTTCAGGTGCCTCTGCACAGGTAAACATATTTTCTCTTTATCAGAAATGGTTACAAGTTGTGACACGGTTTGATATTAATAATAATTCATCATCCAGGTGAAAAAGGCATCGGCAAGGGCACTCAGAAACCCCTCCACTACAAAGGATGCCTTTTTCATCGAATTGTGAAAGACTTCATGATTCAAGGAGGAGACTTCAGTGAAGGTGAGTTCGTGTCCAGATGTGAGCCGTTCAGTCCTAACTGCATCGTACTGCTGACAGTATTTACTTGCTAAGATTTGCTAACGGTGACAAATTATTTAAATCTGTTTGATTAACCAGCAATCAGCAGAATTTTCATAATCCCTTAAATCTCTTTTGTGGAGCAGCCACTCATGTTTTATTTATATTATTTTTCCCCGATGTTATAGGTAACGGCAGAGGAGGCGAATCCATCTATGGAGGCTTTTTTGAAGGTAAAGAAGCCACAGTCAGAGCTGTCAGTTTTTATCCAAACCGACGTTGGCTTCAGGGTGGCAGAACAATCTTCTCCTTTTCCCCCAGATGAAAGCTTTGCTGTCAAACACAACAAGGAGTACCTGCTGTCTATGGCTAACCGGGGCAAAGATACAAATGGATCACAATTTTTCATGTAAGCACCGTCTGTTACCACATGTGATTGGTTTTGTGCATTAGTAGTTGTATTATTTTATGTTCTTGAGCCTTACAAATTATTTTATGCCTTTTTTGGTTCCACCTGCTGTAACACTTCAGAACCACAAAACCTTCTCCACATCTGGATGGGTGAGTGCAGCTTGATGACTCTTGAAATTCTAATTGATTGCGGTGTACGCGATTCACACGAGACACGATATAGCTTTAGTAAAACTTCAATGCCACTGTGTTTTCTCAGTGTCCATGTGGTTTTTGGTCATGTGATCTCCGGCCAAGAAGTAGTTCAAACCATGGAGAACCAGAAAACAGATCCCAACAGCCGACCCTACGCTGAGGTGAAAGTTTTGAACTGTGGTGAACTCGTGCCAAAATCTAAAGGTTTGTTTCTCCCAAACATTTTCATCGTTTTCACTTTTGCATTTCAACCTACTGTTTGTAACACTGTCTACATTTTTGCAGCTAAAAAAGGTGACAAAAAGAAAGAGCGAGCCTCTTCCAGTTCCAGTGGCAGCTCCAGTGACTCAGAGAGCTCCTCCAAATCGTCCTCTGATTCAGACGAATCTGAAAAGGAATCCAAGAAGCGGAAAAAGAAGGCGAAAAAGCTAAAAAAGAAACAGACGAAGAAGGACAAAGAAAAGAAAAAGTACCTAGTTTGTGCTCATGTTTTCCTTTCTGCTGTGTAAACAGTACATGGTGCCTGGATACTGAGCCCTAATGTTTTCACAGGTCAGAAGCTGAAAGTGCTGAAGAGAAAGAACAAGAAGAGTTGGTAACATCCACTGTACGTCCTGAGGAAATACCGCCCATCCCTGAGAATCGATTCCTCATGAGGAGAAGTCCTCAGGCTGTCCAGCAGCCAAAAGAAGAGGTTGAAAAGGATCAGAGAAATAAAGATGAGCGTCCGAGAGAGAGGTTAATGATTGGAAAAGCAATCATTATGACAGATATTAAGTGTAACGTCGTTGTCTAATATTAATATCTTGTGTGTTTTCTTCATAGTAGTGGCGTAGCATATAATTCTCAGACAACATTTCACAGAAGACTAGTGATGACTCGATCCGGCAGGAAAATAAAAGGCAGAGGTCCGAGGGTAGGTGCACTTGACCCTTGAGAATAGCTCAGCAAAAACTGTGTTTTTTTTTTTTTTTTCATTAACTTGTTGTTACTGGAAACATCAGAAGTAAGGCGTTCTCATTTCTCCCATCCAGAGATACCGGACTCCGTCTCGGTCTCGTTCAAGGTCTAGAGATCGTTTTCGACGCAGTGAAACTCCTCCACACTGGCGTCAAGAGATGCAGCGTCAGAGGATGAGGGCAGTCAAAGGAGAGCGCTGGATAAAGGGTGACAAGTAAGAAGTTAACAAATAGTTTGTAACATTGCAAATCAATCAAATAATAATTTGTATTGGAAACCATACTGCAGCGTAAGATTTACAAATGTGAAGCGGTGCAAAAGACAATGAGATGAGGCTATGGGAACATTTTCAAATATATTCTGCCAGCGGCTTTTGCTTCATTTGAATATAAACCGGCAAACATTTACATCCCTCCAGTCAGTGATGAAGCGCTGCTCGAATAACAAATACATTTTCCCCAGTCTTATCGAGATCTGGCAACTGAAATTTTCCTGGATACAATTCTGTGGTAAGTCACCGTTTCCCCCTTTTTTCTTGTTTATATAACAGAAGTGAGATGAATGAGGATAAAGATGAACCCCCAAGAAGAGAGAGACGGGCGTCCAATACTAAACATGAACAGACACCCGAGGGTAAAAAAGACAAGAAGAGTGGGTCCCATAGATCTAAAAGCAAAGAAGAGAACGCTGGGGAAAAAGACGAGAAGCAGAGCAAACACAAGGCAAAGAAGAGGGACAAATCTCATAGCCGCAGTAAAAGCCGAGAAAAGAGACGGTCGAAAAGCAGGGATAAGGGTCACAAGCACAAGAGTGATGACAGAAGAGGTCGGTCCAGGAGCAAAGATAAGACTGTTGATAAGAAAGAAAAGGAGTCAGAAACTGATCACAGTAAAGAAAAGAGTAAGGGCCATGAATCTGACAAAAAACATAAAGACGACACAAAAGGAAGAAACGGTGAAAGAACTAGGACAGAGTCACAAAGCAAGGAAAGGCCAGCGTCAAAAGACGAGCGCAGGTCAAGTAGCAGAAACAGGGACAGAGGAGGCCGTGCAAGTTCAAAAGATAAAGACGAGAAGAAGGACAGGGAGAGGGGCAGAGATCGCAGCAGGAGCCAGGAAAGACGACACAACAGCGAGAGGGAGAGTAAGAGGCGAGGGTCGTCCAGGGATAAAGAATATCGGACGAGAAGTCCAGACAGAAGCAAGGCTAGAGACTCCCACAGAGGCAGGCGCTCACGAAGTAAGAGCAGCAGGAGAGACCATAGCAGGGATCGATCATCTAATAGAAGAGATAGAGACCGAGAAGGTGCCGGCCAAAGAAGACGACGCAGCAACAGCTCCGACAGCGATAGAGGAGAAAGAAGGAAGAGTCACAGAAGTCCAGATTCCAGAAGAAGAGCTAGAAGTACTTCCAAAGACCGAAGGAGCCCGACCAGACCAAGGCCAGATAGTACAAAAGGTAAAGATAGAAATGACAGCAAGAGGAATCGCTCTAGCTCCAGCTCCAGCTCTGACAGCGACTGAGCCTTCAACATGTTCTGTTTTATACCTGCTATACTTCCATCTACAGTGTGTCTCATTCTCAGTCCTCAGTCAGTGCACAGTTCTGCCAAAGCTAACATGACAAAGGAGAAAAAGTTTGTCAGAACTAATTTCCAAACTGTTAAAGAATTAGTTTGCACTACTTTTCTAACAATAGAAACTGAGCAGTAAACACTTAAAGGTATACGTTGTAGGATTTAATTGAAAAGAATTCCTAGGTGTAGAAAAGTAGTCCCTTGCAATCATCAGTTCATCGAGACCAACTTGTGTGTGTGGTGTGTTATTTGACTCAGAGCATGGCTGAGCTACACACGGATCAGAATGACCACAGAGGACATAGTGAAGCTAAATGGACCAGTGTGGAGGGATGCTTTATAGCACAGCCACCGTGAAACAATCAGAAAATGAGTCTTTCTGTCTGATTCAGCCGCTCCCTCTCTTTATTCACCCTCTAGCTTGCTCAACAACCACTCTTCTGTCTTTTCTCTTTGGTGAGGAGTTAAAATGTTTATGAACACCTGACAAATCTGGTATAATACACCTTAAGTATAACTACTCACCTGCTGTTGCAGACTTTAGCATCATGTTAGCTTTAGCTGAACTGTGAATGACTGAGTTTGTCCGTATGGCTGATGGGTAGCTAAAGCTGTATGGCCAGTTTAGAGGAAAGGATCTGGGACTGAGGCTCACCCACAGCGTGTCCTCCTTTGGCAGCACTGTAAAAGTTCCACATATTCTTTTAATTGGTCATAGGAGGCCAGATTAAATGTATTTGTTTCCCTTTTAATTTTTTGGATTCTTTGGTAAATTATATTTGGGCTTTACATAAAGCTGTAATTAAAAAAAGAAAAATGAAAAAAAAAAAAGATTTTACCGGTACCCCACTCTCATTTGCGAGTTGTTCTCAGGAAGAGAACGCCCAAAACGTCTTGCATGCTTCTTTTTTTTTTTTTTGTCATCGTTTGACAAAGTATGTGTACACCTGTCACCTTTCTTTTTACATCCACAAACATCTACTGTAATCCAGTTCAACCTGTTGTGTTTTTTTGAAACCCAGTTTTAAGTGTCAAGCTGTAAGTACAACATAAAAGCGGTTTGTATGAATTGTTTTGTGAACGTTGGTCTTAAGAACTCAACTGGAGTGTAGAGTGAATAAAAAGGCTCTGTTTGATTTTAACCACTTGTTTTTAATATTTTATAAATTCTTTCACAATCACGATTCTCCCACCATCTCACAACCAAACGCATAAACAGTGATAACAATAGAAGTAAGGCCACTGCATATTCAGTAATTTGCGAGGGTTTGATTCATTCACTTCTGTTTCCCGGTTGTAGATATTTTTGTCTGAGTCATATTCCCTGCATAACGTTAGTTTTATTATATGGTTCATTTCCAACAACATTCGGTACACACATTAAAACATTGAAGTGGATTATTGACTGCAAGTCATATAAATGGTATGTACCGTTGAAGTATTTTACAGAACGTCCTTGAAAAATCTGTTAAGGTTGCATCTGAAATCACCCTTATTAGTGAAACGTATACTATAGATCAGCCCTCAGTTATGGGAAGAATTACTCATCAACAGCACACTGACAAATCAACCACATATATATATAGTACACATATTCTCTCCTCAAAAAAAAATAGTGATGCATTCACCTGCTTAGAATTGAATTGCAAATTTAGCATTTGATCATCATCTCCATACTCAATATTAAAAGATCGTGGTTAATAAGTCATCGTCCTTTCTGTGCACAAACACATTTCAGGTTATCTTAATAGGAGGCTACAGCCGTCATCTTTTATTATGAATTTGTCACATTGTATTATTCCAGCAGTAATAATAATAATAAATTTTATTTATAAGCGCTTTTCTGAATCAAAGTGATTCTTTGAGCTCAGTTTATTTTGACTGACTGCTGAGAACCAGCACTGGAAGCGTCTGCTCGAATAAGCACTTGACTGCTTAAGGCAGACTTGAGTAGTCTTGGACCTATCCATTAAGTGTGTTGTATGGTTTTGGGACAGAGTAGAGCGTAAAGCCGATCAACTTTTAAAGTATTCTGGGTCTTTTGTTTCAGTGAGAAGACCAGAAACAATGTATGCAGACAGACAAGTGACAGGTCCCAGACATGACATAAGCTAAGGACATTACAGTCCACGTTTCATAGCTTAGAGGTCACTGTCTCGCCTACACTATTTGTACTTGATTATGAAAAAATAATTCAATTCCTTTGTATCTGAAATCCCAATGGATGTGAGGGATTGCGGATATACGCATATTTCTTGTCATAACACTCTGTATGTTTAAAATTTGCAGGCTGAACTATTACCATGTGAATCCAAGTCGTCTCTTGGCCTCCTGAATATCTACTGCCTCGTGAAGGGTTTTAATGTTCATTGTGACACCAGAGACAAATATGGGCATCTGAGCACCAGTAGAATCCTGAACCAGATAACTAGGCCTGACTCCGCTAAAACTGGGAGCGCTTCCTCCTCCGATACCTTCCCTCGTAGCTTTGCAAAGCGGAAACACATTTCGTTGGGCCTCTGCCGCTGCCCTGATGACACTCTGCGAGTATTGCTGGAACTTGTTCTCCTCTTTAGCAATGAGCTGTGCCTTCTGTGCTTCAAACTCACGCTCGTCTCTCCTGAGCTGCTGGAGCCTGGCACGTTTCTCAGCCTGCATTTGAAAGAGAAACAAATCTGCTCTCACAAGAACATGGCCCATCTTTTCTGAAACTACATTACTGAAATATGGTTAAGGTTGTCAACATTACCATTTGTGCAGCATTGAAGTCCTTCAATTTTTTTTCGTGTTCTCTGAGCTTCTGGGCCTTCAGTTGTTGTTTCTCTGTAAATATTCTGTCAGCCTCTTTCTTGGCCTCCAGTGTGTCTCTCGTGTTCTGCTTGGCCATTTGTTCCCTCTGCTCTTTTTCTCGTCTCTGGTGAAAACAAGCATGTACAACAGGTGTGATGACAGCACAATCCCAGCTAGAAACTTTATTTATAGAACAGAGGAAATGTATTAAAAGCCTCAGCTTCATGTTACCATGAGTTCTCTATGTGCAGCGATTGACTTCATCATCGCAGCCTTCTTATCCGCCTCCTCCCGCTGCTGCTGTGCCAGTTTGGCATCCCGTTCAGCGACAGCCTTGGCGATCCTCTGCTCCCCACTGACGGTTTGCTCTTGCTGTGAAGCTGACAGTTTGTTCATGATCCTCTCTCTGCGCATCTGAGCCTCTCTGAGGATAAAAAATCTGATCGTAAGTCAAGAAGCAAAAAAGACTGAACCAGAGCTGCTTAATGATATTTAGTGACTGGCTAGAGTCTTACCTAAAAAGCTCCTTTTCTTTTTCTCTCCGTAACTTCATCATTTTTTGTTTTGCAGAGAGGAAGAGTTTCCTGTGCTCTGCTTCAGCCTCCTCTTTTTGTGCGTCAGTTGCTCTTATGAGGTCTCTGTTGCTGAGATGCTCCTGCAAACACACAGAATGCATCAATGATATGTTTAAGTGTCATTTATAACCTTTGCTGTTAGGAGCCTACCAGATGACCCTGCATAAGGTTTCTCTTCTGATTTGCTTGTCTTTCCGACTCCATTCTTTGCTCCCACAGATAGAGCTCTTGAAGGCGCTGGATTTCTTCTCCATCCTTCTTATTCTCCTGCTTCAGTTGCTCTTTCATGAGCTCATTTTGCTTTACTCTGAAGAAAACAAATCATATTCTCTCATTTGAAACAATGTTTTTGCAAAAAGCCTTCTTGGGATGTTCAGTGCAAACACAGTTTTAACACACAACAGACACATAAACCGATATAAACAGCTCACACAACAATATATCTTACTGTTTTTTCAAGTCTTCAGCGACAGCCTGTCTCTCTTGTTTCTTCTGCAGCGCTTTTTCCTTCTCCCGTCTCAACTCTTCTTCCTCTCTGGCCTTCACCATATCCAGATATCCTTTGTCCACGTCTTTAGTGGCACTCTTTCTCCGTTGCTTTAGCTCAATCTGAGCCTCCCTCTCCTTCAGCACCTCTGTCAGCAAGAGTGCACGCTGTGGAATTATAAATTATCACCTATTTATTGTTTATGTAATGTAACATGTACAATAATGCTCTGGCCATACTAACATGCAATCCTTTGACCCGGTCAGTTTGATAATACAGCTGAGTCCTGGCTTTCTCGATGGCTTCTTTCTTCTTTTGCTCCCTGTATTTGGCTTCTTCTATATCAACCAATTTTCGTTTCTCTTCCTCAATCTGCTCCCGGATCTTCTTTGCCTCTAGCTTCTTTTGCCTTTGACCCTGTATTAGATGCAAACACGATATGACAGTCTTTAGCGTGTGTAATCAGCTCCCTGCAAACAAAAAGGCGCATCTGAAAATTATTAAAGCAAATGACATCTGGTAAAATATCTGCACAGGGAACTTACAGAGATGGTATTGGACCACAGTTTGGCCACCTCTTGTGACCTCAGATGCAAGGCCTCTCTCTGTCTAGCTGCCTCTCTCATACTCTCCTTCTCTTTGTTAACATGGTGCAGTTCATTTTTAATCCTTTGCCATTCAGCCTTCCTTAAGACAGTGACTTGTCGGAGGTCTGGTGGTTGGTTTGTTCTAAAAGCTGTCTCTGTTAAAAGACATACAGTACAGAATTGAGCCACTACATTCAGGAAACTTTGAATATGAAACATCAGTTTGTATAATTTGTTTGGAGTTTCACGCACAGTTTAAACTTACTGTACTTAGTGTCTTGCATATTTTCTGTGTTGGAATTTGTTCTCTAAATAAACATTTTAACAGAAAACTGCTACAACATCATATGAAAGAAATGTACTGGATCTTATAGGCAAGATACCAGGTATACCATTATGTACAGATTAATTCATGGCCATTGTCATTGTACTGAATTCTGGTTCTGAGTCTAATCAGCCTGTTAGCATGTTTGCTTCAACAGCTAGCTACACTGAGTAAGTGGCTGTGCTTTCCTAGCTCTCACCACATTCACTGGATCCTCTCCGACGTCCCTGCTGAACCGCCGTCGCCATTTTTATTCTGTATAGTCTCTGGTAATTGAAGAAAATTAATAAAACTGTTGAAAACTATTACTTTGTAACTGTGGTTAGCTAACGTCGGGATACGAATAGCTGAACTCCGCATTTGTTGCGTTGTATCCTGGCAACGGCTGAGCCAATCAGGAGCTTTTCCTCTGAATACCGGAAGTTGGCGCTGTAACCATTGACTGTATATACTAGGCTGTAACTAGTATATACAGTCAATGAGCTGTAACCGGCTGTAACCCATTGACTGTATGTAACCGTCACGAACTTCAATTCACAAAAACTATATTTATAACTGTGTGTAGCCATCTCTGCGAAACAAGTAAAAATAAATGTAACTATTTTGTCTTTAGTGGAACAAAACAGATATCTTATAAAAAATAAACACATCTTAAATAAGGTGTTTTTGGGGTTAGAGCAGGTCGTCACAATGTAACTTTTAACCAATATTTAAACTTTGGACATATCGTTATTCTTCAATTTATAATTAAACAATTGATTTTGTGAGGGGTGGTCTGAAAGTAAATAATCATGAACAGAAAAAACATATTCAAATCAAAATTATAGCAAATGAAATCAGTAATAATAATTTTTCTCATCTTCTCATCCGTCTCAACTGTTCAAAGGAGGTCTTTTCCACTAAAGTCACTGACTTGTTACAAGCATACAAGCGCAAGTGTAAATACTGGACTTTTCTTGAACAGTGCCATAGTAACAACACTGGTTTGTTTCCTGTTCTGGTGACTCAAAATGTCGTCTGTAAGGAAAGATCAAGCGATTGTAGCCATCCCATCCTGCCAGAATGTTAAAGGTAACCGTTACAGACATTTAAACAAAGGTCAAAGGTGTGTTTTTTTTTTTTATTTAACAGATCCAACTACAACCAATCCAAAACAATAATAAAATACTGAGCTTGCAACTGCAATCTGGAGTCCCTGACTTAAGTAGGATCAACAAATTGACCCGAAAGGCTGGTCATTGTGTTAATGGCAGTGAGTTGGGGATGCTTGTCTCAGTGAGGGACGGGAGGACACTGGACAAACTGCTCCCCAGGGACATGATCAGAGTGATCAAGTAATTAACCAGAGCCCTTCTTAAGGTTGCATTATTTATTTATTACTTGAGTTTGAATTTGTGCCTTAAAGGCCATGAATCATGTGCAAAGAGTCTGTGTGCATTTTTTTTTTCCTTTATTACTTGGCTGTTCTTGTTCAAAGTAATGGATGGAGGAAGCTGTCCATTACAGGAAGTAGACATATAATGACACTACACACACACAATGACACACAAAAAAACATATTATGTGTGTTTAAATCTTGTACTACAAGCCGACAGAGCCGTAGTCCTAAGACAGTTGTGTTAACTTACCGAGCCAGCACTGAAATAAAGAGGCTGTCATGTGCCGCCTAATGAGTCAGGTGCTGAACAGCATCTGTTAAATTAGGACTTGCCTGACTTGACTTACTGACACACATTAACATGTTTAAAATACTTATACTTTATTTAATTTCAGTGTCTTAATGTGATCTGGTATCCTGGCAAAAAAAAGGGAGATCCACAAAGAAACTTTTTTATGACGATTTTAAAGATAACTCAAAATGAACCAAACAGAATAGATAACTTAGCACAATCAAACAAAAATTAAATAAAATAAGCTAGGGAGAAAGACATATTTTTGAGGGTGATGAAAACCCTTCATTCTGGTAGGAGTAGTGTAAGGAAGGCTTAAAATGAGAAGCCAAAATTAGGCCAGAATAACCTATACTGTTGAAGGCCATTAAGACACACATGGCTACTCCGAAGGACTCTGCAGACTGGCTATTCACCAGCCAGAGCTTTAGAGGAGAGAGGCAAAGACAAATGAAATCTTAACTAGGTTCACTCAGTGGCATGTGGGAGACTCCACTGGGAGGAGGATGTTTGGTCTGCTGACACCAGAGTGAGGCATTTTGGCCATCTGACTAGACGTCATGCTCGGCAGACACCAAACACAGTTCATCACAAGAGAATCATCAAAAAACACTTCCGTTTTCATTACTTTAGTACTTCAGACATTACAGTCTAAAGTTCTGAGGAACTGTCTCAATATTTATTCTTCAGTTCCAGTGCATTTTAGAGCCACATATTGTTCCTTTTTTATAATTTTACATATGATCCATTTATAAAACACAATGCATTGCTAAACTACCCACAAACTAAAACTGACATCCTCTCAAACAGCGACAAATGCTGTTTCAGTGTTTTATTGTGATGATAAGATGAAGATTTACTGATGCCTCCAAAAGAGTTGTGACTCATCAGAGAATGGACATGGTCCTTCTGAGGGCGTCCTGTGGTGTCTGGCAACAGGATGTTGTTAGTGGGGGTCTTTGGGTTGTATGGGTTGGGGTCTGGTGTGGTCTAGGTTGGTGGTACATGTTTAAGTTACATCCACACGTATGCCAGGTCCAAATGTTTCCCATCGGAACACTGAACTGTCACAAGATGGCCAATGTTATTTACTTCTCCTGTCGGTGGTTTTAATGTTGTGGCTGATCGGTGTATAGTCTGCATGAGGTTGCGTCAGAGCAGGAGATGCTGGGGAGGCGGGTCTACTCTAAAAGGGGGCCGTCTCAACTCCTAGACGACCATTCAAAACCAACCCAGGGACCACAGGAACTCCTTCGCGTCCATCACTTCACCAAGGCATCAACCAGTCAACACCCGGCGGTGACCCTGCAACGAGCGACCCGCACAGAAACCCCATCAAGATGGCCCCGATCTGCATCAAAACGGTGTTGATAAGTGAGAGTGTGGACCCTCGTTGCAGAGCGATTCTGGAGGAAAATGGCATCCGAGTTACGGAAAAGCAGAACATGAAGAAGGATGAATTAATCGCGGAGATTAAGGTGAGGTTGGCTCTGTGTGCTGTGTTGCACAACTGCTTCGCATGCACTGGGTGTAGTTTTGTGTGTGTTTATGTAACGTGCAGCAGGTTTCAGCAAAGTTTAGTCGCTTTAGAGTTAAAGGTTTTCAACCTCTGCGCAGGAAAACTCTCACAAACGGCAGAAATAAAGTCGTTCCTGCGCTTTTATTAATTTCAACCAAGGAGGGTTTGGGGTTTGATTTTCGCCAACGAATTACCGATCCGGACACGTTTCTGTCTGATTGAGGTGTGCCAATAGGTTTTTGGATAAGTACCGCCCATTGGATAGCTGATGCAACTCATCCCTGATTTTACTCCCATCACTGCGACACATGCAGCAGGCTAGCAGCTTTCTATCGGCTCAACGCGGATCCTGTGCACAAAATAAACATTTGCACAAATTAGATTAGAATCCGTGCGTCAAAAGTGAGTTGTTCTTGTAGCTACTCGGTGTGGTGAAGTGTGCACTAGATTCAGGGCTGGTGCAAATTTCTGTTGTGCCCTGGCTGGGCCCAAAAGTGAGCTGTGTACCCCCTTTTTATAACCAGGGCCTCTCATCTGGTTACAACCAACACAAAAAGTAGCGTTCATTTGGTCCAGAGAAAGATGAAAACTGAAAACAAACAGCAGTCAGCCACCATATTATGACCACTGACAGGTGAAATGAATACTGTGATTATCTTATAATGCAGCATCTGTCAGTGGGTGGGATGTAGTGGGCAGCAAGTGAACATTTTGTCCTCGGAGTTGATGCAGTGGAAGGATATGAGCGACTCTAGTGGTCAGCACCTATCAAAAGCGCTCAGAGGGAGGAACAGCGGTGAACTGGTCATGCTATTGATCCACATGGGGAGTGAAGGCTGGTCTGTGTGATCCTATACACAGAGCTGTGTGAACTTCCTCTCATTTTCTGGTATAGTAATATGCAGGGGAAAAAGCTGAAGTGTGTGCATGTTTCCATAGTTACAAAGTGTGATCTGGTATAAATATAGGCTACAGTTCACTCATGCAGATAAGGAGTTAGTGCTCACCAGTGGTTTGGGTACTCACTGCGTGCTGAAATAAATTGATTTATTTATTTGAGTACTTAATCTGGGAAGTCAAACAAGCCACAGATCACGACGAGGCAGTAATGTGTGATTTAAGGGAGATCTTTTTTCTGCTGTGGTGCAAATTACAAAACTGAGTACATTAATTACTGAAAAAGACACAAATATAAACTATGTGCTTTTCTTAGGACTACGATGGCCTTGTGGTTAGATCTGCGACCAAGGTGACAGCTGATATTATCAGTGCTGCCGACAACCTCAAAATCATTGGGAGAGCTGGGACTGGTGTGGACAATGTGGATGTTGATGCTGCCACCAAAAAGGGCATTATCGTCATGAAGTAGGTCTCCGGTATGTGCACAAGCTTGATCGCCTGAGCAGTTCCAAAACAATTCACTGTCCGTTCTGTCCTGTTTTTTCCAGCACGCCGAGTGGTAACACGATCAGTGCTGCAGAGCTCACATGTGCCCTGCTGATGAGCCTCTCAAGGTAAGATGTTTTGGTTTTTTTTGAGCAATTGTCAACACGCTTAGTGATTTTATTTGCACCAAATGACTCAAAATGCCGTTCTGATTCCAGAAATGTTCCTCAAGCTGCGATGTCGATGAAACAAGGGAACTGGGATCGGAAAAAGGTGAGCGGGGATTTTTTGTTTGCTCCCGTGCTCTGTTTGAATGACTGTTTGCTCTTGGCATATAAAGCAATTACTGTTGCATGGTTGGCCCCGTTGTTCACCCAGTTGTGAGTAATCGGATGGGGCACTTGGGTCTGTGCAGTTTTAGAGAGCGTGTTGCCAGGCTCATCGTTGTGTTCCTGATTTTTACAGTTCATGGGCGCAGAGCTTTACGGCAAAGTGCTCGGTATCGTTGGACTCGGCAGAATAGGAAAGGAAGTCGCCTCAAGAATGCAGTCATTTGGCATGAGGGTAATTAACGACACGTCACAGCATGAGTGGTGATCGCTGTGCTCACGGTGTATTTGAAGGAAACAAACATGACAAAATTCATTTTCATCTTCTTCTTGTCAGACCATCGGTTATGACCCAATCACTCCACCTGAGGTGTCAGCCAGCTGGGGGGTGGAGCAGATGTCTCTGGAGCAGCTTTGGCCCCAGTGTGACTACATTACTGTTCATACTCCCCTAATGCCTTCTACTGTTGGTGAGCTGCACCCTGGTTACTTTCAATGAATAACAACAACACTGAAAACAGATTAATGCTTCTGTGTCAGAGCTATGCTGATCTGCACGCTACGCCACCGGTCATGACACGCACACACACACAAACGAACAGCTGTTCTTTGTTCTGATACAGCATTGGGTAGCAATAACTGGAAACAAAGGCAATATTCCTCTGCGCCCCAAATGACAACACTGTTTATTTGCATATACACCACTGAATATATCTAGGTGGGGACGCATGCAGACGTTTTATATTGCCTCACTGGTGTGGAATTTATATTTAACATCTCTTTTGTGTTCAAGGTCTGCTCAATGATGACACGTTTGCCAAGTGCAAGAAGGGAGTCAAGGTTGTGAACTGTGCCCGAGGAGGCATCATTGATGAGGACGCTCTGCTCAGAGCTTTGGAGTCCGGACAGTGTGGAGGAGCGGGACTTGATGTCTTTGTTGAGGTAAGATCACAGCCACAGCAACGTCAGTAATGTAGACGTATAGTACAGACAGTGTATCCACAAAACAAATGTCTGCCTCTTCATCGCCCTTTAATATTAACAAAAGAGTTGCTGCTGTGTTTCTACTTTTTGCCGTAGGAACCACCTAAGAACCGCTCACTTGTGGACCATCCCGGCGTCATCAGCTGTCCTCACCTGGGAGCCAGTACGAAAGAGGCTCAGGCCCGATGTGGGGAGGACATCGCCCTGCAGATTGTCGACATGGTGAAAGGCAATAACCTGGTTGGAGCAGTAAGTCGTACTCAGTGGTACCTGACAGAACGTAGTTTTTGATTCAAAGCATGTTAAAGGGACAAAGATGAAATTAATCCAAATTATTTTGACTGATTTTTAAATCCAACATACACTAAGTTTTAAAAGAATCTCAAAAAGCAAAGTTAACGCACGTAACATGGCCAAGTCACTGAATTTAATTTGAATTAAATCCCAACATAACAACATGAAGAGCTTTGGAAGAATCTATTTTTATGAACTTATAATGTTAATATTTGTGGTGTGTGAGTATGAGATATCATCTTTCCACATTCTTTTTTTTGAATGTGATGAAAAAGATACTTTGTACAAAATACCACTGCATTGACTAAAAGGTCTCGTCTGTGTAATCCTGCCTCTGTATGAAACCTAATGCCTCACCGTGACTACTTATTAAATAAAAAGTGCGCGGATCAACCCTATCTCTCTTATCTCTTTGTGCAGGTGAATGCACAGGTGTTGGCCAGCACATTCTCCCAGGAATCTCACCAGCTGATCAAACTTGGAGAAGCCATTGGAGCCGTGCTTCAGTCTTGCAGTGCCTCTAAGAAACCTTTCACACGTGTCCAGATCACTACTCAAGGTAAAATTACTGGTTCAACCAGTTCGCTTAATTTGTCACCTGGGGGGGAGGGGGTCAGGTCGTAGGAAGATGATATTGTAGGAAGTCATTTTTCTCCCTCTAGTGGTGTTATTGTGAAACAGGCAAGCCCACTGTAGTCAGTTCTGAGAATCCATTTCACACTATGACCCTTTTCTACCAACCAGGGGACTGCATGAAGTCCTCCACTGGTTACATGACTTCAGCTGTACTGGTTGGACTTCTCAGCGAATCTGGATGTTGCCCAAACCTCATCAACGCGCTGAGCTTAGCCAAGGAGACTGGAATCACGGTATAGCAAATCGGCTCAATCCGTCACTCATGACAACAGTGATGGCGTGTCCAGGAAGTTGAGTCTTTTCATCCAACTGTCTCCTCAGGTGAACCAGTCCCACTGTGCATCTGACGGCGCGTCTGAAGGCGTGTGTAAGGTGGAGGTCGTGGCCGGTGGCTGCAGCTACAAAGCCAGCGGTTCAGTTCAGGGTGGCGTGCCAGTGCTGCTGGAGCTGAGTGATGGCGTGTTCAGACAGCCCATCTCTCTCACTGGAAATCTGCTGTTCTTCAAGGCCTCTGCTAGCCCTCAGCTCCTGTCCTCAGTGGCTGGTAAGAACAGTTACACCGGTCCAAATCAAAAGTCAGCCTGACAAAGTGGGCTCGGTCCGAATGGATGTAACTACCATACAACTAGTGAACTAATTCACAGTCAGTTTGTAGAGACTTTCCACCCTCAGCCTTTTACTGTCCATTAACAATATGAAGACGGATTTTGCCACCAACACCATAAATGACTTCTTGTAGATTATATAACTGAACCTCCTATATACAACTAACTACAGTTGTACAAAATCAAGTCGAATGTTCCTTATACATTTTCAATTAAGTATCAGATTTTTAGCCCTTCATGTCTACAACAAAACTACCATAAAACATCTGTTAAACACATTTCACCTTGTTTTCCAGACCTTGAAACAACAGTTGACCATATTTGCATAACTTTAATGCAACTGAAAGGAGAACTTCTTTTAAACTTAGTCGCATATCATCACCCCAATCCTGTACCTACGACTTCGTGGGCCGAATG
The DNA here is from genome assembly GCA_005024645.1 of Planiliza haematocheilus. Classification (NCBI taxonomy): domain Eukaryota; kingdom Metazoa; phylum Chordata; class Actinopteri; order Mugiliformes; family Mugilidae; genus Planiliza; species Planiliza haematocheilus. Next base: position 8,062,895 of record SRSE01000725.1, read on the forward strand.
TGACAGAAATAATCTCACTTACTCAGTCGTCATCTGCTGTCTTGGTCTTGGTTGTCTCCTACAATTCAACATTGGGATCTTGCAGAAGGTCCCCTGCTCACTAACATCAAAGTGAGGAGTAAAACCGTCTCTAAATTCCCTGAGGTGGGGACTAGAAATCTATGGTGCTACAGCTTGTAAACCATTGACGTCACTGGTTTCTGTGGAATAACAAATTTTGAAGCTGAACCCCAAACAAAAAATTTTGATGTTTGCACTATATCCCCAATTCAAATAAATGGAAATGATGCTCTTCTGCTAAGTGCTCATAAGTAACCATTAAGGTTTGTGGAAAACGGTGGCAGTAAATTTAAATTGTGTTTTTGCAACGAAAGCATGTCTTATTCTCATTGCGGCCAAAACTTAGAACAATATTTCCCCCCACTGCCGGTTTAAGACGGTTCATTTAGATGACTGAGTTACGAGCGTTAAATTGCAGCGTTCAGAGGTTCTTTTTCTACAAAGCCGTCCTCATTTTCTGTCCTCAATTGTTCTCTGTTCAGGAGTGTTGGCTGCAGAGGAAGTGGAGATCCAGTCCTTCAGCGCTCCTGCAGACCGCAGCGGGGATCTGTGGTATTGTGTGGGGCTGTCCTCTGTGCTGCCAGATCTCGGTGCCTTGAAGCCTCTGGTCGCGGATGCGGCGCAGCTCAGCGTTTAAACGACAGCAGCGACACTCCCACCAGTCCCAGAATAACCTTCAGTATCTGAAAACCTTTTCAGCGAAAATGTCTTAATACACTTGATCTGTCTCGGTCTTTGTGTTTACAGCTAACAACTTGTTTAGAAGTTGAACACTTGAAGTTTACAGTTTGCATTTTGATAACATTCCAGTGTGTCCAGTGTTTTATGAGCAAAAACTTAATAAAATGTTTAATTGTTGTCTTCTGTTCTGTTGGTTGTTTGACCCTTTAAAGCGAAGATAATAAAAAAAATATATATACATGATGCAGTGATCCATATTTTTAATTTTGCAATGTTGCATTTGCCTGTCTCCTGAGATTTATATTATTTATGTGGATATTTTTTTTTATCTTAGATTAAATTGTAGAGGTGTATATAATGAAAATCCATTAAGAGACAGCTACTTTGTAGATTGTACATGCAAAAGTACCAATAATGTTTAAAAGTTGACAAGTCTAATTGCACTTAATCGGTTCAAATATCTGAGATGTTCTGCAGGAATATGGCGCATTGTGCAGTTAATCCTCGTAAGGATTAGATTAAAGCCTTGTCCACATTGGAAACTGGGTTCAAAATACCATGGCAACGACAAGAATGCTTAGTGAGAGAGGAAAAAAAAAAGACATGAATGGAGCAATGCAGTGGCTCCTTGTGCTGTATTGCAGGCAACGCTCATTTGTGTAAGATTTGTATTCTGTTGGTGCCCCCTCCGCCTGTTGGCCACACTAATGCGCCGTCCGAGAGCGCGTCACGGGACCGTGGACGGTGGTTTATATTTAGGCTCCGGGAGAAAATAGCGGTGCTGGGTGATGATTCCTCTGAATGGTTGCTTGGTTTTGTCAAGGACCTGCTGTTGAGAGCGTGTAGTGCAGGAGAGGAGGAGGGGGGAGGATGGACGAAGCACACAAATACCAAAATAGGATCGAGCTGCCTCTGCGACTGTCCGTCCTGCGAGAGCTAAATTGAGGTTCGTGTGTTTTGGAAGACACCGCGGAGCGTCAGTGGCGAAAATCTCAGGTCATCCATGGAAATAGGATGAGAGGTAAGCCTGCAGTATCTCTGCTTGAATGTAGCCTGCTGATTATGAATTAAAACGCAAATACGGGGACTTCTGCGTCGCCTGGGGAGCGATTTTGCTTTGATTTATTTTTTTTTCACCCTACTATCGTGTATTTTTAAAGTCATATGTGTTTTCCTTTTTTTTTTATTCTTCCAGAAATCATGTCACATAAACAAGCAGAGATCTACACATACGACTTCTGTGATGGTGACCATCCAGCAGAGCTCCTGGATGCTCTCAGGCATTTCTACCTAAATGGCCTGTTCACTGACGTTACCCTGCAATGTGGCGAGTCCGGACAGGTGTTTCACTGCCACAGGGCGCTGCTGTCAGCCCGCAGCTCCTATTTCAAAGTCATGTTCACAGCAGACATGAGGGAGAGGTCAAACAGCGTCATCAAACTGACCGGGGTGGACTGCTCTGTCCTGGGTGCTCTGGTGAATTATGTGTACACGGCTCAGGTGAGCATCACTGAGAGCAACGTGCAGAGCCTGCTGGAGGCTGCGGACCTCCTGCAGTTTATCTCTGTCAAGCAAGCCTGCGAGGAGTTTCTCATTCGCCTCCTGGATGTGGACAACTGCCTGGGCATGCACGCTTTTGCCGAGCTGCACCTGTGTCCCGGGCTGGAGAGGGAGGCCCGCAGAGTGATGCTGTGCAGGTTCTCTGAGCTCATACAGCAGGAGGAGTTCACAGAGTTGGAGCTCGAGAAGATGAGGTCTGTTCTGGCCGCTCTTGTCCTCACTGTTCAGAGAGACGAAGTGTTGATAGAAGCTGTGGTCAGATGGGTAACCCATGACTTGGACAATCGCATTCGGTACGTTTCAGACCTGCTGCACTCCATCCATCTGGATCTGGATGAGATTTACTTCAAGGCGACGTTTGAGGTGCACAGACAATACTTAATGAACAAAGATGATGGGAAATTAAAATCTATGATCATTCAGGCTTTAAGGTCCAGCGGTAAAGAGATGTCTGCAGGTGGAAAAATATCTTCTAACCTGTATATCATTGGAGGATACTACTGGCACCCTCTTTGTGAGGTTCACATCTGGGATCCTATCAGTGACACATGGGTGCAGGGAAAAGACATGCCTGACCACGGAAGAGAGAGCTACAGCGTCAGTTTACTTGGAGCAAACATCTATGTGACTGGAGGTTACAGGACTAACACAGTCGAGGCCCTGGATGCTGTTTCAATTTATAACTGTGACTACGACGAATGGACGGAGGGCTGTCCCATGATCACAGCTAGGTACTACCATTGCTCCGTGGCCTTGCATGGTTGTGTTTATGCCATCGGAGGCTACAGAGGAGGAGCTCCAGAGCGAGAGGCTGAGTTTTATGATCCTTTAAAAAAGAAATGGTTTCCTGTGGCCAAGATGATCCAAGGTATGCTAAACTGTTACCTAATCTTTTATGAACTGAAGAGGGGGAGAAAGGGATAAATGGATAAATTAAGGTAGAGAAAGCAGTCTCACCATGAAATCAGTTTAGTGCATTATTCTGAGCACTTTAAAGGCCTCTTACTCATATTAGCTTCAAAGCCGCGGTTCAGAGCACATTCTTTACCTCCCGAGTGCTAATGAAGTTCATGTGATTTAACTGAGAGCTCCTGAACAGCTTCTACGTGGAACTAGAAGTGAGGTTGTTTCGTAACAGCTGTTTCCAGGGTCAAAAATTAACTTAAGACAAATCAATCGTTTTCTAAAAATATCAGAGGATCCGCTTTTGATTACTGACTAAATGTTTGAGAAATAATAAAGTTAACTAATGCAGTTCATAAAATAAATTCAAGGGTCTTTCTTTCATTCTTTTTGAACTTTCAGCAGATGACGTTTGCTCAGTCGTCATGGCGATTGTTCAGTTGTTAAGGCAACATGACATGGAGTCTGCTCTTTATAAGCCCCACACACCATTTAAGGACAACTGAGAGATACTTCCAGCCATAAGACATGGTTGGACGTTCGGGAAGACATATAGTAGTAGACCTTTGGAATTAGTTTGCAGTGTTTCAACATCTTTTGGTTTATTGATTTAGTTTCGTGGTCCTCTTAACAGTTTTTGGTTCAATATCATCACCCTTATCCAACCACGTAAGGCTGCTGATATTTTCCAACCAGATATTTTCCTCAAAACCGATTTAAAAGAAAAGTGGATGTTTGACTTAAAGGGGAACTACTGTTTTTTACAACCTGGACCTTATTTCTAGCATGAAATACGATCGTTTACTCACCCGTATAACTTATGTATCATTTGTACTGCTATTTTTTTGTAACATGGCTGAATATTTTTCCAATTCTGAGGTTGTGGACGAACCATAGCAGTAGCAAATTACACGTAAACAAGCTGACCGGGTCACGGGTGCGCGCATTCCAGGTCAGAAGACATCATCCGGGGTCTATAGGTCAATCTACTGACCCCGGATGATGATAACAGGCAACGCTGAACTCAATGGGGAATAAGCATTAGCGTATCAAAACCAAATATTGGCGAAATGAACGAGTTTCGCAGCAGATAATGCGTTATTTAGAGGCTATATCTCTATGCTCCAGCCACTCCAGCTATATATATACGCTGATCCGATTATCTCCTGAAGGAGTGGAAATGACACAAAAGTTATATGGGTGAGTAAACGATTGTATTTTATGCCAGAAATAAGGTCCAGGTTTTAAAAAACAGTAGTTCCCCTTTAAAGATCTGGATAGATTCACGTTCACTTCTGTCCAGTGATACGGTGGGAGCAGAGTGTAGTTAGGAAGACATAAAAGCAGACAAAAATAGTTCCTGCATGAAACTGATCAAAACAAGGTCTGTGGAGTAACTGTCCAGAGAATCAATTTATTCATGATCAAGTCATCAATGAACTGTTCACATTTAATATGCGTTCCCTTTGAAGGTGTAGGAAATGCCACTGCATGTGTAATGGGAGATAGGATCTATGTGACCGGAGGCCACTACGGGTACAGAGGAAGCTGCACTTATGAAAAGATCCAGGTGTACAGACAAGATGTCAACGAGTGGACTATCATCACAATAAGTCCTCATCCAGGTATGGAAAATACAGTATGAGGTGGAACAGGAGCATCGGCATGACGAATACTGAGCTGACATCCTGTGTTTTCAGAGTACGGGCTGTGTTCTGTGTCTCTCAACAACAAGCTGTATTTGGTGGGTGGACAGACGACCATCGCGGACAGCTACGACCCAGAGAGAGACGAGTGGAGGTCCCTATCAGTGATGAAGGAGAGGAGGATGGAGTGCGGGGCCGCGGTAATAAACGGTTGTATCTATGTGACGGGGGGATACTCCTACTCAAAAGGGGCTTATCTGCAAAGCATTGAGAAATATGACCCTGAGCTGGACTCATGGGAGATAGTGGGGACTCTTCCCAGCCCGACCAGGTCACACGGGTGTGTTTGTGTTCACGGTGTTTAATGACAAACATTTGTTGTCATTTGTGCCAAATAATCTCAGCAGTATTTATTGAAGCATGAGAATGTTTAGCTCTTTGCCAAATTGTGAATATACAGACGAACAAGCATTTCACTTAGAACTCAGGGGCATCTTACGAGTGTTTCAGCTGACTTTTTAAATTAAGAGCAAAGTTGAATGTATTTGAGTATTATTTAAATTCACATCAATAAATACATAAATACACTTTTATTGGTAGAGTTTTACCATGAGGCTGTGAAATAAAAAATAAATTACTACACTTGAGAAGTGACTGAACTGCTTGAATTTATTACTGTGTTTTTTATTTGGCTTGATGCTTACATATGTGAATGTTATGTGTATTTATTTTACTGTGGAGCTGAGAGTTTAAACACTTTAATGGATAGAAATTTTAACATGTATTGAAGCTTGAATCAGGGGGGTAATTCAGAGATAAAGGGAACAAATAACAACTGACCAGCACATAAACAGAGAAAAGAAGAACAAATTACAGTTGAGTAAGATAGATAAGATGCGATGAAATAAGATTTTCTAAGGTTTAATTTGTCACATGCACAGTTATACAGTACAGCTAAGTAAGTAAGCAGAGACAAAACATGATGAGACAAAACAGCAACTAAAATGTGTGTTTGTTTTTTTTTCATTTCAGAGTGACCAGATTTTAGATTTTAGATTTTTGTAAATGTATTTTGAACTAATGCAGTCTGCCATGTTTGCCACAAATATCGAAAAGGACGCAGGAAAAATATATATTCATGCAATAATGAATGGGAAAATATAAACTATTCGCATTTAAAAAGAAAATAACATAATAAATTGTTATATTTGAACAATCACATAAAAACAAAGCAATTCTTAAATCAGGTTTTGGTTTTTAACAACGCAGCCTCCCCGTCGCCCTGCAGTTATATCGCTTAACAGCGCCCCCTCGTGGCTGTGACCTCCACCACGCAGGGGTCAGACCACCGTGGAGCCTCTGAGACGTTCGCGCTGAGTGAGCTCGGTTCTTTTTGGTCCTCGCTGGATCCCGTAGCACGCAGTTCCACAACGTGTGAGCAAAGAAGTGCGGTCTTCTGGTTTGAAAAGCTAAAACTGTTGCTAGCGGTGACTCAACACATTGTGAGTACAACGTTTCACGGTGGTGAAAATGTATTTCATGAGCTCTTTATAATATCGGGGATTTTGTTTTTAACAGTGTAACGGCTAACGGAGAAGACATTTTCTTCGAGCAGCCTTGAACAGCGTGGTGCTGCTAGAGTGAAGTTACGCAGAGTATAAAGGACAAGATGTAACTTTACTTATCGAATTATTTCACGTGTAATTAGTAAAGACGCTGAATAAATCGTAGCTAAACTCCGTGGGCTGGGTCCGTTGGCTCTCAGTTTGCAGACACAGCGTGGCCGGTGTGCTGCATGTAAGCTAGGCTAGCAGTTAGCCACCAAGCTAGTTGCAACTTTACAGGCACTGGTTGAAACAGCAGAATGACTGAAAGCTGAATTAAGACATGATCTAGTATTCTTAATCGGCATGCATTACCTTTTAAGACTTTCTTCACTGTGTTAAGCCAGTCTAGACATAAAGCTAGCTGCTTTGTTGTTGTTGGGGTTTTAATTTCCTGTTCTTGTGTTGCCATATTGTAACACATGCTATATACACCCACTCACCAATTCATTAGGTACACTAGTTAGAATGAGTCCTGGGCTAAATCCTCCTCCATGACTGTTTACATGTTAAAAGATCAACTGTTGGATTATTAAGGGGGATGTAGATTGTGGTGCTGTTAAACTGTATTGAATTAAACACGAAAGAGTTTCTGAGATTTAGCCAAAAATGGGATTGTCAGAATAACAGAAAGATGTTTTATGGGTACAACTGGATACAATTGATTTAAAAATTGTTGATTTTTTTTGTTTTTTGTTTGACACATTCGTTTAATTGACGAATGATTTCTGCTTCTTTTTTAAACGTGTCATATCTGTCAAAGAGTAATATTTATTAGCTGAGCAGGATATATATATATATTTATTTTGCCTTACAGAACAATAATGGCAGAAAATCAAGAAGAGATGTCCCCACTTGAGATGAAAGTGGCACGCCAAGTAGAGGTAACTTTGATTTAAGATAACCATTCATAACTTGTAAAGTTCTTCTAAATGGAGCCTAACGATGCCTTTTATTCCATCGTAGTACTACTTTGGGGATCACAATCTTCCGAGAGATAAGTTTCTCAAAGAACAGCTGCAGCTTGACGATGGCTGGGTGACTTTGGAGACGATGCTGAAATTCAACAGGTTTGTCATTATTTCCTTTTATAACCCTGCTTATCTGCTTAAATACAATTAATTCATTTATGATTCACTAAAACACATCCTTGGTGTACGCTCAACATGCCATGGAGCAGTTTGGAAAATTTGAGACGCTACAATAAGCAAGAATGATAATGTTAGTTGTTAAATAACACTGCTGTTGTTGCATTGTTTGGGTGTGGAAATCAGTGCTGTGTGGAATGCACTTGTGTTCATGTCAATAGCTTGGATGTCACTGATTGCGTCTCATTACAACATGATTGTATCTGATAGCACTGGTAGGACTGAGAGAGGTGGGGGATTTTTCTAAATGAGCAGCAGGGAGGAGAGAAGAGGAGGAAGTTGTGTGAACGAGACAGTGATGACAAATCAGTTTTGTTGGCCGACTGCATGATTCAGGCAGAACAAGATGATCGTATGGCCTCATGCTGCCTCTGAAGTGCACTAGTTGCCAGCTGGGTCACAACTTGCCACATAAGCACAAATGAACACAGGCAACAAATAAAATCTTGATTCATTTCAGAAGAATCTGTGTAATTCAAAATTCCAGCTAGTAGTGTTTGGCATTTGGAATATATTTTTAACAGAGATCTAGTGTGTGAGTCAGCACATTTGTTGTCTAGCCAAGAGAAATTACTTAATGAGCAATTCAGGTCTAAACCAGTTGACTGTGTAGAAGCAGATTTTAATAAAAATCCAGTTATCAGTGTTCACTTATCATCTGTGCGGGTGAGATTAGATGATGTGCAGTGTGTCCCACGCTATACTGCGACTCTAGAATGAGAGGAAGCTTTGTGCTTGTGCAGATAATTTATTCTTTAGATCATCTGTTGAAATATTTGGCTTCTTTACTCAGACTGAAGATCTTAACTACAGAGAGCAGCGTCATCGTTGCAGCTCTCCAGAAGTCAAAGACTGGCCTGCTGGAGATCAGCGAAGACAAGACTAAGATTAGGAGGTCTCCAGACAAGCCCTTACCCGAACTGAACGATGAATACAAAGACGTACTTAAACACAAATCTGTGTACATGGTAAGTGCATAGTAATGTTTAATTGCTTCACCGTTTATGTTTTTGATTATATTGTGTTATGTAAACCTGGTTACCGATTCATTTTGCACGTAATGCATTTTCAGTAAAACCTTTACATATCATATCAGCATTTCCTCTAAATTTACCTACATTTGTGTACATTTCTGTATATATTAATCTTTTATTCTTTAAAGTACGTATATTGTGGCTGTTTTCCTTCATTTTATTTTCACCTGTTCTCATCTAGAAAGGGTTCCCTCTCGAAACAACCCTTGATGAGATTCAGGAGTGGCTGACTGGAAAAGGCACCATAGAAAACATTCAGATGAGGAGAAACCTGCAGAGGCAATTCAAGGTAAATACAAATGTTCCTGTAGCAGCTGTAAATTTCTATATTTTATCTGTAAATTTAATAATTTAATGTCATTACAGGGATCGGTGTTCATCTGTTTTGACACAGAAGAATCAGCAAAGCAGTTCCTGGAGCGCGAAGACATCAAATCATTCAAAGACAATGAGATGCTTGTGTTATCCAGGTAGGATGTGCTGCTTCTAGCACTAGTGTGTTTTTTGGCAAAGGACAGAGGCATACCATCAACACTATGCAAACATATCATTGACCTTTATTCTCTCAGCCCTTGAAGCCTAATTAAACCATTTACACAACTATTTAAAAAAAAGAACATGTGACCTGTGCAGCCTCTCGTGGTTATTATCGGCTTTTATTGAGAAACTAGAAGACAATCAATGTGCAGGAAGTCCTTTTTGCTGGTGGTTGAAAATAGAGCAATGATGGCTTCAAGGTTATGCTAAACTTAACTATATGTGCACATGGATTAATTTAGTCTTAGTGCGTCTCATAACCCTTGTGCTACCTTTGGGGTCTCTGAGACCCCAAGTGAATGGACAGACCCATAGATAGCATGCAAGAGGGTAGCACAAGGGTTAAAGAAAAATAGACCAATAGTAACATTAAGTTGATTTGATTTGACTTTTAAGCTTGAAATGACCGTGATTTTAACACGTCTTTACATCATAATGACCACGTACTTTTTGTTTTACTTTCAGGGAAGACTATCATGCAAAGAAGGCAGAAGAGAGGAAACAGTTTAAAGCGGAGACAAAAGCAAAAGCTAAACAGTGAGTATACACTGTGTGGTGTTTGATGTCTTTCAAATGGATTGTTAATTGTCTAAAAAATAACTGACTCTCCTCATCCCCCTTTCAAAAATTGTGATTTAGTGACAAGGAACGGCAGCAGAAAAATGTAGAAGACAAAGAAATGGTAAGATCCCTGAAGGCCTTAAAAGCTGAAAGTCTGCTGCTATGATGGACTCCTTAAATCCAGAATCGTGTCTTGTTAATGATTATTTGTCGTTTATATTTCAGGGTCTGCTTTTGGATGAACAGACAGGTTGCTTACTGAAGTTTTCAGGAGAGCTTGAAGATGTTTCAAGAGAGGACTTTCATGAATTGTTTTCTGGACATGGAAAGATAAAGTGGGTTGACTTCACAAGAGGGGCCAAAGAGGTGGGTCATCTATCTATAGATGAAAACTCCAACACAGAGATGAATAAACATTATTTGGTTAAAACGATGCTGTTTTTCTTTCTTCCCAACAAGGGCACCCTTCTGTTTGATGGGAATGCAAAGGAAGCGTTTGAAAAGGCCAAAGAGGCAAACGGAGGAGAACTGAAGATCAAGGACAACACGGTTACATGGCAGGTGCTCGAAGGCGATGAGGAGAAGGAGGAACTGAAGAACATAATTGAAGCTCAGCAAGAATCATACAGCCGGTCCAGAGGCAGAGGTAAAGTCTGTTTTCATGTTAGGTTTAACATTATTGAATAAGTGAGAATGTAAGGTAACTGCTTTGACACTGATCACCATAAAACAGCCATTTTTTGCTCTGTTATGGAAAACTTTTTTTTTTTTTTTACTCCGCCCAATGCAGGCACATGTGTATGATTTGGTACGCTTGTCTGTTTCAAAAGGTGGAAGAGGAAGATCAGGTGGCAGAGGAAGAGGAGGCCGAAGGGGAAGAGGTGGCAGAGATCATGGCAGAACTCAGTACCAAGGAAAAAAGACGAAATTTGATAGCGATGATGATGATAACGACGATGGTAAGTTCAGTATCATGCTGAGATTTAAATTCTGGTTTGAAAGCAAGGCTGTTCATCATCTCTAACCATTTCTTGTTTGTGCTTTTCCTGCAGCACCTGCCGCAAAAGTTGCCAAAACCGAAAACGGATCTTAGTCACCATGTCACACCTGAGTTTTTCTTTGACGGAAACATTTATTACAAACAGTGAAAATGCAGAGGCAACTTAAATCCATTCCAGTGAGAACTTCAGGCTTTGGAGAACCGTAGGAAGTCCACCTGGATGTCAACCTAGGAAAAATATTGCAAAGCTTGGAGTAAATCCCTATATGTTGTGCCTCTCCTATTATTTGTGTACCTATAATTCTTTTCTGAAGACATTTTGATTTTATTCAACATAACTCAGCTTTTTGCCAGTAATTCAGTAGAATATTTTAGTTTTTCTCGCGTGACCTCTAGACTCTGTGTGCCATTGTTTTGAAATCACTTGCTTTGCTCATTTTTTTTAAAGTTTTCATATGTGAATAGCAAATAAAACATTTATTAAAACAAATGTTTTCATGCACATGTTGAAAATCTAGTGTCTGACGGTGTTTGAGCTTACCGATTTCTTTTTGTGGAACTTATAAGATGCTGGCAGATCATATCGTAGCTCTGTAAAGAAAACTTAGTTAGTGTCTGATTATTTTAACTGTACATAAGCTGTACTGTATTTTTCTTACCTGCGACAACCTCCATCTTTACTCCCCAGTCACTGGCTTTCTTTTGTATGTGCTGTAATTAAATGGGAATTACACATCAACCATTACAGCCTTTGGACACGAGTTAAGAATAGAAAATGTTCAATGTCATTTAACCAGTCGGCATTCAGAGGCCTGAAGGACTTGCTGCTGCTGTCAGCTTCCTTGTTTAGACTTGTAATGTGACTGACTCTGAACTCACCTCTCGTGTTGATGTTTTATGTAGCGAGTACACAGCTGTCTTTGCCATTGTTAAAGCAGCTCGGAGAAACTTCATGTCCATGCCTTGAGCAAATAGTAAAACATTAAATGGATTTATTGGATGTATTAAATGGAAAACATGGTCACATTTACAAGAAAAGGGAATATATTTTACTAAATTGATGTATAGTACTTTGTACTACTGGAGGGAACTGGAGGGATCTTAAGGGAGTTAGTTTCCAAACTAACATACCAATTATGAATTTGGAAGACTGACTTAAATATGGTTACCAACCGAAGAAAAAGTCATTTAAAAGACCAGTTGCATCCTTTTCCAGCATTTCAAAACCTACAGTTTGGGAATTATTTTTAGCTTTTTAAGTTTATCTAATGCTTATGTGAAGTTTCAGTCTGGGTTATATCGCATACATTTATTTTTTTTTTTTTTAAATAAGACTTTTCTTTAAGGTAAAATAAACCTAAATGGGCAGTGAGTGACATTGCCAGTGTGATTGAAAATGTCCACACAATAAATACTGTACACATTGTTTAGATGATGCAGTAAACGATAAGTCGGTTGAGGTAAATGTTCTGTAGTATTCTTATGGGTTTTTTTCCAGTGCCTGAGAGCTAGACAGATAACTGGATGGAGCGAATAATGTGACCTCCAGTATAAAAGTAGTGTAAAACAGATCTTCACTGTGTATTCTTTGCTCGTTTACCACTCTTGATGCTTGGTTCTTTGTGCTCAGAGCAAATCTGCCGAGGCTGAATTAAACACAATGAAAGATCAGGGTGTTACGATTTCTTATTTGCCAACACAATTTTCCACCACATTGGTTGACAATATTTTAACCTTCACAGTTCTTCAATGTGAAGAGAGAAAGACCTTATAGTGGTCCGAAGTTGCTGTATCAGTATTTGACGTTTATGTTGCACTGTGGGGGCATGATGTTAGTGAGGTGTTTATTTAAACAGTCCTTTAAATAGTCCTTTATTGCCAATCACTCTATGGACTGAATCAGGATAGCTCGATCTGCAATATCACATGTAACCCGTTTCTCACAAGTTTTCCCCCTCTTGTCAACCATACACTCACCTTGGTTGTGTTTTGTCCCAAACGGTGGATTCATTATTACAGTGTCAAACTTGTTGACATATGCCTCTGCCTCCAGACAACAGAGGTCACACTGCACCAAATCTACGTTAGAAATCTCAAATTCCTCTGCATTCCTTCTGAATATGTCCAGTGCATCCTCGTCAATGTCGAAGCCGACGCACAAACTGCAGAAGAGAGAGCAAGCATCCAGCTGAGAGACAGCGAGAAGTGTTGTAAACAAGAAAGGAGTAATTACAATGTCTCACCCTGCGTCTAGCATCGCAGCCCCGATGCTGAGGACCCCGCAACCACATCCTAGATCTGCCACTAGTTTACCCTCGATGTCATCAAAAGTATTCTGGATTGTGTAAAGCATGCATGCTGTTGGGGGAAAAACAACGCAAAGTTAATATGAGCAACCAATAAACACTGAACTAATAGCATGATATCGCCTTACCAGCAATGTGAGGACTGGTTGGATATTGCTCAAGGAGGATTTTAGGCTCTTCAAAAGTGTCCACTTGTTGCAGGTAGCTCTCTAATTCTTTTAGTTTCATTGCAAACAAATAATATGTCTCAAATCTGTGTGTCCCCTGTATGTCAACTCCGTGCTACAGTTTTTGGTTCATATCACAGGGAAACTATATTTTCAGCATGGCTTAGGACGACTTCCGTAATGCTGTGTGCACCAACCAAAACATTCCGACAACGATCACGTACGTGTGATATGGGTTCCTCGTGGATTTTTTTATTTTTTATTATTGTAATTGTTGTTTTAATGTTTTTCTTATTTTATTTTAAATAATGATTTATTTTTGTTATGCGGATTAATTCCAAAAAAGCATCTTAGTTTTTACGATAAACGGGTGCCAATAATAATAAGAACAATAGTAATACTGGTACTACTAGTACTACCACTATTATACTACTAATAATAATAATAATTATATTAATAATAATAGTAATATGTAAGATAATAATGTTACCACTTTAAAGAATACAGAAAATTAATGAACTGGTACATAATCAAGAAGAAAAAAAATAAAGTTTTAAATAAAAAAATATATAAAAGAATTAAGAGTAACTCTCATTGACATTTAATCTACAAAAATCGCCTCTCTTCACGTCACTGTGTTTTAAATGTCCTTTTAGCAACTAAGAGATAAAGGCGGGACAGTCCCAGCAATCAGTTGCCTAGAAACAATGAAACACAACAGGGTTTAGATGACTGTGCATAACCATAACCCGAGAGAAGACGCGCTCGACTCGACTCGATGAAATAGTCATACTAGTTTGAATCTAACGCCAGGTGAAAAAAACAGGAACAGGTTTATTCGTAGTCATTACACGAGTATTGTAGATTAGTAAATTCGCCAGCCAGCGTCGATGTAACGTATCGCGAGAAAGTCCGTGAACATGGAAACAAGACAACAAAAATAAATTTGTGGACAACAAGCCAGAGTGCATGATGGCGGCGTCGCTGCTGCGCCGGGACAAGAAAGCTACTGCCGCCCACTTGAAGGCAGACTTAAACAGGACTGACAATAGCTCGGGAGTGCGACAACTTCAGGAGCTCCTTGACGCTGTGCTAAATCCCGAAAAACCAGCGGCGGACACCGAAGCTATTGACTGGTGTAAATGTCTGATTGCAGGAGGCGAAGGTTTCGAGGAGTTCTGCAAGACGGTCCGGTCCTATGACAACGCGACTCTGTGCGGCTTGGTTTGGACGGCCAATTTTGTGGCGTATCGATGCCGGACCTGTGGCATCTCTCCGTGCATGTCACTGTGTGCTGAGTGTTTTAATAACGGAGACCATACGGGCCATGATTTCAACATGTTCAGGAGCCAGGCTGGTGGGGCCTGTGACTGTGGAGACAGTAATGTCATGCGAGAGAGTGGGTAAGTCTAAGCTAGCCGCTAGCTAAGCTGGCTATGCTAGCTAACGGTTAGCCTGTATCGTTTTGACAGGTCTTCCTGGGAAGTGAGCTAATTTAGCTAATACAATTACCTGATCTGCGCAAGTCCATAACAGATTATTTATAATGTTGTCTCAGGTGTTGCCATAGTCACCAATTTTGAATATTGCGATGCTACTGGGAGTTATTAATAGGAACCCACCGACCAGGCACCTTTGGACAGGGTTGCCTTGACTTGCAAACCATAACAGTAATATTCATCCTAGCATTTGTACCTGCAGGATTTTGTGCATCTTTCTACTACCCATTAAATACTTTTAGATATTGCTATGGTGCTAATTTATTTGCCCTGTGGTTTAACAGTCACATTCTCAACATCATATCTGTATTCCTTACTGTCATAAACCTTACTGTCCAGTCAAAGCTTAGACAAAATATTGCATTAAAATATAGTCTAAACTTTTACAGAAATTGTAGTCGTTGTTGATATTCCACTATACTGATCATCATTAATAAATAAATGTGCTCTAAGACAAAGTTAGGTCATGGCAGAGGGCTGCGTTTATATTAAAGCTTTGGTGCATTTATTTCCTGTGGACTGATTCATCACAGTATAATGCAGGCTTGACCCACATATTCAAGAGATGTACTAATTTGTGTGTTGCTATGTGTCACATTAAATGCACGGGTAAATATCTGACAGTTTCCAGATGTTTTTACCCTGACATCACTAATACAACCTCTGCAATATTAAATTCTGTATGTTGATGTAATTTCAAGTAGTTCTAGATCTATGAAATTGAACAAGAATTAAAAATAAACATACAGAGCCCCTACCCAAATTACATCCATTTTCTGGTGTCAGTTGATTCCTGAAATTAAAAGAATAAAGGGTGCTTTGATATTTGGTTGATACATTAAAGTTTGTTCTTTCTTTTTTCTTTTCTTTCAGGTTTTGCAGACGGCATCGGTTGAGAACTGGGGAAAATATCCCTTCAATACCTCGTGACCTTCTCCTGATGTCTGAGATGGTTCTTCCTCGCTCTATCCTGTGTATCATACAGTATCTCAGAGATGGATACGTTGAACCAGGTGAAAATAATCATGGCGGCAATAATGTTCTGTATATACAGATATGAGATGATCTACTTTTACCCTCTGAACAACTAATTTACCACCTATAAAAAATAATAATAACCATATGCTCATCGGTTATATATATATGCTTCTCGTCTTGAATATAGGTTTCAAAACAATAGGTAGATACTAGTGCTGTACAGCTATTTACGTCCAAAAATAAGTCCACAAAGTGCTGGGTTTCATGTCTTGTATCGCTTATCTTGCTTTACCAGACACCTCAACTGAGAGAGATCTACAGAAAGTCTTGCAACAGCTGGAGCCTCAGATCTCGTTCTTGGAGGAGCTTACAAAGATGGGTGGAGCAATGAGGACTGTACTGACAAAGATCTTGACCAATCAGCAAACATTCAAGGAGTTGAGCATGGGTAAATATTTCTTATCACAAAAATGGTTTGCCAGCTTTGTCATGCTACAGGTTTATTTCTTTAATTGAATGTACAATATCTTCTAGTTTAAGGAGTACTATTAATTATTCCTAAGTGTTTTTTCTTTACTAGACTATGTCTATTCTGTTCTATTCTATAAACTTTTAAAACACACAAAATGTGAATTGTTATTATGTGGGGTTATTTTCTTCATTTTGAGATTTGCATATCATATTACCGTTTGCAGTTTGTTTTTTGCTTTACTGTTGCAGGCCAAGAGGAGAATGCATATGCTAAAAAGAACTATGAAAAGTATTTGTCAGCGTTGAAGAATTCAGGTCTGGTGTCTGTGGAAGAGAAAGTGCAAGGTGCAACTGCTGATGTCACTGTTGGTGCTGAAGGAGGCGCAGGAGCGATGAGCCTACTAGGTAATGTAATATTCATTTATGTATGTATATATACAGTGCGGCTTAAGAGAACCTAATCAGACAAATTAAACCAAATCAGTGTGCTTTGTAGTGGTTTATTCAGGAAAATTACCAAAATTATATACCTGTGAGGTCCAAAACTAAGTGCTCCTTTAGGTGTACCAGTTAATTTCTAGGCTCTGGTTTTCATTCAGTGCCCCATTCTGTTTCTAAAAAAACAAAAAAAGGCTGTGTCACGGTCTGATCTTCACAACACACGTTTCTGAAAGTGTATGACGACACTGACAAAGGAGCTTTCTGAGGACCTCAGAAAAAGAGTTATTGTTCATCACCAGGCTGGAAAATATTACAAAACCATTTCTAAAGTGTTTGGAATCCACAAACCCACAGTCAGACAGATGGTGACCAAATGAGTTCACCATCAGGAGAACACTGAACAACCAGGGTGTTCATGAAAGAGTGGCAAGGACGAAGCCACAAAATTTCCAAAAAGAACATTTCTGTCCATCTGCAGTTTGCTTAACATCATGTGGACAAGCCAGAAGGCTACTGTTAAAAGGTTTTGTGGACAAATGAGACTAAAGTAGAAGTATTTGTTTTAAATGAATCTCCAGAGACAAAACCTTATCCCGTCTGTGAAACCTAAAGGTCATAATGTCCTTGATTGGGTCTGTTTTGCTTTAGCTGAAAAGGACAGCTTTCCATCATTGCTGGACCAGTGACTTCTGGATTATGTCATGCAGCTGTGTGTGAGCTGAATTTTATGAGCAACTGGACAAGATGTTCTACAAAAAAGGGTTAAAGAAGAACAAAATTTGTGTTTTGGAAAGGCCAAGTCAAAGTCCTGACCTTAATCCAGTAGATATGTTGTGGAAGCACTGGAAGGAAGCAGTTCATGTGAGGCAACCCAGCAACGTCTCAGAACTGAAACGATTCTGTGCTGAGGAATGGATGGAAATTCCTCCTAGCCGCTGTAGAGAATTTACTTGCGGTTATTGCTGCACAAGGGGTCGCCACACATTACCGAAAACAAGGGTTGACTTACTTGTGCAACTCACAGATTTGTACAGTTTCATTTGTTTGATTGGGTTCTTTTTGGCTACTGTCAGGACAAAAAACATTGATTAAGCTGACTGTCCACTGCTCCAAGTGTGCTCCATGTACAAATGGATAGGTTAACAACAAATCTACCCACGTTTTCTGGCCTTGCATGCCGTAGAAAGCATTTGTTCCCCTGTAACAACCACCTGCATATTAGTTTATTTGCCCCTTTCTATAGACGGTACTTCTCTAGGGTGTATCTTGTGCCACATAGTATTCATACATGATATTATGAAGTAATAAAATGTATTCCCAAACCAGCATTGACCTTAGTACTTACTGCCAGATGGTCCAAGAAGTTAGAACGCATGTCACAACTTATTTTAACCACTGTTGCTTCAAATTGCTTCATGGTGTCAGTGCGTGTGTTTACCAACTAGTGACAGTTGCTGCAAATTACTACTTGTGGCTCTATGTTTTTTTGTTTTTTTTTCATAGGAACCACAGGACCAGGGAGTCCTGATGAGTCAAGTAAAGAGGTGTGTGTCATTCATCTTTGATCAATTAAATATCTGTGATTGCATAATTTAGTTAGTTATTGCCTATTCACGAAAAAAATGACAAATCTCCAAAACTGACCATAGTTCTCACTGATGTCTTGAATTATATTCAAGCTATGCACAATATTCTTGGTTGGAGCTTTTTAGCTTGATAAGAACTGATCTTCAGCTGCTGTTAAACATTCATGTTTTGTTTTCCTTCAAGGAGGATCAAGATGGAGGGCAGTCTGTTGGTCAGAGGAAGAGGGTTAAGCTCAGCAGCAGTACCAAAGGTACGTGTGCTGAAAAAGTTCTGCTCCAGTATGCCAACTCAATAGGACCAGCTATTAATATTTATATGTGTGTGTGTGTGTGTTTTCTGCCCTCAGACTCGTGCATTATTGAGTCTCTAAAACATAAATGTTTTCTGGAAGAGTTGCTGTTTTGGACGATAAAATACGAGTTTCCTCAGAAGATGGTAACCTTTTTACTGAACATGTTGCCCGATCAAGATTACAAGGTAATTTCTCTCATATGTTAAGGTAATGTTGCCTGTCTAGTCTTTGTGATGATTGTTTAACATTTCATTATATAGACTCTTGGTTACCCTTTAATTGTGCTCCGGTTACACTCATCAGTCATAACATGATGACCACCCGCTAACATGCCTGTTGTAGGCGCTTTTGACAATAGGCAGGGGTCTACACGGGAACCCTGACTGGTCTGTTGCTACGCAGTCCCATACAAACTGTAATGCACCGTGTGTTCTGACAGAAAACCCCAGAAGTTGCTCCGTTGTCTTGCCTTTACAATTTAGCTCTTGTCAAATTTGCCCAAATCCTTCCAATCAACTATGAGAACAAAATATTTTCTGCTGCCTAATCAATCCCACTCTTTGACAGGTGCCAGTGGTCAGAATGTTATGGCTGATTGTACAGTACATGATTTCAAGGCAATTTGAAACTTCATTACAAGGGACGGCTATGACAACCGTATGCCTTAATAGGCTTTCTTCTCTTCCACTCTGACAGATCACATTTACGAAGACATTTGTTCAGCATTACGCCTTCATCATGAAAACGCTGATGAAAAGCCACGAGTCAGATACGATGTCCAACCGCATTGTGCATATTAGTGTGCAGCTGTTCAGCAACGAGGAGCTGGCTCGACATGTGACCGAGGAGTGTCAGCTGCTGGATATCATGGTCACCGTCCTCCTCTACATGATGGAGAGTTGCCTTATTAAAAGTGAACTTCAGGGTAAGTTTCTCAAACATGTCGGGTTGCTAATTATTTTGATTTTACACACCTCGTCACACTTGGTAATGTTGCGGTTTATAACCAGAAAAGCAAGCGGTTAAGGTGTTACTTGAGCTGTGTGAAGATGGTGTTGGTTAGGTTTTCTAGATGTTTCGTATTGTTTATCGGATATTTATGTTCAAAGATGGAACTCAATGTAATTCTACTCATCTATTAAAAAAAACAGTCGTACCAGGGGATCATAGCTGATCATTGGCGTTATATCGTAAAGTTTGCCTTTGCTGGCACACAAATCCTGTGAGTGTTTATAAGAAGAAACACTGTGCTTCATTCATAAGAGCAAAATGCAGCTGCTAATTTTTCTCTGCATTTGTCATCATTCTCAGTCCTGGAAAAACATGCCCAGATGTTTCGGCCCTCTGGCCTTTCTAATTGTGCCGCTGCTTCCAAGTAAAATAAGCCTGAATTTGTACTTTTTGCTTTTTGTTAAATCTGTAATAGCGGCCAGGTGTTAAGTTGTGTAACTTGTGAGTGCCTCAGCTAATGTCATTCTCCACACATTTGTCAGTGACTTGTGATTTATTTGTCTGAGGAAAACCAAAAAATAAATGCCATTAACTGGATGTGTTCCCTGTTTCTTGTTTTTTCTTTTAGATGAAGAGAACAGTCGTCATGTTGTGGTGAACTGCAGCGAAGCACTTTTGAAGAACAACACGTACTGGCCCCTAGTTAGTGATTTTATTAACATCCTCTCACACCAAAGTGTAGCCAAAAAGTTCCTGGAGGACCACTCGTTGTTGATGCTGTGGATGAGCTTTGTATCATTTTTCCAAGGTAAGCATGTGTTTTTTTGTTTGTTTTTTTTATCACTGAAGTTGAGACAATATATCTCATTTACTCAAACACACACAAATTTGTAGTCCGAGGGCAGCAGTGTTTAAGATTTATTGTCCCTGCTCGAGGACTTTTCAGGCGATTCAAAGCGATTTGTTATGGAGGCATAATTTCTGGAAAGCCTTCTTTCAGTTTAATGGAGCCTATTTTATTGCAATATAACAGAGTGAAAGATGGGCAAGGTGACCTGCTGTATATCTGCTTTGTGATCTGTTAATTCAGATAATAAGTCTCAGAATTTAGATGAATGATCATAAAATAAGTGGTACCCTCAGATCCTACAACATCCTCTGTCTGGGCAACTGTAACATCTCATATCTATGTTTGATACTGGCCCACTTCTACTCCATCATTTGTGGTTTAGCCATTATCAAACCACTTGACTGCCAGTATAATACCTCCATTATTTGTCACTCCAACACTGAGGTCTCTTTTTCTGTGAGGTTTTGATTTAAATGTTTGCTCCTGTTTGTGCAGATTTATAGTCAGACTTTAGATTTCTTCAGTATGTTTCGTCATTTGCCATAAAATAAATATAACTCACCTTAGAAAAGGTGACTCATTGCGTGCTGGTGACTCTTACTGAATTAGAATTGTGGCTGGTGCTGCTCACTTCATGAGCATACTCTGCCACAACCCTAAAAATAACACTCACCCTGCTACAGTGCGTTTGAGTATCCTCTTCCTGACTCTGTGACCGGAGTGTCACTATTACCTTGTGGACTAGATTGCTCTTATTGCTCGCACCTCATAAACCAATATATTTAATAGAGATTTATAACATAGGGATTTATGCAGATGTGTAAAAGCTGCTTGAACAAAAATATTGAGGGTTAAAGGGTCTACATTTGGTTCTTGATGAAATGCTTAAATCCTCATTTAAGTGCCATGTGTCTTTTTAAACCCTTTCCTTCTTTGATAGGTATGAACTTGAATAAGCGGGAGCTGAATGAACATGTGGAATTTGAGTCTCAGACATACTATGCAGCATTTGCAGCAGAGCTTGAGGCCTGTGCACAGCCAATGTGGGGTCTCCTAACACACTGCAAAGTCAAAGTAAGTCGTTATTCTCACTTACAGTGACTGTTTCCATTCCTGTGTGCAACCCAGTATGATTTTTTTCTTTTTTTCTGCAAACAGGAGACCCAGGAATACACAAAAACTGTGGTTCGCTACTGCTTGGAGACCCTACAGATCTGGTTTGATGCCATTGGCTTCATTGATGAGGTAATTTGAAATGATAACCAGCCTTATTTACTGGAAAGTTTTCTCCTTCCTTTGTTTCTTATAACTCTCTATATATCTCTCACAGCCTGCTCCAAATCAAGTGACATTTCACCTGCCACTCCACCGCTACTATGCCATGTTCCTCAGTAAGGTGTGTTAGAGGTGGTCATCTTTTAATCTGCAGTTAGTTATTTTGTGTTTTCATGTGTTTTTAAATTAAATGTTTAATTGGAAATTCCCAGGCTGTGAAATGTCAAGGCCTGGATCTGGATAGCCTCCTGCCCGACCAAGAGATGTTGATGAAGATCATGGTGCATCCACTCCAAATCCAGGTATAACCTTTGAAGGCTGTTAGCAGATTTGCATTCATCATCTGCAAGTCTCTCACCGCATGCTAATTAAAACTTTGATATGTGTCTGTAGGCATGTCTCTCAGAGATCCACAGCAACATGTGGGTCAGGAATGGTCTGCAGATTAAGGGACAGGCTATGACGTATGTCCAGTCGCACTTTTGCAACTCCATGATAGACCCAGACATCTACCTGCTCCAGGTTCGTTTCGCTGGATAACAGAGAGCCCTCACTGTCACCCATGAAGATGATTATTTTCATTTCATTTCATTTCTGCTGTTGGTTTTTATCTCAGGTGTGTGCATCAAGACTAGATCCTGACTACTTTATCTCAAGTGTTTTTGAGAGGTGAACTAATTTTCATATTATCGAGCATTTTTAATTTACATATAGGTAAGTGATATTGCACTAATTTTATTGGCTGTCTTCTTCTCTGTCCCAGGTTTAAAGTGGTTGACCTGTTGACCATGGCGTCACAGCATCAGAATGCTGTGCTAGACTCTGAGCAGGAGAGACCAATGCTTGAAGGAGCGCTGACGTTTCTGGTCATTCTGACAAGCCTTCGCATTCATTTGGGTATGTGGAACAACAAAGACTTTACACCAGGAAATAACACTTAGCCACTCTATAGAACAGTCCATAGATTAGTGTTGGTGAGGGTTTGCTTGTCACCAGTGCCTCTCTTTGTTGGTGCTGTTTTTTTCTGAGTTCGGCATATATCCCAGAATGTCTGGGAGTTTTCATTTGCAACATTACTGAAAGAAATAAGGTTTTACGAGCAGCATTTGTGTGAAGTGCAGCACTAAGCATTTCAGCAATTTGAAGTTTTCTTTTCGAATTAACCAGGGCTTGCTCGGTCTTATCCAAAGATTCCTTGTGCTACATACAGATGTGACAGATGGTAGTTACAGGCTGATGTTTGTTTAAAAAGACACCTCAGTCGCAGTATTGCTAAACCTGGTATTTGATGTAAGACTTGAGTATTATAAGGTGATTTAGTTATTTAGTACTGTTGTAAAAGAAAATCGAATCTCAGTGAGTTTGCCTTCACATCCTCCTTCTCACCTTCACTGACAGGAATGACTGATGACGAGATCCTTCGGACTGAGATGGTCTCTCAGTTGTGTATGAACGACCGTACACACAGTGCACTGTTAGACCTTGTATCCTTCAGCACTTTACAAATACGTCAAAAATCAGCCACAGTATATCCAGTTATCCATGTCCATTTTTTCCTTAAGAGTGTTTTCTTAGATTCCTGAGAATCCCAACCCAAAGAGTGGCATTGTACCAGGAAGCTGTAGCTTTGAGGAGATGCTCTCCTCTGTGGCTGACTTCAAAGCACCTGTGTTTGAGCCAGGAGGCTCCATGCAACAGGGCATGTACACACCTAAAGGTAGGACGATTCTGGTGAAGACCCCAGGGTTTACTACTAGGCTTTTGTAACAAGTAACAGGATAACCTTTTAAGTGATACCATAGATGGCCCAGGCATGGCTTACGGTGTAAAATGTAGAAATTACTCAAAAGTGCCAAGCTGATGACAGAAATAAAGGATTCAAAAGACTCTGTAAAAATCCTAAAGGGAAATTGATGAGTATTATGTATCTGATGTTGGGCTTTCCTATAGTTTGTGGGAGTTGTTAGTGAAAGCCGTCAGACAGATTTTATATTCAGATATGCTTTAGATTTACTTTTAAATATTAGTCATTGCTGCCACTCCAGAGACCCTGAGTTTGAATCCTTGGCTTTGTCTTTTTCAGTAACACAAATGAATCGGGGATTTCATAAATGCTTTGGATTACCATCCTTAATGGTGAATGCAGTTTGGTTGGGCATTAGTGCAGTGATGTTAGCAACATTGGGGTTGTCTGATGCCCTCCGCTGGCCAACAGAAGCAGTCTTTGCAATATTTAGTCAATGAGATGATTTAAATGAGACGATAATGGAGGGAAAACTGCAGGTAAATGAAAATGTGTGTTCCATTTACACCGAAGAAGTCACTGGCCTCTATTTTCTTATTTCAATATAAACCTCAAAACATTTTTTTTTAACATGATTTATTTGTGTTTTCATAGTAAATGAATCCAGCAGTCATCTTTTTGTGCTTGATGATAATTAGATGTGTGTGTAACAGATCATAATCTGTGCTCTAAAGCAGTTATTGCTCCAATACTCATTAGGTTTATTTTTCACAAATATCAGTATGGAGCTGCAATTCTTTGTCAGTAGCCCTTAGGATACCACTTGGGGGCAGGCTTACACCACTTACAGAGAGGGTGAAACAGACTAAAAGTGAGTCACTTTATACCAGAGGTTACAAAGCATTTCTTCTCCTTTTCTCTTCTAGCTGAGGTGTGGGAGAAGGAGTTTGACCCCATCATGGTCGTTCTCAGAACAGTGTATCGGCGTGATGTCCAGTCGGCAATGGACAGATACTCTGCATTGTAAGTTGACACTGTTGCCTCTCTTTGTTTATGTAATTTCATTAATTTCTATAACATATAGTCCTTGCTCAGCTCTACCTTTTGCTGGTGTTCACTCAGCCCTGACAAACAACATCCGCCCACATGCTCTGTTCAGTTTCATAGGGTCACCTCTCTCACCTGCTCATGAAGGGTAATGATAAGAAAGGTCAGGTCCACCAGGTGCTAGAGTTAGTTCCAATTAGATCGCTGTCGAGAAGAATCAATATTTCTGGCTAAATTGTAATAGAATCAAGGAAATCTTTGTTGTTTGTGCTACAGACGTCTCCAAAGACAAACGTGTCGGTGCAGGTGAAGGAGATACGTTGAGGTTAATTTTCTTTACGGGTTCTGGAATGTGTGAAGATGCTAATTATACCTAAAGGTTGTCTCAGACAGAGCTTCTGTGCTGAAAATATCAGTTGGGAAGATAGCCTTTCTATAATGAGATTTTAGGCATTTTCTGGTGGTGTCCATGTAATTTATGGATGGATCACTGAAGTAGTTAATTGGACTCCTTTCATACATAGACTGTCTTGTATGCCTTGTGTTTGGTGTTTCCAGTGCAGATGAAACTGAAGCATATTTCTCCTTCAAACATATTGAAGCAGTGCCACCTTTAGAGGCTGATACCAGCCTCATGGTGCTCATTCACACTGTTTGAATATGATGGATTGCCTGTCAGACGGGGCCTGGTTCACGTAATAATGATCCCATCATCACTAATAGAGTGCTGCCTATCTGCTGTTCGGTTGCATTGACTGAAATCTTTTGCGCAGTGATTTACTCTGAACAGTTTTAGTTTGAGTTCTTTCTATTGGTATTTGTCTTTCTGTTGATATTGAACCCTATATGTAAACTATCACCGATAACATGGGTGTGGTAAATGCTTTGTCTTCTGTTTTTTGTTTTCTCCCCTGGTACCTAGTCTGAAACAGTTTGGCATCCACACTGGCAACCCTTGGCCGCCATACAAGGAGAGGACTCCCCTGCATCCATGTTACAAAGGTCTAATCAGGCTGTTGCACTGCAAGACACTGCACATTGTGATATTCACTCTCCTTTACAAGGTGAGCCTTTGAACGACTGTCCGTGCAGTACGATACAGCGCTGTCCTTGCATCTCAATTTTCACCCTGAGCTTAATGTTTGACATATTCAATTAGTGCACGAGTTATTTGACTTTGCTGTTAATTGGTGCTGACATGGGACAAGATACTGGTACAATACAGGACTAACAAAACAGACCATATAGTGTTGATGAGGCAAAATGTATTTTAAGAAGGACGATTTCACTGACAGATGCACAGTTGTTTTGAGTGTAACAAAATTTGTACTTGGAATTAATTGAGAGGAACTTGATAAAATATGACTGTTGGTATATTTTAGATATGGATGGATCACCAGAACATGTCTGAACATGTGCTGTGCATGGTGCTCTACCTCATTGAGCTGGGCTTGGACAACCAGGTTCAAGACAACAAGGAAGATGAGGTGAGTTATATGGAGGTTTAAGTTACAACCACTCTCCTCACCGTGTAGACATCTAGTGTCTCACTGGACTGTATTCTTTTAGGAGCCTTGCATTGAAGAGCACTGTCACGACAGCTGGTTCCCTGGCACCAATCTCCTCTCCAATCTCCACCACGTTATCAACTTTGTGAGAGTTCGGGTTCCTGAGACAGCCCCTGAAGTGAAGAGAGAGACCCCTCCCAGCACCAGCACTGAGGCTTCCTCTTATGGCCAGGTAAAAAGCAAGCACTGCCAAACTACTGTACCTTTACGTACGCATAATAAAAGGATAGTCTTATCTTAACTACTAGTTTGTTATCAGCTGCATATTTCCTGCCTGTGTACAGTTGAAATTTGACATGTAAATGCTCCAGATAGTGTGCACAGGTGTCTCAAGCTAAACGGCCGCTGATTATAGGACTTCATCAGGTGACCAAAAACACACTCCTGTTGGCTACTGCTGTTGCTGTGTACTTGGAGAATTGCATTAGTAGCTACTTAAAGATTAGCCATGAACATTATGTGATAAATATACAGCATCCAGGCCTATGTTATCTCGGTTTTGTTTAGGTATATGTCTGTCACATACAATCCTGTTATCATACATTGCACTAAGCTAACTGGCTGCTGGCTTTAAATTTTCAGTTCAGGCATGAGAATGGTGGTCTTAGCAGGAATTTAAAGGTATATCCAAAACTGCTATTACTTTAAAATTGCATTTTTATAATGAATAAAACTGCATATTAGAGGTGGTGTTGTGAAAGGATCTCATCTTAGCAGTTGGAGTCTGCTTAAATGAAACAAAAAGATCTGGCCAAGAGTTCAAGAGTTGTAGTGAAAATGAAATAAAGCTGGTGACGGACTTTTTTTTCGTTAAGAATGATGAGAACTTGAGAAAGGAGGACATCTATCCTGATGCTGCTATGCTATGTCCACAGTAATTGACAGACGGGGAACGAGCTTGAATTTCTTTTCATGAATACTCAGAAGCCAAGTTGGATAAATAGATTCAAGTTCAGTCATGGCTATAAATCCAGCTTCATTTATTTATGTCAGTGATGTTGCTGTACACTTAATTAACTGATTTTGGTAGAGTGCATTGTGGTTTGATTAATAGAGTGGTGGTGAGTCCAAGCTAATCAGATCTGCAGAGGGAGTTTGATAGTGCAGAGTTGTGCAAATCTTAATATGGCATTCTTAGATTGTTTTGACTTGTTATAGAGATAGTGTATTTTTAATAAACTCACCATGATCATAATATTTTAATAAGTCAATTGCTATCTGTATTTTTCCAAAATTCTTGTGTGAATAGGTTACAAGTGTAGTTTGATTGTGAGTAGGTCTTTGTGAGTCTGGACTACGTGTAATTTATCTTAGACTTAGGAACTGCTTTGGGGATATAGCTAGAGGAAATGAACTGTCCCGACTTTACAGGTTTACTTTACAGTGAGCTTCTGTTTGATGTGAACAGATCATCTTACATTTTTAGTTTGGTATATATAGTCATTACTTTTGTTTATTTTTCTGTACCACAGAACTCCAGGCGTCTTACAGGGAATTGGAGAGAGGTAGCTGTCTGTACCCATTTTTATAAAAAACGCAAACAGCTTGACACTAGCAGCTGCATTGTCCATGTTTTATCTTTATCATTAAAGAATTCCTTTGCACGGGTTTTTCTTTTGTGCTTTCCAAAGGAGGTCTGCCTCGGTGTGTTATGTATGGCATGTGTATAATGCTACGCTTCAGCAGTTCCCCTCCCTGTTGACTGCTGAAACTAATTACGTGTGTAATGCAGGTTTGGGGTAAATGCATTTTAACTGCATGTCAGAATGATTGATGTTGCCATGAGTGGGCTATATGATGTATGTTTATTTAACAGCGCAGCCTGGGTCAGGTCAGGGCAATCCTTCAGATGGCTTACGTGCTTTACATTAGGATGATTTGAATTTTCCACGGGAATATGATTGTCCTGAGTGCCATCAGCACATTATTTGTCAAATGTCAGCTGAAATTTATAATGGACATTTCATTTGACTTCTTTGTGTATTGTTCCTGCCTAATATGGTAATGATAAACCCCTCCAGTCCATCAAAGCCTATCGTACTATTAGTAGTGATGGAGTTTAAGGAAGTAGTGTTTGTGCCTAAACACTTCATAGAAAGGGGTTTGTGTTTGCATATTGTGTTTTTGTGTGAGACTGATACTTAATATGTATTGAGTACTGTAATGTTTTAATTGGTGTGTGACTATTTATGTGCCACAGTTTTACAGTGGGACTTTGTTGTTTAGATAATATGACATGTATTAACACTGCCAGATGGAAGTGTGTATCACTCATACAAAAACAAATGCATCTTATGATAGCGTTGCAAGGTGTTTCACTTAAAAATCTGAATCAAATATGTTGTGTTACGTTAATAAATGTATATCCTCAATGCTTTCTTAGAACCTACGTGAAGCCCAGGTGTTCAGCCTGGTGGCAGAGCGCAGAAGAAAGTTCCAGGAGATAATCAACCGAAGCAACACCGAAGCCACCCAGGTTGTCCGGCCTAAGAGCTCCTCTACACGCTGGGTCCCGCCAGGCACACCCCCTCAGCTCGTTACCGAGATCCTGGAGATCCGAGAAAGCATGCTGTCTCTTCTCATCAAGCTCCACCAGAAGTTGTCGTCCAAGCAGAACTCTCTGTCGGCGTCCTGGCTAGAGGACATGGACACAAGCCGGCACGCGCATGGAGATGGCATTACAGTCATTGAACGTATCCTCACCAAGGCAGCAACACGCAGCTGCCAAATCAAGCGTAGCATACAGGACATATGCGGAAAGGTGTGTCCTCCAGTGCCACCAAAGAAAAACAGTCCCACAGATAAGAAAGCCACGGATAAAGAAGAGAGGTAATATAATAATGTGCAGTTTCTATTTGTACCTTTTTTATTTTTACTGGTCTGTCCCGCAGATTATACTCATTATCTCTTTGTGATAGTTTTTCACTAATGGTGTATCTGTATCCGAAAAGATAGCTGTATCATTAGTGATATTAATCAACTGATTATCAAGAAGAGGTTATCTTTATTCTTTTATTACACAGCAAGAATTGTTTTACAGCAGAACGCCATCAGTTAATTACTAGTTAATTAATCACTAAAGTTTTTAAATAGTTATATGTTGCATTTAAATTTAAAATACATTTTATACTGTTTTAATTGATAGATTTACTTGCCTTTACTTTAACTTTAGTGTTGCCATTAACGCTGAACTCTTTGCACCGACTGTGTAAAAAACTTCAACTGTGAGTTTTGGTTTTTCACCTCACATTCACCCACTAGTCCGTGTCATTAATTTCCCTACTCTAATGATGATGAAATGGGCTATAACTATTTGATAATGGCCTGTTTCTGGGGTTGGATTCACCCCGGAGACAAAACTAAAGGTAAAACCTCTCCTATTCACATGAACCAGACCTTTTTCCAGGGTAACCATCAGGCAACAATGCAGCCAGAGGCATTGAGAACTGTGACGCTCCTGTCAGCATTTGTTTATGTCGTCTCATGTCGACTTAATTTACAGTCAGCGCTCAGGATGGAGTCGGGCTTGGACTGCCATGTTAGTTTAATATTTAACAGTTCCAACTTTTACAACACAGCCTTGTTGAAATCAGACACCCCCGGTGTATGTGGCAGCTTCCCCTTTTGCATGGAATAATTTACTGCACATGCTGTGGGTGATCAGGTGAATAGTGCCCTGCTCAACAGACTTACTTGTTCCCAGGTTACTTTGCTGCACATCTGTGAGTCTGTCAGTAGTTGGACATAATCATATACGCACAAATGGTATTCATTTGGGATCACTTTAATCAAACAGAATTTCACTTTTTTTTTCAGGCGTCAGAGGGCTAGAGAGAGACAGCAGAAACTGCTGGCTGAATTTGCCTCCAGGCAGAAGAGCTTCATGGAAACAGCCATGGATGTTGGTAAGAAAAAGGCCATTTTCAAGGCATTTGATGAGATTAGATGGATACTTCATTTATCCCGTGGCAGCAGCCACTGCCCAAATTCTGTTTTATATATTTTTCATGTATTTTACCCGCTTATCCAGTTAGCTGGAGAATGTGCAGTGTGGTAACACAGCAAGAAATTGTGAGCCAGTATTTTATTATTGTTTTTAATTTCATTTTAATAAGACGTTTTTCTTCTTAGAAGTCAATTTTCAGTCAAGTAATCCTTTTCTGTCTGTTTCCAATCAACCTTAAAATTAGTTTTCACAGAACTCTATTGGGATATTTATGTCTTCGGCAAGTACTGAGTAGACTGCGCTTTGCAGTACTCAGCTTTGGCAAGTTTTCTTGTTTGGAATAATCTACCTGCAAAGTACCTTGTACTCCAGATACCAGTACCTCCAGATTTTGCAAAGATTTATCTGTTTTCTGCTCTGTGTTAAGTTGATTTATAAAAACCACTAATGCCATTTACTAGACATTATGCACACTTAGTAGCTAAAATGTTTGCTCTTCTTACTGTTGGTGTTCAAGACCTTTTAAAAACACATATCAACACTTTTTGTTTTAAGGACATCTTACTGCTGCAGCCCTTGGAAAAAAAAAAAAAAATGCTTTAGGCCAAAATTAACCTATCGTTGCTGTACCTTTTTTTTCTCACTGGGGCAAGGTGACAGCGGACCGAGTCCTTGTGTGTTTGTCTCTGCAGGCCTTTTAGAAGAAATTGAGAGGAGGGTGTTCCTGTGGGAATGTGGGTGGCTGTTGGCTACGAGGGCACGTAGGATCATAGCACTATTAGTAGGCTGGATTCCCAGGGCCCACTCTGACACAGCATGGTTAGCGAATGAATAATGGCCACTCTGTTCAAAGGACCATTCTGGCAGGACTATGGTCTGACATGTTTTTGACCACTACTTAATAAGCTATAACTGTAGCTGCTTTATTTCAAACTGAGTGCTGGGTTTGCATCACCTGTACTGAAATCTGATTAGTACTTGAGAAATTCTTCATTAATTAATTGTAATAGATTTTTCCTGGTAGAATATAATAGCTGAATCCCAGTCACCTCGACTGTATTGCAATGAGTAAAAAATAAATAAATCAAGGCAAAATAGAGGTCAGTGAAATTCTAATTTACGTGAACAAACCCATTTGAAAAATGACCACCACTTGCGTTCATGAAGTACTTTCGACAGAGTCATATATATATTCTGCTGTTTGTGTGCTCGCCGTCCGACCCTTTGTGCGTGCATTCACACACTTTGGTGGCTCGATGTGCCTGGATGGCCTGAGGCTAAAGCTGTAGCACAGACATCTAATGCAAACAGTTTTCATTTCCCCAGGAACACGGTGACCTCTCCTGAGAACATGTTCTTCCAAAAGGCAATAAATCAATTTCTAACATAGCTTGACATTTCTACACAGTGTTTACTGCTCAAATTGAACACAGTTCTTAACATTTAAAACTTATTTCACATCAGTAATTAATTTCTAGTGCCTTGCCAATCAGGCAGACATGGGCTAGTAGACTGACTTACATACGTATATGCCCTGTGGGGTTTACAAGTCTGTTTTATACATGTTTTTCATTAAAAATTAGAATATTAACTTAACAATCATCATGATAAAATACTGAATATCATCATTATCTGTTTGCCCTCCTCTTAATAGCATCTTAGGCTTCATATTTCCCCGTTAACGTCAGTGAGTCTGTGACAGTCGGCACTCTTTGTTTGTAGTAGGGAGGTGTGCTTGGTCTCATTGTCTCATCTCATTGTAGTTGTTGAATCTCGCACAAAGATGTAAACCAAAGGTTGAACAGTTTTTTTTTAAGAATCGAGTGGTGCTTTTCCTTTTAGTCGATTTGGTCCTTTGTGAAATCATTATTTGTCTTGGTCCACCCCAAGTGTTTGACCTCTGAACCTCATGAGAAGTGGTTCAGAGATACTCATCCTCTTTAATCAGCAAATTCTGTATCTGTGATGAAGCTGATTTTCTATTTGTACACAAAGTTTGCCGTGTTTACGTTGGGTGGTGTTTTTTTTAGAGTGTCATTCACTGCCCCTTTAGAAACCTTCAGGTGGAAGCACAGCTTGCAGTGACCTTCCTTCATGATGGATTATTACCTCAGTTTTTCATCTACCCATGGGACAGCCTTTCAGATATCTTTGCCCTGAAGTGTTTTTCTCTCAGTGTTGATTGCTTTACGCTCATCCACACATAAAGCTATTGCTGACAGATCACTGAACATAATTTTTAATATATCAGAATGTCCTCATGTGCATATTTAGGTTTAAGTAATTACTGGCTTCAGTTGTTGAAGTTTTATGTTCACAATATCCTGGATCTTCCATCTGTGCCTTTATGTAAGGTTTACTTCAACAACAGTTGATTTACAAACTAAGTTTGTGTTTCTTTTTGTGTCAGAATCCCCTGACACTGAGGCAGCTATGGATCTTGGAGCGTCTGAAGTGATGGAGTCAGAGGTTCTTTATGACTGCGTGATTTGTGGCCAGAGTGGACCGTCCACTGAGGACCGACCTACTGGCCTCGTGGTTCTCCTCCAGGCATCCTCAGGTACGCCATTTGTCAGCATTCTCACCCTCATTCTCAGATGCTGAAATTCATAGAAATCAATTCACAGAAATCAATTCACAGTCACAGTCATTATTAAAGAATTTAAACAGGTAGCCATGACTGTTCTGTCTCTCTGTGGACTGTCTCACCTTTTAAACCAACAGTTATCCGTAACGCTTTCAATCCACTATGTTGGAAATCAGACTTTTAGCAAGCGGGTGACCATTATGTTAATTGTCTCATTTATCATTCGTGTTGTTCCCTGCTTACTTCTACATCAAGTCTGCTGTTGTAAATGTTAATGTAACGGAGAAGGACCAATCATCCAAATAAATTGCATGTTTGATTTCAAATTAGTCACATTGTAAAACGGTTCAGAAGATTCTGAGCTCGAAAATAAAATAAAATCTACTACCAGTGACCAACAGTGGGTCCATTATAGCATACCATTGCATTATCCTCCTCAGTGGCTGAGAGCCATCAGCCTTTAAAGCTGCATAATATTCATTATTATAGTTGGAGCTTAAATCTTTACTAGAATTAAGTGATAAAATGAATGAAATTACACACGTTCTCTGGAAAGTGTTTCTCAAAAACACAATTTAAATGTAATCTTAGGCTCCATGAAAAGGGATCAGCATCCTACAGTATATACTCAGTATTTGCTGTTATTTTCAGTGTGAATGGTAATAGATTGATCAGAAAAATAGTTATTGCATTGAAGTGTAGATAATCCCCAGCTGCAACCATGGTAATTTACGCAGAGCATTACAGTATTAAACACAGTTTTGACTGGCCTATAAAGGTCTATTACAGTAAGATGGAGTCATTAGCACTGACAGCTGTGCTTTTGTTTCAGTGCTTGGACACCGCTGCAAAGGCCAAGATCCCAAGAAGCTTCCGACGAGCGATGACGAGCACATATATCCTGCGGACACGTGTGGAGTAGCTCATGATGTCAGGCTCACGCTAATGCAACGGTTTTTCAAAGATGTACGTGACTTGCAGAAAAAACACTGTGAGAGAGGGAGAGAGGATTGAAAGCAACCAGATCACAGTTACAGATATGGAATAGCTCCCTGACATTTATCTTATCTTCATAAACATGTCTCAAAAATATTTGTGATAGTTGCATTTATTGTCCACATAATGGCTAGTACATATCATATCTTCTGAGATGCAGTACTGTGTGACAAACAACGAAAGAAATTAGCTTTGGCCTATCTATTTTATTTGCCTCATGTACTGTATAAGCGTCCATCACATCTTCAGACATTCATCGACTTGGGTATAATAAGATAAGAAGATGACCATTCCAGCATGCCGTCTAGTTGTCAGTGAAGAGACGTCGCTGGTTAATTCACACCTTTAAAAAAGTCATTTTATTTATCGGCACCACAAAACAAACTAAGGCTCCCGGGAGCTGAATGCCTGAAGAGGTATTTGCATACACTAATGGATGTGATTTTTCTCTTGTGAATTCTGCAGAGTTCTTGTCTTCAGTCCGTGTCGATAGGCTGGGATGGGGGCGTCTACGTCCAGACCTGTGGACACACTTTGCATATAGATTGCCACAAGTCGTACATGGAGTCTCTGAGGGTGAGAAAAAGCTTGACCTTATGAAATGATTAGCTGATAGAGGTTAATCAATAGCCATTTTGGCAAATGATCAATCATTTGAATCCCTGGTGATGTCCATATTTTGAACAAATGTGACAAGTTTCTCATTTTTCTGTTTGTTTTTACAGCTGATATTTAATTAGATATAATACCAAAAAACAGTGGTACCATTGTCGCTCTGGAGAAATGCGTGCTACTCTTTATTTGTTAATATTACATAGACTAAATTTTGAATGTATCATAATAACTGGACCGCTGGACTATTGTCTTTTAATGCTTTCCAAAAGTAAATGCAATTTGGACATAATTTGGGGTTACATTTTCAGAAATTGTTCAGTCCTGCCAGCTACCAGTAAATGTACAGTCTTGTCACCTCTTTCATGTTTTGTATTATGATTGAATAGGTCAAATCCAAAAAATTTACTTTTGTGTCTGTTGTCCAGAACGACCAGGTCCTCCAGGGTTTCTCCGTCGACAAGGGTGAATTTACGTGCCCACTGTGTCGACAGTTTGCCAATAGTGTCCTTCCCTGTCGCCCCGGGCGTGGCACGGAGGCCGGCGCCTGGCACACACCCACAAACAAGAGGACTTCTCTGCTAGTAAAGGAGGTGGAAGATCTTCAGGAGAGACTCGCCCTTTTCCCAGTAAGCTTATTAAAAGCGTCCTCCGTATTTCCACATCTGTATTCTAAACACACTATAAACTCACTGCCAGCTGGTGGCAACAGACAGTGATTGTAATGACTACAATCAATCAGCTCACTCTGAAATGTTGGGAGTGTTGACCGGCGATGAGGATGGGTACAGGGTGGTTCATTTCCAGAAGGACTTTTCTTGTGTTTGACAGTTTAGAAAAGATCTCCTGTTTCATCAAGTATCAGTGAACCATCATAGTTTTCAAATTCCAATAATGACAATGTTGTGCATCATATGCATCGTTTAACAGTCAAAGCTGGAGTGCAAAGATGCAAAATACTACAAATTACTTTATACTTGAACCATGTATGTCCTGTTATTTTCTGACTTTGACAAAAAAAATGGAAAGGTAAACAACAAAGTGATGCTTCTCTATAAGTTAATGTTTGTTCCAGTTGAAGTTACAATTTCAAGGATCCATCAAAACACATGGAGAAATCGAAAATACTCCAACATGTCCTGTAGTTTTAGACTGCATGATTGGGTCATATAAGATTTTTGGATTCTTGGACCTGAATCTGAAATAAAAATGTAAGCAGACGTACATGGCAGGAGACTGTGTACGTCTTAAGGCGACACTTTAAAGCAGATTCAGACCCTTTTATTAAGCCACGAGAAAACAGCATTTCACAAAGCGTCTATTTGAACCATTCTTTCTTTTCTTAACTGTTGCATACATGCATATGTTTTATAATTATCCTTTAAAAGCTTATGAAATTCTCTCTTTCTAGGTGAAATATAACAATTATATTCCAGATGGATTACAGTGTACTTTTGTGTATAAAGATGCATCAATGTGGGATTTTTGAAGGGATTCTGTTTAGATGGTGACAAAGATTAAAAAAAAAAAAAAAAAAGTGTCTTGAAAGGAAGAACTGTAAAATCTACCATGTATATCTAGCATTGTTGAACTTGCATGAAAAATATTCGTCTTAGATTAGCATCAAACTACTAGCATCTGTTCTGGGAAAAAGTCCGAATTAATTCTGTTCTTGTTCTCTAAGACGGAGTCGAACTTGAGTAAAGAGATGGAGTTGGTAATCAAAGACATCAAGAACACCACGCAGAAGAAATACATGGATTATGGAAAGAACCCTGGCTCCCCTGACAATGATTTCCTCTTCATGTACTCCGTGGCAAGGTAAGAGCGGAGTTACAAAGAGAATTAATGGGAAGGGACTAAAACAGACATGTACGTCACAAATGCTTATTCTTGGTGATGTTGACGGAGTGTTTAATAACTCAGCTGTGACTTTATATTGAAATGCCTCCTCAACACAAAGTGCTCGATATGAAACAATGAATGTGATCAGTCGAGTATTTCCACCTCAACTTGGTTTCAGTGTCAGCTGTGTTTAGTGGGTTTCCCCAGGATAATCTAGTCTGTTCTGTTTCGTCTCATGGAGGTTTTTGCTGCGTTTAGACTTTTCAACCTTTAATGTAAGTGACTCCTCTGTACGTTTTGTCTTCATCAAATGGAGCTTTAACTGTAGGGCAGGTGGTAGCAGATTGAGTGTAAAGGTGTTGAATTTAGAGTCGGCACTTAAGTAAGTGGGGCCATGGTACTCTGCTGGAAATAGTCAGCTGTTTCCTTTGAGCTGGAGTCTGTAAATGTCCCATGAGAATGTGTATGAATGAGTATCTCAATAGGCAGAGCTAAATGAGCCTAACGTCAAAGCCTTTAATTGGTTGATCTACATTTCGGCCATCACCTGTAGTCACGAGCTAGTGACAGATCTGTGATGCACTCCCTTCCTACTTCCTCAAAACTGTAGTGGTTCTTTTTTTACTTCATTTCTAAGAATCCCATTTTGTTTCATTGAATGACTTCTCATAGTTTGGAAATAGGCTGCATTTTTTCTGGTTTACAGCACTGGGGTAATATTGCTAAGTAGGCTTATCATGAAAGAATGAAATTATGGATTTATGATACAATGGTCTTCTGCAAGTATATGCTTTAATGTAGTGATCTTCTAGTTCATCACATAAGGCAGTGAGGATGGGCTGAGTTGGTTCTTTATCACTAAACATGGGTGTTTGTGTGCTTTGAATGACTCAGGTATATTGCAGTTTTTGTCTTGGACGTCCCTTTTTTTTTTTTAAACACACTTTCACACACCACTGACTGTTGAGACCAGTGGAATAAATGCTCCTCGCTCTTCCATTTGTCTTTTAATGCCAGCTTCTCAACTTGAATAACAATGACCGTCCGTGCAAAAAGATGCTTGTTTCTTCTTTGTTAAGAGTCTTACTTTGTTAGGAAACGCTCCTTGAAGTAGAACTGAAATTCAATACTGAAGTTTTAACACAGTACTTGTACCAAATATATGGATTACTTTGCATTTTTTTCTCAGTTGCTCAGAGACCTGTGAAGGTGTATTTGATTTTTTTCCCCCATGCCTCTTATACTTCTTCACTGGTCCTGGAAATGTTGCTGCTCGTTTAGAAAGGCATCAGCATCCTTGTTACTTTAGGCTCCTCCTGTAAAATTGTACTGATCGAGGTCTAGGTCTGATCGAGTACAGATTTGTTACACCGTCTCTGAATGAATTGTGGGCCTTCAGCTGCTCCTGCTCCGGGTTTCTAAGCCCAAAATGCCATTTTGCTGGTCACCTTTGCAGTTCCTTTATGTCGCACAGATTTGTGAGACATAACGGGTTAACTGAAATCTTAATTGCATGTCACCCCTCTGCCACAAAGCAGAACCGAATTGGCCAGAAAGAAAAAAATTACACAGTTCTTTCTCGGGTATTTGTATCTTCTAAACAGACTGGTCACAGGTAAGAGAAATGATTGCCCTCCCAGTTCACCTTGGGGTCTCTGACTGCACACCTCTCCCATTCCAAAAACTGCACCCTTCTTGAAGCGTAACCATCTAGCCCTATTGCCCACCCAATGCAGTGGTTCCCTCAGCCCTCCACCCTGAACAGAATGATCCCTTGAGTGTGTCTGGGTGCCTGTTGGCTCTCTGAAGTTCAATGAACAGCGCAAATTGCCTGAGGAGTGGAAAATTCCTCTGTCACAGGGGTGCTCTTATCAGCAAAAGCCAGATGGAGCTTCACCGTGGCTGCATTATCTATGTGAAATTGCTTTTTCTCCCAGGAAACCCAAGGATTTGCCCCCTCCTCCCTGCCCCATAGGAAGAAATGGCCAGTGGTAGGATGAAAACGAGCCCAGATCAATCTTTTTTTTTTTTTTTTTGTAATACCTATCTGTTTTCACCATCTGTGTAGTTTATTAAGGTCATAGTTTAGTTTTTAGAATTCTGTAGTAATTCATGTTTGGATATGCATGGGAAATACACATTGGGGATTATGCATGAAGTGAGGTTGGAACAGCTTTTATGTTAATGGTCCAGTTTGTGCAAACTCAGTCCTGGAAAGCTGTCATTTATTTGATACAGAATTGCTGCGGCAAAACGGGCGCATTAAGTGGCGAATGGCTTGACTAGGCAGCATCTTTCATCTTCCTAATCAAACCAGTGAAAGAGGCTACGTAACCAAAGGCTGAATATGATGATTCTCAGCCATTTCTACCGGCGCACACACCCTCCCTCTCACCCATTCACACGCTCTCCTGACGCATTTTAAGGAATACTGCACCAAAGTTGATCATGTTTTCAGTGACTAAGCCCATGTAACCTGATATACCTGCTTACCTCTAGGTGAACAGAAGTGGATGCTGTGGTGTAATAAAGATGATGATGTTAGAGATGCAAATAACACTGTATTATTTTGAATGAAAGACTGCATAACATTTACCAAAAACTTACTTTGTTTTGTTCATTTAACTACATCCATATGGCCATTATGGTATGATTTTATCTGATGAAAAGACGGAGCTACTTGCTTGATCAGATCCTCCACAGAGCAATACAGTATTTCACCTAAATGTGTGAAAGAACATGCAATAAAAACAATATGCACGTAAATAACACATGAACAAAATATAGATTGCAGAATTATTTGATCAGTGGTCATCAACGAGTGACCAGTGTACCTGTTCATGATGCTTACGATGATTTTCTAGATCAGTTTGTAATCAGACAAATGTAAACAGACAAATGTAGCTGTAATAATATTCAGTCAGCTTTAACTCTGAGGAAAGGCTAGCACAGATTTCTCCCTGGTCTGTTACATGTCTGTCGTTTATGTCCAGAGAATAATGTTGGTTCTTGGTTTTATTGGATAATGAGATGTTTGCTTAATGACTTTATTAATAGTAAAATGCGCTTTGTAAATAAAATAACCTTGTTTAAAAATCTCTTTGACACAGCGCTGGGTTATCATGTCTGTGCTGGGAATGTGTGTGTTTCTTGTTGTTAGTCTTCAACAGTGGTGATTTGGTGGTACCTGTCAAAGTATCATCCACATTAATGACATTATCCAGGGTTTCCGAACAGAACGCTGCATATTTATAGTATAATATTGTTATTCATGTCAGTAGTTTTAATGTTGTTGCTGATGGGTGTAGGTACCAGCTGAAGTGCTCCCATGTGTATGTGCCTACTAATCATGGCTCTGTCACCTCAGGACCAATCTGGAGTTGGAACTTGTACATCGGGGAGGAAACTTGTGTTCAGGAGGAGCCAGTGCAGCTGCCAAACGCTCTTGTCTGAGTGAGTAATTACATCTTTTTTTTATATTTTCAAGTCATCAAGTCCATTGATATACATTGTTTTAGCCTTAAGTGTAACACCTTATATCAACAAAACAAAGACATTCAGTCAAATGACCAGTTAAATTTCCTGTTATACACACGTATAATGTAAAGTATAACGGCATAAGCTGCATTGTTGTCCTTCCTTGAATAAAACATCTTGTGCAATGTCAGATCTATTTTGCTGTTAAAGATGGGAGTTACACTGACATATATGTTAATACACATGACTCTACACCATTTCCCATTAGCCTCTGTGTAATAAATAGTCTCAAACTCATTCTTCCATGGTATGGCTGAACCATTAAAAAAAAAACAAAGGGTCGATTAGCAGTGGCAGGAAAGGATAGATGCTGTCCCAGGTGAGCCGCTGGGAGCCGTCAGGGTAAATGAAGCAGACAAATGGGTCAAGTGCTGTTTTAGTTGATGGTGTCACTGCTGACAAGGGCATGTGTCTAGGGCAGGATAAAGACTGTGATCGTAGCTGGATCTCAAAGGAAAAGCTGCACATTGATATCAGCTACCTGATTGAAACTACACAAATTATACAGGTGTTTAAATGTCTGTTGATGAAAGATGAGGTATTCCTGTAGAAATAGGAGAAAGGTGAGTCTGACCAGAGTTAAGTTTGTTGTGCAGACTGCAGCCCATTTTCTGTTTGTTTAATTGTTCTGTCAGAGCTGGTGCTGCTGTAGTGAAATGGCCTGTCATCCTTGAGTGGCTGAAAAGAGATTTCACTCTGGAGGCTTGCCATTTTTGAGCTACATTAACCATGTAGCCATGCTGACAGCCAAATTTACTCAGTTGCAGTACATTAGTGTTCATTCTTCTTAAGGAAATGGATTGAAAAGAGAACTGCAGATGCCTGCTAACCGCAAGAGCTCATGGGATTTGTGAGCCTGTTTGCTAGTAGGCACTTCTCATGTTTAAATGATAAGAATCTGATTGACCACAGAAGCAACTCTCCTCAATTCTCCTCTCATCAAATCAAATCCAGAGCCTTTAAATAACATTTTATTTAAATGCAAATCTTTAAACTCATTTTGGGTACTGTGTGTCTGCTGCTGTGCAGGGAGTTTAGAGGGAAACCATGCTGACCTCAGTTGTGCAGAGTTGCAGAAAGTGGAGAGCACCGACAGCTTTATTGGTGTTATTTATCCCCCACCACCCCACATTTTTTTTTTCACATTTATGGCTG
This sequence comes from Planiliza haematocheilus, assembly GCA_005024645.1. Lineage (NCBI taxonomy): Eukaryota > Metazoa > Chordata > Actinopteri > Mugiliformes > Mugilidae > Planiliza > Planiliza haematocheilus. The sequence goes on from SRSE01000725.1 coordinate 8,103,483, forward strand.
ATGTGATTTTACACACATGATCTTGTCAAATGTCTGCGATAAAACGTGTGTATAGAGAGATATACTCTTATTCTATTTATCATCTTTATGATATGATAGACAGAGGTGGTGACTGAATTCATTTTAGCAGTTTTGGCTTTATGATCCTGGCATTGTGTGCTTTGGCTCAGACACAGGGACATCTCTTTAATTTTATTGGTAAAGCAAGTGCTTTAGCTTGCATGAAATGCTGCCTTCAAATGAAACTCATGAGCTTGTGGTTACAACATGAGAAGTTGTGTACACAAAATGCTTGGCGTTCAAATGGTAACATTAGCCGTAAGTCGTGAGTACGCCGCTACTAAGCAGCTGCTGCCGGCGAGAAGCCGCAAGGCAGTTGAGCAAGCTGACATATTAATAATTATGGAAATAAATATACAATAAATTACATTATACTGACTTTACATCAAGCTCTGCTGTTACGAAAAAGGCAGCAAACACGTCAGAACTCAAGAACTCAGATCTCCACTTACAAGGTCATGAATATCACAAGAAGGCGTCACACTTTTGTCATGTACACAGTGAATGCCATCTGAAAACCCCATTTGAATGAAATAAAAATCAAACTGAAGCTAATTAGTCTGTAGTCACCTGTAATGTAAAAAGAGCTGATTGAGATTTCGGTTATCTTTCTGTAAAGTCAGGAAACTGAATAATATCCTAAACTAAAATGAGGCGACCTATGTTCGCAGATTGTTCGCTTCGGTGCTATTATCACTGTTGGATTTTGAAAACCAGAGAGGAATTGCTGAGTGCAGCCAGTGTGTAGGACTTTTAAGACCTCTCTAGCACAGGACACAGCGTATTACTCCTGAAATGCTACCTCCTTACCCTCTCCTCTCTTCTATTGTGTCTTCCAGTTGTCTGGGTAGTGCATCCAGCAGAATAACACACTTTCCATGTCACTCCTTTATTGATTTGTTGCAAATGTGTAGAGCAGGGTGATCGTAGCCTTTTAGAAAAAGTTCTCCCTAGCCGTGGCACTTCTGAGAGGAAACTCCCATTAGTTATTTATTTTAACCACACAAGAAAAAGGACAGCTTCTTTTGAAACTAAATTGGCACAACAAGCAGGAATAGATATCGGACCTGTGGCTTATCATAAGCATTTCCATCTGTGTACTCTTTTAATTGCATGGAAGAAGCACAGGAAATTAAAGCCCTGATTGGATTCACCTGCTCTGTTCCTTATTTATTTTTCTCCTTAACTTCCTTTACCTCTCTCAAGTCAATTCCTGGTAAGAGTTGAGCGATAGTGAGGGACGAGAGCAAACGAGCTGTAGTGAAGACAAATGGGATGCAACCAAGGACTGACACTTAACTTTCTCCATGCCACGTCTGTTTTCACCTGTGGAGGGCAGTGTTGCTCTAAGTATAGATATGTCTATGCACAGTCAAATTGCAGGGCTGATTGTTTGAAGCATGCTGCTGCATTACATCATCATACATCCCTGTACAACGAAATCAAATGGGACTAATGTTCATTGTAGTTTAGCGTTGCTGATTTAAAACATGGTTTATATGTGGACTGAGATTATGATTAGAAAGAGGAGGTAATATATGTCTGGACTAAACATGTCAAATTAGCTTCCTTCCTTTTGTGTCTCGCTGTGATGGCATACATTTTGGTACTTGTAACTGCTTTGTTTCATAAAAAGGACAATCAAGCCTGTGAGGTGTGCTACTATTTAAAGCTGAGGTATAAATGTGAGGTTGTGTGTGTGCACAGTTGGGTCTCTCTCCATGTTCCATTAGTTTCACGACAAACAGGTGTGTCCTGACCAAAGACTGGCTGGAGGCTATCAAGTTTGACCATGAATCCATCTGGCCTGGCCTGGTTTTATCTGAGCCGAGCATTAGCCTGCAGTCAGTTCGAGTCAAGCGCTTTCACCGTTTGATCTACATCGCTTGCTGCCGTGACAATAGACGCAGAGATAAACACTGGCTGCTTTTGTTCCTGTCCGAACCTGCTGGATCATGACAATGCCGTGTTTTGTTTTTACCTCTTTCAGATCAGCTGTTCCATGTGTTGGCGATGCACATGCGTCTGTACAGCATCGATTCAGCCTACAACCCATGGACGAAGTTGACTCAGGCTTCACAAAATAAAGAGGCAGAGTGAGTGACTTTCTGTCTTAAGTACCTCCACTAACCAGTTTTTCCTCCCATACACGTGCAATCAGAGTGCCACTCTGTCCTCTCTCTAAATGCCACCATTTCCTCCTGCCCCCAACAGCTTTTGCTCCACACAAAGAGGAGCTAAAAACAGAAAAGGGACCATGCGTGGTTTCCATAGATACCAATAATTGCTGCATCTGGCAAATTACCAGGCACTCCACAGAGAGCAAAACGACCCTGTCAAACTCAATGTAGTGAGAACGACACACCAACACCACACCATCATGGCGTCTCAGCTTCCAGCTGTCCACCTAGCCCTAATAGGAACCTGTATTTAACAAATACAAAAGACAGGGTCACTTCTGCACGCTCTGTCCCTTTCTGTCTAACATTAGAACGTGCTATTTCATACACAAGTGTTTTGATAGCAGGATTTATTGTATAAAAAGGGTGCATGGAAAGTACTTGCGGCACTTCACAAAATAAGACGAGCTTCAACAACCTTTCCTCCCTGTTAGTGCTGTAAGACAGCTCTTACACCTGTTACTAGTAAAGCGCTCACAGCCATACAGTAATCTCAGAGGACCTATTTGCCGTTTAAAAATACTTTGTTAGGGTTTCGGGAGGGAGTACTGTCATTGACACCCTTAGGCATTCAACCTGCTCCAGTCTGGTTAAATAGGACAAAGAGAGATGTTTCTATGTAGAGGAAAAACATTGCTCTAGCCTATTTATTAGAGAAATCAAAGAGAAACTTAGTAAAGCTATAGATGGCATGCAGTGTTGAAAGCTCTGTCCTTTTAAGGTTTCCAACAGCACGTAGAGGAATTAACTGGTGAGAGGTTTGGTAATGGAAGGTATTATTCTTTAAGTGCAGTTCCTCTTGTTCAAGGGTTGAGTGGAAATTGGGACCTCGCTGAAATGTCAGTACAACAAAAGACAGTTAAATGGAGATGGCACACAGTACGTAACTGGGCTGCATTAAGGAAGTAAAGCCATGCATTGTTTGAGCATTTTTAAAATGATATACACAGCAGGACCATTGCCCTTTTCAGATATGTGTTGTGTAATGGTGCTTCTGTCCGTTAAATGGATGGCTTTTTGTCATTCAGGCATACAGTAGGTGACTGTTACTTTGATGACTCCATTCAAACATGACAGGACTTTATCAGAAAGACTCCCACTGTTTGCTTGATTTTGGCCACTGGCACCAATGGGATACCAACAGAGAGCAAGAAACGGGATATTTTTCCTTTCACAGGTTACATCAGTGTTGGATTCTGAAACGCATCATTGTGAGCATAAGCAATGATAACCCCTGCTTTTATTAGTCAAGATATTTTTTGATTTTGAGAGTGAATTCGTTCATTAAACATGCACAAATATGAAATGACTAGAATTAGTAAGGATTAGTTTTTATTTTTACATACGTTCCATCCCTTAAAGAGCATATATTTTACTGCCCTAGTAAGACTGCACGGTACGTGACTGTTTATGTTACTTAGGTAATGTGTTCTTTTGGTTGTTCCCCATCACCAGAAATATTGTACATGTGACTAAGTAAATGCTGTACCTTCTAAATACATGACATTATTTTTGCAGTGGCTTTGAGGAAGAGAGACCCGAAGTACCCATGTTGTTCCGAGACGTGCCGTCCCTCCTGATTATCTTTGTGCTAACAATGCCACAGCCTCTGCGTAAAGGTACAGTAGCTCCTCCTGCACCGTGACACTACAAGAGAGCAGGGCCTTTATCAGTCGAAATCCGGGCTGAGCACAGCGAGGACGCGGTTCACGTCTCTTATCTGTGCACCTGTTGCTGTTTTGGCTGTGAGGATCAGGACGATACAGCCCTGACGATGGGAGGGCTGCAACTCCTTCGTGTGCCCTTGTCACTGCATGGCCTACATCTTAAGCATTCGCTGCAAACATGTGGAGGGCCACCCAAAGGCCTGGCTAGAACATGGATTTATAGGATTGAGAGGCATTTGGAGAACTTTCTTTGTGCTTCCCTAAATCAAGATTAAGACATAGATAGCCAGATTGTATGTGGTGCATCACTGCTACAAGAGGTAATGCATACTACAATATTTTGAATGAGAAAGAAAGAAAATTAGTTAGATTTATTTAATAACGTGTTTTTTGGTACCTTAAGATGGCAAATTCACATGAATTTACGTGCACAAAAACAACACACTAGGACTAGACACCTGTGTTTTCAAATAGATTGATAGAGTATGTATATGTGATGTCTATAAAGAAAATGGACTGTTTTTTTTAAATCTTATCTGTAATAGTGGGTAGAGACAGCCGTCACAGTGACCAGGCAGACGCTGTCACCAGGACCTTTGCTGCAACAGAAAAGAAATTGCACTCTTTGTTGTTCTTTTCAGTAGCCAACTTGAATATCTTTCGCTCTGCTAATTATTGAGCACACCATTCACTGAGGCTGAATTGAGGAACAAAATACAATGACCCCGTCAATAGCTGCCGTCTTGCTTTAGCCAGCATTTTTTATGCTAGGGGATCTTTTTGTATTCAGAGTATGTCATGCTCACAGTGTCACCTTCTGCCCCCGTTCAGAGCACTTTACTTGTGTGGTGAAGATGCTGTACAACCTGCAGTTCACCCAGGCTCTGGCCTCACTGTCAACCAAGTTCCGCTCGGAGGAAAGGCAGGCATGGAGCACTTCTGGAGCCCTTAAGAAGGTAAAGGTGAAACAACACAATAGTAGCTTGAGACCCAGCGTAGTCATGTGCTTGTGCTAATTTGACCCACGTTATATTTTCCAAGCGTTTCATGCCTGTTGAAGCATTTAATTCCTCTGATGTTTCCCAAGAACCAGCTTACAGCACAGTAAATCATTGTGTGGGGCTTGCTACTCGGGTTGTATTGAGCACTCTTGTTTCATTTGTGATTTCCACAGTCGACTGTATCAATCTTCATTATCTGGAAAAGTGGCGTAGCTGTAGAGTGTGCATTAATTGGCTATCTGTCTTCAGTCTATTAAGATTGTATTAGTGAGTGGTTGGCGTGAATGTCTAAAGACAAATAGCTGAAGCCGTCCTCTTTAGTTCCCATCTGTAATGGAGGCATGGATTAGTATCTGCCTACTACACTCTAATGAACAGCAGTGCAGGCTCCTGTTAACATGGGATTCAGATTCCCAGTGAGAACAGCAACCATATGTGTCTGACCATTATTGTAATCAAATTGAAGTTGTTAAAAAAAAAAAAAAGACTCAGCCTGGGGAAAGATCAGAGCCTAGAGGAAGGAAATCTGTAGACTTGAAATTCCTCCCCAATAAATCTATGACAAAGGACAGCAGACGAGATAAGCCTGCTGCTTTATATTCTGCCGCCTTCAGCTTGATAAATGCTCGCAGCTTCTCCTCTATATAAAATACTAATTTATCAGAACACACATTCAGTATTGTCTGCTTATTTAATTGGTCACCCATGCAGACAAATGTGTTGTCAAATGCTGCAGTCAACCCGTTTGACCCATTTCATTCTCCAGCTTGACACTGTGTTCATGTTAGCCATCAGGAAAGGCAGTTTGTTAAGATTTTACCTCATCAGTTGGTGAATAGTGAGTGACATATCCATCCAGCTGATGCCATTTTCAATTGCCAACGAAGCTAAAGGAAGTTTTTTTTTTCACACAGACTGACTGAAAAAATATGCAGATTCAGTAGCTGTGTGTAGTAGTGGTAGTTTCTGGCTCTGGCACAAGGAGGTACTGTGCCTCTACATGACTCTTACGAAGCATTTAGTGATTGATAAAGACAACAAGAAAAAAGGGTTCTGATGATGATTCAGAGGCTTCATTGAAGTTGTTAGGAGGGCTGTGTTGTTCCAACATCTTATTAAGACGCTCGCTTTGCTTTAATGCATTGAAGCAAAGTGATGAAAACAAAATGAGGATGTTTTAGTCTGTGTCTTAGTTTTAGACAGGGAATGACTGAAATAATATGAAAGACACACTTTGGATTCATGTTGGTGAAGATTATATGTTAGAGTGAAGGGGAAGTCCTGGTATTTTTAATTGCATTTGTTTGATTGCATCCTGTCAACATTATGAAACCTATGATTTTCTGCCAACAGAACGCTGCAAAAGCTGAGAAGTCTTTTGAAGCGCTGCTCAGTCATGTTATCAGTGAGCTCTCTAAAGACAAGAGGGTCTACCAGGTGAACGCTGAAGAAACGACAATGGTGAGATACCGAAATGACACAAAAGGAATCACGCTCCCTCTCTCCTTCCAGCCTTTTTTTTTTGTTCTGCTCTTTTTAATTTTCTCTTGTACAATAAATTGACCACTACCCTGAGAGACATTGGTTGAATATCTCTACTAATCTCTAGGGGAGATATACATCACTGTATTATCAGCAAGCTGTTGGCTGGTTATTGATCAGGTGTTGTTGTTTCCCTCTCCAGCTGAGCTCCAGTGTGTGGTCCCCACAGTCTATCGAGTTCAGCCTCCAGCAGTTCTGCATCCCCTTCCTTCGCCTTTCCTGCCTTTTGCAGCACCACCTCTACGGAGACAATCTAACTGGCTGCCTGGTATGTTTTATAATAAATGTCACCCTAACTGCTGAAATATACCCTTGTATCCTTGCAGCGAGAATGTCCACGTCTTGCTTGCATCGGTTTTTGATTTCTCACGATGACATGAAATCTTGTTCAGTGAGATTAATGCCTAATTACAAGACGTGTGTGGCGACTCAGCACTTTTGTAGACACGAGTTTGTATCCTCTGACATCCTTGTTGCTTGTTGTCTCTTAGGAGGAAGAGGAGTTCACGTCCTTGGCTGGGTGCTTAGGGCTGTTACCCTCAACCCCTAAGCCGTCCAACAACGTGCACAGTGCCTCATGTCTGGAGTGGGCGACCAACGCCTTTGACTTGGTGACGCAGTGGTGTGCTGAGGTCACAGGGCTCTCTCAGATGCACGCTGAGCAATCACTGGTACGTGGTACAGCCGTATAAATACATGTACGGCTGCTATAAAGCATTCACTCAACGATTTGGTGTTGGAAACAAAGTTAGACGTTCTGAGGTATTTGGAAGCTTGTGTCCTGTAGATTATTCCTGTATTTTAAAGTGCCGACACTTTGGATTTAGTTTCAGCCTTGGTTGACAAGGTCCACTGCTGTCTCCGGCTGTCTCTCAGTAGAGTGATGCACAGCTGACCGTGTGTCTCATGCCCTCGTCTCTTAGCACCGCAATAATCTAGGGAGATATACATCATTTGCTGCAATTGCTAGGTGTCTTGTATATCCGTTTAGATTTTGACGACGTGTGCCTTAAAATTAGACGTTATTTATTATTAGCTCGATCAAGGACACCGTAAAAGAAACTACAAAGTCAATAAGTTTATTCAGTGAAATAAAGCTGATGAGTCTTGAGATCAAGACGAAGGACAATGGATAAGCTTTAGATGTCATGGATTCATTGCTAATGGGAAGTAATCTTGAGATCTGAGTCTTTCATATTTTACTTTGTCTCTTTTTGCTCTGAAGACCTTGCTGGTACAGGAACCTCAATGGGCAGCCCCTCGCCTCCTCCAGCTACCCGACAACTACAATATCATCTTCCAGTACTATCACAGAAAGGCCTGCACTGCCTGCAAAAAGGTGCCAAAAGACCCTGCACTCTGCCTCGTTTGCGGCGCTTTTGTCTGTCTCAAGGGCCCGTGCTGCAAACAGCAGGGTATCTGTGAATGTGTTTTGGTAAGTTTCCACATTTTTTTTAACAAAACCACACCAGTTGCGAGGTCATTTACAGCTCCTTCTTAATGCTTTGTGTGGTTAATATTTGCAAATTTCTGGCTTTGTAGCACTCCCAGCATTGTGGCGCAGCTACAGGCATCTTTCTACTGATTAACGCCTCAGTCATAATCATCATCCGTGGACATCGCTTCTGTCTGTGGGGCTCTGTTTACCTCGACGCTCATGGAGAGGAGGACCGCGATTTACGGTATGCCGCACTTAACGCACATCATATCTTGATTATTCTCTTAAGATTTAAAGCTACACAGGTAAATTAAAACTCCTACCGCATCCCAATGCAATAAAAAAAAAAACATAAAACCTTAGTAGAATTGTCATCAGTGAAATTGGGGTACAGCCCATTTCTTTAATACTTATTGCTCCATTGAAGAAACCGCTCTCATTCTTGTTTTACCCTCTGGCCTTTCTACAGTCGTGGCAAACCTCTCTTCTTATGTGAAGAGAGGTATCGAGTGCTGGAGCAGCAGTGGGTTTCACACACCTTTGATCACATCAATAAGCGTTGGGGGCCTCACTATAATGGACTCTAAGATCTTCCCAAGTCCACTGAAAAACCACAACCCATGACGGCGAGGATTTCTCGTTTATTCTTCTTTTTCTTTTTCTGGCTTATGTGTCTGCCTTGATCAAAATATTTGGGAACTGTTAACGTGATAAACACAAACATCCGGTGAGGGTATTGCTGCCACTGCCTTGGTTTATGTGAAGTTTGATGTACAGTCATGCCTAAAGATTAACACGTGTGTGTGTTCAAGTGATTTATCGTGTGGTTTTCAACAGGGAAATCAGAATTTTGTAGGATCAAAGGAAAAAAAAAAGCACAACTTTGCCCAGAAATTCGATCGGTTTATAACAGGCTCCTAAAGTCTGTTTTATTTATTTGGGTTAAAAAAATAAATCTAAATAAATCTAATATATCAAGCGCTGAATGTCCCTGTAAGGTTTGATTACTTTTTTTTGCACCATTTATGATGATGTTAATGCATATCCCTTTTATTTATCAGAATGTGCTCTGCTGTGCTGGCATGAGTTTCAAGCTCCTGATGAGTGTAGCGATGTTATTGCAATGTGCACTCATTGTCTGCTGACACGTGAGGGTAGGCAGGACAGGTCCACCCATCAACACACTAGAGTTTTTTTTGCGAACAAGCGAAGACTCTTTTTATGGGTCTAGTTGCAATCCATCCTCAGGAATTATTTTTTGTTTTTGTTTTGTTTTTTGCTGTTTAAGATACGTTTTAGATATTTAAATAAATGCTGCTGCTCATTGTTCAAGTAAGTAATTTTAACTTTTTGTGAAGAATATTTTTTTCTAAGGTTGTGCTTTGAGTTTACCATAGATGGCTGGGGAACGATGGCTCGAAATCACTTTAAAGTTTAAGGAGGTATGCGGTCTCCACATTACACCTGCTACAGCTCTTACAGTCGCGCCCTTTCCACGCTTTTTGTTTGAAGAAGAAGCTCAAATGACAACTTTAAGACGGCTGTGATCAGCCGGTGAATCATCCAAGACATGTTGGTCCACAAAAAAAAAAAAACCTGGAGTCAAACTTTTTGAAGGAAATGTCACGTTTGACGTCCTGACGTCCATGCGAGAGCGTCCGTTCTGTCAAAGATTCTCTCAACATATGAAAATCAGAGAAGCTGTTTGCAAGGAGAATCGCCATGAGTGATCTCAGAAAAGGTTTTCCCTTTATGCTGTGTGTGATTATCAAGATTATACTGACTATTTGTAACTCCTGCATCATCTAGTGTGATTGATAGTTGCATTCCAACACAGCAAGATTATCAGACTTGAGTATCTGTTATACACTGTGCATGACATCCTTTATTTAAGTGTCTTAGCAACTTTGTTTTCTGATTATCATCTTTTTATTTGTGGAAGAGAGGAATTTTTCATCCACTCGTGCCTGCCGGATTATATTTTTTTTGAGTGACGGCCAGCAAACGGCTGCTATCCCTGATGTGTGGTTTTGACGTGCTGGGCTGCATCGCATCGAGGACTCGTTAAGGAGCGAGTCAACACTTGAAAATAATAAAAGAAAAACTTCCTCCTCAATTCATGCATGCTGCTTTTCTGTTTACGGAGTTCTGTCTTTATTTTGCAAACCCCACTTTGTAAATGACCGCAACCAAATAGCCAATGAGTAATGGGTGTAAATTGTAACTGAAAGCTTTTGTTGTGTTCTCCTGTATGAAATGAAGAGAGAATACAGTACATTACTGTAGGTGCTGACTCAAACTTTCTGAGTTTGACCAGGAAGTGTGACTTGGACATTTAATGCAACATGTAACATATGTGAATAAAATATAAGCACACTGATTTGTGTCCTCTCTTGTTTTCTGAGTGTCTCTGTTCTTATGTACACTGTCTGAGCGGCTCTTGTCAAGTGTCAATACCCTTCATCTTCTTTTACTGTCAGGAAACAAAAAAAATAATAATTAAATCACTGATATTGATTTGCTTCCTTAAATCTCTATTTGCTTCTCACCAGTCTCAATCCTCTAATGCAAGCTGCAGATGTGTCCTTTCTGTTCTGATGCAAACAAACTGACCACCAGGGCCTCAGTTCATTACGACTCTAATCAGAATACACAATCAGCCACAACATTAAAACTACTGTCAGGGGACATAAGTAACATTGATTATCTTGTGGCAATTCAATGTTCTGCTGGGAAACTTTTGGATTTGGTATTAATGTGGATGTTACTTAGTCATGTACCACCCACCTAGACCAGACCAAGAACCCCCACCCCATAGCAATAACACTCCTTGATGGCAGCAGCCATCCCCCAATATGCTTCAGGAAAAAAAACAAAAAAAACATGAAGAACGACACAAGGTGTTGACCTGGCCTCCAAATTCACTTGAGCATAAAACTGATCAAGTATCTGTGGGATGATCCACAGACTCCCCTCCCCTCAACTCATAGGACCTAAACGCCCCCCAATAACAACATTCTGTGCCAGACACCACAGGACACCCTCAAAACATCCATGTTCACTAATGAGTCACAACTGTTATGGAGGCACAAGGGAGCCCTACAGAATATTAGGGAAGGTGGTCTTAATGTTGTGTCTGACTGGTGTACGTAGAGTCCATCACAACAAGACTTGTCTAGCTCTGACCAAAAAGTGGGACTTAAAAAGATTTTCTTCAAAGAAAAAAAGAAAAAAAATAGAGGAGCTGCGTTATTAATAAAACAAGTAGATCATTGGTGATTTCTCCGTGTGTTGTTTAAGGTCATCCAACCAGACCACAGGCCTTTGTTGGCCTGCTGCTTCTCTGAAAGACCTTTCACTGCTGTGTGATTGAGCATTCGCACAATAATTGGTCTGAACCACACAAACAAAGGAGCCCCTCTGCTAAATGACCAATGATCGCACAAAGTCTCTGTCAATTAAGCAAAAAGAAATGGGACCAGCAGAGGAATTTTATCCGCATGAAAACCACAGGGGCTGTGCGACACGTTTCAGGCTGGGAGATGTTGGTGCTGCAGACAGTCCTCCGGCAGGCGTCACTGGACATTTCCTCATTTGCTCCATATGCAGGTAGGTATACCGCTGCTTCTCTGTGCATGAATAGACCATTGAAGGCTGTATAATGTGATATTGGTCAGTGAGTTAACCACTTCCGGTCTGCAGGACAACACGCTCGGGTGTCTGCACAGTTAATAATTAAAGTCCTTTACTGAGTAAACAGGGAAATCTCTCAGAATATGTTGCCATGGACGGTAAGCAGCACGTAAAGGATTGTTGTTGTGGTTTATGTCAAACTATAAAGTGTTGACATATCAGGACATGGATATGAGGTCGGTGACTTGATGTCTGAAACCATTTCCCTTGTGTTGCAGATGTTGAAGATGGAAATACGATGGGAACAATGTCAAGGTAGGAAATGTATATCCTCATTTGCTGAAAATAAGCTGTTACAAGTTTAATAAGTCTATACAAGTTCAAACTTGTATAAGCTTGTTTAATTCTGCTCCTTCAGGACTTAATCTTGTTTTTATTTTTTATTTTCTACGTCTTTGGCTGGACTACAGCTGCATCACATCAGCAAATGTTTCCTTAAGTGTTCAAACAAAAGACAAACACAGACCTCCCCTACACTGGCTGAGCATTCATTTTTAAAGTTGTAACATTGTAGACTACGCATCTTTAAAAGCGTCAACACGCAGCAGGGCATGACTGGAGACGAATGCTATGAGTGGCTGACTTTACACCGCGCAGCCCGCCAGAAACACTGTAAACTAATTTTACAACGGTGCCAATTTGCTGAACTCTTAACTGGAAATGATACGCTGCTAATTTGTCCTGAGGCGCTCGCTGAGCACACTACACAGCTTCCAATACATCAGGCTGCACCACATGCTTTTTAAAATGAAACGGCCATTAACAATTAGTGCCTCCAAAATTAGAAATTTGTACCAAAATAAAATCTACAAGTCCAGTTGCCTTTTTTGAAACCTTTTTTGGATTACCATGACCTGGATGACTGAGAACCTACACAGACACCAAAATAAAATGCAATTTAATAATGACTTTTTTAAAACTTATTGGAAGTGCTCTATATTGCCGTCAGCATAATTAACAACATAATTAGTCTGACATAACACTTAAAAGCCTTTGTAATCTGTGTTAACCACAAAGTTCTTATCTGTCGATCTCTTGACAGACTAATAGTCATTAATAATTACTGTCGTGTAAAAAATGTCTCTTTGCATCACAAGTTTGTAATACTGAAACATTGGAATTTACAGTTTTGCATGTTGGCAAGTTTTGTTGCTTCTCCACAAAAACAGCTGGACTGTCTTGTACAGTGTTGCTCTCGATCAGGTCACAGTGTTTATGATTAGATGACTTGGATTGTTTTCTTTCTATTAATTGGGTTAAGGCTTTGTGTACCCCAACTTAGATCTATTAATCACACCGGTGCATAGCCAAGATTTATTGCTACAAATGCGCTTGTTTCTGGTCGTGTGCAACTTTTGGTCAATCCAGGGTGAGAACAAGGGCACGGCGCTTTAGGCGTGACTCGTGGCCGGTGGAGGGTTTACTGTAAAGCCTCTTCACATCCCCTTTAAAGGGATTATAGTTTTTTTTTTTTTTTTTTCTCCTCTGCACAGTCTTACCAAAGGGTTTACCAAGTGGAGTTCCCATAAGGCTTTACCAGTCAGGCTGGAATTGTGCAGGATTGATGGAAGCAGAAAATGAGATTATTCACTTTCACTTTGCTCTGTTTCTTGTGACAAAGACGGTCCTAGCGCTGCAGCTCATCGCGGCTGTTACCACATCAAACCTTTACTTTAACTTGGCATTGTTGTGTAGATACACGAAAGATGCATCGCCGGCAAAGGAGGAGCACTGAAATATTTACTACTACAAAAAAAAAAAAAAGCAGCACGTTACTTAACTCATATCCAATTTCTTTTGCAGATATACTAGATTTTCATGTTTGATGATGTTGGATTTCACTGACCAGCAACAACAACAGATACAACAGCCTTTTTTCAGGCACAGTGACTCAGGGTGGTAAACAAAAGGTAACCCGAGCCCAGCCATCGAGGACCAGTGGTGTCCTGTTCTTAAGCTGTATGTCCGCTGTCCGTTTAAAGAGACGTGTTTAGGTTTGTCCTCATCTTTCCGGCAATAAGACAGAAATCTCTTGAACAGCAGGTCTTTTAATGAAGGTCTTTTAACATGAAGCAGTGTGGCGCAGAGCTTTTCTACCAAAGATTAAAAGTAGTTTTCAAATTACTTAATATATTTTTTTTCTGCTTTCATCAACCTCATCATCTTCAGATTTACCTTGTGACCCTGAAAGGTGTCCTGACCCTCCGTGTTTGGAACCACCGTTCTGGTTCTGTCAGTATATTATCAGGGAACCATTTGCATGTAAAAACTTTTGCTTTTTTAATTTGTTCAACGAAATCTTGTGGGAGACATCTATGAAGCAAGTGTGTCATCCTTGTTCTTGATAATATCATTACAGTAATAGAAAATCTGGGCAAATGTCAAAGGCTTAATGCTGGAGAAAGTTTGGAGCAAAATTTGAACTTGTGCCGGCTCAAGTTCTGTCAGTCTAAAAGCTCTTTCTAGCTCATGTATCTGTTCTTTACTTTATTAGATCCCTGGGGATTTTGAACCCATGGCAACAGCATTGCACTGTGTCGTGTTTTCTCATGCGGAATAACGTATTGTTTAGTAAAACAGACCCACATTTAGTTGTGAACTCCTACAGTCAAACTAAACAGCAGAAACAGCTGCATATTTGCAGTCTCACATGCTCAGTGAATTCTGTTTCCCACAACATACCTATCATACCTGATGCTGGAAAATAGTCTGGACTCAGTAACGTGTGAGGAAGCGGCATCTTAATGAGCACGGAACATTATGTACAGGACATTACTGAGGAGGGAAGACAGGCAGAAACCATGTGACGTAGAAACTGTCGTGGAACTTCCTGGTTACCTGCGTGTGCAACCTGAGATGCTTCATATCAGCCACCATTATGAGTGGATACATCTGCCACCTGAATATTTAACAAGCCTGCAGATCACTTTGCAGATTACTGGTGAATTATTAATCCCCATAGATTGGCGTGAATTAGTGCGGAGCATTTTGGTGCAGGGCAGCGACGACGCTTTCACAGAAACAGGTATGTGTGACTTGTGGCTTTATGACCTGTATGTATGACTTTATGATCTGAGCTTTATTGATCTTGAATGACTAATGAATGGATGTGGATGGGTGAATTATCATGGGACCTATTTGTGTATCAAAGAGGTCAAAGACTGTTGCAAGGACGTTTTGTTATGGCTGATAGTCAAAATAGGAGAGAACACATTAGTAAAATAGTGCCTGACTGATGTGGTGTTTAAGTGAGGCTGCAGTTGTTCTAGTTTGGAAAGAATTTTCACAGATAGATTATTAATAGACTAAAATATGTTGTGCATTAATTGTAACCTCTATTCTTATGGTCTGTAGCTACACATTAGATTTCTTTTTTTCTTTCTGATAATGTGGAGCATCGTCTGTGGCTCCAGGTCATTAGAGACGAGAAGCTGCCGTGGAGGAATATGAGCCGTCTGTTACAAAAGTTGGTGGCGGCGTGTTTGCAACAGGTGACGGATAATATGCTCCATGCAGTGTATGTGGATGTTTCAAAACAGAACGACAGTAATAAATGTCAGGTGAACAGGTTTGAATCTTGTTGAGTAATAAGGCAGGTGCAGCTCAGGGTCAGATTCAGAACGATTAGTGATGGATTATTGGGCTGCAGACGAAACCAGGCTTGTATACTAATAGTAATTTGTATTTGAAAGTGTGAAATAAAAAACGTCTTAGAAAAAGTACTTGTGCTACAACGACGTGCTGCTCCTTGAAGGACACAGTGAAGGACATCAGTCGTATCTCCCATCAGAATTGTGGTACATCCGTCTTAAATCCTCCATCGCTCATAGGACATGGACAACAATTCATAAATCTCCCCTTGTGTGTGTGTGTTTATGTGTGTGAGCTGCAGCAGCTCTCAGGGGTTAAACATCATTCAGCGTTATTCACATCCGTTGACTGATCTCAAATCTTCCCCTTCTTCCCTCTCTCAGGGTCATTCAGCCTCTCTGATGCATAGCACGTTTATGACGAGGGGAGCGGTCGGTTGTGAGATTGTACACAAAACAACCTTCTCCATCATGTTTATCTGGAATGTGTGTTGTTCTCCAACAATGCGTTGGCAGCATCATTTCCTAATCCATCATGTTATTTTCTTTCAGCTGACGTGACACTCTGTGTTGGGCATCACTGGTCTTACATGTTGCATTTACTCAGAAACATCAGG
Source organism: Planiliza haematocheilus (assembly GCA_005024645.1). NCBI lineage: Eukaryota > Metazoa > Chordata > Actinopteri > Mugiliformes > Mugilidae > Planiliza > Planiliza haematocheilus. The sequence goes on from SRSE01000725.1 coordinate 8,119,271, forward strand.
CTTTAGGGGAAGGTTGATTTATGTCGTTGCAGCCGTGTTTCGGGCCAAAAGTAAATTTCCTCATAAAACACTTCTAGATAATAAACATTTCATTGAGCTGTTTGAGGGTGTATGTTACCTGTTCATTCAGGACAGAAGAGTCGAGTTAATCTCTGACCAATCCCGTTGATCCCTAAGAGATTGCACTTCTTAGTGGGCAGTGACGAGGTCCCTGTGGAGACGGCTAATTCAGTGACTCTGTGAAAAGCCACTTGTTGCCCGTCCTCTTGAGGAAGCAATCGCTATTGCTACTGGTGTTGTTATATTATGATCACTAGAGACTCTTTAGTTGTAATTTTTCTCGGCCCTGATGACTCAGAAGAAAATAACACTTGCCATGTAAGTACTGCCCTCTCCACTTGCAGCTCTCGGCTTTGTTTTTGCTTCGATTTTTTATTTTTATTTTCCTTTAAACCTGTTAAGCGTCTCCCCTGGTGGCTATAGTCATTACACCGAGAACGAAAGGGCCTTGGGGATCAAATGCATTGCTCTGTGTGTTATACCTGTGCTCTGTGGACGGCTTATACATTTTAATTACTTGTTTCTCTGTGACTGTACATGGTTGAGGATGTATGTGTTTTTCTGTCTTGCTGTGAGGGCGTAAAAGCTGGATGAGTTGTAAGGGTTTTTATTCGCTACATGCTTCATTTTTCCTAACCATTATTAAAAAGATTAGCATTTTCATTGCCTTCTATAAACATTACGATTACAACAGCTTGACACTGTTGATCTGAGATTGTGTTTCTTCTCTAGGAGATCACTGTATGGACTCTACCCTTACAAGTCTAGCATGATTGGCTTGGAGAACCTGGGCGACCCTTCAAGTAACTGGGATATAGTGGAGACCATCGGTAAAGGAACGTACGGCAAGGTCTACAGGGTGACCAACAAAAAGGATGGGAGTCAGGCAGCAGTGAAAGTGCTGGACCCGATCAATGTAAGTCAGTCAAGAGCATTTTTACTGTGGGGGCTTTTTGCAGAGTTCAGGAGCACTGTGGCTAAGGTTGTCTATCTTCAGTAGCTTTGAGCCGTTACTGTCTAGATATGTTCAGCCTGACTGATTTATGTGCAAAAATATAATGTTGCTGTGCATAGTGTTCATAGCAGAAATTTCAGTTTTAATTTGGACTGACCTAAGAGTAGCAGGAAAACATGATGCAGAACCAGTCGGGGGTTGATTACTAAAATGACACTCCATACAACCCATCATGACTTATTTATAATATCTACAGAATACGGGACAGTTGTCCTTTATAAGACACAGAAGACTGGTCAAAGGAAAGTCTGATAACTTAATAATTAATAATTGGACAATGATTTGGTACAGTCTGATGATGACTTTATTTCCCAGCTCTGTCATTATTTCCCAGCATCTTTAGCTATGCTTTGTGTTCAGTAAAATAAGATGGAGAATATATCTGCAAAATGTTTGCATGCTAGTGTTACCAGAAGTGTGTTAGCATGCAAAAGATGACAGGGTTACTTCCATGGCAGAAAATTCCTTATTGAACACTTGGATTTATCTTGTGGCCCTTTGGAGGGTCCCGACCCACAGACTGGGAACTACTGATTTAATATTAGACGCTTTATTGCCATAACATGCATCTGTGCTTCATAGCTTCTTGCCACACGTGTAAAACTAGCTAGATCTGGTGCCGTTATCTCACCAGAAAGCATGTGATTTTTAATAAAAAAGTAAGCATTGCTTAAATGATCCTGTACTTTGTAACTGATTTTTATTTGCTGCTCCCTTACACATTCATCTTGTACAGTATGTTAAGCCAGCCTGCCTTGTAAAAAATAAAGCTAAAATGCGCTTTAAAATGTGGTTATTTAGCCAGGAGTTTGATGGACAGTATAAGTCCTGTTTTTCTGGCTAAATTATATGATTGAAACACTGATCTGACATATGCCTCCCACTCCCCAGTGTAAATTGTCATCGTCAGTGTTGGTGAGGGAGTACCCACAACTATTCATTCACTTTTTGACAGCTTTACTCATGATTGCAAGAACTCATAATATTGTGACAGAAGCCCCAACAAAAAAAGCAAAGACTAAAACCGTTGTGTTTTTCTTTATAACTATGTGACTTGTCTCAGCATGCGAGCCACTCAAACCGAGTAAGTTGCCAGTTTTTTCCTCTTCTCCATCTTGATGCAGTTGTACTTGTACTTGCTCCCGTGATATATATCAATGTCTCGCCCTTTTCATTTATTTCCTGTCATGTTAAGGCTAACATACCAGAAAGTGTAGCCCCTTGCACTGGCTGTATCCTCTTTGTATTTGTCTGTGTGATAAGGACGCTGTAGACTGGCAGCGTATTGTGGAAGTAAGACTTGGTCTGAGGCGTGCCTGTGATTGTGTCAGTGCAACAATCCCCATCCTGGCAGCGCTATTCACCGTGATGCTCCCCTGATGACCACGAAGATGAAGCTGCCTCTTCTCCCATCCCTCTCCCTGATTAGACTGCTGACACTATCACTCAGACTTTCAGGAAGAGGAATTTCTCCTCTCTGACTGTGGATCTTCCCTCACTCTGAGATTTACTTTGATAACTCCCAGAAATAGTTGAGCTTGCTGGCCCATCCCTTCCTTTAGAGATCGAGTTTATAACCCTATCTTTAGGCTTGCAGTTAGGCGTTAACCTGTCACCTGGTTCTCTGCTGTCACTGAAAATGAAGCTCAGCCTTTATCATGTGTCACTATATTGTGTTCTTGTTTTATCATTGCTTGTTTTCTGATGCTGTTTAAAGGATGTGGATGAGGAGATAGAGGCCGAATACAACATTTTGAGGTCCCTGTCCAACCATCCTAATGTGGTGAAGTTTTACGGCATGTTTTACAAGTCAGAAAAATTAACAGGCGGACAACTCTGGCTGGTACTTGAGGTGAGCTCCTTCATACATCTTATCTGAGTTATTTGTTCTCCTGTTGCATTTCCTGTTATACAGCATATTAGTTCTAGTTGTTTTGTGTTTCACTAAAATCAGTACAGTATGTTGACATTTTTTGGAAAACACCCTTATTCACTTTTTTAGTGACTGTCAAATGAGATGTCTTACATGTTTTGTTGCCTGGGTAAATATGAAGCTAAGCAGTAGCAAGATAGCTAGCAAAAACAGCTAGCCCGTCTAAAGCTAACAAACGCTAGCCACCCAAATTTCTGGAGCTCACCAGTGGACAATTCAATTTCTATTATTTAAATTTGTGCAAAAACATCGCTGGGGATATATACCTGACAATTTGTCACAAAGGGAAGCTAAAAATACATTCATTAAACTTTTAAAACCGGTCTTGTGCACACTGCTGCTGACAAATTGGAAAGCTAGCTAGCTATATCCAGGAGAAATGGAAACAGAGCAGAGCATAAACTGTGAGATTGACACAAATGTTCAAGTCCTCTTTGATTAGGCTGCCAAAATATAATTAAATAAAACAATTAAAATTCACTCTGAATATTTGCTGATGTGGTGACTGCAGTGGTCAGTAGTGCAGATTTGTTAAATGTAATAAACAGTGAAGAAGACAAATTGCTATAGCGCTTTAGCTAATGCTTTGTGGATGTTTTTCCTCTGCCGGAAACATTTTATTTATTTGCTTGTTAGGCGTGACCTTGCCCAATGTAATGGTGAATAAAACTGACATTAACCTCTAAGACACATAAGGAGATTTGACATCCAGAAAAAAGTCAAGGATGCTAGCAATGTTGTTGCAAGTGGTGAAAATGACTTCTAGTATATGTGCATTTAAACACTATGGGTTTTATATACTGGAGTAAAATTATGAATATGTTATTAGATCAGAAAGAAAGTGTTGTTCCGGCGAAACAGCTTCATGTTCCAGCGTTTTTTAAAATGTATGTAGTATTGAAACAGGCCTCAGTTTCCCATAGCAACCCACCTACTCAATAATGATGCCGCGTTGCTTCCTCTAACTTGTATGTGTGGGCTAGCTCTCCCCATGAATCATCATCTAGAGTGGTGAGTGATGGACGACTCACTGGAGTTTCTCTGTCTCCCTCCCAGCTGTGCAACGGCGGCTCTGTCACAGAACTCATCAAAAGCCTGCTCATGCGAGGCCAGCGTCTGCAGGAGCCCGTTATCGCATACATCTTGTACAGTGCCCTCTTGGTAAGACGGCCCGCTGCAAAGCTGCTAATGTTGTTGGGAGGAGGTGGGATGCAGACATGCAGAGAGCATGCTGGGGATTTATTTTCAGCAGGGGTGGTGTGGCAGGCCGTTATGAATGTCTTTCCCTTTAAACAGCTGTGAGAGTTCTTTCATGTAAATTGTACTGCTCAACTTTTAGTGCATCATATTCCAATTTATACATATGACTAATACTATGATTCATGCTTAGCACTTTGTGTTTCCCGTCCTCTTAACTTGAAAGGGTCTCCAGCATTTGCACAACAACCAGATTATCCATCGTGACGTCAAAGGCAACAACATCCTTCTGACAACTGAGGGAGGAGTCAAACTGGTTGACTTTGGTAATGGTCTTTGAAAGAAGAAATTTTGTCAGTCTTTTCTCTGAAGCGCATTGTTTGATAGATTTTGTTACTGAGCTGCGTTTCCCTGCAACATTGTTTGTGGAAGCGACCAGAAGCACAAATCATTTAATGTGCTGTGGTCCCTTACTCACCATAACATCTTTTTATTTTTTTTATTTCATGGACCGCAGCCTTAACCCAAGGCTATTATTGCTCATTTAAATTGCATTATTTGATCCTTTGCATATTAAAAGAAAGCTGCTATGGCAAATGACTTTGAGTCACCCTCAGGCATGTTTATGTCCTCTGTGTCATGGAGATGAAGTGGACTCACGCTGATAAAAATCTGTCCTACATAATTTGAAATGATTACAGCCCATTATTATTGCTGCTTGGCAGGCTGCCACACTAAATTATATGCCAGGATTTATTGATTAATTCAAACATTTAGGGTCTGCTATAAATCCCACTTTTATTCTCAGGATGTTCTCCCTGATAAACACACTGCACTGAGATCTAAATCTTAAGTAGTGACTGGATCTTTTTTTTTTAATTGTCTGTAGGTGTTTCAGCTCAACTGACCAGTGCTCGGCTGAGGAGGAACACATCGGTCGGGACGCCGTTCTGGATGGCTCCTGAGGTCAGAAGCTTTGGTCGACACACACGTGTTCATCTCTAATAATGCAGCGCTAAAGCATGCACACGTGCTTTACTCCCTAATGTCATTTTTAAATGAGAAAACTTGGATGTGTGTGTTAAATAGAGGGAGAGCATGAGGGAGGGAGAGAGAGAGAGCGAGAGCCTCAGTTATTTCAGGGTGACTCTCTCTCCTCTGTGTCATTGTGTATTCCTCTCCACGGGCGCAGCTCTCGAGGTCGCCTCAAGGTTAATAGCTGGGAGTCTGTGGCCCCTCGGCTTACTCCTTGGCAGAAATGAGGTGCGGTGATTGGGCTGGTTGGGAGGGACCTCGGGGGCAATTAGAATAAACTCAGCTGTAAAATGTAGTGTCAGTTATAATTATTGACTCTGGAAAAGAGAAGCTCACACCAGCGGCCACTGAACTGGCCTACCTGTCAGTGTTTAAATGGGCCATAAAGACACTTGACAGTAAATAATAAAGAATGATATTCAGCTGATCACACCTAACATAATTTAGTTCAAATTCAAGCACTCGGTTTCTCTAATGAATCGCTTTATTTTCAAGAATTTTACACGCCATAGGTGTAAATCTATTGGAAAATTGTGAACTGGTCTCCTCTCTGTGTTTTCTTACATGCTATGGTGGAAGAAATTGATTTTAGGACTCAATGACAGTCTACATGAGTGCTCAAAATTGGTCTCTGTTGTCTTATGCTGCCAGGTCATAGCCTGTGAACAGCAGTATGACTACTCCTATGACGCCCGCTGTGATGTGTGGTCTCTTGGCATCACAGCCATCGAGCTGGCAGACGGAGATCCCCCACTGGCTGAGATGCATCCAGTTAAAGCCCTCTTCAAAATCCCACGGTGAGTCCAGTAGAGGGCGCTCCAACCACACAGCTGGAGGCAGCCCACACTCAAGGGCACCCAAACACTGCCTCCCCTTCTGTCAGGGGGACAATGAGAAACTGAATGTGACATTAGAGGTAAAATATGACGCTGGCTTTCCCAGAAGTTGGATTTATTCTTATTAAGGATTTGATTGGGATTTTTTTTTTAACAGAAGCAAACTAGATTGTTATGGTTTGATCCATGCTTCTTGTTGCGTTTTCATCTTTCCTATCTGAAAGGCAGCATCTGCTGAATAATCAGTGTTTAAAATCTCCACCATCAAAAAACATAGAAGTGTTTGGCCTTAAAATTAATGCAGTGATTCAATCTGTAAAAATATTCGCTGCTGGAAACGGTATGCGTCTGATGATCATTTGAGAGCTTAGTGGCTACACGCCGTTGACCTTTTGTTATCAGCACAATCGTGCAATTATCTCTCAGTTAGGTAGAGATATGCCCTTCTGATTGCAATTTGCATTGGTGATTAGCTCCATTCACATTGAGATGAGGCTGTCACCTCCTCCCCCGTCACAATATTATCTCCTCCCCACAAAGACAGAGGAGCATGCCTTGTGTAGCAGGAATTATGGGAGCTAACGCAGCATTTCATCAGAACCAAATTTTAACCAAAAAAAAGAATGGGTGACTGATAACAGGATACCTTGATAAAATATTCCCATGCATTCACATTATAACCCTTTTTGATGAGTATTTGCTGCGTTCGGATTTTGTTTTGGGAGAAAATTTTAATAAAAAAAAAATCTGGAACTGGATGACTGGTTTCTGTCAACCCCATTTTGTTATCAAAGAGCCGCCCTGATAAATAATAAGAGGGGGCATGTGCATTTTTCTTGTCAACGTCTGTTTCATTCCTTCAGATTTCTTAGACCGTCAGACTCTGGGGATAACTAGGAAGCTGATAGAACTGGACATACATCTTTAACTGACAGTCCTCCCTCTCTTTTCCAATCAAAATATATATTTTGGCCTTTTGGTGGGAATCGGGACTTTAAAGGTTTAGCGGTTGTGACACACAGTAAATCACAGTGAACGAGTTGAACCATGAAATGATTCTGTTAACATGTCGTTTATCTCAGATATATTTTCCTCGTCACCGCAGCACGGAAGGCAAAACCACGCTTTTACGACTTCTGAATGAATTTCTTTCTAAATAAGGAAACGTGCTTCACCTTTAGGGTCTTTAGTGCCGGTGAGAGTGATTCATGGTGATATTGGAAAGATTCATCTGTGCAGGTTTTCACGATTGCAGAGTTCGAGGTATTTTTTTTTTTTTCTCCGATTTAATACGTCACAAACCGTTAGCACAGGAGGCTTTTCTGAAGTATCGTCCTTGGATGGGATGTGTTTTATGAAATCCCTGTAAGCACTAAAATATGCAATAAGCATTTTCATCATTGTGATGTTTTACAGTTGCACACAATAATGAGTTTCCAGGCTAAAGGTTTCACCGTCACATGGTTAATCTTACCTTGTCTTCCAGTTTATCATTCTTCCTCCCTGGAATATGTCGTAACAGTAAAATACAGTACAAATACACCCAGCTGGGGCTCATGTTACGTGCTCTGTTATATATGTTGCTGGACAGTCTCTCTGGTCAAGGTTTAATGGCTCCCAATAAACACCCAGCACTATCACCACTTTGACTCCAGGGGCCAGCAGCAAATACCTATTATGTCTCTGTTTTGGTTGGGCTGCGGGAAATCTGCACAGGTGGAAATGGTTCTCATTCTAGCAGCCTGTTAGCGATAAGGGAGGCTCCAATACCTGTCAGAGGGGAGGCTGATGAGCTCGATGAATTAGGGTCACCTTGGTGCGTTTGTGCTTCAGAAATGTCGGACACTTGATGAGTTGTGACACGCTGCCAGTCATGCATATGTTTAAATCTCAGGTAGATCATTGCTGTTTTATCTTTTAAATTAAATCCAAGGTGTTTGTGATGTTTTTCTTTTTTTCTTACCTCTGCCACCTGCTCTTTGTTTTGATCAAAAGTAATTGAGTGAGTTACAGTGTGTATGTCAGATATGTGATGTTCATGGTGACCATGAAAGGGGGTAATGAAGCACGTCAGAGGGCAAAGTTGTAAAATCATCAACTGCAAAATTAATTACATATACTCAAGACAATGATGGCCTCTGATATTTAATATGCGGAAAGGTTAATTGCTTGAGCCGGTGCTCCCCGTGCTTTACAGCCTCACAGCGTCCATGTAAAGTCAAGCCGTAGCGTGCGTAAAACACGCTGTAAAGGTTAGAAGCAGCCGCCAAAGACGTCCAAGGTTGTGTTTATTCGTCCAGATCTCTTTCGAAATTAGCCGCGCATTAAACGGTGCGTGCATTTGTCTGAGCACAGACCAGAACAAGCATGATAGAAGATGAAGTAAATGATGGCTTGTCACAGGCAACAAAGGCTAATGAAATCATGAGGCAGAGGGAGAGAGATCCAGACCAGCGTGCTGCGGCTGAGAGACAGCTCTCATGGAAAAAAATGTTATAGTCTGTGGAGCAGAACAGACTGGCATGAAGGATATCAGCACAGTTGCTGGTGCCTCTTGCAAAGAATGAAATTCAAGAGTTGGAAAAAGAGTTGAAAAATTCAGCTTGGCTTTAGGTTGTGGCTTACATGTCGATAGTATATGTGGAGTTCACACAAGAATAGTTGCAGATTTGCTTAACGTGCATTTTTAGATGCTTTCTTGATTCATCAAGACCAAGAGTCTACTGGCGCATTAGGAGCCCTGTGTATCCAGCTGTTTTTAGTCTTTAAGCTAAAGGCAACATTTTGGCTTGCTAATTTGCTGACATGCTAAACACTTCAGAAACGTTTTTCATCTTCATCATCTTAGTTTAGAGCATTCGTAGCATGGTAATATTACTGATTAGCACAGTAACAGAAAGTAGAGCTGAGGCTGAAAGGAACGTGTGTGTAGATTTGGAAAGAAACCAGTCATCCAGATTTAATAGCACTTCCTTTCCATAGATGCCAAGACATTATCACTCGAGACTGCAAATATCAACCTCACATTGATGCAAAGATCACTGAATTCAATTGGACATATCTAGACCTTAGTAATATCTGTACTAAATGTCCTGACAATCCATTCAATAGTTGTTTTTAGGGGGCAAATCAACCAACACTGCTGCACCTAAATCCATGGCTCAAAATCCCATATCAAGAAAAAATAAACATTTTCTTTCTGGTCGGTTTTGAAAACCTGTCAACTTTCCTGTCACAGCAGAATGCCAGAAATAATGCTGATTTAGTAACAGTGGCACTATTGTGCACTACAGTGAAAACCAGCCATCATTTAACAGAACTCAGCTCTCCTCAGTTTTATGTTTAAAAAAGTTTGGCTGGAGTGACGTAACCATGCACTTCAATGTCCCAGATTTCTCATTATCAGACGCCGATGCAGCCTTGACCCCCCGACAGGAGATTACTGGCTGCTTGGATGACTTTCCAGTCATGAGTAAAGGCTTTAATATCTCCACCTTTGATGCAGCCATCTTACTGCTCTCTGTGGTGTCCTGGACTGCAATGTAGCCGCCAGTGACATGATAAATGTAGCAGCGTTCTCTGTGTTCATGCATGTATGCTCAAAGAAGTGCTGGTGCCGTGGCCGCGGTGATGGATGAGCTGAAATTTTAAGCGCCCGGCCCGTTGGCTGAATAAGTCTTCATTTTGGCTCTTGTACTCATTCTCTGTTAAGTTTGTTTAAAGGGCACCGTGTGGATAATACAATTTTAGATGCACCTCTTTGCATTAAGAGAATTCTTTCCGCTGCATAACCAAGGCTTGCTGAGCAGCAGGCCGCACTTTGGCTGCCTTAGTATGAAATTTATTTTCTATAATGATGGTTGATTGTATTGATATGTGCAGTGTGAAGAGGATTTAAACAGTTCGAGTGACCGCTGACAGTGTTCAATAAAGTGCTACTTGACCGATTGCTTGAATGGAAAAATAACAATGTTTTACATCCTGTGGGAAATGGTGCAGTCATAAATTATGCATTTCAAGTGTCATATTCAAACATGGCATTGGCCTGATTTTTGTCTCTTTTTTTCGTGGCTTAGTTACAGCTGTCAAGAGCTGTTGACACCTCTCTGATATAGCCTCAATCCACACTGAGGAGCAGCGGCTGACAGTACAAGCACTGCCTGGACCTAAATTTGAATAAGCCATTTGTGTTTACAATATGAGCCAGCACTCACAAATACCGAAAGAGGGGGGAAAAAATGGCCTGAATTTGCTAGGCACAATGAGCGCACTTGACAGTGTTATCAGCAGTGTGCTGCTATATTGACTTTGTAATGTATGAGCAGTATGGTACAACATCAAGGCGAGGAACGTGTCTTCGGGCTCATATTAGAGGTTGCATTGAGGCAGTCAGTTACTGGCTTTGATCTGCACTTTGGAAAGGATTGCCTGCCTGAATTCTTATCAAAGACCCGACTAACGTAGTGCTGCGGAAAATGACAGATTTTGTACCCTAACATGCCCCCCTTGTATCTAAAAAAGAAGAGAGAGATGTTAAATATGTAGCTGTTTAATGTGTAGCTGCATCTCCATTACATCTAGTTTGTTTATCAGGAAACTGTTTTCATTTTTCAAATCTAAATAAATGTTTTTTTTCCCCCCTTTTCCTCTTGAGATTTCACATCCCGCTTGCCTGTCAGCTCTGGGGAACAACACATGTGAACGGATGAACACAGTTAATAAATGCCAGGTGTGTCGCTGTTGGCCTGACAGTAACAAAAGGCTCAGCCTCCAGCTGTCAGACTGACAGCTCCTCGTGAAGATGACTGTACTCAGGCTCCGTCCAACCTTGGCTCCACATACAGACCTGCCTCCTGTCATCGCGCTCGCTTGAAAAGTGTTAGCCTCATTATAGATGGCCTCCGTAAATGCTGCTGACAGAGGTATAACTAGCTCCCATAACTTTTGGCTCCCAATGGCAGATGCTTGCTGCCAGACAGCGGAGGAGCCGTTATCATTTGTCACTTTTTCTGTAGTTGCCACAGACCTGGACCCCGACCAGCTCGTCCTCGGACCTAAAACTCTCAGAGGAGTCTTGACGGTCACACTCTATCTGCCACCTATCATTTGTCAGATAACTCAGGAGACGTACTCAGAGTCTTTTCAATTTACTGCAATGATCTTGTAGTGTGAATGCTTTCAGTAAAGTCCTGCTGAATTTAGTTTGTCTTGAATGTGTTTCAGAAATCCTTCACCCACATTGCGAAATCCAGGGCAATGGTGCAGAAGCTTCAGCCATTTCATCGGCCAGTAAGTCTCCTCTAATTTCAACCTGTCAACCTATTTGTCCTCTTTCAGCCTTAAGACTTTGTGGAGAAGCAGTTATTTTCCAGGAAGTGTTGTGAAAGCACTCAGTAGACAGAAGCACTTAAAGTTCAAGAAAGGAACTCAAGTCAACAGTTGCACTGTGATTATATATTTGCAACAGATGCATTTACTTTTGCAGTAAGTCTCGTGTTAATTCACCTCAAACAGTAAGAACAATGAACCATAAATAAGGAAGTAATAAACATGAAATGAGAAAAATAAAGGCCAAATATACATAAAAGTTCAACCTGTAAATTATTTATTGCTGTGATTTACCATACTGAAATGGACTTTTGTGCATCTGAGAAGTGAGCTTCCAAATTGGAAAAAGGGAAGATGCATCTACAGCTGTATCTACCATGACTACCACCTCTAGGTTTTACTGTGTTGGCAAGACATTTCATTCTGTGAATGCAGAGCTCCAGCTCTTGATGCTCTAGTAATACACAGCTCAAGATGATGTTTGCATTATGTTTGTTTTTTAATGGTTCATTCGTCCAGTAAGAAACTCCAAAACGCGTCTTTAATCAGACTCAAGTGAACATCAGTGATAGTACATTGCTGCAGCAGGAGTGTAAACACGGAGGGAAGTCAAATTGATATTTTATTGCCAGATTCTATCAAGCCTCCTGTCTTTCTATCCATTGACTTTCATTTGTGTAAATCTGCCACACAGGAACAAACTAATTCACCTGAGTTATCAGTTCTATCTGAGGCCCAGATAACTTATCATTTCCTCCACTGTGCAGAGCTAATAATGTCGGGGGTGGCCTGTAATGGTTGCTCGGAATATACAACCTTAATATCTACTGCAGAGAGGTGTGCGAGCCTGGGCCGTAATGAGAAAATAAAATTCAATTTGTCTGGAGAATTATTTGTGTGGGCACGCTTTCTGGCTAGCATTTATGTTTGCATTGGAGGAAAGAGGAGTAATTGAAAAAAACAAACAGACCATCTGCCCCGAGGCTTTTTTTGTGCCACTTCAGTTATTGATCGGTCAGGATACAGTCGGGGCATATTTCCCCTTGAACCGCAGTAGTGATATTAGTTTTTATCCTTTTTACAGTGTCATAGCACTGGTTTTTATTGGGTCATTTTGGATTGGAGCTCTGTAATCTGGGTTAATGGATTGTGAGATACGATATCAAAGTTAATCTCCCCAAACAAAGCTCACCAGGGTTCAATGTGGGGAGTCTGGACAATGTTATCAAGCTTTGCAGGCTGTTTGCGAAGCCTTTTCAGCATTGTCAAGCCTGTGTGTGTGTTAGAGTGGGGTTTGGGGGGTGATTCGGTATAATAAATCCATCACCAGTGTCTGCACTTGGGCAGCCAAAGAGCTGACTTCTGTGACAAAGTGGCCTGCCGCTCAGCATCCTGGCAGCACAGCCCTGCTAATAGCAGCAACCTCTGCTTAATGTCCTGACGCTAATGAATTCATGGAATTAACTTTCGGGGCTGAACAAACTGATAAAAGCAACAGAATTTCGGTACAGATTAGGAGGCAGGAGCTAGATTGGTGTTTTTCCTCCTATCTTCCTCCTTCCACAACTACTAGTGCTGTAATGCTCTCACACATTCAGACGCTGTAAGTCTTTAGCTGAACACGTAAATGATGTGGATAGCTGGTGAACGCATCACTGAACGCAGGAGGCTATTTCAAAGTCTTTTAATTCCATAGGTTCTCCTGGGTTGTTTTTGTGCGTGTGTGTGGTGTTGAGGAGTCATTATTAGCAGCGAGCTGACATTACCGTCTGAATTGTAGCCGCGGGCCACTATCACAAAGCAACATCACCTACTGGCAAACACTGCACATCACAGATAGGACTCTCGGCTGTGCCACAGCAGGACTTGTTTGGACTCGGGGCCATGGTGATAGTGACCATGTGGTACTCGGACAGAGAACGATAGATTAGTGCCCCACAACTACAAAAAACACTCACAAGGAGCTTCCTGCTACGTGTGAGTGTCACACTGAGGTAGAGAAAACCACCTTCTCACAATGTTCAGGTGACTGAATTTGGCAGTTTACTCACACTTTCATCTGTCTCAGTCTTTTCTTAGTTTGCTTTGACAGGTGTGGTATTTTGTATTCTTAAGGTGTCTGATAAAGGATTTCGAGGCACGTCCATCTGTGACGCACCTTCTGGAGCACCCCTTCATCAAGCAGGCCCACGGCAAGGACGTGGCACTCCAGCAGCAGTTAGCAGCACTCATCCAAGAGCAGCAGGAAGTAGGCTGCAAAACCAAGACCAAGTAAGTCTCTTGAAATGTATTTCTACAATCGCCTTTTGCAGACAAAATGACAGAGTGATGACAAACTGTGCTGCTTCATTTATTTGGGTGCTGGAAATCTCTAATAGTGGTGATATGTTGTCTGTCCAGTAGGGGGCAGGCTCTCATCTTCTTACACTTGAGCACAGAAATGAAGAGGGGACCCAGTAATGGACATTACAGCATGTGATTAAAAAGAAGTTAGGGGAGTGTGACTAATTCAGAAGGAGTGATTGTGCTGACTAACTCTAGATTAATAAATCCCATGTGGTCCAGTGGATGTGCAAATCATCTGATTTATTACAATTCTCCTCCCACAGTTAAATGAATAAGTAACTATAAAGATTTACTCCTGTAAATATGCGGCGTTGCTTCAGTACTTTATTCTGTTGGATAGTTTTAAAATTATCATTAGAAATAATGTGTGGTATGGATCGATACACACGGACAGAGAGTTAAATCTGTGTTGTGAATTCTTCACCCAGACACTCTCGTGGCAGCAAATGACAGAGCAGAAAGTCTCCTGTAAACCGGAGAAATACTGACTTTGGCAATGCTTAATCTTCATTATAAAGGAGTTTGCTGAACCTGCCCTTGACTGGGAGTCTTGATGTTGTGCCAGCTCTGTTTACTCCCGGGAGTGTGCAGCGTCGGTGCCTGAGCCTGATCCCGAATTCCTGTCCACAGTGAAAGTGGATAATGGGATTAGGAGCTTGTAGGGCGAGAACTGGGCTCGCCTGGTTTAGTCTTCATGCCACAGATCAGCAAACAATGTCGCCAGATAAGAATAAAGACATAGAGAACTTAAAAGTAGCTGCCGTAGGTGGAATAGTGTGACTCACTTCAAAGCAGGAGAGAGTTAGACGCTAGAGGTCTCAAGTCCTCTGTATGAGGACATGATGACTGGGACTCGCTTTATAGGGGCCACGTACTGAGTATATTCCTGTGCCAATGCATTTACACTATATTCAGAATACAAAATTAATACAAAGGCAGATGAGGAAACAATTTCTAACCTGAAGCTTGAATATTTTTATGCTTATAATTGATTATTTATTGTAATAGAATATAGATACATCTTGTGAATAGGATATTTTATTATTGATGCTGTTTTGAGGATTGAAAAGTAGCCAGAGGCGTTTGGATGCCTTTTTCAAGAATCAAGGGTGAAAAATTGTACCTGCGTGTCCATCTTTCTCTCCTAGTAAAATAGGTTGTACTACACAAATCCAACTATTTACTACAGATTATTTGTTACTAAATATTTAAACCAAGTCGCTACAAATGCGACATAGCTAACTGAGCTAGCAACTGTCAAAACCTTAAGCTAGCTCAGCTTGATGGCATTATCCTAATTAGCATGCTAACTAGCAAAACTTGTTAATAGATGTTTACAGTGAAAGGTAAAATGTTTAATATAAAATTTAGTCAACCTAAAATTCTGTTCAGTATTTTGAAATTGTATGGCCTGTAGCAATATTCATATTCAAAAATACATGTTCCTATTTGTTCCCTTTGCTAATAAATCTGTTACATTAGCATAACTTATAGCCTGTATTCATACTCATTTGCAAAGGATGGTCAGTTTAATTAATAGCTGTTCTCTCTTAAAATGTTATTTTTAGCATTTGTACTAATATTCGTGATGCTTTAGAAACATCCCGCTTATACTGTTGATGCAGAAATGTAGACATTTGTAATGGTTTTATTGGTGCAACTCAGTTCAGGACTAGTTTGGATATGTAGTGGTAGTTCTGACAGCATGTATGGCAACAAGACAATATATGGGACTGACCCAATATAAATTCATCAAGCTGGAGACCGGTCCAAATGTGTTTTGATTGTGTTTTTGCAGCTATATATAAAGAAGCTGTGTTAAGCTTTACCTACACAGACTGAACACAGTTATGTGATGATAACGAGAAAAGTATAGAAACATGTAATTCACTAAATTCTATATAAATGGAAACTGTCCACTGTTGATTGCAGTCTATTCTGCCCATCCATATTTATGTACATAACAGCACATTAAGCAGTGGGAACCCACACACACCCCCACAGTTTCTCACACTCATCGGTGTCCCCTGAGGTATTTTCGTGAAGCCAGCTGGCTGTGTGTTGACCTCTGCCCACTGGGGCTCATTGGAAAGTGACTGGTCAAAACACAGATGAAGTGCAATCACAGCCTGCGATAATAGGAGATGTGTCCCTTGGGAGAGCTTAAAGGGCTTCACACAAACCTTGGAAGTGGCTGGGTCTTGCATTGAGCCAGTCAAACTACTCTTTCTCATTTAGTGGTCATTTTACAGCTCTCAGAGGCATTATCATGTCCTTGACTTCATATAGGCACGAGCGGATCAATACTCGTAAAACCCTCATCATACAGAGCTGTCCTGATGATGATCTGGTGAACCTGGAGTTCTTAGATGAGGTAAGATTTAATGTGTTTATCTCATCATGCATTGATCGGCTAAAGGTACAGTGCTCATGATGCAGTATGTGTGTGTGTCTTTCTGCAGGAGATAATAATCAGCCATCTCCAGAAGAGGTATGATGAGCTGCAGGTGTACACGTATGTCGGTGACATCCTTATCGCTCTCAATCCTTTCCAGAATCTCAGCATCTACTCTCCCCGGGTTAGTGACAAACCAGTCACACAAATGTTTTTATTGGTCTCAGTCACAATGATGAATGAGCGCCCATCAGTCATGCCACAGGTTCTGTTTCCTGTAAAAATAGTGCTAGGGAAGGCAGACCCCTCCAGAAAAAATCCAGTCTGCACTGATTGGTCAGCTCTAATGATCCGAGCAGGCACCAGCCATATATGATTGAGCTGTGAGATAAAGGAGGCACGCAGGGAAGGAAGGGGGAGTGAGCTTTTCATTGGCTGGAAAATTAGAAAACACCTTTAAGTGCAGGATGAGTCATGTAATTTCTCTTAGCAAGTCTGATATTTAATCAATATCATTTTGCCCCTTTCCTCAAAATTTCTCTGAACTGTATATCAGCTTTGGATGTTACCATACGTCACATGCTGTTAGCTGTCGTCCCCACAACTGATTCTGTAAACTGCAGTAAATGTCTTCTTATTACACAACAAATCTTGAATTCTAAAACTATAAAAAAAACCACATATTCTCCTTTAAATAAGCAGATACTTTTCGTAACAACATCTCCTTGTATATGCTTTATTTCCTGTTAGTTCTCAAAACTGTACCATGGTGTGAAGAGAGCTGACAACCCTCCACACATCTTCGCCACAGCAGATGCCGCCTATCAGGGCATGGTGACGTTTTGCAAGGACCAGGTATTCTACAGAAAAAATATCATTATCATTATCATAAATCATACAGTGTGATGGAAAAAAAAAAAAACTCAATGATGAAAATCTATAAGAAATATGAGTATGTATGTTTTTAAAATGTTTGATAGGGATGTCCCTGAAATGTCTCTTTTTCTGTGGAGGTCGAATGAATTTTAGACATTTTTTGTGAAAGAAAAGCAAAATAGCCTAAATATTTTTCTTTGAAATATTTTTGTTTTATTTTTTTATCTGGTTAATAGTGCAAAATAATGTATGTAGTACTGTGTCGTGACAGTATTTGTTACTTTGTTTTCTTTTGTTTTAGTGTATCATCATCAGTGGGGAGAGCGGTGCAGGGAAAACAGAAAGCGCTCATTTGATTGTTCAACATCTCACTTTCTTGGGAAAGGTATAGTGCAGATTACTCCATAAACTATAAACTAACTCATAAATACATTACAATGTGTCAACGAAACACATTGGTGCTTTCAGGCAAACAATCGGACACTACGTGAGAAGATCTTACAGGTCAACCCTCTCGTCGAGGCCTTCGGAAACGCTTGCACGGCTATCAATGACAACTCCAGTCGTTTCGGCAAATATCTGGAGATGAAGTTCACACCCACCGGAGCGGTCATTGGGGCCAAGATATCAGAATACCTGCTGGAGAAGTCAAGGGTCATCAAACAGGCTACGTATGTGACTCTCGCTTTGTGTCACTGGAGTTGGATTCGCTTCAGTTTTCTGACTTTTCTGTTTGTTTCCGTTTAGGGGAGAGAAAAACTTCCACATATTTTATTACATGTATGCCGGGCTCTACCACCAAGACAAGCTGAAGACTTACAGGCTGCCAAAGGGGACACCTCCCAGGTCGGTGCTGCAGTCTGTTTCAATCCTGCCAATCCTGTCACGAAAAACTGACACTTACAGTCGTAATGTGCATCTGCAGGTACATCGACAGTCAGCACTGCAAAGTGATGCAAGACATTGTCTCTAGTAAGCTGTACAAGGAGCAGTTTGATGCAATTCAGGAGTGCTTCCGAAATATAGGCTTCACAGAAGAGGTACTAAACACTCAAATCACATGTACAGCATTAGGTTACAGATCCACTGAGTGCTGTAACAAGTGCATTTTCATCTGTTTTCTTTAGGAGGTCAACTCCGTTTACCGAATCCTCTCGGCCATTTTGAACACCGGCAACATTGAGTTTGCTGCCATCACATCCCAGCATCAGACCGATAAGAGTGAAGTGCCTAACTCAGAGGCCTTAGAGAACGGTGAGATACAACACATTAGGTTATGTCTTGTACTTGTTAAAGAAACAGGTGTAAATACTCTGATCTAATGGATCCTTTAGAGAATTATTTTCAGGTTTTATCTTATTGTCTGGTAAGTATACATGTATGAACTAATCAGTGTGCGACAGAAGAGAAATAAATGTGTGTATTCGATGTCTCTTGTCTATATGGAGTATAACACAGACAATAGATCATATATGACCAAGAAAAAAGGGTGCAGGGGGTTCAGGAATCAGTGGAAATTATATTTTTATATACACATAACCTCCTTCCATGTGCATAAAAATGTACAGAAGCAAAAGCATTTAGAGTGGAAGTGTGGTGGGGCTTATTTTTATGCAAATGAGAAGGTGAGATACGAGCTCTTGATTATCAGACTGATTGACTCTCTAGCATTTTTTCTCAGCCGCGTCTCTCCTCAGCATCGGCCCAGAGGAGCTCCAGGAGGCGCTGACCTCTCAGTGTGTGGTCACGAGGGGCGAAACCATCATCCGCACCAACACCGTGGACAAAGCCACAGACGTCCGGGACGCCATGTCCAAGGCCTTGTACGGACGCCTCTTCAGCTGGATAGTCAACCGCATCAACTCGCTGCTGCAGCCAGACATGAATATCTGGTGAGTGTGTGCTAGTGAAAAAACATTTCGTGTGGACGTCCACCGTTGCTCTCTCGTCTTCGGCTGTCTTGGACGATCATGCAGAGTTTGTGCAAAGCCTCGATGACCTTTATGGAAGTCTGTGGAGGTAGATGCAAACATGCAGAGGAGAATATCAATGGGCAAGCACAAGACAAGCAAAAGGAGAGCAAAAAATGTTTTAATAAATTTTTGATACAGAGTTGCGTGCAGAGAAAATAATGTTCAGATGATTAAAAAGACTTCAGAGAGACTGCAAAGAGGTTTTTCATTGATCCAAAAGAATTCCTTCATAAATATGAGCGTTGACTGTCAAGGAGTCGTGTCTCAGAGATGTACAGAAGCCAGAGTTCCTGTCCGCGTTCCAGTCATCTTTGCCGTTTCCTTATTGCCGTTAATAACCCAGGCACAGGCTAAAGGTGACCTCTACATGCAGCGGGTAATGACTGATCATGAAAGTAGCTGCTCCGGGCAGCGAATATAAAAAGCAGGACGTTAAGTCTTCATGCTGTGTTGTAGGAGTGTGTATTGTTTGTGCAGATATTGAAAATGACTTGAGGTTAAATCAATAGAGACCAAATCAAAACCATTAAAGGAGCTCTGAGCTTTCTGAAAACCAATGTTTATGATTTCTCATCAGACTAGGCCGTCCAGACCAGACTCCGTATTTGGGTTGAACTTGGATTATCATTAAAGTTTTATCAATTAATATGGCTGCTGGGGATTTGCTGGTTCCATCACAGAGAAGAATAAGTTTGTTTGTCCCCCTTTTCTCCTTTGAAGTGCCGCAGAGAGCAGCATGAATGTGGGAATCCTGGACATCTTTGGGTTTGAAAACTTCAAGAAGAACTCATTTGAACAATTGTGCATCAACATCGCAAACGAGCAGATCCAGTTTTATTTCAACCAGCACATATTCGCCCTGGAACAGGTGAGTTTTTCCACACGGGAGGGAGGTTATTAATAATCTGCGCTAATGCACCACAGTAATGTGTTTGGGATGAAAGCATCCACCAGACTACTCAAAATACATTGAGCGAAACAAAACACCGCAATGGAAGTCAGTCATTTTAATGTTATTTGTGTGTTTACACATCCATCAGAGCAGAGAGGCTCTCAACATGATCATTTTGCTTGTAGTCGGGCTGTGATAAGTAAAGGTCTGTTCATATTGTTATGTACAACCAAATGACTCTTTTAATTGATTTAATGAAGCTTTTTACCCTGCAGTGTGTGACGTCTTCATTTTCCATGATGGAAATGAATAGACATTAATCAGGGACCATTTTGCCATAATGCATTTTAGTTTGCATTAACTTCACAACACTCCTTTTGGAATGAATTACCAAGCAAATAATGGCAATTTTATTCATATGCAACGTTGTATTACAAGTAACCTGAGTCTGATTTAATTTAAAACGCATTCCTCGTCGAGAACGGAGATGAATTCTCTAATCTTTTATTGAGGCCTGATTCCACTCAGAATAACATGTGATAAAAGCTTCTGCTCGTTCATTTACATTGACATATTTAGCAGAATTGTTATTGGAAGCTACATTTATCCTTTTCAGTTTAATTATAGCAGTGATCATTGCAAATAAGGCCTCAAGCTTGTGGAAAAGTTTCTCCCCTGATGTAGGGCTGGTGCTTAGTGGAAAGGGGAATTTTTATTTGGCATGGAGTCTTGCTGTACACAGAAACTGATTATTCAGAGTTAATGACTTAAACATGAGGACGGTTTAGATCCATTGGTTTCATTTTATTAGTAAAATATATATTTAAAGCAACTTTTTGATCTGAAATTAAATAGATGCAATAATATGATATGACTCTGGGTTATTTACACACTGAAATAAATTATGAATAAGTAAGTGGCTCTATTTGTTGGTTTGGAGCTGTTCTGCTTTATGCATTCAGTAAAAGGCTCTATTATGCTGTAAACTTCTGCCATAGACACACACAGCCAGCTGCAACTGTTTGGTTTTGCTGATTAGAAACTCCCTTTTTCCTCCCCACACACATGCACAGATCATATTTAGCCCAGATTGTTTAATTGGGTCATTTAGAAAAACCATTAACTAGATTATTCTACATTCACTGGTTCTAATTAGATTGAATACCAGAGCGAGGGAGTGGATGCCAGCCTGGTGGAGTACGAGGACAACAGGCCCATTCTGGATATGTTCCTGCAGAAGCCAATGGGTCTTCTGTCCCTGATGGATGAAGAGAGCCGCTTCCCTCAGGCCACCGACCAGACCCTAGTGGGTAAGACTGGAACTATGTCTGCAACGTGCTCAGACATCAAACATAAAAATCCTGAATACTGAATTACATAAGAGGTCAGAAGTCAATGAATGTAGCTACAGCTGGTGCCATTCATAAAGCATCTTTTCATGTCTTGTTTATTTCTTTTGACATCTTGTTTACAGACAAATTTGAGGATAATCTGCGATGCAAATATTTCTGGATCCCTAAGTGCATGGAGCTTTGCTTTGGAATTCAGCATTATGCAGGAAAGGTATCTAATAACTCTATGGGTCTGTGCATCACATACCGCCTTGTTTGAGAAGATAGCTCTAACAAAGTGTTGACAGCAGTTGTGGCTTTTTTTTTTTGGTTCAGTTAGGATTACATCTTACTATTTAGTTATATTATTTAAAAGCTTTACATAACTGTGTTACGATGGAGAAACTATAAACAAATGCATTTTTGAATTCAAATATTGAATATTTAAGAATCAGATGAGCAGTAATTACCTGCCAGGGATAATATCAGAACATCTTTGTTGCCATTGAACATGTAAAATGACACTGAACATGCAGATGATCTGTTACATCAGCACATTTTAAGAAACTAACTGACTTTGCAAGCATTTAATTAAATTAAATGAATGAAAATTGTAACTATTTCCTTCAACAGCACAGCAACAAACTTCAATTGCCTTTAAGGAAAATTACAGGTGTTACTGTTAACATTCACAGTAACTCTGTTCATGCCAGTATGCACAGTACCGGGGAATTCAACTTCCTAAATGAAGTTCAACCATCAATATTTATAGTATTTACACC
Source organism: Planiliza haematocheilus (assembly GCA_005024645.1). Lineage (NCBI taxonomy): Eukaryota > Metazoa > Chordata > Actinopteri > Mugiliformes > Mugilidae > Planiliza > Planiliza haematocheilus. The sequence continues at coordinate 8,141,270 of SRSE01000725.1, forward strand.
TGTTTTGCTGTTATTGAAGAAAGAAACTACATGAACGCAGTTTTTGTTTTTACAGTTTATGCAATTTAATTTGCAACTAAATAGAACTAACTCAAATCAAAAATGTATTCGTTCCATGTATTACATGTAATAATAGAAGGTTCTGTTTATTTCTTATGTCCTACTCGACAGGTAATGTACAACGTGAATGGATTTCTGGAGAAAAACAGAGACACTCTTCCTGCAGACATTGTCGTGGTGTTGAGAACATCAGAGAACAAACTTCTACAGCAGCTTTTTTCCAGCCCCTTGACTAAAACAGGTAGGATATGAAACAAGCCTCAATAAAAAAAAGAAAGAAATACAGCTATTAAGAACAATTGCAGCCACTAACAGGAAACGTTAATGCGCCCCTTAACCGCAATGCAAATGGAAAGTTTCCTTTGAGACAAACTATTGTTAACGATTTCAGGACTGCACATTAATGAATTGTGCTGCTTTCTAGTGCTTCCATAAATGTTCAGGTAAGTGGGTTTCTTAAAGACGCAGCTCGCAGGCATCTCCCGGTCCCCCTTCATTTCAAGCCTCTGTGTGCCGTCCTCGGATAAATCTGCGGTCTCCATTATCTCTTGAGAGGCTCAGCTCTCCGCACGGCGCTCTGTTTTTATTTTCACTAAGCTGTCCCTCTTGGTTTCGCACTGCTGAATGCTATCTACAGATTCTGGGTGCAGTGGGATATTTTTATGATAAGGTTTCTAAATACCCAGGGGATGAAGAAACAGTATTTAGAGAACACAAAAGCAACTCTTCCCACCTCTTTTCTGTTGGTTAAATGAAGGTAGAGTAATGTGCTTGTCATTAGCCGTGGCTGAGGCCTCCTGGTCACTTGACTTAGCTGAAATGCTAATAGGTGTTTTAAATTATCAGATTTCCGCTTCCTACTTTATTTCAGCTAAGCCACATTATGTGATTCACTTCCTTTTTAGGGGCCTGTAAATGCCTGCTTTCACTCCCAGAGGCATTAAAAGGAGCTTCAATTCACAAAAGGCACCTTAGCCGAGGCTCCTGTAGAAAGCTGTGTGATGTGTCTGTAAACTTCAATTGCAGGTTGTGCACAGGGGAGCATTCAGCCACTTCCTTTCTGCAATTAACAGCTTCAGAGGAGTGCTCTCTATAAAAAAAACAAATTCAGTGCACACTTAATTTCAGTGCACAAAGGCACTGAATTGAAACAAAGATGCGCTGTAATGTTTACTGATGCTGACATAGTGTCAGCTTGGTCTAAAAGCTTCTTTACTTCCTTTTGTTCCACTTCACTTTTGGCAGTCCTGCCATTTAGACTGGAGGACCAAGTTAATCTGATGATTTATCAATGAAATAAACAGTTCCCTTTCATCCTAAAAGGCTCCACCAAAGCTTGCAGTAAGTGTATAGATGCTTTTGCATGTTCATTTAAAGGAAGTGTGTCAACTCACTCCTTTGGAGTTCCAGTTTTCCTGTTGGAGTTTGTGAAACTGCAGATCTTCTAATTAGATAAAAGCTATGAAACACTCAGCTCTGGCTTATCATTCTGCAAAAGATGGAGCACTGTTTAAAGTGAGATACAGTATAGCATAAGAAAATTATAAATCTATTCTTCAGGCTAAAATTTGCGGGGGGATTTAATTTGCATTTTGCTTCACATTATAGATTCACTGTTATCTGTGAAATTACCATTATCTGGGGGATCTGATGGAAATCTGTTTTGCACCAGGGTGGTTTCACACTCCTCTGTCTGTCTCCTCACAGTGTCACCACTAGGGGACACCCTCATAGGCTGCTGCCTTCCACCGTGATGGAGGTAAAATAATAGATGTCAAACTATACATGCACCAGTTGTTAATGTTTCTGCTGCAGAGACACGGAAACAGTTCCTCTAAACCAGATGACCTTTAATGATTTTTTCACATTTTGCCAAAGCGGTTCGTGTTTGGAGAGATACAGGAAAGTAAGAAGGCCCCGGAAAGTAAAAGGACTCCCAGGCGGTGAATGGCGAGGCCACTTGAGCCCTGCAGAATGTGGGTCCTTGAGGCTTGGACATGTGGTGGTGTTTTGTCAGAGGAAATGGGATGTATTTGCATGGACAAATTCCTCAGAGCCAGGGCCTTTCCCAGATCAGGGGGGACCACAGTGTTTGAATTGGCTGGGTGCAGTAGGGCCTACTACGGCCTGGGCAGCCTGCGGTCGCAGTATGGCTGCACTGTCAGTGTGTGTGTAGCCTTAGGGCTGTCTGGCCCTGCTGATTGTAGCACTGCACATCTGCACATACACACTGTACATCTAGACTGCCAGCTCTTTGTCAGAGCACGGTGAAAATGGAGTGATGATCCTCGCTTCAAAAGTTCACAGATCGTGGAGTGTAAAGACAAAAGTACATTTCCTATGTTTATCGTTTCTTCGTGATATTCACCATTCATCTTTTAGACTTTCAGCACTGTGTAAGGTACGCCATAGCAAGCTGAAAATAAATGGTGTAAGTGAGACCTGAGCTAAAGCAATTGGTTGACATTTTAAATTTTACATCAGAAGCAAGCCAGTCAGCGTTTAAAATAAATCATGTGATTAAACTAAACCAGTGGCAAAGGCTGCATATACAAAGTCAGATTTACAGTTCTATATATCTGTAGAGAGAAAGAGATGTACAGCTAGTGAGTCTTTCATCTTAACGCTGCCTTGGGAAAAATATGTTATCGGGCTCAAAAATCCTCCCACAGATCGTATGTGTTTGTGATTAATACACTTAACAACCTTCTTAAAGCCGTACACACAAGGCAACCGTGAATTTAATCTCCACATTTGTCAGTGGTGGAAAATCAGTAAATATATTTACTACAGTACTGCTATAAATTTGAAGACCTCTGCTCAAGTATTTCCATAGTATGCCACTGCATGTCTATTTCCTACTATTTCAGAAGTAAGCGCTGCACTTTTTGCTCAACAGCATTAGTATGTCTTTACTTTGGAGACTAGGATTTCAATACATAACCCATCCTTAGCTTTTAGATTATTAGTTTTGTCAGTGTTTTCCCACTACGCTAGTCTCAGATAATGAGACACGATAATTATTTAGGTTATAAGTTTAAGACCATGATGTACACCGAACTGTTCACACATTGATTTTACAACTTCACATGTGAGACTACAGTTCTGCCGTCCGCTGCATCTCCCTCCGTCTCCCTTCATGTAAGGAGATCCTCCTGTGTGGAAATGACAGGCTTCTCCTAGCGATGTGACACATTTGGCTCTTTGTTCTCTCCCAGTTGAAGCCTTTTTTCATCCCAGTGGGCAGATGCCGCGCTCTTTCACTCGACTTCCACACGCTCGCACTTCCAAGAGAGAGACACTCACCGAGTAGCACTTTTGTTCAATTTCTCCCCTAATCGCGGTATTGGAGAATGTTTTGAGTCAGCAGTGGGATTTTTGACGGCCCCGCACATCAATAGCAAGCAGCCGGCTCTCCTAAGTCACATGGTACAACATCCTTTGATAAATGCAACACTGTGTTGTGTCACTAAAAGCCAATTACACCATGCTTTTTATGATTGATCTGCTTTGACAGTAGTGGATGGCATTTAAATCAACAGCCCCCGGAGCCATCTCTAGGCATAAACGGTGGTGGTTATGGAGGGTGGTGAGGGTGGCGGGGGGTTATGGGTGCTTTAATCTAATTTGCTTGGTTGCTGAGTTGAGTTTCTAGATCACATGTTTTCAAAAAGAGAGCGGGAGCGCGGCGGAGATATCCAGCAAGCCTCTGCTCACTCAGCTCGGGAAGGCTGCTCTCTCTTACAACTTTGATTGTCCCCCATGTCGACAGCTCGATCCTCAGCTTCTGAAGTACAAGGCGCACACTGGCACTCATAAAAGCGTGTAGGGAGGTGTCATATTGAACGCGGGATTGCTTTTTAATCCCGACCACATTGACTATTCTTGTCAATAGAACCCCAATACAACTGCCAGCTTGAGCTTTTTTTTTTCCTATAGGATTCTTGCTGGGCTTAATTTTCAAAGTGAACGCACAGATGCCAGGGAAGGGTTTTTTTTTCTTTGTGCCCCCCTCTCCACCCACCGCCCTGCCTCTCGCTCTCTGTGTTTGTCCTGGAAGTCCATGCCAAGAGCAACATGCATGAAGCAGAAACTATCAGTGGGACGCTTCTCCACCTGTTTCTCAAGACTGAAAGACTTGATGCGAAATGCTTCCCCTCACCTGCTCTCATCTTTTAATTATTAACCTATTATAGTCAAACCCTTATCATGTTATTTTACCGTTTCAGAACGCAGACAAAAATAAGACCTGTCTCCCGCTCTGTCTAAAACATATGCAGCCTTTTCTTCAAGTGACTCCGCCGACAAGGAACAAATCTTCCTTTTTCTTGTTCGTCTGTGTTTGAATAATTATTATCCACATCATTAGACAAGTTCCCAGCTGTATCTAAATTAGAAGGTCTTCTTACAGGCCGGACATCACAGGTGTTCCCTTGGTTTCATGTCTCAGGAGGCAGAAATCTTTGAGGATACTGACTATTAACCCGCGCTCTAATCATCTAGTCAGGAGGGGATATGAAACCCGCCAGAAGAATGAATTAATACGACCCGCCAAGGAATACATGAAGAAAGCAGCGAGTGTCCATTTGCAAGGCTTAGGTACAACTGTCATAGTTTCTCTCATCGTGGCGCAGCCCCTTCATCTCCTCTTGATGGTGTCATGGAAGTGAGAGGCGTGAAAGCACAGTGACACTCCACGAGCCCGTTCCACTCGCAGCCGCTAATTCATCATGACAAATGTGCTCAGATGATCTGGCCCAGCAGCACTAATGGGGAGAGGAGAGAGCGCACTTCATTTGCACAAGACCCACTCCAATTAATCCATCCAGCTTTACTCTGGGCTAATTGGAGCAGGGCCCTCCCTGCCTGTGTGCTGGTAATATACCCGACACAATTTAACAGCCCCTGTTCTCAAGGATCATACTTTTTTGTGTCTGTTTTTTTGTTGTGTTTTTTTAGATTTTGCCAAAGGGCCGACTGAGGTCGGAAAATCTGTTCCCTGAATCCCAAACATAAATTTCTGCCACAAACATGTGTTCAAAATGAGCAATTAGCTGCTCATATTTCCACCTTATCTCATTGTGCACTTTCCTTTCCTTTATTTTTTGGTTCTAATTCTAAACCTTTGGTTATTTTCCCAGATACAATTTCACCAAATATAGAAATACATATTTTAATGAGGAAGTGGCAAGAATTCAGCTCATTTGCCAAAACCAAAAAAAGTTAATAGCAGAATAAATGAGTTGATAAATAAATAAAAATTAACAGATAACTGTCAGACACTAAAAGCAGCATCGCTGCTAGCTTAAAAGAGTCCTTTGAAGTGCTCACACATCATATGTTTTGGGTTGTTTTGACTACAGCAGAGTGTGCCTGCGTGTGTGCACATATTTGTGTGGGCGTGTGTGCATGTCCGTCTGTGTGTGCATTTGTCCCATGAGACACCACATTGCTTTGGCTCGCTGCAAAACCTTTGGCACAAATAGGACGTTCTTTGTCTATAGTTAGCAGTGCCCTGGCTGTTAATTAATCCATCATAAATTGATTTTGATCTCTCCAGTGTCTGATTGAAGCTTCTAATACACATTTGATAGTGCACCGTCCTCCGAGAAAGGCAGGCGCTGATCCAGCGTTTGAGTTTTTTGGCTCGCTGTCAGACGATGTCCTTAACAACTGTGTCTTGAAATCACATTGCAGAAGCCGGCTGCGTATTTGCATTTAAGAAGTTCGTCTGTGTGCGGTAGAAAATCTAGAACAATTGTTGGCCTGTCACTTCAGCTTTATCTTAAAAAACTTACAAAGGTTTTCCTCCTTGCCATACACGGCTGCTTGGGTAGCGCTGCCTCCTGTGTCTGCAGACGTATTTTTCTAAAGGTGTGTGTGGCACATCTGTGCAGCTATTGTTTATTCATGGAGTAAACCCTTTGAAATGTGTTAAGATACTTCCCACTCATTATAAAAATCCTGCCACCCATGGATTAGGACTTTGATGTCACCAATCCTGCTTCAAAGGCTTCTTTCACTGCTATTAATCACAGTTTAGCCTCTGAAGATATAGCCAGAGAAAACATTTGGACATCTTGTGCAGAAACTTTGAAATGTTCAGACTGTCTTGCATATGCTATGTTCATATCCTTTCCGCTGTGTGTGGGGCTGTTGGACTGCTGTGCATGCAGCTGCACTCCTGAGTCCATGGAATTCAGCTCAGATATAGGCTCCTTGTGAACTGTCTGTGCTGCTGCATGAGAACCAACATATAGCAGTTGTTCATTTTCCCCTTTTTTTCTAGTATGTTAAAAAAGCACATCACTTTCTGAGCAGCTCAGCGTTTGATATTTTCTCAATAATCATTTCCTTTCTATGTTCCACGCAGCAGTTCAAACCTAAGCTTTAAATAAATATCATGTCAGTACTTATGAAAGGCTTTGGTTTCGTATTCAACAGGAAATCTGGCGACGTCCAGGGCCCGGGTCACCGCTGCCTCCAGATCTCTGCCACCGCAGCTCAGCTCAGGACGCACCAAGGTGAGGCTGTAGCACAAATCATCACATGAGACCATAACACTTTTTATTTGTGCTCACAGGCATTGCGCCATAAGAGACCCAGTAAAAACCTGTCCCGTGAAGCATGGCCACATTAATTGACTACCCTGTTATGTTGTGTTGCTTGTGGTGATGCAGCATTGCCATCTGGCATTTGGTGTCTACGGCATAAAAAGCGCTTGTTGTTTTGTTGTTAATGGGAGGGGAATTATTGCAAATTTTAAAAGTTTACTTTTTGTAAATGGTCCAGAGATCTGTCTTAACGAGTGCACCACCATTCTTAAGCTTTTATTATGTCTTTTTTTTTTCATCTGGATGCACTCTTCAACTATTTCATTTCATTTCAGTGTCTACAAAAATAATGTCTAATTTCTTAAGGAAATTAACATTTTCATCCATTGCTGGATTGTTTTTACTTTGTGTTTTACTCTGTGAGTAAGAAATATGAAATCACATGATTTACAGTGTAAACTGTAAATCATTATGTCACCTGCAGGGTGGATTTCAACCTCTTTCTCTTGTCTATCTACTTCTCTCTTCCTTTATTTCCATGTCATTCAACGACTTGCGCTGTACTCTCAGTCTCCCAAATACCTGTTGAAGGTAAGACTTCTAAGATTAGTTCAAGCATTTTAAATCTAGATGTCCCCGCTGTAAACCACAGACCAAAATCAACTGAGCATTATTGTAATCCGAAATTATAACTTCAAACTGTGTCTCGCTAACTTTGAATCGTGTGCAGCCTCACTCGTCTCACATCAATCACAGTCTGGCTTTGGAAAATGTAAATCATCTCTTTTGAACTATTTTTCTCTCTCACAGCCACAAGTCTGTGTTATTAATGTAAACAAATACTCCGTGGTGTGGCTTTTAGATTATAGAAATACTTAATATGAGACACAAACACAGGCCAGGCTTTTTTGGGGGGAAAAATAACAGTGGAAAAACAGCTCTACTTTGATGAGCCTCCACTGAGCACCTACTCAGTTATTCTTGAACAAGAAAGGACTTCTTAATAACAACTCACTGTGACTGATGTAATATGTATGCTGTCATGTTCACAGTCAGAGTTGGAGGAAAGTTGACGGAAACTGACACTTAGAAAAAGTTACAAGTGCGACCAGATTAAAGAGAAGAGAAAGTGAGTCCCAGTTAACCGTTCCTATGATCTGCTTTCAGAGTAGCAAAGAGTCGGAGCGTCTCCTTTCACATAACGTTTGATGCACCTTTAAAATAAAGTATAAAGATATGCTCTTCACTACGTAGACTTACCATAAAATATCAATTGCATCATTAATTTTGATGAAGCCATGAACTGCGAAGGCCATTAGAACGCTTATATTGTGTCCTCGTTAATCCGCCGTCAGGATGACTGTCTGCTCGGTGACGGCTAGTCTCATTACTCAGAATGCTCTGCAATTTTCCCATGCCCCACAGCAGTGCAGAGTTATTCTCTAGATTGTTAGCTTTAAGTGTTTATGAGGCTATGTTATACAGACGGCACAGTTAGTACAGCTGTGAATTCCCGGCTGGCCCATTTAGAGGAAAGAGATCTGCTGTAATATTACCTTTATCTCTGCAGAGCCCACTTCGGACGCCATGTTGCAAAATAAACAGCACCTCATTTGAATCTGCGTCATTTTGCAGCAGTGCTCCCGGCCCAAGTCTGGCCAGTGTGTTCAGTGTGGATGTTTGTGTTCAGGTGGACACCATGGAGATGATGCGTCACCCAGAGGAAACCACCAACATGAGGAGACAGACTGTGGCCTCCTATTTCCGTGTAGGTCTTTTCATTTTATCCACATCAAATGTCTGTTGACACAAGCTCAATAACTGTTAACTCGTTTTTCCTATTCAGATTTTTTAAACTCTAATATACACCACTTGGCCAAAAAAAAGTTGCTACCTAGATTTAACAAAGCAAATAGGTACAAGCCTCCTATTGGACAATAACTGCATGGGCCATTATCTTTCAGCTGGTAACACATTATTTAACCCCAACTGATGCAATGACTAGCTTCTCATTTCTTAATAAACCATGTGTAAAGACACATCCTGTGGTCGTGGAAAAGATGTTTGTCTGTTTGAGAAAGGTCAAATCATTGGCATGCATCAAGCAGAGAAAACATCTAAGGAGATTGTAGAAACTACAAAAATTGTAGATTTTAGGGTTAGATGATAGGTGCATCACTTCATCATGCCTAGTGTCTACTGTACAAGCCTGTGGGGGCAGTGCTATGATCTGGGGTTGCTGCAGTTGCTCAGGTCTAGGTTTAGCAACATTATGTGACCAAAGAATGAGGTCAGCTGACTACCTGAATATACTGAATGACCAGGTTATTCCATCATTGTGAAAGAGTGGTTCAGGGAGCATGAGACATCATCATTTTCACACATGGATTGGCCACTACAGAGTCCAGACATGAACCCCACTGAGAATCTTTGGAATGTGTTGGAGAAGGCTTTATGCATTCATCAGACTCTCCATCATCAATACAAGATCTTGGTGAAAAATGAATGAATGCAACACTGGATGGAAATAAATCTGGTGACATTGCAGAAGCTTATCAAAACAAATTCTACAGTGAATGTGTGCTGTAATCAAAGCTAAAGGTGGTCCATCCAAATATTAAAGTGTGTGACCTTTTTTTTGGGCCAGGCAGTATATTTTAATGAATGCATCCCTTTCTGACATGTGTGAAATGAGTCACAAGTCTTATGCCATGAATGGTTGCTCTAAGAAACGTGCAGGTAGTGACTTTCAACAGCTGCTTTCTAGATTTCCAGAGCACCTAACGATCCTCATAAAATATTTGCAAGATACAAACTGTCTTGTTTGTTGTTCATACAAATTTAATTAATTTTTATTGTATCAACAGCACCTGATTATAAGATTTAGCACCGTGGCAAACAAGCAGTAGAAACAACACAAACCTTATTTGTTGTATAAATAATTCCTTCTAATATGCTACTGCAAAGTTTTTATCATAACATCCTGGATGATGAAATCATCATATTCTACATTTTTAATAATAATCAATAATTCCTTCAGTTGTATTAGCCTTTAGCTGCTAAACACACATATTTTTCTCAGAGGTTGGTGGAGACCAAAATGGAGCTAACGCTGAGTGATAATGGGTCACATACATTATAATGCGAATAAACAGCTGTTTCAGTAGAGTCCACCACAGCTTAAAAAGAAAAACTGCCAGCCTATACAGCTGACCTCAAAGGGCGTCAACATCAACAAATGCAGATCTATATTTGCCTTGTGGTTTTTAAATATTACCACTGCCAGACAGTGCCAAAAAAACTGCACTGTTTTTTAAAAAAACACATGATAATTCTGTTATTTATGTCTGTTATAAGAGAATTTATAACTTTGTTCACTCCTGCTGGGACTGATTAATACTGACAGTTACTCTTCACCTTGTACTGCCTTATCTGACTGTCTGGGAAAAGTTGGACGCCCTTTGAAGTGCAAATCGTAATAACTGAAGTTACACTAACAGGACTTTGATAAGATGAATTCACATGATAACTGGGCTCTGGTGTTCTCGCCTTGCCTCTGCCTGCTGTTTATTGCTGTCTTTCTGTGTTTCTGCAGTACTCCCTGATGGACTTGCTGTCTAAGATGGTGGTGGGCCAGCCACACTTTGTGCGCTGCATCAAACCCAATGATGACAGGCAGGCTCTGCGCTTCTGCAAGGAGAGGGTGATGGTGCAGCTGCGCTACACGGGGATCTTGGAGACGGTGAACATCCGCCGACAAGGCTACTCCCACCGCATCCTGTTTGAGGAGTTTGTCAACAGGTAAGTGTGGCAGCACCTCCACCCTGCAGCACTCACACATACAGAGCGCTGACACAACCCCAGAGATGGGGCAGAACAAGTGAGCCATGCTCGGCATCACACAAAAAACACGGGCTCTTTAATTAGATAGACTGGGTACAAGTTGAGCTGAGCAAGAGGCTGACTAATTGGCAGTCATTAGTGATAGTGCAAGACTAAATCCTACAGCTCTTTTAACAGGGTGGATACTCCAGTCTGGAAAATATGGATAAAATTCAAATAGGGAGGAACCGTGATTATAAGGGGTGATTCATTTTAATAGATTTCCTTTTACTATTCATAAAGAGTTTGTTCTTACACTCAGTGACCTGGAAAAGCTCCAGTGTAGTCTCCCATTGGTATTACGCTAGAACACAATTAAAACAAGTTTCATCATTAGGCAGACTTTACATAAGGGTGTTGTTTTGGTTTTTTAAATATATGGGACAGGATCTGATAACCGTGATTAACCGCTACAAACTCAAATGTCCAACCCCAAGCTTTAAGGTGTAAAAGTCTTCAGTCATTTTAAGGCAGAAACCCACATGTTTGGAAAAGACTGTGTGAAAATGCTAGAAAACTTGTGTTTGATCAGAGTTCCTTTGAAAAATATTACAGCCACCTCTAATGTGGAGACTAAAGATGATATAAATTTTAATTAACTTGGGCTTGTGGACTGGTGGAAAAAAAAACTTTGAGATGGCTGGCTAGTCTCACTGCTTTAGGGAATCTTAAAGATGTCTCTTTAATTTTGGAGGACTAAAACTTTGAATGACCACATGATGTTTCCTTGCATGTCCTACTTCTGCTTCCAGTATTAAAGAGTGGTTACTAGAAGATCATACAGGACCTGACATGATGATGACGATCTCCTTGTTGCCTCTGTGGCACCTGTCTGTGCGTGAAGCGCGACTGTGTGAACAGGAGAGCGCCTTACTACACTTTAACCTTGCCACTGAATCCATATCATCCTACCTGAGCCAGGCAGAAGTCGTACAGACAGACCCGAATGGCTAAACTGCACCTTTAGTGAAAACTGATTTAAATTTGTGCTCTCATATCAAAGGCTCGTCTGATGTTGCAGTGCTTTGTATTTACCATCAAAGAAATAACAGGTATCAACAGGAATTAGAATGAAAGGCTGTAGACTAAGGCGGGGAGGGGAGTTCAAAGAAGTTTTTCTTCTTGTTGTTGTTCTTCTTTTTGACCAACGCCAGAACACGAGAGATGAACCAGTAGTACTGGAGCCTTGATGTCCCTGAGCAAACAGTTAGAGCCACTCTGTCCTATGCTGGTATTCTGCAAACTATAACAAGAGGATCTCTGGATGTCTCAGTGAGACAATGTGAGCGATAAACAGCCGCGGAGCCGACGCACACTGATAGGCCTGAGCTGATGGGCATCTTTATTGAAATAAGAGACGATGGGCCGTTCAAAAGAGCCAAAACAATGGGCCTCTGTTGGAGGCTCGGCCACAGACTATTTTTTCTCATTTTCTAACTGTGAGGCCAGAAAATACTTGTGGTAGTTGAGGACAATTATGTGTTGGCAATTATTGTCTAAACAGGGTTTCACTGCATGTTTGTAATTAGTCACATAATCCACTGGTCTACAGAACAGAAAGAATCTAAACAAAATATTCCCAGTTTTTTTATTATGCACTCTAGTTTAAATTGAGTGGTTTGCATGACATTGTCATATCAGTTTCCTTTGCTTTCTTTTGCATTTTGCTTTTGTACCTATATATATAGACTTTTGGTGGTATCTCCTGAAAGATTTATTTTCAATTTTTTCTCTCTTTTCACAAATATTTATTTAAAAATGCACAAAAAAGTCTTGAATGATCATAAAATCTTGCTTTAACTACATTAGACCTAATTGTTACTCATTCTACCCTTTGTCTCCTCTCACAGATATTACTACCTTGCGTTTCGGGCCCACCAGATGCCTGAGCCGAGCAAAGAGAACGCTGTTGCTATATTAGAGAGGGCCAAACTAAAGGAATGGGTGCTGGGACAGACAAAGGTAGGGTGGATGTTACACCGAAATGCTAAAAAATGAAGATGTGTATGATCTGATGTATAGAGAGCACACCGTGTGATGACTTTAACATAACGTAAAGGCTAACTGTTCTGTCAGGTGTTTCTGAAGTACTACCATGTGGAGCAGCTGAACCTGCTCCTGAGGGAGGTGATAGCTCGGGTGGTGGTGATACAAGCTTACACTAAAGGCTGGCTGGGGGCCCGACGTTACCGGAAAGAGAAGGAGAAGAGAAGCCATGGGGCCGTCATCATCCAGTCAGGTACACTGGTATTAATTAAACAGTTAACGAGGAGAGGCATTATACAAACTTAAGTCAAAACTATGCAAATCAGGGACGAGTTCTTGTGTATTCTTTTATCGGCTAATGATGAAACAGGTGCAAATTTAATGTGAGTCTGACTACCGGGTTCTTAATGACCTCAAGTCTATTATGTGTCTGTGAGTCTCCATAAAAGAGATAGTTTGATAACCACAGCTTGACCCATGAGGGTTAAGAGCAATGCTTCAGAGCAGACAATAAGACCTCAGAGAGTTCAAAGGGATCCATCCCTCTGCCACCTGGTTTAGCTGTGTTTTGAAGTGGGATCTTGTGTAGTATGTGTGCAGTCTATTTTGTTTCACAGAGGTAGGTCAGCAATCTCCAGCACACACACACACACACACCCAACCGTCTCTTTCTCTTTCTCTAGCCTGGAGGGGCTATGTTGCTCGGCAGAACCTCAAGCAAATAAAGAGGGAGCGGGAAGAAGCCGCTGTCCGCATACAGTCAGGTAAAGAAATGTTTTTCATCATATATTCAAGTGCAGGCACCTCAAACTTCTCATGTAGTCCCACGTCTGGTGGAAAATTTTCGCCGCTCTTTTTCATTTTCAAAAGGATAAAGGCCTAAAAAAAAAAACTCACATCTTTGTGAAACACCTTTTTGATCTCCACGAGTGGCCTACGAAATAGTAATAATTAATTAATAATGCATACCAAAAAAAGCTTTTGAAAGTTTGGGCAGCATTTGGTCCCCATGTTTCAGAAGAACAGTGCATACTGAGATCCTTTTTTCCTTTCATCTCTTTCCCAGTAAAGGTAAGAGAGGGGCTTATCCCTTCTGTTTCCTCACGACTTCCTCTCTCAAATTCCTGGCCTATTACACAGCTCTCACATACCAGAAACAAGATGCCTTTTTATACTGTCAACCTTTTCATCTGAAATGTAAATTAATTCTTACTCAGTGTGCCTTGACGAAGATCAAAGTGGGCACATTAACCTTCCCGGCCCCCCCCACCCCCCCACCTCCCCACTCCTTGGAGCCTCTCACTGGAGGACAAGGGAGGGTGCCAAAAGGGGCAGGAGAGAGGAGGGCAGGGGGAGGAGATTTGGCATTGTTTCCCCTGGCTCTCCTAAGGGCTGCCCTCATCTGGCACATGGAGCATCTCGGTCGCCTGCACACCTTGTGTAAATGTCCTCCATTAAACCCTTGTAAATAAAGCTGCAGAATGGGTAAACATGGTTTTGGTGTGAGGAAAGCCTCTCTGTCGCCGCTGTCTTTCTTTTTTAGAGAAGCGTGTTTGTGTGTGGCCGCCGGGGTTCACGGGGAAAGGGAAGGGGAGGTGGAGGGGGGGGGGGGGGGGACCTGAACCTGACATAAGTGGGGCCTCAGCCCCCCGGCGGAGCACTCCACCACATTCACATTGTGTGTTCTCCGCAGCTTATAGCCTTTGAGGTGGGCTGCATTTGCATTCTGAAAATAAACAGATGCCTTTCAAATGCATGAGCCTGGTGGCTTCTCAGATCTCAGCGGGGCCTGGGGGACATGCTCACCATCGATCAGATTAGACCATGCAAAGTAGAACCATTGCTCAACAATGTACTTGAGCTTTCTTTTCCTGTGCATATAATTTTACCAGAAAAACACAAAGCCCGTTGACAGAGTAAGTCAGCAGGCTCCATTTGCCATCCATCTGAGGCCAGTATGTCTCAATAATCTCACAGTGTTTTCCCGCTGCTACTCCAGTCCTTATGTGCATGCTAGACACATTTAATTTCCTCCATGTATAGTATTTAAATTGTTATAAATTGCATTTGCGAATTGTCCGAGCAGATTGCAAGCATGTTGTTTTCTTGGGTGACAGCGGGAGGAAAAAAGCACGTCTGACACTTATATCCTGTGCAGCTTACAGGGGCCATCGGGTGCGTCAGGACTGTGGGCCCCAGAGGCACAGATGTCACCCTGAGGCTGGAGAAAAGACCACCAAGGAGGCGCATACAGGGTGAGCTTTGGCATCCTCTCTCCTCAAGAGTATCAATACTTATTTTCCTCATTTTATTTGGCAACTTCTTTATTTCTTATTGAACACACAATAGTCGCTAAACGTGACTGAAAATGAGACCTACATTTGTATTATTGAGCAAGAGGGACTCCACATACCTGTCATTCATCTACAGCCCAGCTGGATGTGCTACTTTTACCCTATAATGTAGTGTTGTTTCACCCCAAAGGAGAAAGCTCCTCCCTGTGCACCACCTCTTTCAGTTTTATAAACGTAATAAATAACTTTCCAGCGAGATAGCACACTTGTCTGACCACAAATGGGGTAGGGCGCTGCGCTGGTCTCCAGATGTACGAGCCGAGGACTTAGTGTTTATTCAGCATATGGGCAGGCCAGTCATTTAGAAAGTATGCGCAAAGCAAGAGAGCAGCCACCGACTGAACAGCAGCACATGAGGTGTCGATGGCGGCTCTTAGCTCTGCGTTTAGCTTCTCTCTGCTCCACAGATGACAAATATCAGCTGTTACAAATCAACATACTAAAAATATATCTATTCGTGAATGATCTTGGATGAAAAGATTTACTTCTTAAAAAGAACATTTAAACCGACTCATACAAGCAGTCAGACACAAGTCTTTGGTGACTTTTGGTCAACGTTGTGCATTTCTCTCCAGACTCCATCTCCAAAACGCTAGATTTACACATCTGAAAATGTTGTGCTTGTTTTATACTCAAACTGAGCGAAGCTTCATTGGGGATTTTTCTCTCCATGTTTACAATCGTATTCCTTGGTGAGAAAAACTTCAAACCTCCACTTAACAATTCTGTTTAATCAGTGCTGGAATCTCTCCATATATATTTATTTTGACATGATCTGGCCCATTTTCCTCCTGTAAGATCTATGTTCTCACCTACATGCTGTTCTTTCCCCGTTTGATATCCCTCCTCTCTGCCACGCATGAATTCGGCGTTCACGTCCAAACGGCGGAGCCTCCGGTTGCATCACCGAGTCCAAACTGGATGAGATTTCCTTTTTCTAGACTCGGAGCATGACTGCGGCTGGCGCGCGGCACCGCGTGTGCAGATGTCGTCTCTTTGGTGTTTGTTTTTTAAATAATGCAACATGAGTGTTCATGCACAGAGACGTGTCAGTGTTGTGCAGTTCCACAAATTGCATAATCATTAACTGGAGTTGTTTTTAACCGTGAAACAAAAAGAAAAAATACAAAACATCCTCATCTCTGGATTGTTGTGTGTTGAACAGCTTTGTTATGTGTTATTTTACGATGATCACTTCCATATTTAGTTAAAATTATTTTTTTAATTTCCTAGACACATCCAGTGGAAAGAGGCACATACGGACTCCATACATAAAGGAACTGTAAGTAACATCATACCAATGAGTGTTGGATGCCTTACTTTAGCTGTGTATGTTAAAAAGCTGCTCTGCTACAAAGCAGCTTTAACCCAGATTATTCTTTGGGAATTTTTTTTTATTATTATTATTATTTCTTTTTTTTTTTTTGAGTCCTTGAGACAAAAGAGTTCTCTTGCTCCAACCTCCATCTCAGTGGAGAAGACAGGGTGGTACAGGAACGAGAGAATCAAAAGGCTGGAAATTCACGGCTGAGAATAAATGCTCGCTCTTTCCCTGAGGTGATTTGTCTTTGCGCTCCTCTTTCTACAGATGTTAGACCCCTTTTTTAGTAAAGACCTGGGGTTCTTTGGTAGCACTTTGATATCCTGCTCGGATTCAATATGTGAAATAGAAGAGCCACTCCGTGACTTGGAGCACATCACAGTCTTTGAAGTCTGATCCAATTTTTGCTGCTCACCATTTGATGTTGAAAGGATGAAATGAGGAAAATGTACAGTTTTTGCCAGTAACTCTGCTGAGCATATGTAAGATTAAAAAAGCAAAATCCTTTGGAGGATGTACTTAGAAATGTTAAGCAGATTAATACTTTCCTATAGCTCTTTTATTCAAAGATAAAATTAAATATGAGAGAAGTCTGTATGTGCTGTTTTTTTACCCTCACAATTAAGTCAGTGTGGTGCTGTTTGCTAGGAGGAAGGGCTAGTAAAGGGGGGGTGTGCAGTTGCATTAGCATTTGATTAACATTGCAAAGCACATTAATGGGTTTGAGTTATATGAGTGCCAAATTGTAAATTGTAAATAAATGAATACAACATCTACATGACTAAATTGAAAAGAAAAAAAAAAAAACACATTACAGGGCTTGCTTTAACTTGTATCTGTTCATCCGGTGCTTTCACTGACATTGCTCTTCTGGGTGTGTTTACGCCTCCTCTTTCAAGGTTGGCCCTGACAGCCAAGACAGACAAGTGAAAGACATCAACGGAGACAAAGGCACAGAAGAAGACAGTGTAACGAAGCCGTGCAGGGAGACAGCTAGGCTGCGAGACATGCAGTGTAAACAAGGTAAGCCCAAGCACCGAGCTGGCGGGTGCAGGTAATTACACAAAGAGAGAGCAGAAATCCTGCTTTAATGGATAAAGTGCCATTTCTAATACGGGACCCCTTTCAACCTTTCATCCCAGCCAATCCCCTGCTGCCATTCTTTGTTGACAGCCAAAGAGAGAGGCATTATGGGTGATCATTTCTGCGGTATTTTAATAACCCAGGTCAGCTCATCATAAACGTCTCATGGCAAGTGGGGGGGGGCTTTTTCGAAGTGGCAGGAGCACTTCAAAGCTTCATTCTCCCGCATGGCAGGCCCTTCACTAAGGATCTCATCAGTGACTCTAATAGACCTGCACAGTAACGGTGACAAGAAAATACACAAACCCTGATTTGTTGAACATATGTTTGGTTTGCTTTTTGCCCTAGGCGATGAATTACATTAATTCCTGCTGCCTGCAAGGCTGAGTGGGTGGCTTTGCAGGGGGCCTCTGATTACGGCCGTCACCCAGCCCACCACTAGGGTAGCCTTGGTAATGGGGCCCGGCCCTTCATTAATGTTATTAGGGGGGGTATGAGGTAAGAGACGGAGGTGGAATAGCGTTTAGCGGTGCGCCTGAGAGATTACGGGGATTAGACATGATAATGTAACACAGACAGGGCTCTCTAGCGGCCCCGGGATTAGTGTCAGCACGCCACAGCAGGTCTGGGTTAGATAGTGGCTAATTCGGTAATGCTGCATACAGGTGACCCCCGCTCCCAGGCGTCACGGCTGCTGAAGGGAGGGAGTGTTTGATGAATTTATAATGTTGGAGTGATCGCGGAGAGAAACAGTGCGGTGAATGCCAGTGTTAGGGGCATTTTGCTCAAATGTGTGTTTTGTCCTGCATCACTGGAGCTAAACAGCTGAATGGCTGGTTCTTTCTTTTCACCTTAAAGCAAGCATGAGAAGGGCGTTTTAAATATGCAACATTTAAATTATTTTCTTTTGAAACATCAAATGTAGCTAATTGATCTTCTTTGTACCGTGTCACTGAATGCATTTCAATCCCAGTTTTGACTTTAAATGTCTTCTTGGAAACATTCTTGAGTTATGAGCCACTTTCTTTTTCAGTATTGAATAGAGTAAAAAACACTATGGACAAAACCAAAGGATTAAATAGACAAAAACTAGGAAAATCTCCATCCTAAAGTAATTTTAGTTGAAAATTTAAATTTTCTCCAAACAAAATGAGTCTGTCTTTTTTTTCTTCTAGAAAATTCTTTTAGCGTTTCTTTGTGAATGACAAAAATGGGATTCATGTTACAAGCTAATGGCAAAGGAGATTATTGTAGTGATCTTGTGATCCCTCAGATTTATCTTGTCGCCGAGTCGGTTCCCAACGTCAAACCGAGAAACTTTTTACTTTTTACTTTGTCATTTTTTATCACAGCAACTCAGACACTATTCGATGGCTTTTTTGTAGCAGCTGAACTGAAACGTCTGTATACTGACTACAGTAACCTTGGGCACATGAATAATGTTAAATATCGGTTCAGTTAGTATTTAAATTTCCTGACCAAAAGTAGCTCCTTTAGCTCTTTGCGTGTTTTGTTAGGAGAGGGTACCGATTTTCAGGTATTTATCTTTGCCTCATTTATGCTCCGTGGTCTGCTTGTGGCTCCGACGTCTTTCAGGAAACCCCATTTGAATATGCTGAGGGAGGCCACGGTGGCTCAGGCACCCAGGGCACACTTTGATCCCTGCAGATCTGAGGGCCCTTTTTTTTTATCCCGAAGGTTGAGCGAGTCATGGAAGCCTAGCCCTGCCAGATGTTTGGAGACCAGGCTCCTTCCTGTGTCTCATCCTGCTGTCGCCCCTGGTGATTCGCGTCAGTTCTCTTGGGCTGGGGCTCGACCTGGAGTGTTTCAGGACACCAGTGGAGAAAAACAGAAAATTAGCCATGGAAATCAAATTACCCCACCCCTCCAGACACGCTCGCACACACTCTGCACCCTGCTCCCATTAAAGCCAAAACACCAGGGCGTGACCTGGAACCTCTCAATGTGTCTGACGGACGTTGTTTTTTTTTGTGTGATTTAACAAAGCCTGGTGTTCAAGTGACCCGCTTGGCGCAGTGTTTTTCGTACATGAAACAAAGCAGACCATTTACAGGCGATTTGGATAGATCTGTTTCACTGCATATCTCACACCATGCTAGGCAACTGTTCCCACTCTTTAGGCAAATACCCACAGAGCTGTATTTTATGGTGGGAAGAGAGCATTAAAGCACTTTGTACTCCAGGCGCTCTCAGTTGTCTGCAACGACAACCTTTGATTTCTCATGTTCTGTCAGTGAAGAAGTTGCGCATATACACATTGTAGGCATGTAAGCCGCACATTCAAGACGATGGCACCTCTCGTCACCTGTCTCCCCAGCCTGAATATTAATACAACATGTTTGGAGAGTGAGTCACAGATACGTGCGTCGAAAGAAAGCCTTTGCTAGCACGCAGCAGATATGATCAGAGTGCTGCTTACGCTCGTCAGCGTGGTAAACAGGATGGTGCCGAGGATCAGTCAGAGCTGACTTTATGGTTTATGAAAGCTGAGCTACTTATGTTAACAGGCTTTTTGAAGATTATAGTTGTGGTAAACATACATGTCAAGAGAGAGACAGTGATAAAGTGGAGCCACAACACGGAGCCCAATTACCTCTGCGCCTTAGAAGACAGTTAACCTGGTCGTTAGAAAGGATGAAACAGCGAGAAGAAAGAGGAAAATAGTTGGTTTAATGGTTATAGTTATGTCCCCTCAGTGCATAACATGGTACAGTCAATAAGAATTGATTTTGTTTGTCGCCCTGAGCTCTTCATCTGCTTTATAGCTGCAGCCGGGAGAGCTCACTGGAAATGTGGGTGCAGTTTTACCCACACTGAGGTCATCCCATACTTACAAGAACGTCTCATTTTCCCTCTCTTCTTGCTCCCTCCTTCAACTCTTAAGCGTCTTCCCACATGTCCTCTCACGGGGTTTGCAGCCACCAGGTGCTGCTTTACCACCCACCACCACCGCCGCCACCTCCGCCGCCACCAAAGCAACCGCAGCATCACCGTATCAACATGCATCTGCCAGACAAATGATCCACCCTCTCCATGTTCTCTAGACAAATACTCTCCCTCCCTCTCGCTGTCTCTCAGCCTTTTGATTTATCTGTCTGTCTCCACGTATCGCCGTGTCTCAACCGGATGCCTTCAGTTTAAGGCTCGACGTAGCGGCAGCAGAGATTTGGAGGGGATAGGAAAGACTCAACTTAACGGAAGGAGTTGCCTCTGTCTGACGCTACCTACGTAATCCTCTTAATGTCAGTGGGAGTAGTTAACAGGATGTACTTCCAAACTACTCATCATCACAATTCCAACAGAATAATCTCCTCAGACGTAAAATCAAGGTGGAAAAGGATCCTCAGAGTTCTCTGTAATTTTGCATGTGCAGATTGAGTCACTTGATGTACTTCTACAAAGTTTTTCCGAGCACAAAACCGTACTGCTTAATTGCTGTTGGTGAGAAGTTCAGTAAGCTTGATTAGATTTTATTATTTTATTAAAATGACTGGGCATTGCGCTGATCAAGAGAGAAACAGCTGCATGCCCTCCATTTGCACGTTTAATATATTTTTGGCTCAGCCTCACTTATAAATTGCACCTATTAGGCATCTGACAAATGATTGACTTCCTCAAAGTGCAGAGATTTCTTTTCCACGCAAACGTTTCTTCAGGAGTCAAAGTTCCCAAATTGCTGTCAGGTGAAATGATTGATTTCGGTGTGAAAAATTGCTTGTAAGTAACAACATCCTCTGCTTGCATTACTAAAAACAGATGCAGGAAGTGCTCTTTCTTTTTTTAACATTATCTGCAGGACTGATCAGTTGTCTCCTGATTTAAAGCACATGAGCTTGCTATTGAAGAAGTCCAAAATTATACCCAAGGAGAGAAAAAAAAGTTCTCTCATAACTTCTGGATATCCTCTTTAACTCAGCATATCTGTTTAGGCTCTTTGTTTGCCGCCGAGGATTAATGTCTGAATTTGCGTGCACGCATTCGTGTGTGTGCACGTGTTTGTATGCATGTGTCTGGTTTTATGTGTGCGTGCGTGTGAAGAGGCAGTTGCGAGGTAAAGAGAGGGGTCTGGGTTGCACATGCCCCATTTAGACATCAAAGGCCCCTGCTGATGATTTTTCCTTATAATCCATGCCTTTTGGTGCCTCTGCTCCCTCCATCTGAATAAACAAAGCAAAAGTGGTTCTCTGTGGTCTGGGAGAAGTCAGGTGACTGCGGCACGTGACTCTGGGAGTAAATCGATACATCTCTAATTTATTCCACTAAAAATCCCTTTTAGCGGCTCTTTTATGTTGTTTCTGAGGAGCATTCTGATTTTCAAGGGATTTCAAAGTGGTATTTAGAGACGACTCATCTGCTACTCTTTGAAAATGAAAGAGGTACCTATCTCAAAAAGAGTTCCAGCCCTTTTTATCTCAAGCAGCAAACATGTACAATGCGTACGTTTCTCACCAAGGAGAGCAAACTCTGCCTGGTTTTCTTTTGATAGGCTCAAATCAATAGCGTACGAAACACACTGCGCCTGTATTAGAGATGCAGTGTAAGATATATTAGAGATATATATTCCCAGGTGACCGTTATTCCTCCCCACCCCAAACAGCCGATCATTTAGCAAATCCCCGGTGTGAGCCACTGTCTGACCCCTTCCCGACTCACTGCCTGCCCAGGTCGAAGCTGCACTCCCATGCCAGAAGCCAGTTTGGCAGCCTCCCCGCCTGTAATATATCTACAGGAGCGGCATTCCTTTGGGGCTGGCCCGGATCAAATGACAGTGATTTCCCAAATAGAGGCACTCGGATGGGAGGCCTAACCCATCCTCTGATCTGCTACACGCTCTAATCGCTGCAGGTCAGGCTGAAATAAACTGTGAGGCTGAACTTTTTACCAGATCTCCTGTCGCAGATACGGCACTGATTTAGGAAAACATCTAATTGAGTTTGTCTTGGCCAATACACAGTTGTTGTTTTTTTTAAAAAGTCACTTACAATAAACTTTATGTGGCCTAATGTTTAAGCAGATTGTTTTCCTGTGATCCTGAATTTCTCCGCTCTTTGTAACAGTTGTTGGACTGGTTGTCACAGTAACATATCCGTATGGTCAAACCTACTCTGCGCCGTCCTTGCAGGGAGAACTGGTTGTGACTGGTGAACTGATAATGGGGAGAATACATCAGGTTTCTTTATTGTACCGTGACTCTTTTTAGAGCGGGGCCGCCTCAGTCAGGCATGGTTAATTTATTAGGACAAACGTCATAATAGGAGACAAAGTCACCAAAGTCATGCTCCCACAACCACTCAGACAATTTGGCCTGAGATTCGTTGCAAGTGACACAGTTCTGTAGCCAAATCAGAAAACATGGTAAAAACACTGCAGTAGAAAAGTGCATTAGAAAAATATTATTGATTCTATTGAAGTTGGATGGGTATCCTTACTCACACATTTGATTTGGAGACCACATCCTGCCACCTTTTTTGGTTGTGTTACACTTTGTGTGAATGATCTCACTAAATTGTCATTTAATTCCTTTGCAGAGCTGTCATTGTGATTTCTAGTATTTATATACTACATGCATACACCTGTCTGCCACAACATTAAAGCCACTAACAGGAGAAGTGAATAACTTTGACCATCTTTTGACAATACAATGTTCTGCTGGGAAACTTTTGGGCCTGGCACCCACCTAGACCAGTTCAGGCACCCCCCACCCCATAGCAATGACACTCCTTGATGGAAGCAGTCATCCCCAGCAAGATGCAGCCTGACACATACACACACAAAAACAGTTTAGGAACAACTCAAAAAACATGAAACACTAGGTGTTGACCTGGCCTCCAGATTCACTAGATCCCAAACAGATCACGCATGTGTGAGATGCACTGGAACAAGACTGATCAGCAGAGGCCCCTCCTCTCAACCCATAGGACCCAAAGTCCCCCACTAACAACATCCTGGTGACAGACACCACAGGACACCCTCAGAAGGACCATGTCCATGCTGAGTCACAACTGTTCTGGAGGCACAAAGGAGACCTACATAATATTAGGCAGGTGGTCATAATATTACACCTGATTGGTGTGTTTACCATAGTCGTAGTATATTGATGCGCATGGTAATCTCAGAGAATAACTTAATTCCCACATGGGTTTGAAAACTTGAACAAAGCATAATGGCATAGCCAGTATCAGTCTGTAGATCTTTTAAAACATATAGAGGTAACCAGACCCAAAGACAAACATCAGTTTCTAAATAAACTTTGCTTAAAATTCATGGTAGTGGTGCTGTGAGGCTTTTACTAAGGCACACTAGCAATTTAGCTTTAGCTTGTGACATGGCCATGTCTACCCAGTCTAATGTTCACCATCATATTTTAGCATGCTCAAGTATTTGGTCTTTTTATTCTTTAGTGATTATGATGCTTGCTGAAAAATTAAGGAATCACTGAACAGATTACAATTCATCTGAACCTGAACATTCATTTTACTGCCGTTGGTTTAACTGTAATTGTTACAATTTTAGGTTAGACCAACCAACAAGTGTTGTCATCCCTACGTGGTGCTCCATCCATGGTTAAAAAATGATAACGGTGGTGTTTCTTCTTCTACACATCTAAATTATGTGTACAGACAGCAACATGCACAGAGCATGTTAATCTGGCAGCAGGCAAGGTTTACTTTTTGCTGTTTGGCCTACTCTGAGAATGAATGATAATTAGCTGCAGCTGAGTCAACTGACTGGCAACACTTATTACAGGCAGTCGCTGGGTTCAGCGTTCGCTTGCTAGTCTTCAAGAGACTTAAGTTAAGATTAAGATTGTGGCACGTGCAATCCCTCAAACGCCATTGCAGCCTAAAAGCTGTAAATCGTTCTGATTCTCGCGTCTAAAGGAAAGATGGCCGTGCATCGTTTCTTAACATCTGCTGGTGTTTAATTTAAACATCAGAAACACTGGTGAAAACACAAAGAGACTGAGCCGTCTATAGCACAACGCGGTTTCTTTTTGAAACTTTGTTCAAGGACGTCGAGGATTCATTATTTGTGATTGAACGCTTTGATGCAATTTCAGGGGAATAAAACATTTGCTTATCAAAACCACTTCAGCATCATTAGTGGAACAATGTCCTACATACAGACATTGTTTAACTGTGATGTGAGTTTTAAACATTTTATTAGTGCTGGTTTGTTTTCTCTTTATGACAACATGTCATGTAGATGCGGCAGCGCTACAAGCTAAGCAGCGACATATTGTCGACATACTGACAAATTCAATATAAGATTGAGACCTATAAGTGCTTTTTTGCAGCTGAAAAATAAGAAATACCCACAGCTATTTTCCTCAGTGCAGGAGATTTCTCCAAATATTCTCAAATACTCAGGGGTAACAAGGATTCACACAGTGGACAGGCAGCCCCTCTGAGGCATGGACAGATAAGATTCACGGTAAAACTTGGCTAATATCTCTGCACTGACAGGAACTTTCTGGGCATTTACAAAGTGTGACTTTAGTAAACCTGTGCTGGATTGAATAACATCGAGATAGCCAAGGAAAGATTGAGGAGGTGGAGGGAGACCCTGCCCTTTGATGTAAAGGATTGAGATGTGATGAGGTCCGTTCAAAGTGAGTACAAAGTAGGGTTAAGATGGAAAAAGCAAATGCAGCTTTAGTCAAGGTAGAGAAGAGGCGGTAGCAAGAGATGATGAAGAAATGTCCTGTCTCACCAGAAACGCAGGCAAAGAAGATGAAACGTTATCAGGCATTAAATATAGATGCTCGCTTGTAAAGGTGTCTGAGCTTTAAAACACACTTTTGTAACCTATGAATTTTGAAACCCAGAGTGAGCGGCCGAAGAACGATGTAGTAAACCTTCATAACTGTCTTAATGTTTGAATAATCACGTTATCATATACTGTAGCACATTATCTTTGGTTGGTTGTCAGTATTATTTCAGTTTGTGAGGTGTAAAGAATTATTCATTCTCTGACGCTCACTGTTTTGAAGAATCAAGGAAAGCAACCTTACGCAAAAAGATACAGTGACCAGAAAGAGGAGGTTCAGTGGAAAACCTGAACACAAACTGCTTTTTACTGTAACAGATTTGACACAGCTCACACACATTTGTGTCACTGGTTTCGAGTCGAAAGTAGGAGGGTTAAAATCTGCATCTAGAGACGTGTAGATCTGCTTAGTCAGGTCCCTCTTTTTCTTTTTTTATAAGCCAGTAAATGGACGCCACTTCACTTTAAAGGGGCAGACCACTAAAGCCACTACAAATTAAATTCTATTCACTACCATTACATATGGGTGGAAGCAATATAACCTCAGCAAAAAAACACCCAACGCTTGAAGCAGTATTGTAGGAGGCAGCTAGCATTTTTTTTTTATTTAGGTAAACTGTTATAGTTAAGTAAGGGTTTGTCATTTTTGGAAATGTACTTATTTGATTTCTTTCTTTGTGTCTTTGATTTCCGGTTAGCTTAGCATGCTAACCAGTGAGTTAAAACCAATAGCGAAGAACTGCCGGCAACAAAGTCTGACTGGGACATAATTCGCTTTGCCTGTGTCTGGGGCAAAACGTTGCACTTGAACATGCTGCAAAGACTATAGCCAACGACCAGCTGGCACATACGTTCCTCTGGAAAGAACATAATTCTCCTGCGAATCTTGAAAGGTACAAGACACACCTGAAAATCTAAGACCACAGACAATCACACACGACCCAACAATGAAAACTGACGACCACGGGCTCGGTGTATGTCGCCCTCACAGGCTTTGGATGAAACCAAGCTACCTGTTTCTTTTCCCTCTTATCTCTAAGAAGCTAGGCCAATCAATCCTCTCTCCTGACTGGTGCATCTGCCTAAATGTTCTGTTGTTAGATTTTTATTTTGGATTATTCATTTTGCTTTTATTTCCTATTATTTCATCGAGATGGGGAAATGGATTTTTCACTTGCACAGAGCATTTCCACTTCACTCATTAATACGCTGACATTTTAACTAATTTCAGTTGCACTACATTAGAAATTGCCACCTGACCTTGATTAGGTATATTGGCAAATAATTAACTCCACACAAACAATACTGTCCGTGGTTAAATCCAGAAAAACTGTCCCTCAGCAGGAAGGCGTCCCTCTCTAAAAGACGAAAAACTCAACAGCTCTCATTAAACAAGAGTCCACTGATTAAGTCTGCAATTAGAAGATGCATCAGTGTGGAACTCATCACCGAGACAAATGCCACCTTACACGTTAAGGGAAATTCGTTCCTTCTTCTCAAACTTAATGCATCATCTAATAAACACAGCTATTAAATGAATTATTTTTCTATATGTTAAAATCACATTCATGATAATATTTACAATAACCAGGGCGGCCAGACTGAAACATAATAAATGAGATTATCTTTTTTTTTTTTAATGTTGACCCACTTTTCCAGTGCCATCACTCCACCGTGTTCAGGACTGTCAGCCAATGATTGTAGCATCTTTCTTAGCATTAATCTCAGTGGGTGGTGTTTCTCAAACATTAACCACGGTGATTTCTCTATAAGCGTTCTGCATGTCAAGATGCTCATGTTTACGTTGCAGCTACTTAAGTTCTCAGTTGTTTTCTAACGTGAAGGTTAACGTCTGATCCGAGCGCCTCCGTGAACCCGTTCACGAGTTATCTGTGTTTGTGGGTTTGGTTCATCTGATTATTCCACACAGTTTCACCTCTGCCTGCTTCCACTTGGCAAATTTAAACAGCCTGCCGTGCACCTGTGAGGAGAGATATAATTAGATGTGGTTTGTGTGTGTAGATTTATGTAATATTGAGCCGTTATTGAGTCATCTCATCGATGAAATTGCATAATCTCACTTAAGTACATTGGAGTGTGTTTCTGTGACTTTTCCTCTCGTGCCAGCGTGCAGATTTAAAAAGTCGAGGGCAGAATCTGTTTACCGCTGCTGTCGTCATCGTCTGTATCTTGTTGTTGTTGTTGTTTTGCCTGGTTGGATCACTGCCCTCATTTTTCCTCTGTTGCAGGTCCAGTGATGAAGCTGCAGCAGAGAACTCCTCGCCGGCGGGGCCAGCAGCCCAAGCTGCTCAACAGCCCCGAAGACAGCCTGTACTACAACCAGCTAAATGTGAGTTCAAAGTGCCGATAAAGGCCTTTGTCTGACTTTGGTTCCACATGATAATACAATTAAACCTACCTGTGCCAGACCCTGGAGCCCCACCCCCACGCTTCTCTGCCTCTTGTCTTGAACATGTGCTTATGCTCTTTATCTGTTGCTTTCATGTCAGGATGTCTGCCTTCACGGTGAATAATTGATGTGGTTTATCAAAGCTGAGCAAGATGCATGCTTCATCAGACTCACTTGAGCCCTTTGATCAGAAAAAAAATTATGCTGTGACTTCTGATATTATCAGCATCTGCTCGCATTCAACACAAAATCACTTTGAATTAAAAATTAATGACTCTCTGCTCATCTTTTGACTGTGTGCTCTTGGCCCTTTCCTCAGAGAACTCTGGATTACCAGGGGAGCAAGAGGAAGCCGAGAAAACTTGGGTAAATAACTGCTTTCCTACTTACAGCAACTCTAAACAGAGCAGGCCCTTTGTGGAATAGGAGAATCCAGAAATGGAGTTGTTTTCTTATAATGTAAATGGAGAGCTGAAAATAACAGGCTTTTTATGAGGAGATGCTCTGCGTCATAAGAGGGGGGGGGGTTACGTATTAGGCCTTTGTCAGCATGCTAATTTTAATTGTTGGTGGTCTGACTTGTATTATAAATGATGTCCTGGTTCAGATCAGCACGCTCGAGAAAAAAGCGCCTGAACATCCTCATCTGCAAATATTATTTTTATTCTAAATGTCTAAGGTTTTCACTTCATGAAAACTGGATCTGTAGTTCGGTAACTTCTCACCACGGCTTTTGTCTTCCTTCACATCACAGTCAAATCAAAGTGCTGGATGGAGAAGATGAGTACTACAAATTACTGTCAACTGCGGAGTCAATCCCCGAGGAGGAGTACGCGACCGCACCCCCCTCCCACCCTTTCTAGCGGGCCTCTCGTCAGTCAGAGCTGAGCCTCTCAACCATGTCAGCCGGTGAGACGGACGCATCAGACACGTAGACAGACACTCCAAAGAACATCCTCTGTGTTGGATGTGCTTTGGTATGTGGGCCAAGTAGCAGTAGTGCAGAATAAGCGACCTGTACAGACGAGGCCTTGATCTGTTAATGCAAAGTGGTCAGAAAGAGTTTACAGGAAAGATTTACTCATCAAGTAGCAGCCATGATAGTTTCTACTTCCTGCTCGGCATAATAGTTGGACAGTTTAAGCTATTTTTGTCGCTATTATGCCTCCACAGTGTGGGGCAAAATTATTATTCAGCTTCCAAACTGATACGCAGACATTGCATTAATAAATAAATTAATGACAATAGACATAGCAAAAAAAGAATACACACCGCATGTGGTGTTCTGGGAGGGGCGGCCTCATTAATGAAAACATTTTGCAGAGTCACAATAAAACCGGTAAACCGGAGCAGGATGCTTTCAGATGGGTAATATTATAACTAATGTTTAATCCCTTTTGGATTTTGTTTTATTAAGTGAAAAATGTATAATTTCAAATATCTGCAACTTGAATTTTGTCTTCAGCTGTGTAATAAACCTTAAAATACATTTAAATAATCACATAATCTGACAAAAAGCAAGCAAACAATTAAGCTTTAACCACTTAATAAATGTCAGGCTGCTGTTTTCCTAATAGATTCACTGACCCGTCTTTTTTCTGCACTGCTCTGCTTTAACAACGAGGAGCAGCTCATTTCGCAGGCAGTGTGCAGTGCTAACCAGTCGCGGGAACATCTACCTATTTTCCAGCCTTATGTCTATTGTCTAAGACGGATCCAGAGACAAATCCTCTTGAAACCCAAAACTCTTTCGACGAGTTCTCCCACAGCGAGTTGCCCGTAGTTAGAGGGGCTTTGTGCTGTCTGAGCGCTAGAATCACTGCACATAGCTTCACAGAGCCAGAGCCCAGACCTCACTTTGAATTTCACCCTAAATACAGGAATTTTCTTTTAAGATGTGAAGTGTCGGAAATGCAGGGCTGGCGAGTTGATTTGTAGAGCTTTTTTTTTTTCTTCTTCTTCTTTTCAATTTGCATATCATTTACTGCATCTCCCTTTGTTGACACCCGAGGGCCTGAGAGGAGATTTTGATCTTAATAGGAAGAGTAGGGTGGTATGACTGAGGATCTCATCCTCCTTATACTCAGCAGGGAAAACATTAGAGCTCTGCCTTGATAGCGAGACCGGCTTCACTTAGATTCAGATTTACAGGAATCCTGGTGGGTTAAAGAGGCCCAAAGTGTTCATCAAATCCTGCAGCTCAGTGCTGTGAGGGTCAGACTCAGGTTGAGACACCGAGGACTGAGTCATCACTGAAACATTATGAACTATAACTCCTGATTTCTCCTTGTTTCTGTACGTTCTGATGCCGCCTCTTAAATATTAATGTAGCTAGTTTTGAGTGAAATTTAAGATGGGAGATGGTTGTGACTCCGCTGGTGTTATCACTTGACAGTCGTGTGGTTTTAACCCTGTAATTTTCCCAGCCTTGACTATGTTGTCTGTTGTCTGGAGCAGCCACAGTGTTTGTTGTGGTTAATCCTGATAGACTGAATAGTGACACATCTTTTCTCCCATCTCTTGGAAGCAAAACAAACATAGTAACTGGAAAAGTATTAAGGTCTAGAATGAGACATAACCCAATGTAGAAATACTGAGCATATAGTTTTTTGAATAGGACTACCGTCATTTCTATAATAGTGTATATATTATTATTATCAATGATGTGTTTATGTGTTTCATGAGATTGTGTTCATGGGTTTGTTTCTAAGAAGTACATCTGTAGTAGTATAAGCAAGTACAGTTAATTATTAAATATCAGTTCTCAAGTAAAGTTATCTAAACCCGTACACAAGGACAACGCGTAAGTTAATGTTCTCTTAACTGACTATTAAAATCTGTCACATACTAAATAATTAGACTATTTCAAGACATTTACTGACCTAAAACTGGCAATTATGTTTTTTTTTAAATCCATAATTAAGCTTAATCAAAAAAAATGGTCTTTCCAGTTTATTGTCATGTCTAAGTCTACAGAAATTCAAAGAGTAACGCCACAGACCACTGGCAGTGTTATAATGTGGTGTCACAGTTAGTTCAGAAGCATTTCACCTCCGGTCGTAGCCACAGATCCTGCAATAATTAAAATCCTCGTTGTGCATTACTCCCTTGCTGGGATAGTTGGTTCCTCTGAAGAGCAGTCTGAAATAGGTCACCCCAGCACCCTGTAGTGCATCTTAAAAGTACACTGAATCAATTAAGTGTGATCATGCTCCCCTGATTATTTTGGCCCTGTTTTACCACAGAGAGGAATTTCAAATAGGCTCGCTAGTTTGAATAACAAGGTTGGACTGTGGTGACAAATGGTGCCAGAGTGGGTGTTTCTTCCCCTGTATTTCTCTGCCAAATTAACTCCCTGGCTGATTGCCTGCTTTCGCATGTGAGAGGAGGTGAGCAGAGGTGTGTACGTAATTGGCTTGGATAGCTGATTATGTGTTGCAAAAGGCAAATGTTATGAAATACTGTCATCACACAAATGAAAGATGTTCTCACCTAATGAACCGAGGCCCGTGTGTTTGCGCGGACTCGCGGCGGTCTTGTGGGCAGCGGTGTCAAGTCAGCGTTCGAGGCCTGACACCTGTGTTTTCTTTAATACGTTTTTGGTAAATCCAGCTCCCTCTTGTTTTCCCTCATTAAATCTGACAACATCTGGTGTGCGGGAGAGGACTCCTTTAATGTGGCTAACGTTACCGCCGGTGTTATTCTTGCCGTTTTAGCTGTTTGCTTCATGAGCTGCACTTTCATTAGAGCTACATCCAAGGCAGCTCCAAACACCGTTATCCAAAGTTTTAAACCACCTCTATGAAAATCGCTCGAGCCGCTGCCTTAACAAATGATGAAAAGCTTTTATTTTCTAAAGAAGCATACTTACCTTTTCACCTAATAGTGATGTCTCACTTCAAAGAGAGAACACGATTAGGCCAACATTGTCCTGTTTCTATATCCTTTGAGTTCAAAGGGAGAGTTTCAATACAGCATTTCATGTGCAGCCTTTTCAAATACTCTTTTAATGCAGTTTACGTGCTTTTGATACCCAGTTGTGTCAGATATTCACCACACTAGAGTATATCACAACATACTCTGATTGCATTCCATCGTGTCTTTCTGAATTAATTCTCTTTGCCGTTAATGTTTTTTTTTGTTTCTGACGCCTAAAATAGCTACAAACTGAGCATTGTGATGCTGTGACTGGCTAAACCAGATGTCACATGTATGTTGAGGGCTCCCGAGCAAGAGAAAGCTCCCCTAAAGACGGCATTAATAAAGAAACTGGTCGAGGCGGGTGGAGACACAGAGAGTAAGAGGCATAGAGGAAGAATGAGATAAAAGAGTCTGTTGAGTACATACATCAAAGGTCTGTTAATGACAAGGGATGCCATTAGGGTTACACTGGCTTTTGTTTCAGCTTCCTCTCACCTGCAGTTTGTCGAGGACACTCTATGCACTGTTTTGTTCTTAACATTTGCATGAATATAAAATCCAGGCAGCGGGGAAAGAGAGTTTGTTCCCAGCTGCTAATCTTTGAGGTGATCAAATGTTTTGGTCAAAATTACGGCTTCCTTTTCATTTGCAAACGAGACATGCATCCATTCAGTTTTCTCCTGCTGTAGAGAGGGACAAAGTAGAAAACAGCTCAACCACAGAACAATAGAGACAATATGGGAAAGCTGTTATCCTGTACGCCATGAAATTTATTGACTTAAAAGTTTTCTTGGTGCCTCCGGTGCTGGAATGGGATTTGACAAATCAGAGCGTGAAATTGTGATTAGCCTCTCTCAGTTTGTAGACGGAGCGGGGGCACTAGCAGACTTGGCATGGCCAAAGGTGTAACCTGTTTTGTTTTTGCCCCAGCATTGCTTTCCCAGATGGTGGGACCAGCTGCCATTGAATAAACGCTGGACTGGTAACAGTGTGAGAATCACCACGGCCTTGTTTCAGTTTGGGGTGCATAACGGAAAGCTTGTCTTTTTTTCACCACTGCCAGGAGAAACTGGAACGGTCACCTGGTGTTCAACCAAACAACCTTTTCTTTGAGGTCAGACTAAAATAGTAGAATAATGTTTTAACATCTGCCAAGAGGTCTCATATTTCTTTTATTTGTGCAATTGGGAAACTGAAGCTTTATTTATATCTCATTTTTTATGTAAGATAAGTGGATTGGCAAAACAATAGGGGCAGTGTTTTCCAGTGGTAAATATACATTATCTATATATTATTTTGTTAGTTTTTTTTTTAGATACTTTTCATATTAATTGAAGTAAAGGGTGCATTTTGTCACGCACTTTATTTTTTGCATCTCCAAAATCCACTTCTAAGTAAAATACCATCTTAGCTTCCATACGTTGTCTGTTGACCTGGTGAAAAGCTAAAATCTCCTCAGTGAAGAGCATAACATAACGTATATTAACATACTGACTTCAGATTTATCCAAGCGAATTGTGATTCTTCAACAATTTGTGGGAAATAAGAAAACTGAAATGACATAAACACGGAAATACTGTTATATCAATTAACATAAACAGGCTTTATTGTCATTCGGGTTTACAGCTAGCGTACACAGAATTAAATGTTGTTGCATTGGCTCAGCACAGTGTTAAAATATCTATGTATAAAAGTGGTTACAAATATTTGTTCAGTTATTTTAGCAGTGTGCAGAGTACAGTATAACATACAGAGTATTACATAAAACCAAATGAAGACATTCAGCAGTGCAAGAGTGACATGTAGGAGTAACAGTAATGCAAATAAAGTACTCTGTAGTACCAATAATAGTGGAAAAAGGTCTGTAGTGTTATCTGTAGTGAAACAATCTGTAAATCATGAAGTGGAACAACAGTCACAGAACACAGGGTTGCATACAGGATACTATACGGAGCAACAGTGAAAAGAAGCAGAGTTGACAGTAGTGCCAAAAATATCCATATATATACATAGAGGGAGACAGAGCAGCATGTTTCTAGACTGCAGAGGTCAGGATGTTCGAGTGTCTCAATAAACTACAAGGGTCTGCTGCCATAAACTTAGAACACAAGACATCTGTTATGTGAATTTGATTCAATTATTTTTTTATACTACTACACTACTGCTACTAATTTATAAAGATTATTTGGGCCACTGCAACAATGGCTGTTGTTTCAATATTGAATCAAAGTTATAAACCTCTTCTGATGTTAAAAGTAACAAAAGGATCACTGTGCCAGTATTTGCCATCTGACTTGTCTTGGTTTTATTTTCTCCTTTCTTTTTGGAGTTTTTGAAACGTGTGGCCTCAGATGTCCATAGACAAATAATGTTATATCATTGTTACTTGTGCACAATTGCACGTGCAAAAAGTTTCATAAAGTTTATAGTAGCTCTTTCATTGAGGCAAGTTCAATCGCATAGTAAACAAATATAAACACATACATATGTATAAACTAATCCGTGGTATCTCTGGTTTGATGACTGGAGACGATGTCGCTTTATTTGAATTTTTCCTGGGAGAGCGGTGCAGTCTGGAGCCCTGTACATCATCGTAGAGGGGGAGAGTTTTCCTCTTTAAGGCTGGATTAGCGCATCCAGGGTGGGCTGAGAGAAGGTAAAATGACCTGTCCCGCCTTACGTGACCCCGGGCCAACCCTGCACATTGCCAAGGCTTTGCTGTTTGCTCTTGAATATGCAGCGGTCCCCAGCTTCATAGGCTTGGAACAGAGAGGGAGGAAAAAAAAAATAGAGTTGTATCGCGTTGCAGGGAAAATTAGTGAGACCAAAGTTGGAGTTTCTGTGTGTTGGGGGCTGCGAACAATGGCAGCTTTCTGTCAGACTGCAACTTCAAAGGTCTGCTGAGTGACTGCTCTGAGTTATACTTTGTTGTAGATCACTGAGGAAATTCACAGATGTTTTCTCATACGAGACACCATTATAGCGGCTCAAGTACCCAGTAGCCTCGAGCATCTCCCCCCTCCCCTCTCTCTCTGTCTCTCTTCCCACACACTCAAACACACTCTCTCACAGGCAACCCTTCACCCCAGCCACCCCCAACATCTCTGATATCTCTTGTATGAGACAGATGTGGAACCTGTTTTCTCTCCAACTGTCCAGAGAATATAAAAAGTTAAAAAGAGGGTTCGGGCTGTGGCGTTGCCTCGCGACTCTGTCAAATCCACAGTTCTCACTGTCAGTGCGCTCAAAATGTCAAGAAAGTCTGCAGTTACGCCTTCTCACATCAGCACTAGGACAATATGGTGTATATCTCTCTACTGTAATTATGTGAATGCAAAAATGTACAGTGGAAATGATTTGAAGTGTGCATCTTAATGGGGACGTCCATTTTCTGTTTTTCCTTCAGATTGCCTTCTTCACCTTTGAACTGGACCAAACTGCATCTCAGCAACACACTTGACTTCTACTGTAAATTTATATTTATTTGTAGTCAGCTGCTGTTTTATATCAGTCAAATAAATGTGTTTAAACTACGTTATCAATGTGTTTTAGTGTGATTTAGTGTGTGACTCATATTTCCACATTTCATGCAAAATGGACCTTATTGTAGTTTCTATATAGGAATTATAATGGGATCATTCTTTCATATATATATATTTATCTCATGGTTTTTAAACTAAGCACGATTTGAATTGTTTCAACACTAGCTGCCATTTTTACATGTGTTAAGTTTTCTTGACAGTACGTGTTGAACATTTAGAAAAGTTTAATTTAGTTTGAAACTCATATTCTGATCATGACATAAATATGACGTAAAGACTCGAGTATTCACCTCATCCTTCTCTTGATTTGTATCGAGGTAGATTATAGAAACACTGTCACAATTACAGGATTCTCACCTCGTCGATCCCTAAATGCAGCTTCATACAAGTCTACTTTATCCTTTAATGGACTGAGTGAAATACATGGATGGTGCTGGCTGATTCCATGTTCAAACCCTTGAGTGTGCTGGCAGAAATCTATTGCAGCTGGGGTTCCTCCAAGTTAATTTTCTCTTCAAATGCCAGAGGAAACATTTTCTTTTCGCGGAACCACTTCTGACTTGACCCTGTAAAACTTGAGGCATGGCCATGAGACGGAGCAAGTAAATTACCTCGGGGACTGGACATTGTGTCAGGCACACAGTCATGAATTTCTTACAAACTATATCAAAGTCCTGCTCGGGCAAATCCGTCCCTCAGCTGGAGTCCTATTGAGATGCATTAAAATGTAAGAACATGCATTTAGGGCCAGGCGGAGCATCTCAAAGGAAGATATCGATGAATTGTTCATGCCGATGGCTCACAAAATTTCAGCAGTTGTTACATATGGCTAAAATTTTCCTTGCAGACCATGGCAGCTCACATGTAAAGATGATTTATGTTGGAATCCATCCTAAATCAGAATTAACATCGGCTGTTTTAGTTTTCTTAAACCATCACTGCTGTTGAGGATTTTGTTGGATACCCTTTGACAGTTGCCTGGTTTAACATAGGAAAGCAGATGACAACCTTTGACATTTATCTGACATTTAAGCATGGAGGCAAAAACTACCTGAGAGCCCTCTACTGAACGTATACAAACTTTACAGAGCAGAAATCTTTACCAGTGTCTGCATTATATCGACTTAAGAAATGCTCCTAATTTCTGTTCGCAGCTCCTTTATGTTGGAGTAGTAAGTTTCAGAGTGCAACCTGAATAATTTTACATCAATAAAATACAATAATTCAGAGGAAAACTCTGATATGTTAGTGCCACTTTGTAATGAGGCATCATTTGTGAGGGTTTTACAAGCTTTACAGATATTTGATACACTATCTGTTCTTTATAAATCAGATCATCTTGTATCTTTTATCTTTTTGTCAGTGCCTTTTAACTCACCCAAGTCTGTATATTAATATTTAGTTCACATGTAGTAACAAAATGGCTTTAAAATGCTTGAAAGTTTCAATATTGAGTCGAAATACGTAAGAAATCCTATTTTCTGGTGTTTACTCTTTGAATTTACTCACAATTCATCTGCAAATATTAATGTAAAATATTAATGACTAGTCAGTTTTTTAAGTGTCATGAAGAGGGGAATATTTGTGTCTCAGACTGCCTCATATTCATTTCACATTAAGATATCATGGGTGAGCCACAACAAAGCCTATAAATGATTTATTAACTATTAGAATAGCCATTAGTTTGAACATGTACGCTGTTATAATCTGTGCTTTATTAGAAAGAGGCACAGACATTTCTTCTAACTTCTAAAGTATCAGCTATAAGGGGAGACATTCCTTGTAAATGATTGATTTCATATGTTGCGGCTCAGAATTCAAAGCGGCGAACTTCCTGTTTGCTCATGTATTTTTTTGCATATTTTCATAACCAACTTCAGCCACTGTGGCAGCTGTAACTTGATGTAAACAATGTTAATCTGCACTAGGTTTTCTTTTTTTGTCTGTCAGTCAGCAGTGTGCCTTACACCGCTCCTGCAGCCAGTGTTGCAGTTTAACATGGCTCCAGTGCAGCCCAGCAGGACTCCCCCTTTCCCTCATGACTGTGTGTAAAGCCGTGGGAGAGGACTGGGAACATTAATCCCTTCAAAGGAACAGATCTAATTCAAAATCTGCCGCTCCAAACTAGTTGAGAGGACAGTGATTGTTTCTGCAGGGAAGCCAGATAAAGATCAGAGAGCTGAACTACAACTTCCATTTCTGCGGCTCTGCTACAAAAGTTTTGGATGTTATCTTTGTGAAAACTGTTTTGCCTTCATTAGGCGCTCTGAAACAATAAAGGGATAAACAATTTCAGGATGCATTAGTTTAGCCTTTATAGTTTGCATTCGTGATGTACCTGCGCTTTGTTTGGAGTCTGCAGAGCGTGAATGGGATTGTGCATCTCTTGTGTCCTGCTCAGACAAAAAATAATAATAATAAAGCAATGCACTAATTGAGACATCATCTCAAGTGTTCCTTTTCTCACCTGAATTAAAACAGAGGAACATTTGAATAAGCTGCTGGGAGTTTTTCTTTAGGCTATTAGTGTGTCCGGGTGTCAGTTTTAATACTCAAGAAAGGCAAAAGCGGGAAAAAAAATGTGAGGGAGGTTCTGATAAAGCAACTGATTGAAATGAGAGAAGGAGAAATAAGCATTTAAATATTTCAGTGAGGGCGTGATTGAGTGTTTAATGTCGTGTTGTACGGTTCAAAGGCACAACAAAGGAAAAATTTTAATTCGAATTAGAAATGTGAAAGAGATTCTTCAGAGATGAGAACTTTGTGTTGAGTCACTTGAATCGTGGTCTCCTTCCTGCATCAAACAGGCAGGCAGCGCTCTTGGAGATCTCCAGAGATAACAATGTCACATTGTCACATAGGGTTCTGCTACAAATCCTTAATTACAAAAAGAGGATCAGATGACTGCAGCATCCAATACCGGGGTCTCCAGGCGGCATGGGGGTCTTTGATCAAGAAAATCCAATTATTTGTGTATATACATTTCCCACATAGTGATTACTTCATTAATTGTCCCGCCTTTATCTCCTCCCTTCCCAACCCCCCTAATAATCAGCTCCTTTATCCAGACCAACAAACACACCATAGGAGCTTTGTGGATTCAAAGGATTTGCTTCCCCCTCTCAAAGAGCCGCTATTCTTTGATGATTGGGCAGCGGCGAACTTCAAAGTAATAAATCTTATTTCTGACTGGCTGGCGGCCCACCAAAGTCCTTATCAAATTCTAAGAAGTGATCCCTCACTCTTCAGATACACCAAGGATATATCGGAGAGAGGAAGGCGCTGGAGAGTGGAGACCTGCCCGACAAGATATTTCGCCGCGAATGCAACATATTTATCTAAATTAGTGCTTTTTTTGCTTTTTATTCGCTTTCGTCGAGAGGAGGAGGACGTTTGTTTTTTGTTTTTTCTTACCATGGCAGCAGTGGCTGTACTGCGGAATGAAACACTGCAGGCTTTTCTTCAGGTTTGTGCGCAACTTTCTTTCTTCCTTTTTTTTTCTTCTTTTACTTTGGCCACTTTTAATTACTTTATTTCACGTTTTACAAGCGACAGAAGTAAAAGTCGTGCGGCTTTGGTGGTCCAGCTACTGTTAATGACTCTTCCTTTCAACCTAGCGCCAACTTTTATGTCACATCATCACGAGTCAGAATCAAATTTAAACGCAGTGAAAAGCTTTACAAACCCCTGGCAATGTTTCCTTCTGTGAAATAACATTTACGCGGAATATTTGCGTTTTACCTTGTGAATGTGTTTGGTAGTAAAACTGAAATTGTGTGTCTCGGTTATCCAGGATCGCACTCCAAACTCTTCTCCAGAGAACTGTAAGCACTCTCCGCTGGCTCTCCTGGCTGCCACTTGTAACCGGATCGGGCATCACCACGCATCGAACCCGGCAGATTTCCTCCAGGTCCCTTACGATCCCACTCTGGGCTCCCCTTCGCGTTTATTTCACCCGTGGACTAACGAGGGGAGCCCTCAGAGCAGCCTGGCCGGCAACTCTACTTTCGGACTATCCTCCAAGCCCCAGCTGTCTGCGCACATCCAGAGCTCCTTCACGTCCCACCACGAACTGCCCCTCACCCCTCCGGCGGACCCCTCGTACCCGTATGACTTCTCCCCCGTGAAGATGTTACCTTGCTCCATGCAGTCTCTGCAGTCCACCTGCCCTCCCACCTACGTCCCCGCCGTCAGTTACGCAGCCCCAACTCCCATCCCCTCCGCAATGCCAAGTTTTGTCACGGGACACTCCGGCCTTGTGCACCAGCAGCAGAGACAGTTGTCCCCAAACCCTGGAGAGGATATTCCGTGGTGGAGCCTCCAGCAGGGGAACCATGTGAGCCACTCTACCTCTCTCGGTCCCCACCGCTTCCAGCTGCAGAGAGGCTTGGTCCTGGGACACACGGACTTTGCGCAATACCAGACGCAAATCGCCGCTCTGCTGCACACAAAGTCCCCCCTCGCAACTGCGCGGCGGTGCAGGAGGTGCCGGTGTCCGAACTGCCAGTCGTCCACGTCGAGCGACGAGCCCGGGAAGAAGAAGCAGCACATTTGTCACATACCGGGGTGCAAGAAAGTTTATGGGAAAACTTCTCACCTCAAGGCGCACCTGAGGTGGCACTCTGGAGAGCGGCCGTTTGTGTGCAACTGGCTGTTCTGTGGTAAGAGTTTCACCAGGTCGGACGAGCTGCAGAGACACCTGAGGACTCACACTGGGGAGAAGCGCTTTGTTTGCCCGGACTGCTGCAAGAGGTTCATGAGGAGTGACCACTTGGCAAAACACGTCAAAACTCACCAGAACAAAAAAAGCAAGTGCCACGACAAGACACTTGATCATGTGAAAAGAGAGGACACGAGGAGTATGTTGTAACACACGTTAGAGTCACAGTAGACATTAAAATAGTGCAATACGGTCAGTCCTACATTAGTTGAAGTACTCAGTGATCTGCATTTTTAGAGGATGTTCTGTTTGTTTGTTGATTTCACACCCTGACAATAGTTTCTAATGTTGCTGGTCTGTGTAGCACATTTTTGTATATATACAAAGTTTCATAAGTTAATTTGGGACCACGGAGAAAGCTATAGCTCATAAGTTTGAATACACTGTCTATATCATATCGAGGAAGACAAGTTTTTCAACTTGTGTTTTTGATCATTGTCTTCGGTGGAAGATTTCACTCCCCTGTAAATTCTATTTAATAGCTTTTGTTGAATGAAAGTGTCTGTTTTCTGCTCCTTATGGGGTGTTTCTAAAGCATGCTCTTGAAAAGATCTGCTATTGTTGATATGACCCAAATACTGTGTGAGAATAAAAGTTATAACGTTTTCCTCATGTCAGAATATTTCATTTAATCTCCCTCAGTTTTATGAGCGATGAGGCAGCCTGGCTTTCTACGTGTAAAGAGATTCATTTGATATCACTTGGAAGAACGTGTATGTGCTTTGTGAACTGTTGATGTTGTCAGAGTTTTTGACAGTAAAATGAATTCATACATTTTAAACTATATTGCTGAGTAAAATTGACTATCAACTGATTCCAGTACTTATTATTGTTCATTGCACTTCAAAGTTTGAAAAGCATTTCTTTCTCTTTTTTTATAGCTTTTGGTAAAGATTTAAAACAAGCAATTTAATCAAAACAGCATTTTGAATATAGTGAAAATGAAAAAGCTTAAACATCCTTTGTTGTTGCTGCTGTTTTCATCAAACCTTCCACAAAAATCGATCTATTTTTAGGCGCCAGAAGTTGAGCTGAGGTGGAGTGTATTTAAAAATCTCTCCCAGTGATAATTTCAAATATGACATTCACTGTGTGCAAATTTACAATCCAACATTTAACGATGACAGATGCAGACCTGAGCGCTTCACAGGTGACTACATGTAATTTAATCAGACGTGATACTTCACATATTTCAGATCCAACTTTCTCTCCTAAAAAACAAATGAACAGAAGAATTTGTTTGGATTTTTATTTCCCACCATTAAAATCCTGAAAGCCCTAACGTGTTAAAGGCACTCTACTGATTTTGTTTTGTGCCACACTGTGTGAATTGTACTTGGCACTGACATCAGCTGACACATTCCTAAAAAAAATATTTACCTGTAAAACAATGGATTACAACAGGTGACACGCAGGATGCGCTGTATGTCAAACATCTGGGACTGAGTCCGAGTGGACGGCTTTTTTGACCAAACCGCTAAGGTGTCAGTCTTTTTCATTGAGGAAACTTACAATTAAATGTATAAGACACTTCTAACACCGCTGCTCCTCCACGGGAGTGCCTTGCTCAAAGGCATTTTTGGTGTGCTAGTTGTAGAGCTGTTCTAAATAACCTCACGTTGTCTTCCTTCACCCATTTCTGCTGTTGGACGGAGACTGAAAGTGTCGACCCTCCTGACCTCAAGGCTTTTTTCTTTCAACGAAACTAATCAACCCCGGAAAAGAAGAAGCGACAAAATCTTCAGCATCTAAAAGATCTGAACGATGATACTGTCGCCCTTTATACGCTCCTTCAGTTGAGTGATTCAGTGACTAATGCAGAGTGTTTATTTTGTAGGTTCAGTTAAAACATGTCAGTAAAACTGAGGCTGCCAATCTGAGGAACTCGGAGCTGTAGTTTTCTGCCTCAACAGCGCCCCCTTTTGTAAGTTGCAGTGGCTCATGAGAGCAGACAAATATCATTCTGGGAAATTCGACTCATGACAGTCAAGGTCCATTCATCCACTACGATTACATTTATCCTCAGGGAGATCTTTTTCTGCTCAGAGTCGGTGTTCAAATCAGTTTATGTTGCCAAACCTTCATCCCCCAAAGTTTGTTTTGGTTTGGATGGTTGTAGCTGCAGCGTTTCACCTTCCAGTTCATTTAATTGTCCTGCTACAAATCCTTTAGTCTGTCAAGTTTAGAAATGCAGTTCTTCCTCCAAATATAAACAATGTATTTGCACTGTAATTCAAAATCACTCCAGGACCCATCAACCAGAGACAGAGGACACAATCCAGCCTCAGGTAAATGCTCCATGTGCATCACATTTATTTACTTAATAATGTCCCAACTGAATAAGCTGCTATGCTGCTGGTGTTAATAAAGTTGTTTACATCTGTGCAGGCCGATATGTTTAATGATCAATAATTTAAAACTGAAGCCAGATTTTAACATATTATTTGGTGATATGTTCTTGAACATGTTCGAGAGGCCGTGAGTTATATTCAGTTTTCCAAAGAATCCGCACAGTATTCCGACGCATTAATCACAGAGCGAGTTATGAAAGGAAAAAACCTACAGTATAGGGTGAGATTTGACCATTTTGAACTGTAAAGCCTTTATCCAAATTTTCTGATCCTATTATAAAACGAAGCCTATGGATGGATGTGTTGAATGCACCCAGACAGGCCGCCTCACAAAGGCTGCGATTTAGCCTCATTGTCCAAGATAGAGCAACTATTCTTTAACTCTGTGGGAGGCCATAATGCTCAACTCTTCTTAATATGTCGTGGCTTAAGTTTTTTTTTTTCCCCAAAAAAACAGAATGAGAGATTTAAGATCTTCAGACTGTCTTATTACAAACGCCTGTTCAGATTTGAGGCTTGAAAGAAAAGCATCATTAGCAACATTAGCATAAGAATAAACACAGATGTTATCTTATTCTGTATGTCATTCCCTTCAGAGCTGCACTTTATTCAAACCCATTCAGAGCACTTATAGAGTATGTAAACAGTTAACAGTCATAATTATAGAGATCATCCAAAACAAGATATTGCATTGAGCCACTCTCATTTTACTGTTTTTTGTTACTGTCTTCATTTTTTACTAATTTTCATTTCATTGTGTAGCATTTCTATTTTCAAATGTCATGTGTGTGTCATCGGCAAGTTTACATTTAAACTTAAGGTCGTTGTGTCCCATATTGTGTCAAAAATGGTAAGTTTGGGTGAAAAGCAATGACAATATTATTTAAAAAATACCCCTACGCCATGGGTTAAACTATCTAGTCTCTCCCCAAACTGGGTACATTTTCAACTTATTGGTTTTTAGTGTGTGTATATATTTAAGAAACAGTGATAATTAAACAAGATCTAGCTTTATATTTTACAAAGAGGATCAATTTATTTACATTTCTTACAAAGATCCACTGATGAAGACCCTGAGATGCACCTGAAAGCAGCAGGAGTTATGCAGTAAGTGAACGTCATGTTCCAGTTAGCTTGATGCAACACATGCTTGACAAATGGATCAGTTAATGCTCCAAGTCCCATCTGCTTATGACCTCATAATATACTGTAAAGTATAATTATCTGCTTCTTATATATACATGCTTTGATATGAGGGGTGATGCTGTTTTCGCCGCAGCATTAGTAGTGATATTTGGTGAAAGAAGACTTAAGGCATTTATTATTACTTCAATAAAACATTCATCACATACGATTTAGTTGTTCAAAATCCCTGACGTCAGTAACTCAACGGAGGATACCAATATACTGCATGTAATTTGTCAGCTGATGTTACGTTGAGTTGAGGAAGTGGAAAAGTTTGGTCTGGACGTTTGACAGATTCTGAATCGGTGAACTGAAGCCAAACCGTGAGTAACATCTTTGTTTCTCTGGTTTTAATCCAGCTGTGCCGTCAAACCCTCCAAACTATATGTACTATAGTTAACACGTCATGTTTTATCATTTTAACCTAAGTTGTGATGTTCCCCAAAGCCTGACAAGACATGTTGTGTTTTGAAAAACCAAACCTTAATGTATCGTTAAGCACCACATCATTAAATCAGTTTGTTTTTCCATTGATGATTAGTGACTAATTTGGAAGTCAAAGACAACTATTGTCACTCTGCTGATTGAAGAAACACCCTCTCATGTTTTTTTCTTGAAGGAAAGGACAAACAACAAAGGCCTTATTTAGTGTTTAATGTGGAGGAACATTTGCAGCTGAACCAGAAGACAGTGAATGCATCATCGTTATGAACGATGGTGCAATTACATGGCTCAGATGAAACTGAGGGAACCAGTCAGTGACTGCGAAACTTTGAAAACTAAACAAAACCATTCGAATCATAAAAGCAATTTGTAATTTGAATAAACGGAGAGACGCTTTCTGTAAC
The DNA here is from genome assembly GCA_005024645.1 of Planiliza haematocheilus. NCBI lineage: Eukaryota > Metazoa > Chordata > Actinopteri > Mugiliformes > Mugilidae > Planiliza > Planiliza haematocheilus. Next base: position 8,185,278 of record SRSE01000725.1, read on the forward strand.
TGCTGCAGAGTTATAGCTGCTCTTTGTTGTGCATCACATAAGAGACTGAGCTAAGCTGTTCTGTGGCTTCACAGTGGAGCTTTAAGTGCCTCTAGCTGTGAGAAGGTGATAGTGATTTTCATGTCTCACAGGAGACCCTTTCCAAACTACACCCAGCGGTTCGAACAACACATCAGACCCACTCAGTCGAACACAATAAAGATCACATTGTCGTGCAGCCGGGATGGCCTCACGCTGCAGCCGAGCAGCAGAAAATCAGAAGCCACAAAGAAATCCTTGTTGTTCTTTATCTAAGACAAACATGTAGCTGCTCCACGTTCTTATAAAGACGTGAAGATTTACTCACCATTGTCAAATCATTTCTCCGTTTCTCCATTTACATTTTTATGAGAAAATTAAAGGATTGTACTTTTGTCCGTTTTAATTGGCTCTTAAGGAAAAAGGGGGCACTGGGTATTTAAACCATGAAAAATTGTTAAATTGGATTCTAACTTAGACTTTTTATATCTAGAATATAAAAGTGTGGCGATAAAGAGGAAATTTCATGCCGGTCTCTGATTAAAATGGCGACCCTTGAATGGAGATTTATGTGTAAAGGGTCGGACGGAGTCGGCCTCACGCTGGGCTCCATGTTTAAAACATCAGTACACAGTGATTAAAATGTAATTAAAACATGTCATTTTCTTTGTAACTGATTTCCCTTTGCTGCCGTCTTTATTGAATACATAAATATGTTTAGATGCAGATAAGTATTTACACAGCTACTCCGTGTAAACCCACTAACACACAATTGCAGTTCATCTACTTGAACCAGATACGGACACATTGTATTCCCTGAGCGGTCAGGATCAAACCTGGTTTATACTCCGTCCTTGACCTTCTTTGAGATCAACCTCTATGAGGAATTGTGTTTTTTCCGAACCTCAAATGAATGAGGAACATTCTTGTCTTTTAAAAAAGCTACATTTATTCTTGTATTATCTGTCCTACATGAAATCATCACTTTCCTGCCAAAATTATAAGATCAATACCGCTCTTATGTCTGTACATTAAATATAGCGCGTTAGCTTAACCTAGAATAAAGACTGAAAACAGTCAGTCTGATTTTGTCCAAAGGTTTCACTAAAGCTCAGTAAATTATAGGTTTTATCTTGTTTATTTAATCAGTTAAAAGTCTGAAGTTTTAATTAGTGGAAGTTAAGATAATGTACCTTCCCTAAGTTCATCTCCTGCCTTAAAACGTAAACAAATTTAGATTGTTCAAAGTTGTCTTGTTAGTTTTGAAAATGCCCGACTGGCAAAAACGTAACAAATCTAACTGAATAGACGTCATAAGTTTAGTAGAATCAACAGATAAGTCACAGTTGTTACAGAAAGATTTGCTTCCATGTTCTCAGTATAATATTGTTATTGTGACATTGTTAAGTAACACAGTGTCCAGGCATGCAGACTGAATTCAGTGGTAATCGTCTTGTTGGTTACAGCATTACTATCATTGTAACTTCTTTAAAAAATATATATTTAAATATATATTTAATCTCTTAATAACTTGTGTTTGAAAATGAAAGACCTTTTAAGTTGAATTAGCTTCCATGCTCACATTCATTAAATGAGAAGATGTCACACAGCTTTTTTTCCCCACAGAAGCTCAGAATGACCATGACCACAGCATCATTTAAAGTTAATTAATGCTTTCACGTTAAAATGGGAACCATCTCTATAATGAAGGCAATAGAAAGCTGTCACTGCAGACCTGGCCTTTCTCTGGTTTCTTATATTTGAGAACTTTCTGCCCAAACAAAGAAAACATTCAGTGCATCTTCAGATTTAACCATGAGAGAAAAAACAACATGTAGGCCTTTGTGTTGGACACATACAGAATAAACCAGGAACTGAATGATTTACTTATAAACTATAATAGTTTGGATAAATACCATTACTCAAAAGTAAAAAGTAACTTAACATGGAAGTAAGCCGTGTTATCAGTAAAATGTAATGCAAGTACTGAAGGTACACGCAAAGGTACGCTCATTGTGCTGATGGACAGCATTTGATGGTGTAATGTTACTTCATAATAAAGGAGTATTATTCAGAAATCACTGCAACGTACAAAAGAGAGACAGCATCTGAGTAGGTGGAGTGTAGGAGGCAGTAGGAAGGTGAATCTGCGGGAAGGTGAATCTGCTGGACGCTGACACACATGAACAAGGAAGTATTTCAGACTAATCACAGCTTCAACTTTTATTTTGTTGAGAAGACATTTAGGGCTGGTTTGGGATCATTTTGGTGTTTTTCAAAATTACTTTCTAAGGCTGATTTGAAACAAAACTAAAGTGCATATACGTTTTCCACTATAGTGTGTGTTGCATGTTTTTTTATTAAAGTTGTGAGGGCAAATTTTTCATGGGATCCTAAAGCTGTGGGGCCATTTTGCTGGAGGTTAAAACCTGACGCTTAAGCTTAAGGTAATGGGCAAGTGAATGAATTATGTCAATGGAAAGAAGCACAAATTTGTTTTTTAGGATAAACTACACCTGTATAATAATCTGGGCGGTTAAAGTACTAAAGTACTAAAAATATTTGTCTGTGTTTTGGTCTGTTTTAGGTGACTTTTGATGAAATCCATAAGCTGCTATCTGGCGACGGTGTCTGTGCCGTAGGTTCAACACATCATCATCTCTCTTTTCTGTGCTGCAGTGATTTCAGTTAAAGTAGCTGTTGTTTGACGTTCATTAACTCCAACATGAGTCATTCAGTTCCAGGCGCCATTGTTTGGCATATACAGAGAAACTCAACACAGCTGACTAGTTGCTGGACCAGCGCTTTGGCTGAATTACAGAAAGATGTCCACACCTCAGTGCACAAATATAAATGTTTGCAGCAGCGTAGGCCCCTTTTATAGGCATGGCTCAGATCATACACAAAAGCAGAGATCTCACTAAATCAGTTGTGCACAAAAATGGTAACGAATATTTTGGTACCAGTAATTAGAAAAGAATGACTTGTCATGTTTCATCTTGATTCAGATATTACAGAAACTACATAAATCTCCTGAGAGACAGATACAGACTTATACGTTTAAATGTTAAATCATCACCACAAAGTTTTAGAGTTCTCTAAGTTATTCAGGAACTGCCTATTAGCTGCTTGGATGTCATTACTGTACTGTTTCAACCAGTACAAAGAAAATATACATACATACATTTGGATATAACCAATCAGAGCAGTTTTATTGTACGCTAATTAAACTCTGTGCTGCTCATACGTCAGTCTTTGGCCTGTGACCCGTCCAAACAGTTTGATTGGGCTGACAGATCTTTGAAGGAGCATAATCAGTCCCCAACGGAGCGACTCCAGACCAACTTTGCAGTGCAAAGAAATATAAGTCATTTTAAGGACTTTTTCTTTTTTATTTAGAAGTAAAGGAAGTAGACTCTTACTCATGACTCATGCCCTTATAAAACTCTGCCTAGGGCCCTGACGCGTCCATGATTGCTGCTGATGTTGTCATAGTTTCACCTGCTTCACTAAGATCAAATAAGGATTTTAACAGAGTGCAGTTCAATTCATCCCTAATCCTCAGCACTCAGCTTCAGGCTAAGAGTCAAACATCACCCTAGCGTCACCTCTCAGCAGGTGTCTGTTCTCCGGAGTTTTAAAATCTTTGAACTGATTTTTGGAATCTAACTTTTACCAAGTAAAATGTCAAACCTGTGCTATGTGCATATGACTCGCACTGTGACACTGAGAAGGACAGTTCAGTGAAGGTATATGTGAAGTGAAATGTGTGTAGGATTGAGTCAAAGACAAAGGAGAAAAAAAGATGAAATGTTTGCTAGATGAGGGAGACTGAAGTGACACCGTGTGACAGCTGAGGGAAATTCACCGCAGGCTCCCAGAGAAACAACCGGACCCAGGCTCTGTTTGTTTTTGTTTCCGACGTGTCACCGCCAGGTCAGACGACTTAAGTGAGATCTGTGGCCGCAGTGAAAACAATCCCCCAAAATACAGGGATAGTTTATCTCCCCGACTGCTCCCCTCTCTCTTCTTTTCTCGCTCTCCGCGTTTGGATTATGCTCCCCTCTTGTGGACACTTTACGGCCCCTGGTGGAAATCAAACCCAGTCCCCTTCCCTGTAGCTTCCACATCTTTTGTTGTATTTTTAATCCCTCCCTTGCAGCTCAGAGACAAGCATCAGTCCTTGTGTGTCATTTCCAGCGGCAGCCTGGAAACAAAGACCCCGTGGCGGCGGATGGGTGTACAATGGACGTGTGACGAGGAGAAACGCAGTTGTTTAGACGAGTATTGATTGTACACAGTGAAGAAAGGAAGAGTGACAGTTTACTGAATGCATTAGTGGCTGTTTGATTCACTGCATCTTAACATCTCATACCCACATTGCTGTCATCTGAAGTTTTTAGAGTTCCCTGATGATCCAAATTACAGTGACAAACATGATGAAAGCAGATTTCCACATCTTCTGAACACAAAATTAGTTTTTGCACAGCGAAATTGGCTCATTAATTCCACTGGAAAGTGCTATAGGAAGCCAGCGTGAACAAGATAAGATAATATAGTGACCAATAACTCAATTTGGACGTGTGAGTGTTGTTTTTAAAAAATGCCAAGCTGTCCTTTAAGTTGACCTTGTTCTGTCTTGAAAGGGATCAGTGTGTCAAATTTAAGTTGATTCATTTAGATGTTTGTGCATAATGCTTAAATGAATGCATGTTTAATTGTCTACTAAACGTCTGATGACACCCGGCAAATTCTGTGGCCCCTAGACGAAGAAACCAAAGAGGGCCACGGCTCAGTTTAACCCCTACAGTGTTTAAATCTGGCCCCCGGGAGCCTTTAAAGTCAAAGACACATGAATATAATGAAGCTGTCCTCCCCTGGAAACACTCAAAAGCAGTTTGTATGTGTAAACTTAGAGACACGACCTTTGCTCGGTTCTAAGATGTGATCCATCACCAAGGGGAACACGGATGACAAAACCTCCTCCTAATGGACAGATCCGCGCTTGCGATTGGTCCGCCTCCTGTGTCCACTCATGTTCCTGCCTTCATGTATGATGGCTCCAGATTAATGGGTCGCTTTATAATTAGATTCATGAAGTATTTCTGGAATGGCCCACTTGAGCTCCTGCAGGAGTCATTCTTGGTTTCTCACCGCCACCTCGTGGACGCGGGGGGTTTGTGTTTGGCGTCGCGGGTTACATCTCCAGCATTCAAGGACCGGTGTGTCTGCACAGAAAGTGGGGAAATAAGAGGTTTGGGACATGTGCACGGTTGGAAGTTATTGAGCTATGTTTAAAATTCTGAAAAGGGAGGATGCTTGTTAATACTGGAGCGGGATGAGGTGAAATAAATAAATATATGAATAACAACAGTCAGATGAGAGTTTAGGGTCGTTATTGTGGCGCCTCCTGTAATGTCGTCTTGTTTTTTTCCACAAGAACAAAACAGACGCTCCCCCCTCCTTCCTCCCCTCTGCGATCCCGCTCCCTCCTCACGTAATGTGTTGCTCAGAGCATCAAACTTAAAGTCCATGTTCGTGACCAGGATCCAGACCAGTGCTGCGCACATCTAAAGACAATCAACACCTGAAGGGGGAGAAAGAAAAAAAAAAGTCACACTTTTAGGGACAGGGAGCAGCACCGTTCTGTGTCAGACCTGCAGACTCCCTGCAGGCGGGTCTGCTGCACAAATATGCAGCACCGGTGGAGGCAGAGCCGAAGCTACTTGCCGTGACTCGTCCGTGCGCAATGACAGAAAAGCAGACAAGGCTCGCCACATATGTAAGCATATCAAACCCACTTCGGGAAAGGCAAGGTCACCTTGTGTGCTGGGATCAGGCGGAGATCTGAAGCTCAGGTTTTGTTCTTCGTCTTGTTGGAGTGTACCAAAGAGCGCAGCAGCCTGTGCTCCAGGATTTAAATTTTTTTTTGGTGATTAATTCACTTTTTTGGGGGGAGGGGGGACTGTACCTGTTCACCTGGATACACGTAACCACCCAACCACGGTGAGTGGCTTTGTTTGTTGGGGGGCAAGTCAAAACTCAATAAACTCCTCTTTACTGGAGATGCTCTAACAGGTGTTTTATAAGGTGTAAGGTGCTTCTTTAAAAAATGTAGCTTTAAGTGACATAACCGGCTTGTTTGCATATTAATCACAGGTGTTTTTTATGTTAAAGAAGAAAAAGAATGATTTGGAAAAATGCATTAGTCTTATTTTATTTTTATTTATTTCGGTTTTTTTTGTGGCTGACTTTCACCTGCAGCTCGGTCATTGGAGCAATACTCACCTTGAAGTGATATTCAAGTTACTGGTGATCACTTGGGCTATGCCATTCATTTGATGAAGTAAGAATTAATCTGACCTTTACGGGGGTTTATTTTCTCAAATGGTCTCCTCTCCACGTTCACTTCAGATGAATTTGACAGCGATCAGAGAAGAACAGTCAGTGATGACTAACATGAAGCTCAGTGGGTGCTGTTAACCACCACCCCTCCTGAGCTGCATCGAGATATGATGCTGAAATGGTTCGTGGGGATGAAATGGTTAAATTGCGATTCATCTTTTGGATCTTGTGCCCAGAATGTGCATACCAACTTGATGGTGTGTGCCACTGTCGCCTACAGGTCTGTGTAAGTTTGAGCATCTCTGCTCATGTTAAAGAGCCAGTGGCACATCCCTGCTGGTTTTATTTCTGTCTCCCTGAGAGTAAAGCTTTACAAAACATTTTGTTTTCATGTTTAAGGGGATAAAGAGAGAGAGAAAAAAGTGCCCAAGCTTTTTTTATTTTATTTTTTATTTTTTGAGGTGAAGACTTTGGCACAGGGTCTCTGGAGTGATGGCGGCGTCTGCACCCTCCACCACCTCCGCCTCCTCTTCTGGCGGCGAACCGGATCCCAACTCGGCAAATTTACGGCTGCCGGGCTCAAGTAGGTCCATCATAGATAAAATGCTATTTCACGTGTGCTATTTACTTTGTGGGGCCATGCCATTAATCATTTTCATCGAGGGGGAGAGAAAAGGAGATAGGTGAGGGATGAGAAAGAGAGAGTGAGAGAGAGAGAGAGAAATCCGATGCCATTTGAGAGGGCTTCCTTCGCCACAAATCACCGCAGCATTTCATTCACCATACGGACCTCCCGGCATCCGTGTGACAGACGAATGCTGCTGTCACAAACTGATGTCCTCTGCTAACACTATACTGAAGACAATTAGCCTGGAAAACAAGCCCGAGGCTGCAGCACAGGGACAGACCAGAAAGGCAACAGAAGACATTTTATTCTAACAATAAAAACAATTATTATTATTATTATTATTATTGATGTTGTGGGGTGTGGCGTATTTTTAATTATTTTATTTTTTATTTATTTTTTTCTGTCTTGGCTAAGTGTGCTCTGCTGGAATAAAGTGCCCTCATGGAAAGGAGAAAAAAAAATGAAAATTGCCCCTGAAGTGGCTGTTAATTCAGCCTCGTTAAATTGCCCCTAATGGCACACTTAAGCACTGTAGCCCTGGAGAAGGGTGCACTGTGCAGACCGCTGGGCTATGGCTACTACTACATCATTGCAAATATAAAATCAAATATTATTTGATAATATGATTAGAGGTCTGAAATCACGTAACAGGTGCAGACATTTGTTTGTAACTCAAAAAATAAATAAATGCACTCTCTGTCCAGAGCAAACCTGGCTGATTCCTCTCAGTGTTTCTAATAACCTACCTGAATGGCTTTGCATTGTCAGGTGATGAACAGCAGTGGCTGCATCATGTTAGGCTCATGCGTGACTGTAGATGCATTGTCTTGCCTGAATCCCATTGGCAACATCAGCTCTGTTTTTTGTTTTTACTTGTCTCTTTGTTGACCGTCTCATTTCCGATGGCTTGGTAGAGTCAGAGAGAGATAAAAAAATCTGTTAAAGTGGGTCCAGTGAGCTGAGGAGGGCAATGATTTATCTAATGATCCAAAGCAAGGGTTAAATTGGGATGTGGGAATAGGACTGATCACCTCCTCCTCCTCCTCCTCCTCCTCCTCCTCCTCCTCCTCTCCTAAATTGCTGCTTTTGAGGATTTCGCCTCTGCTTCCCATCCAAGGTGCCCCCATCCCCTCTCTGGCTGGAAGCCCTTGATAACGCAGTAATTCTCTATCTGTCACCGGCCAGCCGGCACATGTCCACCGACGCTTGCGTTTTCCCCAGCATCTTTTCACTCAATTAGATCTTTAGACCGGCGTGGGTTCAGACGCCTAATTAATTTGTAGTCCTTGCCTGCGGGTCATCTAACGGTGACAAACAGTGCAAACGGGCTAATCCAGATCCAGAGAGGTCCCCGAGGGCGCGGCTGTAAATGTTCTCGATAATAATCTCGACTCGCACTATTTTCTTTTTTTCTTTTCTTTTTTAGTTTCAGCACGTCACTCAACCTCACATGTTTTTCATAAGCAAATTAAAACGTGACGTGAAATTTGTCTTCTGTGAGGCCTTGTCTTACAGCTGTGTGTGTGTTTTTTAATACTGTCAGGTTATGATGCTTGGTGTGGAGTTGCTCATGGATGTACTAGAAAATTGGGAATGAAGATATGTGGTAAGCATTTTTGCATATGTTTTTATTATTATTAAAATGCTGCAAAATAGGAATTACGAGAAAGAGATGCATTGCCTTCAGGCGTGACTGTTTAGGCTTCGTGGCCTGTCTTATTTTACACGCAGGAAAAAAAACCCCACAGATTTCTACACGAATAAGATTTTAAAATATCATACTAAAAATATAATTTAGTTAATTTAGTTATTAAATTATCATCATCCAAAATGGAAATCAATTTATACCCGAATTGAAAATTAGGAAATTATTCGGGATGTTTATTTCTTTCTTCTTCTTTTTTTCTATTTAGAGAATCTATTTCAGTCTCAAGCTAACTAACCGAGGACAGACTGACACTATAATGGTCAATGTCATGCACCAGTGCGTGCCACAATTTTCTGGTATTTTTGACCGACACGTTTCGCTGCTTTCCTTAATTACCCAGGACCATTAAACTGCAAAATGCAATGAAAGAAACACGACGATTTATTCCGGTTCACAAAAAAAAAAAAAAAAAAAAAAAAAAACTTTCACAGAATAAGGATTTTATTTCTCAAAAGTTGCTTTACGCGCAGATGTGTCTGTTTTCTCTCGAGCAAGCCTTCATCGATGAATATCACTCACACGCGCCTCTGGGTCGCGTTGTTATCGGCAGATTGTGCTCTTTCCTGCTCACTGGAGTGAACAATGTCTAAGGAGCTTTAATAAGGATTTACAGCCTCTACATGACAGCGATTTATTTTTGCTTGGCTGGAGTTTGGCGCTGATGTCACTGGGCTCAACCTCCCACAGAGACCACCACCCCGCCCATAAATAGGACAGACTGGGACCCTCTTAAGAAAGAGAGATGAAGTAGGCCCACGGTGCAGATCTCCAGAGAACTAGAAAAAGAGGAGATAAATGGAGAAGTGACACAAGAGTGGCGTTAGTGGGCCTGGTACAGTGAAAAAGCTGCAGCTCTAATCATGCATGGGAAGTGTAACCATCCTCCGGATTCCTCTTCTTCCTGTACGCGTGTAGGATTCCTGCAGAAGAACAACAGTCTGGAGGAGAGGAGCAGGATCGTGAGCTCCTTCAAGGAGCGCACGGCCAAGAACCTGCTGTCCTGCGATAACAGCGGAGGAGATGCTCATTTCAGGCGCACGGAGACGGACTTTTCCAATCTGTTCGCCAGAGGTAGCCTTCATTTATTTAACACTTAAAGTTTAGCCACACATTTAAACAAAAAACAATTTAATGACTCAAAAAAGAAAAAAGAAGCCAAAATAAGCGACTTTGTGGATATAATGAGACAGATAATGTTTAAGCTCCTTTTATATAATTAGTGGTGAATAGAAATTTATTCTAGTTTTTTTTTTTTTTTTTAAAGTCACCAGAAAGCACACGCACAAACAAACACATCTCAGTTCAGATTAACCAGACAGGAATTGTCTGTTTTGCAGATCTGCTACCTGCCAAAAATGGAGAGGAACCAACCATGCAGTTCCTGCTGGAGGTCGTGGAAATCCTCACCAACTACATCAGGAAGACCTTCGACAGATCCACCAAGGTCCTGGACTTCCACCACCCTCACCAGCTCCTCGAGGGCATGGAGGGCTTTAACCTGGAGCTCTCTGACCAGCCCGAGTCTCTGGAGCAGATCCTGGTGGACTGCAGGGACACGCTAAAATATGGAGTGAGAACAGGTACACGGCCTGAACGTGGAGCATGAATAACCCACATTAGTTCACCCTCTCAGATTCTCAGGTGATAAACTGTTTTCTGAGCATTTTGTTCTTCCCCTCTCAGGTCACCCCAGGTTCTTTAACCAACTGTCCACTGGATTAGACATTGTGGGACTGGCAGGAGAGTGGCTCACTTCCACAGCCAACACTAATATGTAAGTAGATGCAGTTCAGAAGCCATTAGGTTCATTTTATGTAGCTTTATGTAGAAAGCCTTTTTTTCTGTGCTCATTGTTTTTCAATGCCCCATGAAGAGGAGAGGCTTTCAGCTCTTAGAGGAAAACTTGAAGTGACATACAGTAATTACTGTCTCCCCAGCGTGCTCTAATAGATTGTCAATCAAGCAGGAAAATGGAGAGTACAAAAGAAGACATTTGTACGGCTGCACCCCCGCAGTATTGTCAATGCTGGCCTGCGCTTGGGCTGTGGTCACATAACTCAGCCCTGCAGGCAAACTAAATTGCATATTGATTAGCATTCACCGTTTACATGGAGTCTTTGTTTCATATAATGCTATGGTTCCTGTGACATAACAATGCCAGGAGGAGGGGACGAGACCATCTGTACATAACAGTGGGACATTCCTCTATTTAAATCCTTTCTTTGTGAAACTTGCATATAGGTTTTTATGACTCTTTGTCTGTGAGGTCTTGATTCAGCTCGCTCTCAGGGCTGAAGATTATGGAGCTGTTGGATTGCAATGTTTCATATTAGGAGGTGTTACATATATTGCAAAGCTACTGCACGCATTTTATAGCACTATTGCATCTCCACCATTGTTAATAAAGATGAATAATAAAAAACAGGAAAACGAAGCAGTAGCTTTGAGGGATTTCATTTGCTACCATACTTTCACTTTGGGTTTTAAATGGATCTTGCAGTATTAATCCCTCAGTGTTCATGACAATCATCCAGTGCACAAGCTATGTCCACTTAACCTCAGTCACATACTGTGGGAAATATTTCCATTTCCGCATTTCTATCTGTGCTTCTTAGTCTAAATAAGAACGAACAGACGACTGGAAAAACATCCTATAACACATTTTTGTTAATTCCTTTGAAATATAATATAATCTGTTATAGTATCATCTGTTTTTACTTTATTAATAGAGAATTAATGATTCACAAATGTGTAATGGATCAGTTATTGCAGGTTGTCTGGTTGTGGTCAATTATGTAGCTTCTGGTAAAGAAAACAAAGCATTTATTAACCATGAACCCAGCTCCTCCTTCATGATATAATCACCTGAATACTCAGTTTGAGACATATGTGCAGACGGTACCCAGAGAGTTCTCAAACTTTACTCGGACGTCGTCAAACACGTTTTTCAGACTAAAAACAAATATCTCCTCAGATGTTTTTGAAAGGACCAAACCCCGTAGCTCCCTCGAGTGTTTCTGGTGACATCACCATGGATGACTTGAACCACAGGGTGGAGGCTGCTTACACACCAATTTACCTTCATTAATTACTCAATCAACACTAATTACCCCTGGCAGATATTGACACTAATAGACTGACAATCACATCCAGGCCTCACATAATCAGAATGACTGAGCCTTGTCTACAAGAACGGATGCGGCGAAATTAATGTGCGACATCTGCGAGGTGGCATCTGACTTATTTGTTTTTCAGAAGCATTACTGCGAGACGCTGCGAGGCACAACGCGACATACTGTAATGTTCCACTGATTAATTCACTGTCTTTGCATGAATAGACAGATACAGTACTTATGTAATTAGACGAATATTGGTCAGGAGAAGATGGATGAGTCTGCCTGTGCTGTAATTCCAAACTGACTATGGCGTCCTCTGAGGCAGATCGTTTTTAATGTACTGATTATATACTCATAGAGGATAAAACAGGCACATGCAAAAAAGTTTGATTTGTGAGTATAACCGTGGGCAATTTTTACATGTTCAAAAACACTTAATATGATCCCTTTAAAGACATAATTTATATTTGAAATACTCTTATCTGACTAGACTAGAAAGACGTTTGTTCTTCTGGAGCTGTCTCAGTGCGTCTAATGAGACTGGTAACTGGCTGAATGTCTGTTTTTCTAAGTGAAAGGGAAATGAACTGAATGAAAACCTTAAGGAGGGGATCATTTAGTCAGTATATGACCACCCATTTAGGATAAGAAAACAATTTGGGATTGAAAGAAGTGGATTCACATGGCTTTTACCCAACTCATGACTAAGACATTTCTACATAAAGTGTAACTGTAGGCAGTGTAAACGCAGAAGACAATGCAAGACAGTACAAAACAACGAGACAGTGCAAAAACTATAACAGTAAAAGCACCTGCTCAAACGGGTTTCTTAATCTATTTGTTCCAGGTTTACCTACGAGATTGCCCCTGTTTTCGTGTTAATGGAGCAGCTGACACTGAAAAAGATGAGAGAGATCGTTGGCTGGCCAGTTGGAGAGGGCGATGGAATATTCTCTCCGGGTAAAAACACGTGACAAGCATCTACTGTAGCAGTAGCTCAGCAGCTGCCGGCTGATCCATTACGCAAACATGTCAAACTTTTGTGCACACGCCACAGTGAATAACGACATGTTCCCTTTTCTCTGCAGTTATTTTGTACTTGTATTTAGGCTCAGGTTTTACTTAAGTCACAGTGTTATGCAAAAGAAATCGTAGGCATCACAACACGAGAAAGTAGTCATTATGCAAAGCAGAGAAAAATAGGATTTGGATCATAATTACTGATATGATCCCTTTAATCTTGCAGTAGTTATACTGTATACTGCTGGTTAGCTCTACTTTAAAGTGTCATAGTTTATTGATTTATGATTTTGTATTATTTAAATGGAAAATTACAGGTAGTGGAGTAAAAAGTACTATTTACATGTATACATAATTGCAGTACTTTCTGATTTATTCTACAGGAGGAGCAATTTCCAACATGTACAGTGTGATGATTGCCAGGTACAAGTTCTTCCCGGAGGTCAAGACCAAAGGCATGGCAGCTGCGCCCAGACTGGTCCTCTTCACCTCAGAGCATGTTAGTTCAACGCTGTCACCATCTACATTAAGCTGAACAACTGATATCAGTGCCTTTAGCTCCAACATGAATTGTGACTGTTCCTGCAGAGCCACTATTCCATCAAGAAAGCGAGTGCAGCTCTGGGCTTTGGAACAGAGAACCTGATCCTTCTGAAGACAGATGAAAGGTTTGCTTCGCATTTAACCTCCAAGCACGTAGTCTGGTAAAGTATTAAATATCTGGTTGACTTATGTCTCTTTCTTTTCCAGAGGGAGAGTCATTCCTGCTGATTTGGAAGCCAAAGTAATTGAGGCGAAGCAAAAGGTAAATGCCGGCAACGGTGACTCAGACGTGACCTCTCTGGTTTGTTTATCAGAAGAGAAATGCTCATACGAGCTGTGGAGTTTACTTGTAGAGAAGGAAACACTCAGTGCTCCAGAGCAGAGCAGCGAGGCCATTTCAATAAGGTTAATGCTTCCGTCTGCTCACATGTGACGCTGCTCCTGTCTGAAGCACCTCTCCTGGACGTAATTCTTCAAAGGTAAAGTGATGTGCAGACTAGAGGGAACAGAGGAGGCAATTTTGCCCCATCAATAGGCGCAGACGGAGAATGCATTATTGGAGAAATGTGTTTTAGCCCGTCTCTTTGATGTCAACAATCGCTGGGAGAAAAAGAACTTGATTTCAGCCAAGAACTGTGTGTGTTGTGCTTGCAGGGGTATGTTCCCATGTTTGTTAACGCCACCGCTGGTACGACCGTCTACGGCGCTTTCGATCCCATCAATGAAATTGCAGACATCTGTGAAAAGTACAACATGTGGCTTCACGTGGACGTAAGATAATACTGATGATCTTCAATGCAGAAATGATCACTAGGCGTGTCTTTATGATCAGTATTAGCACTTTTATCATTCACAACTGTGTTGTGTCCGGTGCAGGGCGCGTGGGGAGGAGGCTTACTGATGTCCAGGAAGCACAGGCACAAGTTGAATGGAGTTGAGAGGTAAACAAAGGCTGTGCAAGATCATTTTAACCTTTAATAATCAACAGCAGAAATAAGGTGAAAAACTGACACCCTGTTTTGAGGTTATATCCTCTATATGGATGTAGAGGATGCTTTGAGCCATTTGCAATCAATCTTGGCAAACTAGCATAAATAAGGACAAATGCAACAGCAGCATATTTATCTAAAACATTAATTTATGTAAACTTGTAAATAGACACTTCTTTTTTTTTTACACCTGTGGTGCAAATAACATCTGGCTACTTCAAACATTGTCTTTCAAAAATATTCATTTCAAGAATGTTTAATGGGTCTTGTTAGATTACCACATCTATTCCTAGACTTGACAAACACACATACGCCCTCACTGGCAGAGCTGTGTTTACTGTTCCAATATCTGTACAGAGCCAACTCAGTCACCTGGAACCCCCATAAGATGATGGGAGTGCCGCTGCAGTGCTCTGCCATTCTGGTCAGGGAGAGGGTGAGTGTGTGTTTCTTTCCTCCCTCCTGCTGCTCCTCCCTAACTCCACCTTAAGCACACACGCTATTTTCTCAAAGACCGTCCGGTTTATCACTCATTACAACCACTTCCATTGCAGGGATTATTGCAAGGCTGCAACTCTATGTGTGCCGGCTACCTCTTCCAGCCAGACAAACAATACGACGTGACGTATGACACGGGTGACAAGGCCATTCAGTGTGGACGGCACGTTGACATCTTCAAGTTCTGGCTCATGTGGAAGGCGAAGGTATGCATTTATCTACAGCCTAATGGATCTCCTGTCAGCTTTCTGCCATATATGATGCAACTATTCTGTTTCTGTTTTTTTTCCACCTAAAAGGGTACAGAGGGATTTGAGCAGCACATTGACAAGTGCCTGGATCTGTCAGCATACCTCTTCAACAAAATAAAGAACAGAGAGGGCTTTGAGATGGTGTTCAGTGGAGAGGTGAGAGGATTATTTTCTGGTTTTCAGTGCAGTCCTGACTCAAAACACTAAGATGCAGCAAAAAAAGAATACTCTACTCTTCTAATGTGAGCTTTAATCTTTTACAAAAATGATCGTGATAATGACTTAACTTGGTTTTAGGACTGATCAGATCACTAGGCTAAGTTTTTGTCCACTCTTTATACAAACGTTAATCCCACCATCTCTTATCAGCCTCAGCACACCAATGTCTGCTTTTGGTACATCCCACCGAGCCTGCGCATTCTGCCTGATGGTGAAGAGAGGCGGGAGAGGTTGCACAAGGTGATGACTCATCAATCTGCTTTTAAGCATAATTTTCAGTCTCCCCTTTGATCGAGTTACACAACATGTCTCTGCATGTATTTAGAGCTTCATACAGTAAAGTTACACATGTAGATATGCGTTTGTTTTGTTTGCACATAATGCACATGTTAAGGTTTTTTTCATTTCTGCAAAAGGTGGCCCCAAAGATCAAGGCACTGATGATGGAGTCTGGGACTACTATGGTGGGTTACCAGCCGCAGGGAGAGAAGGTCAACTTCTTCCGCATGGTCATCTCCAACCCTGCAGCTACCAGGTCAGACATCGACTTCCTGGTCGATGAGATTGAGCGACTGGGCCATGACCTGTAAGAGCCTGACCTCCGTATTACAACCTTTTTTTTTTTTTCGTCTCCTCCAACTTTGGAGAACCTCGAGCTCGGCTTCATGTCCCCTTTTTTTGTCTCATAAAGACACAGAGATTCTTGCTTACAGGTCTTTTCTTTCAATGCACAACAAATAATAGTAAGAATATGCCTCGTGTGTTTCTGTCTCATCTGTCTCCAGCAACGGTTCAAAACATTTGCACAACAGGTTGTCTGAGTAAAAATGACTGAGCACAGTTGTATTCTTGCTAAAACATATGCAAAGTGGAAATAAACCTATGATATGTTAATGTGATGCATTTAACACGGGGTCCTTTTCATGTAAATATGCAATAGCAAGCGTATCTGGATGATTCTGTACATAGCTGCTATGAAGGACGTCCGATAACTGTTGGTCAGTATTAAAAACAAAATAACATATATTTTCACACGTATCAGGAGCACAGTGTAGGGGACCCTAAAGCACTGACATACATAGCATTATGTGGTCATTATTATTATTATATGCTATATGGGGTACTTATAAAGCCAGATGAACCACATTGCTGTAGCTGTCATTTCCCTTTGGTAGGTGGGGATATATAACACAGTCATTGTAACAAGCACTGTACTTGATTGCTGTGTTTTTAGAGAATTTTGTGTAGACTGTGTAAAGTATTGTTACCTTGCCTTTGTGCCAAACGTGTCCTAGTTTTACAAGTGAGAAGATCCTATATGTAAATCCAGCATAAAGTATAGTAGATTAATCACTTTATTTATATTGAGAGATTATAATTGTGAATAGGATATCTGCTACTCCATTTGTAATGTACCCTCCTTCCTATCTGGAAACTCAGCTGTACTATACTGCAACGTTTTGAAAAACATATCTGTCTTTTATTTGTGTATTTGTGAACCAAAGAAGGGTTGAGTTACAGTTCTGTAACTTCCCCTTATTCTCCCTCATGGATGGATCCAGATGTTTCTATAAGAATACCTAATATACCGCCTTCAACTTTAGTGCAATCTATGTTGTGTAACCGTGCAATGTCCTTGTGATTCACTCACTGAATGTTGTTGAGACACTCTACTACACCTGGGAGGCTTGACTGGCAGTGTGGCTGCTACTGCTGGTGCTTTGTTAACAATAAAAAGCACAACGCTAACCCGTGATCATGGGGCAGCTTTTATTCTAGGGACATCTGATTGTCTGTATTATAATGTGTTAAGTGGAGTAAAACTATAATATGCAACTTTTTTTGTGTCTTAACATGCTATCAGTAAGATTTTACGTTGAGAAAAACAAAACCTGGGATTATATATATCGTGAAGCTTTTTGCTCGAACAATGAAATGCACAGTGTTTGCTACTGTAATGGGGTTTATTAAACAGTTCCTGGATTAGTTGGCTGAAATGTCCCCTGTCATGTTCAGTGTCGGCACTTTACTTTTCCAGCGTATTACTGGTGTATCCACAACACTAATAAAGACATGAGCTGTAGAACATCTCTGGGCACAGTTCTTCTGACGTGGGAAGTAATTGTAACCTTTGGTTTTAGGTGAGATATATATATATACGTCCTCATTCTTTAGTGTGGTTACAGACGGCCCATGACGCACGCCAAAACAATGGTAAGAGCTGAAAAGTGCTTTTAACAACATGATTATAACCCAGTTATCATCTCCCACAGACTGTTGGCACAGTATTCTGTATTATGTTGCCTGGCAACAAATTAAGCCTAATTAATATTCCAAATCAGGAAATGTGTTACGTGTTATGTGAGCTATACATGGCCCCATATGCACTCAATTTCCAGATTATTTTGAGTTTATTAGGTATAACCTAGTTAACACTAATTCAGTCAAATAATACATATGATGAAGATGATGATCTACAGCTGAAGTTGAGTGAGCTGATGCCGTTAAACTTGATCAAAATAGAAGTTGATCAAAATAATAAAACACCTGTTAGTATAACGCAATACAACTAAATCATCGACAGTTCTCTAAATCGGCTTTGAATGAACATTTCAACCTTTATGACTTTGATTCAATAAGATTTAAAGATCTCGGTTTTGTTCACTGTGGCGCCCCCTGTGACAATGAGTGGTAACTGCAGGTTTGTTTTTGAACCTCGCGCCCAGAGATCCATACATCCTCATGCCAATTTATTCTCAAAGTCACCCCCCTCAGCAATCAGTAGCGAAATCCAGTCTCGACTTCACCTGGTACCTCTAGGCTAACATCAGCTAGGCTAACATCAGCTAGGCTAACATCAGCTAAGCTAACGCACTACTGCTGACTGACCTCACCTCCACTCCCCTCTGACGAACAGACACCGTGTTTTGTCTTCTCTTGGTTTGCCAGCCACCTATGGGACTGGAGTGTGCGTCAGATAGATTTACAGCGAGTTGTTGCACTGCGGACTCCATCATCATTTACCCTGACAAATCACATGCGGTAGTGTATGTCCCCCGATCTGGCACGTTAATCTAAGTAATAATCTGTAGCACGCTATTATTTTCAAATCTTGTGGTGTGTGCAGGTTTGAGACTGGACAGAAGCATGTTTATATAGTGTGTGATGCAACCTGATTTCAGAGTTGGTTCAGATTTAAAAAGGCTGCAAGAGGTTGCAGGTGGGGTTAGGAAAAGTTATGAAGTATTGAGTTGATAAAACAGCACTCAGTGTAATTGCTGATTTGATAAAGCAGTCTTCAGGAACTCTAATCAAGGTGGCATAGCAAAAGATAATATTATTCTATGCTGATATCCAACAAATGGACAATACGCAGAAAACAGTGTTGGCTATTGTATAAACCCCTGCAGTAAAAGACTAGCTTGGATAAATGTACATGTTATCTATCTTTCTGTCTTCTGGTACATCTTTTCAATCCACTTAGCTGTCACCCACCATTGGTCAGATTAATCACCCCAGAGGGACTTTTTATTGGCTGATCGTCTCCCAGCTGAGATTTCATGAACACCCCCTGCCAATCTCTCCGCTTTTCCCATTACTCACACTTTTGCCATAAAATGCATCAGACTGTGATCTCTTAACAATTTTTCCCCCTGCTGAGCCTATTTCAAGGCTCTGCCTGGCTGTGTTTATTTCGACACAGCCGTGGAAGGACTGTTTTTCGGTGGCTCTCCTCCCTTCCTCCATCTCCAGGCAGACGCTGTTTCTTTGTTTCATGGTTGAGTGCAGCGATCATTACAGGCCTGATGTCAATGGCTGCGTTTTAAATTTGCAGGGAACAGAGGATTAAAGGATCAAAATGGGATGAAGGGAATAATAACCTTTGACTTCCTGTCACATCTGCGGGGAGAGTGATTGTTTTTGGTTCGATGCTCTATCAATGGTGGTATCAGTGAGGGATTAAATGCGCCATAACGTGGCTAATTTAGAAGCAGGTGCTGGGGAATAGCACGATGATGAAATGCAAATGAAACCAAGTCTTCAGGTTCTTGTCACAGTCTGGTTGTTCAGGACATGAATGCATGTGTCAGAGGATCAGTCAATGTATTTAGTGTATAAATCTTATATTTCATCAACGTAATTATACTGGTAATGGTGCAAAATGTAAAGAAAGATCCAATATATAGCTGAATCAGACTATAAAATCAATATATAGTATTAAAAGGTGGGTTAAGAGGGTTAGTCATTTTAATCCAATCTCAGTATCTTCATCAATTTTAATTATAGGCCTAATTAAACTGTGCACAGAAGGAGATCTGGGCAGTAAAATTTACAGAGAGATGTAGCAGTTTTGTTTTTGCAGTTGTCTCTGGAGGGTGCCTGCATGGGCCAACGCTGAACACCAGACTGTGAAACACTTAATGTCTAGTCTGCAGTAGTCCGTTCACCCTCCATTTCACACCTGCCACACACACACACACACACACACACACACACACACACACACACACACACACACACACAGGATTCAGCACCCCTTATAATACTGCAACTGAAACAAAGACGCTCACATTTATCCGCCTTATTCCATATTCTCTGCCTCTGCCTTGCTTTTATTTCCATAACTGACACACTCTTTCTTTGGTGGATTACTCTGAGGCTGACGCACAACTTTCTCCTCACACGCAAACAATAGGCGTCTCGCACATCTATCCCTCTCTTGTATATCTATGAATCTTGTCAGTGGTTTCCCGATGTGCCGAATATATCTCCCGCCCCTGGGAATCACTGCCACATTAGCTCCCTGATAGATACTGACGTTCCCATTGTGCGAGGCAAGTCTAATGAAATGATGATGATGATGATGATGATGATGATGATATTGACTGCAGGCTGCTTGCCAGCCCTTCCCCCTTCTCCTCCACACACTCATTCATACGCACACACATGCAGCTCTGCACACGATTTAGCTGACAAACGATTGCGCTTTTCAACCTGTTACCCTGTATTAAGATTATTACTGACATCAATAACGGATTAGCATTCACGCTTTTTCATTTAAAACATCAAGTGGCCATAATATCTGTGCATATTGTTTTTCTTATGTTCAAGCCAACTGTGCTTGACAAAACAGTGATAACAGAATCAATTATAAAACCTTTAAGGCCTCCGACTTGTAAAGTAATTATAAAGGGTTACACAAATCTAAATGGCCTCCTCTCATCGACTGCATCGACTCCACAACTTGATTAATCTTGGCACACAGTAAATTTTAAGCAGGAGATGAATAGCTAGGTGACTATAAGTTGCCCATCTCAATAGCTGGGGAGTGCAAACGTAATGTGGCGCTTGTTTAAGTTGAAAGACACTGCAGCTTACTAAGTCTCTGTGTGGGGGTTGCTATCAAAGCATATGACGGTCATCTAGTGGTCAAATCTATCTATCTATCTATCTATCTATCTATCTATCTATCTATCTATCTATCTATCTATCTATCTATCTATCTATCTATCTATCTATCTATCTATCTATGAGGCAAAGTAGGACATAAATCGTCTCCACTGAATTTAAAATGATAAGCAATAATGATGTGATAATTGCCTGTACTGGTGTAAGCCGTGCAGCTCTGTCATCTTAATACAAGCTTTTCTAATTCACTTTACATTCTTTATCTCTGCCTCCAAGCACAACTGGATACATTATGTCAACACAGAGCAGTTTATTAGACAACATCCCCTTTATGCTGCAAAACCTGACCTCTCACAAATTCGCAGCATTCAGCGTCTAACCCCGACGGTGACGGCTCGTGAAGTCTATAGCTGTGGCTTTGCTTACTGGGCAGTGTTTGAATGTGCGTTAACGTCTTTCTCGCCATCTCACCCTGCAAGCATCTGTTGGTAAAAGTGTTGGAACAAAACAGACACTGCACTTCTTTGCAGCTTCAGTTGTAAATTCCTCGGGGGACTGAAGAAGTATAAATCTCAGAGAGCCATACAGAACAGTGATCACACAGTTTTAAGGCGTCAGCAAGCTTCTGCCGAAATACAGACTTTATTTATCTGCGCTTCGAAAAAGCAAGTGTCGCCACGTATGGTATATTTCTAACTGGTAGTGAAGGAAAACCATGAAGTAGTTTGTTGCTGATATTTATGATACAATAAATGAAGCAGCCATCCAGTTGATCATAAAGAGCATACAGTATAAATGAAGTAAATAGAAAACAGGTAGTTTTATTACTAACGGAGGCCTAGCAGGTTTCAGCCATGTTAGCAAGAAGTTCTCTGACACTGTACTTGAGATGAGGCTAATATCACCATGCTATCAGTCTTATAATGACAACATTAACATGCTGATGTCTTGCAGGTATTATGTTTACCATAGATTAGCTTATTGGCATGCTAACCATCACTAATTAGCACAAAAACAAAGGCTTAGTTAATATAAGTCATGCTGAAAATGGTGTGAATGTTACTGTCTGTATATTGTTGAGAGACTTTACTCCAAACCACAACCAAACACAACTGTATCATTTCACTGGATATGTGAAGATTTAAGGTGCTAATGGCACTAGAACAAAAATCATGGACTCACCGCAGTCATCTGGATGCCTGTACACAATTTCATGCCAATCTCAGCTGACCAAGTTCTTCATAGAGCCACGGCTAAAATTGTTTTTGATTTTTTTTTCTAAAACTAAATGAATATATAAAAGGCAAGCATATACCGTGCAAATGTGATAAATTTAAGAGGTTCCAGAGCCAACAGCTGATCAGAAAAGCTTCAAGACTGCTTATATCATGGGCGTGAACAATCAGACTGAAATTTACTTTAACTCTACACTTTGCCTCTTGCCCTAAATATCAAATGATGATAATGCCGTAAGAAGACAGAGAGTTTGACATCCTCTCGTTCCACGGGAACCCATGTTTGGTCGTCTTGAGAATATTTTTATGTTATTTTTTTCAAAGCATAAGCTTGCCAAGATGTGGATAATGAGTGAAATGCTCTTATCAAATAAAAATCCAATTAGATTAATAATTGGTGCTGTCTGGCCAAAACAGAAAGATCTGTTGCATTAGTAATAACCAGCAAGACTGCTGACTGATATGTAATCTGACAGAGCTGATATGTATCAGCTCTGTCAGATTTAACCACAGTCATTACTATTTAGAATTTTCTATTTGGAAATATGTAAGTTTTAGTCCGGTCTGGGATGTGTTTTTTTTTTTTAACTGACAGTCAGATTAATAACATTTTCAGAGTGACAACAGCAAAGAAATCCTGTGATTATCTGAAATGACTGTTACCAGGACTAAAATATTCTTGTCAGGACATATCACCACAATACCTGATCTGCTGCCTTGAATCAGAAGTGTTTAAAGCTTAAAGCGTTATCGCAGTCAGCCTGCGAGGAGACAGAATCAAGGAGAGCGCTAACGGACACAGAGACTGACAGGATAACTGATGATTGATGAGGAGAATCACAGTGAGGAGGAAGTTGATTTTAAATTATTTGATAAGAGCTCCTGCACTACAGAGATATTCAGTTACATATAGATTAATCTGTTCCTTGTGCTCCTGTTTTTTTTTTATTTGCTTTTTAAAGCACTGATGTTATCACTGTTTGATCACAGAGTCAGTTTTATTCTTAAATATCTTTCCTGGAACTCTGACATTACATTATACAAGAAGATGCATCTGGGATCTGGATAAAAGACTCAGATGGCTACAGGAAATCATTTCCCTTTAGAATCTGACTCACCTGGCCATCTTAACTACAATATACCAGACAAGAAAAGCAACAAACAATGAGCAAAACGAATTAAAGACCGGTGGTCATAGTGCTCCTGACCGTCACATGGTATTTGTGAGTAACTATGTGTGTGCAATACTAAGAAGGAAATATTAAAGCTGTTTCGTAGTGGTAGCAAAGCTTACTTGCAAGGAAACTAAACTCAGTTAAAAAAAATATTTTAGTGAGTTAAAGGGAACTATGCATCACATGGAAAATGCACTACATCCTGTTTTGCTCCATATTTTACTCAGTTTTTAAGACTTAAATATAATAAATATAAATCATATTTTATGGCTTTGTCATTTTTAAAATAACTCACAGTAATCAGATTACATCACCATCCTTTCTAAATACATATAGTGGAGTAGAAGTGTTAATGCAGTACCTGTACATTGTACATGAGTAGCCAACTTGACCTTCCTGAGCTTTGAAAGCAAAAACATTTATTGCACTAAAAGCATTAAAAGCAAGCAGGCAAGTCATGACATCGACTTGTCGCTGCAGACACTTGACTTAGACTTGCACCATGAGACCCCACTGCAGACCTCTGCTGACCTCCTCTTCCACCTGCTGACCTCGGTTTAGGCTTAAAACACTTTCTCTTGTTAAAGGCTGGGTCAGGTGACCTTGTGCCATCCCTTAGTCATGCTGCTGTATGTCTAGGCTGCTGGGGGTCTTTTCATGATACACTGAGCAATTTACTCTCTCTTATTATCCATGCATTTGTGCAGCTGTGTGTCCCTCTCTCCATCTCTCATGCCCTCCTCGTCTCACCTTCTTCTGAGTGTCTCCGGCCGGGAGTTGTGTGTTTCTGATCTGCAGAGCTCCGTGCTACTCATCACCGGTCCTGTCCTCATCAACCTGTTTGTGTTCATGGCTTATCGTTATCCACCTGAATGTGTAATTCTCCAGCCTGCTTGGGACACCTCTCTTACATGCAATCATTATAGCAGCTAACTCACCTGTAATGTAACTACTGTAATCAGTATGATTGGAACCAAATTAAATTGGACTTGGACTATTGG
This sequence comes from Planiliza haematocheilus, assembly GCA_005024645.1. Lineage (NCBI taxonomy): Eukaryota > Metazoa > Chordata > Actinopteri > Mugiliformes > Mugilidae > Planiliza > Planiliza haematocheilus. Next base: position 8,209,433 of record SRSE01000725.1, read on the forward strand.
AAAAAAAAAAGTAGATCCATTGCACACAGGACCGGTGATCAACCACTTCTTGTACAGTTAGAGTTTGTACACTGAGTAGTCACATATTCATTTAGGAAAATGCATCACTGGAACCTAAAATAATTAATATGAGGCTCACAAGCAGGATACCTTGAAATTACTGCAAGTTCAGCATTTGTGCATTGCCCTGTTAATGCATCTCCAGACATTACCTCTGGGTGGATTTATTAAACTGGATGAGCATCAGTTTGGTGTCACGTTGTCATCAAACAGCTGACGAGGAGCCCTGCAGGAGACCGGAAGTCCTGGGAACCAGGAACCACAGCAGCAAACCCGACACGATCTGATCTGATCTGATGCAGCGGAGCTGACTGCTGCCTACCGCAGGAATCCCACCCTGACTCACACATCCAGTGGGAAAAAATGGGAGGCTCCGAGAGCGTCGAGATACCGGGTGGAGGAACTGAAGGCTACCATGTCCTGAGGGTAAGAGCAGCCTTCACGTCGGGGCTGCGTTACTCGACGGTAACGCTGACAGGAAGCCCCCGGTGCTAACGCTGGCTGTGTTTTTAGCTACAACTAGCTAAACATGGGCATTTATACTTATACATATTGTTGTATTATTATTTAACAAACAAAGAATTATACGCAAAGATCTTTGAATGGGCTCATTAACCGTGATCGCTATGGCTTAATGTCATCAGCTAGCTGTCAGTGTGTTTGAATGAAAGCTGCTGCTACGCCTCTCAGTCTGTAGCTGCTGTCTCTGCTTTTAAATGTTAAAATGTCTAGTAACCAGTCTAGTAATATGTGTGTGTGAAATGTTTAAATTCATATGAGACAGTCGATTTGCAGTCAACTGATTTTTCCCTGTAAAACCGTAACCGACGTGCTACCAGAATAACCGGTGTGTCAACTATAAATGACAGGTGTGGCTGCATTCAGTCTGTGATATGTTGGGATTTTTCAGATGATTCCTCCTTTCTGTTTCATGTTCAGTTTGTGACCACATAAGAAATACCTGAACCTTTATTCACTAAGTTAAATACACTGATTAGCCACAACATAAAAACCACAGGCAGGAGAAGTAAATAACATTGATCATCTTGTCGCAATACAATGTTCTGCTGGGAAGCTTTTAAACCTGGCATTCATGTTGCTGTTACTTAGACATGTAGCACCAACTAGACCAGGCCAGGTATCCCACAGCTACCTGCTGAATGGCAGCAGCCATCCCCAGCAGGATGCAGCCTGACACAGACTCAGCACAAGGTGTTGACCTGGCCTCCTAATCCACTAGATCCCAAACTGAACACGTATCTTTGGGATGCACTGGTTCTCTGATGAGTCACAAGGGAGACCTGCACAATATCAGGAGGTCACAATATTAGGTCATAATGTTTTGCCTGGTGTATATTATTAGAAATTGGGGAGCTGCTCATCCAGTGTGTGGTTTGGCTTAAAGGATGTGGGGAGACAGTGTCACTGTCATTTTAAAATTGAGTGTTTCTACTCTCAGTTTCAATCAGTTCAGATACAGTGGGTCATTGACACAATTTAGGTGACATACTATATATTATTTGTGGCGAGTTTAATGCAGTTATGTGTACAGATTTTAAGTGTAGGATAAAGAGAGCTCAGTAATACTGGGTTAGTTCTAAGTGCATCCGTGTTTGCACTCTCTCCCGTGTTTAACCTGTAAGTGTTCTTAGCCGCTGCGCTTATTTTAACAGTGAGCCTGCACAGTAAATAGTTGCCGGTTCTATGTTAAGTTACAGTTCAAATACAACTGATTAACTGTCAAGAGTAAACACAATCAAACGGCCGTCCTGCAGAATAAGATAACCAGTTAAGTCAGGCTTGTTTCCTAGAAGATAGATTTAAGTCACTATGCTTTCATTCTAGATGGTACCAATGAGAAAGTCTTTTTTAAATCACACTGTTTTGTGTGTTTAGAAAAATTTTGATTGGCTGTACAGACCTGAAATTCTTAGTTTTACTTTGAGTTACTTGCTTAGTGACACATCCTGGCAACAAATTCCTTGTGTGCCTAAAGACCAGTTTCCCCTCAACCTGTTCTACTTGTGAGCTCTTGATACAAAGCCACGTTCACGTGTAACTCCCCGTCACAGAAGCCTAATTTAGACAGTTGAGCCCCTCTCACAATGTTTTATTGTAAGTATTTAGGCTTGACGAAGTAAAGCTATAGGGAGTTTATAAACTGTTAAATAAAGGCTTCATGACCCCTCCTGATTCTCGGTTTGGGAACCACTGCTTGTAACCATTTTAAAAGTGTCACCTCATATTTCATTGTCCTGAACCTTTTGACCGCCTGATGCTTCAATTTTGTAGGTGCAAGAGAATTCCCCTGGACACAGAGCAGGACTGGAGCCATTCTTTGATTTTATCATCTCAGTCTGTGACACTCGACTGGTAAGTCTGCTCTTCCAGGAATCAAAACCAGCCCTAATCTGAAAGTTTCTTGCAGGTGCAGGTATCATGACAATTGAACTGGATGTACTGATTTCTCATAGAACAGGGACAATGACACTTTAAAGGAGCTGCTGAAGGTGAACGTGGAGAGGCCCATCAAGATGTTGTTATACAGCAGCAAGACGCTGTCTGTGAGGGAGACGACCGTCACGCCCAGCACCATGTGGGGCGGCCAGGGGCTTCTGGGAGTCAGCATTCGCTTCTGCAGCTTTGAAGGAGCCAATGAAAATGTTTGGCATGTCTTGGTGAGTATGAGGGTCTGACTTAAGGTTTATTTTTCAATTACTCCTACTATATATGTCTCGTTCTGATTACAGGAAGTTGAGCCAAACTCTCCTGCAGCCCAGGCCGGTTTGAGGGCTCACGCCGACTACATCATTGGAGCAGACGCCGTCATGAGTGAGGTACCCGCTTTGCTGTTTGGCGGTGGTGTTGATATAAAGCCAAAGACAGGTTGAACTGATGTGTACGTGTGCTGTCTGAACAGAGTGAAGATCTGTTCTCCGTCGTTGAAACCCACGAGGGGAAGGAGCTGAAGCTCTACGTTTACAACACAGACACAGACAACTGCCGGGAGGTGGTCATCACCCCAAACTCTGAGTGGGGTGGAGAGGGCAGGTATTACACGTGACGATCTTTGAAACTTTTGTTGCTAGATGAAAAGTGTGAATTTCCATGTGATGCTGTTTGAAAACGCATCCACCATGAGACATACAGTGCCATAAACACTGTATATAAATCTGGCTCTTAACCTAAAAGAACACAGTAGTCACTATCTTTTTTTTGTCTGGCTAAGTTGCCATTTCACATAATCATAACGACTGCTGTGAAATGTTTAGACGATTTCCCTTTACAGTCTTTCTGTCTCTGCAGTCTGGGCTGTGGGATTGGCTACGGCTACCTGCACAGGATACCTACTCTGCCATTTGCAGAAGGCGAGAACATCAATTTCCCTGCACACACTGCTGCAGAACCAGCTCCTCCACCTAAAGATGGCTTCACGGAGGTAACTCGGTTTAAATGACTGAACCCAGAGGAAAACAGCGTGTAGATGTGGTCTGAGATGATCTTGTCAATGTTTACTGAGATTACGTGATTGTGGTTACCAGGTCCATCTCTCTGCTGTCGTTCCAACCGTTCCAGTGGTCGTGTCGTCCTCTGCTTCGACTGGATTAGAGCAGTCTCTCACTAGCTTGTCGATCAGCTCCAACCCGACTGCTGTCCTGAGCAGTATGCAGACAGGTACGCTGTGATCTCTTGACTGTTTAACAGATCTGAAGATAGCAATTAAACTCAAACAGTCCTCCTAAATACATCTGTTCATTATTGTCCTGGTATTGCATTACAACAACAGGAGCTCCTACTGTCCCGCTGCCCAGCCAAGTAACCCCCTCAAACAGTGTTCCACCGCTTCTCCATCCAGTTCAAACAATACCAGGTTGGTATAATTAATTTGAGGCTTGTAGCCACTGTCTGAGAAATCCGCTAGCGTAATGTTGTCAGTCTGCTACACCTGACGACGCCTTTATTCCTGTTGCACAGGCTTAATGCCCCTATCTGGAGGTCTTCCACCCTTTCCTAATTTACCAAACCTAAATGTCACCTTGCCAGATGTACGTCCTCCTGGAGTTGGATTACAGCATCCAGGTATTGTTTTCTTGGTGGTTCTTATAGTTAATTGCTACGTTATTATTCTGCTGCTTTTGTCCACAGCTATTAGAAATACATCAATGAGGCATTCAGTTGCACTACTTGACCTGCTGCATGATAAAAATAACCACAGGCAGCTGAAAATATTTGATGTAATTACTGAAAGGTACAGCCCAGATGATTTTATTTAGTTCTTCAAAGAGGCTCGAAAAGAAGAAAAGCAATGAGATGAACATATTTGGGGTTCTCGTAGGATTTGACAACAATTAAACCTCATGTTTGTAGAAACTAATGTACATTTGGTGATTTCCTGTTCAGACATTGCTTTCACAGATTTTAAAAATGAGTTAAACCATTTTTAGTGGCATAACTTTACGGAGAGGGTGACTGGTTAATGCTGAAACAGGTTTGAATTTAATAATGACTTCTCCTCTTTCTGGTTTGAGAGAGATGCTTCCATAATGCCCCTCCAGGGTAAATAACATTAGAAGTTAAAATTTGTACTTATATTTATGATGTCAATATTAGTAAGTAAAAGAAAGAGGCATGTTGCCAGTGTAATTCTACAATGTAAACTTATCAAATCTTCCAAAAGTAGCCTTTTTTAGTGTAAAATCCTATTTTTTGGGCGGCAGTGTGGAGATGATGCCTTCAAATTCAGACTAGCAAAAACTGCAAGCCCATCTTTTCAACCTAAATCAAAATCATGCAGAAATCATCTTCAGTTTTTTTTAAAAGGCTTGTGTTGTACTTCGCAGGTTTTCCACCTCTCAACCTGCCGGGTGTCGTCAATCCACCCAACTATGTATTTCCCCCCATCACTGCTCATACGACGCCTGCTGTTACACATAATACCACATCTCCCTATTCCACAATCCGAATGAACAGTTCACTGACTAAAGCCCCCATCCCACCATCAGCGACCACCTCTGGATCAATAAATATCCCAATGTCTGTGGACTCATCTTAGCAGAGAGCATTTTTTAGGGATGGCAGCTTGCTCTCCAGTCCATAAACAGTCTAACCAGTCCATTCACTGCACCATTCAGCTGAATAATAGCTTCTACACATGCAGTTAGGATTGTTGTACAAGCTCACAGGAGATACTGGAACTGCTGATCTTCCAAATGCAGCAGGACCCAGGTTGTCCTGCAAATGGTTTGTCAGAGGAAAACAGTCCCGTCTTAAGAGCACCGTTTGCGGTCAGTAAAAAGATAACCATTCATAGCTCACTTGTTAGTCACAGTAATAGGTGTTAAATCTGCTCAGATGTTGAAAATGGGGTTCTTTGCGTCTTAAGGGGGTGGTGGAGCTGTAATTTAAACTACTGGATCTTCCTTTCAGAGCAAAGCAGGTTTGCATGCTGCAGTGTTGTAGCCATCATTAAAACATTTTTGTTTTGTACAAAAATAATTTCTAAAGTGAGATAATGTTACCTTAAATAAACTTGTGTATTTTCTCTATGTCAGCCTGTGGTCTTCTCTGTTGAGCATGCAGGTATCCTTGGTAAGAGTCTGTAACAACGCAGTACCAAACAAAACCAGAAGGTGCCAGTATAATGTCAAGTAATGGAGGAGGATTGCACCTTGAAATTTAAGTGTGAAGAGTTCCTTAATCCGGTTATGATTGATAATACCGTGCACTGGGAGGAAAAAAGTTTCCTGGCATTTATTATTCACTCTTGGCAGATCTGTACAATTTGTACCCGAAGTGGAACATACAGCCCTTGAAAAAGTAAGAGCAACAAAGCAGCAAAATTAAACCACTCCAGGAAACTGATTTTACACTGGGAATTTTTAACTTTGTACACATTACTGCTGCAGCTCAAAATTTCAAAATTCACCTGTACAGCATATACAGTTTCCAATTTATCTGTTAATTATATTCCTGCATAGGGTTTTATACATTGTCGTTTTTCTACATTTGGTTACTTTGTGCATTAAAATGAGTATGCTGCCCCAACCTACATGACACTAGATGTCACTTTTATGCTACACATTACATTCGCATGGCTAAGTAACTCAAAGCCTAATGTTTGTGGAAAACAAAAACATTTATCCAAATCAATAGTGAAATCTTGGTATTTCTAACTAACAATGACTGTCTCCTCCTCCTCACAGTAAATTAACTTCTAGCAGCTGAATCATTTGCACGCTGGCAGGACCATGTTATTTAATCTAAATGGCAGGCTGCCAAGTCTCCCTTCGGCCCTTTAAGGCTTTATCTGTCTGCAACGTCTGAACAGTCCAGTCACATTTTCTTCAAGGTACGTAGTCAATTTCAGTGCTTATGTCGGACCCACAAAAAGATCCATTCGCCCATGTCCTTTAAAAACATCCCTTCACTGTCCCTTCAATGATCAAGCCCTGGTAAACAAGTAGAAGCCTGGCACAGGTCAAAGGAGACCAGGTGAAAGCTCCACACTCGTGTCTTGCTCCTGTGGCCGACTGTTCCTCCTCTCGTGAGCACAAGCCTCTGAGGAGCTCTTGTAACTTTGCGTTTCTGTCACAGTTCGAAGCTGTTAATATGAGATGATACTGGAGGAGGTTGGTCCTGAACCAGCAGCACTCATCTGCAGATTTCCAGAGGAGCTTGATCTCCGCATGTGAGGGAGAAGGTAGGGGTCACTTCCCAGCTGGTGAACGTCGATCCGGTCCTCCTTCCTGTACGCCAGACACCGCCTAATGAAGGCCTGAAGAGGAAGCAGGGAACAGGATTAAAACTTATCTAGTCAGTCTGTTTGGTGACACACTTCCTTGATAATACAAGAAAAACCAGCAGCCCTATCCAAGATGTCCTACCTTTGCTTCATTACTGGAAACAGGCTTTACAGGGAACTGGACGTCGGTAGCTTTGAGTATGGTGTTCTCCTGAAGGATGTCCTGTTGTGACTGATTGTGGCCAAAAGGCTGAAAATAGAAAGATGACGCGTTATATCAAGAAAACTTACATAAAAACATTTTCTATAAACAGTCTATTACACTGCTCACCTTCCTTCCATACAGACACTGGAAAAAGATGACACCCACTGACCACACATCCACCTTATTGGAGATCTTTGGAGGTTCTTTACCGACCACAAAACACTCAGGAGGCAAGTACCTGAACATAACAATAAAAAAAACACTTTAGTAATTATTACTCACATCCATGTTCAGCAGCATATTCAAATAAATGACGTTGCAGTTCAATTAAAAGGTCAGATATTACATGAAACCACTCCAAGATAGACATATTTATCAAAACTAGTCTGCACCAGTATCTACTTCCAACTGAGTATTGTTTTGCTTTACTAAATTATATGAATCCTTCCTTTACCACAGTAAATCTCTGAACTCACCAATAGGTCCCTGCACCCTGTGATGTCAGATCCATCCCGTCTACACCATAGTTGTCATCATCCATGATTTTGGACAGACCAAAGTCAGTGATTTTTATTTCCCCACAAGCAGTGCCGTCCACCAACAAGATATTACCTTGAATTCAAAGTACACGGAGTCAGCACAAAATGGTGATCACATATCACATGAGATATTTGCTCTGAAGACCAAAAAGGAAGGAAAATGCTTACCTGGTTTAAGGTCATAATGGATGATGGGTGGTTTGATTTCATTCAGGTATTTTAGTGCATTCACAATCTGCATGACTATGGATCGTGCCTCCTTCTCAGACATTAGCTTATGCTGCTTCAAGTAGAAATCCAAGTCATTGCCCTCGCAGTACTCCATAACGGTGCAAAACCTGTTAAATGCATTTGAAGGCTTGTTAAGAATTACAGTCCATGTCTGACAGAAACCATAAATGCATGAAGGATGCATCAAGTGACTAACGTGTCTGTGTCCAGTGAGAAGTAGTCGTATAGTTTCACAATCCGGGGATGGTCTAGCTCCTTGTGTATTCTGTATTCTCGACATGCATGCCTGAGGAAAGGACGTATTTATACAGCTATTAGCCACCAAAGGAGAAAGGTGTGGGTTTCTCCTCATAACCAACAATTACAGGTGATTTCTAAGCATGTCAAAACATTCAAAATAATTTTCATATTTTCACATGAACCAACATACTTGTGATAGTTCTCCTTTTTCTCCTCTCTCCAGTTCTTGTTAAGTTGATGGATTTTCACAGCAGCATATCGTTGTTCAATCAAATCAAAAGCCTGTACAACATATACAGTGAAAGTCAGCTTACACTTGCACAGCAGCACTGCCTGCTGAGAGTAATTTTGGTATCGCAAATTACAATGAACACTTAAAAACCTACCTTGTAAACTTCACTAAAGCCTCCTCTCCCCAGAAGGTGCAGGAGCAGGTATCGCTCGTTCAGCGTTGGGTGATCTTTAAATCTTTAGATGAAAAAAAGAGTGCAGAAAAAAATGAAATTATAGATACTTATGTGTTGAGCAGTATGTGACCAGTTTGGCAACAGGCAGAGTAACTTGATATTACTACCATGGATGAGGATACTGGCCTTGTAGGTACATCATGTTTCAATGTCAACGCAGTATCAGTCAAAGAAATTGATTTAGACTCACTGGGAACTGTCTTCATTATTTATTCTCTTCAGCTCTCGAATGTGAAGGTTGCGAACTCTCTCCAGACGCTCCAGCTCCGCCTGGATCTCAGCTTCTTCCTATAAATGATTCAAGTACACAAACACATAGAAGGAACTTCAGAGTACAGACTACAAGGAGAAGAGTTCATCAGAACCCACTCGTACACAGACGACTAGTTCTGACTTAAATATTAATGGCTGACTTGGTACAGAGTCTGTCAGGGGCTTCCTGTGATGCTTGTTCTTCAAGACAACAATGAAAAAATCCACAAACTATGAGCTACGGTCATTCTTGGGATAATTAAAAAATGGTTTTACACAGTAAACTGGATAATCGGGCTGAATATCTTCATTTATTTTCAATATTATGCTATATTAAATGGAATACAAATTTCTATTTATATTCAACAAATTCCCCCACTGGATAAAATATGTTCTTTTTAATAATTTTTGACAAACCTTCTTGAGATGTCCAAGTCGCAATTTGAATATCTCTTCCTGTTCATGGTACTCTGCTAGTGTGAGCCTTTCCAGGGAGAGAGAAACAAATGAAGAATAAATAAAACATTGGCTTAAATTAACAGTATATTTATCCGTATCTCTCTTCTTATTATTATTCAGTTTGCAGTCAAAGGCTCCGAGCTGTTAAAACTTGCTTTGCAACTGTTGAACAAGTCAAAAGAAACAGAATTTTATATAAAGTGTCACGGCCTGAGGGGAGAAAACTGTACGACATTCACAATGGCCCTGACTTACAGTTGAGGTAGGCTGGGTTTTAGAAAGGGATCGCTTTCTGCTCCATTCACTGCCTTGGTTTTCCGTTGCTTTGGCTCTGAGTTTGTGGTTGGTGTTTGGGAGTTGCTGGAAGTTGGAGGTTTCCTCTTAGCTAGTTGTTTTCTCTGCCTCTCAATGTCCTCTCTCTGTTGGTTTATCCACTCTTGCTGTCTGTTGACAGACATGGGTTTTCACCATTTGTGTTAAAAATAATCACCAACAATTACCAAAGCCAGACAGTATAGTGTGTGAGACTCTGTAGTCTGCCATTCGGTTATCCTGCATAGCTCTCTGTACAGTCAGTCTGTTTATATGCCCATAAATATTCTTCTATTTCTAGTATGACAGTATTAAGAATTTGTTACAGGTCATGTATTTTGTATTTTTTGAATTAGGGTTTTAGCAGAAAGTAGGATTTTCTATGGGATACGCCCATATTAGAGCAAGTTTTACAGCCACAATTTGTGAATGTGTTTAAATGTGTATAAATTCTAAAACTTTAATGGATTCTTACTTGACAAGATTTTGGAAAGCGTAGCCATCTGTCCACTGCTCCGTGAATGAGGCTCCATGTCTCACGGTAGTGAAGTGACCTAGACGTAGTCTATCCTGCATGCTCTTCTCCCGGCAGGCCTGCTTCTCCTGGGTGCTCTGAAGAACAGGATAAAATAAAGGTTTGAATGTGTGCTAGCAGACACTTGATGTTAATAATACACTGTACAGAAAAAAAACGTGGGCTTACCTTTTCTATAAGCAACTTCTTGCTCATGGTGATGCATTTATTCAAGCGTTCCTTGTACTTTTCAAGTAATTTTTGTTGTTCATCTATCTGTCTCCTGAGATCACAGTTTGCCTATGAAACAGGAGAATCCATCAAATACCACAAATCTTTTAAAGGAAAATCAGTTATAATGCTGATAAACCATATGAAACATTTATTTAATTACCAAGCAATACTCTAGAAGGTTTTATGTGCTTTGTTTTGCACTACAGAAACACCCAGGCGAGACGGACCTTTCAGCAAGGATGTAAACAGTTGTTTTCTTACCCTTAGCAAGTCATCTATTCTCCCTTCCTTCTTCTCAAGGTCTAGATTCTTGGTGCTTTCAAGGGCAGCCAACTTCAACACTGTCAGTTCAGTCTGGGGTGGAAACAAACAAAAAAGTTGTTGAAAACATTCTCAAAAATCACAAATATTTTATGAGTGATTCTAAAAAGCCTTCTGGTTTCAGATTATCATCATTCTTTACCTGAACAAACTTGACTGCTAGTTGCTTTGGATGCGTCATATGGTCCCCAAAAGACAGACTAGTAGGAGATGAGCTATTTTGTCTAACCTGCAACACAAAAGACGTCACTTCTTTTAAGACAAGGCAACAGTTGATGGAGCTACACAGGAGACTGTGGTGGAAAGTTAGGGCATAACTCACAGCAGTGCCCTGAGCAGAGTGGGAATGTGAGTTCTGAGGTGAACGAATCACTTGGGGGAGACCTCTCACAGGACTGGAGCCATTTCCTCCCTGGAACTACAAGACAAAGACAAGTTGCATCACTGCCAAACATCTGGTAAAAGCCAACCTACCTGAACCACTAATTTCACCTTTTATCATTAGGCAACAACTGGATTATGCATCAGAGGTTTAGAGAAAGGGTAATACAGGACATTTTCCCTCAGAACCTCTGAAATATATGAAACTGCTGATACCAAACTGTAAACTTACATCAAAATAATCACTTATTTTGGGTCCTCGCACAATTGATTTTCCTGTCAAGAGAAAAGAGTGCTGTAATTTATCAAAAATATTTCATCAAGTCATACTTGAAAATGTAACCACTTTAACAAAAAGATACTAACCTTGGCTGCTCTCTGACTGGATCTCAGGTTTCCGTTTTCTGCCTCTGGTAGTTTCAGACTGTTTCTTTTCAGGGGTCTGAAAAAAATGTGTTCAACAGTATTTTACTATGTGATTAATATACAATAAAACCTCCATGACTTGTGTGGTTTGTTCATCATCATTAAAGAGGTAACTTATTTGTTCCTATAGGAGACTGCATTTACACATCAGATTAGTTATTTCAGCCATAACCCAGCCGTGTCTAACCATAACCAAGCTTGAGCCGCCACCAGGACTAGATCTACATTTACATTTGACATAATAAAAGTCTATTCTTACTAATTAATAAATCAACGTTGAAATGACATTTACATCAGATGTTTTTGCTGCAATATGACACTCTTGTTTTTTTTGACATCACGAGTTAACCCACAGGGCTCACCACAAACTGCAGGGTTGAACTATGTTGACCGCAGTGAAAAAATCCAAGCAATCAGACATTATCGTATAACTATTCATTTTCAGATCATATACCCACCGAATAAGCAGGAGAACTGCCTCTTTTCACATCTGACCCCTGTTACATGAGAAAAGACAAGAGTTTTAGGCCAGAACCACGAATGACAAGATGACCAGGTGATGACCAGATGACACTTCATTATCAACAGATTCAATCAAAACATGGGATGAAAAAAAAAAAATACATGAACCATCCAACAGACAAGTATGTATGTGCATATATAACATTTAGAATAAGAATTGTTTTTTCCGATTCGTGGCCAAAGAAATGCCCATATACTGTCTGTTAAATCTCATTATTTAAATGCAGTTAATGACTTTGTGATGGTACTAGGGTGTACATATTGTACATAGATTCACTCAGCAATTCATTAGGTACACTAGTGAAATTAAATTCTTTATAATATAAAAGTACTGCACTGAACCCTAATTGAAGACGTTTCAAAGTAGGACAGAATATCAGGATGTGTACCTCGGATTCCTTATCGCTTGAGGATCCCAGACTTCCAAAACTGTGATTTGAACATTCATTATTGGTCAATCCCTTAAAAACAAACAAACAAAAACAATCAGATGATACAAAATTTCATTCAAAACATCAAGTAGACACTAAAACTAATGAAAAGTATTATGACAAGATATTCCTTAAAACACTGCTGTAAGAAGTCTGCTTAATATTGACTCACTTTGGTTCCCCCGCTTGTGCTGCCAGTGCTGCCCCCGTGCTGCCGCTGACCCCACCCATAAAACGTGCCTCCAGCAGCTCCTGTCTCCGGGGGTCCAGGCTGTGCAGCTCCTCCATGGTGCCTGGGAGAATTAGCAACAATTCACAGAGGGTCACGGTTACTCACGGATCAGTTTAATTGAAGCCTCTCTGATGCCCACTCAAGAGCAGACGACACAGTGGCGGTGAGCTTAAGAGCAGAGTTATGATCAATGAGACGTGAACTCTGATAGATGACGCCATTTTTGTCTAGACCTGAATATAAGCCAAGATCAAATGCACATCCATTACGTAGTGGCACTGCCAAGACAGGTCTCACAAATATATTCATTTAGCACTGATGGTATGTGCAGGTTTTCATTACATTTCCCTGTGGTACTACCAAATCTACTAGCATAGCTCAATACTCCTAACATAACAGAGATGCAGAGCTCAGAAGCATTACAGTGCCACAAGCATTTTTTCTTTTATCATGAGAGTAATGTTTCAACTGCTAGGTGATGCTGAATACTGTGCTCCTGCGGGAATGATACAGGAGCTCCATGGGCTTTAGGGTTGCTGCAGAGGTGTCTGCAAAACCTACGCATTAATGAGACAACCATTTTGAGTCTACAACGGGCTCTTGAGATTTAGCTTACAGAAGGTAGGTAGGGATTATCTAAATACATTTAAGAGAAGGATAACATTGCAAATTAAGAAACTCCTACTAATGCATGTTTAAAATTACAGCGTTTTAAAATAAAGCCTGTTTCTAGTCCGACAAATATTGGTTAATGATATATGTGATCTAAACAAAGACATGACAGGTCCCTGTGTATCTAGGCTAACAATGAAGTGTTACATACTAGTAGGTACATAAGAAAAGGCTCAAAGTGAAATGCAGCTTGCCGACTGGGGAAGGACTGTTAAAAAACCACGTAATACTCCCAAGACAAATGTGACTCCTGCTAATCGTGAGGGAAAAGGGGCATCGACACATTTCAGCTGTGCAACAGGGACCCAGCACAGAAACCCCAGATGATAAAACAAAGACAAAATGGGGCAAACAATAGCTGTAATCAGAATGCAGTAGCATCCCATTTATTTACATCAGTGTCATTTCCCAAGTTAGCAAATACAAATAATAAAACCACACACCCACAAATTTTCAGACTTCAATCAGCTTTGGACTCGACTAAATCTGGGCTTAATTTAGGTTCACAGTTTGTACTGTCCAGCAGCTTGTACAAAAAAATGGTCTTTGAATGAATAGCTAAACAAAAAGTAATGGATTTATACTTTAAAAAAAAAACATCGCCTGCCATTAAGTCCTGCCTTCTAATGCATCTGCACACACACAGTCCCATTCAGGAGCACACAAAAAGCAAAGAGGCAAAACACAGCAGACTCGCCTAACATTAATGTAATATCATTTAACATCTGTATCATCTGCAAAACCAGCTGCAAAAATGCATTTATGACAAGTAAGTAATAAGAAATTAAAATGTGTCGCTGTTTTAATTAACAGCTGAACACATGTAGCACCATAATGCTATGATCATGAATTATACTTTGTTAATCTTATGCACAGAAGAGGTGGCAAGCTCAACATCACACAAGTAAATGAAATGTAAGTCACACTGAAATTTGACTATCTAGAGAATTGTACTGACAAAAAAACAACAACTACGGCTTTCAATGTAAAGTTTCAACTGAACCATAACCATTTGTCACATCACATCTTTGTTATCAGTGTCCCCTACATTCCCAAAACCACTTTACTCAGAAGTAGTGATGACATTTCCTAATTCTGACAATGTCAACTTCCCCCTGCGGATTCCTGATAAGTCCTGAATAAAGTCACTACCATCCCATGATCATTGCTAAGTGGGAAAAATGTTGTAACAACCAGACAACCATTTCCCCTTCCTCAGAAACAAGAGTGCATGTCACATTTCCCACGACATGTCTGTGACTTTCAATCACATTTTCAGTCTATTTATTTTAGGAAAGGTTATCTACTGCATCTATGCTATTTTGTTTCATCAAGACTAGTTTGTATGTAGTTCACACAACAGTGCTGAAGACACTAACTTGCTAGTTTATTATGTACACTTGGGAAGACAATTGCATTTTAGTGGTCTCAGCTTCATGAAGGTTAGGATATTTAGCATAAAAATAATGGTGTTGTACTGACATGTTTCAAATATTTTGACAGCCCCATTCCAGTAAGTGGGCTCGGCTAAATAACAAACACTTTTGTGTTTGATTCAATACGGTTTAACAGCACCACAAACTACATTATTCAAGCACCTCAAAATAAACTGAAGATTATAACAGTCATGACGATATATTTAGTGCAGGTCCAATATATTAGAATGCATTTGTTTTCACCAAGGTACCAAATATTTTGGCGTGGGAACGTATGTGCACTCAAGTGAATGGCACAATTTTCACCTTTCACCATACTTCAGCTTAACTTGCAATTATGAGTCACACAAGAAATAACTGACTGGTAAGCTCACCGTTTTTAATCACAGTTTTAACTTAAAGGCTTCACCATCCACTCGAGGCAGTTGCTGTAGGCGTTCAACCAATCCCATTTCACTCTTAAAACAGGATTATATAAAAACCATAACCTTTATGAGGAGGTGTAGCTTTAAAAACCATTCTCTTTGCAGATTTTCAGTACAATCGTGCAGAGGTGGACCCACAGCCATACCTCCCATTTAACCCAGAATATTTATGTCAGTTTCACGTCATAAATACACATGAGCTGTATGGTCTTTCTCAAGGATTTCCCTTTGTTTCAGTCACGAAGGCCTCAGTGCTTTATCTATATTCGAGCCCCTGCAGGAGCAAGCGGTTGAACCCTTACAGGCTCTTGCTGTGAATGTCATTTTAACTCCATGCTGCTCACCAGAGTGACCACCTGTTTATGGCACACACTTGGAAAGTGGGGGAAAAAAATCACTGGCATGAGCTTCGTCGACTACTTCCACCTGAGTTCATCCATCCCCAACTTGAGTTTAAAACTGCACAGACAAATATTCTGCTTTGTCAATATTTACAAGTGTCAAACTCATGCAGGAAGCCATCACTCATTAATGACAATCAGTGTGTGACAATACAAAGAGGTGGAGAAGCTTCCCCGGTGTGCGTGGCTGAGTAAAGTCCCACATCCTTTACCATATCCAGTGAAAACTACTGACATGCAGGGAAGCGTGTTTAAAATGAAGTGACAACTACAGAGTTATTTGATTGCGTGTTGGTTAGCATGCAGCCACAACAGCTTGTATCCCCAGGAGTGTCCTTTCAGTTTAGTGGTGCACATCCACAAACACTTGCTTACTTCAAATAAATAGCTAAGGTCATACAAGGCTACTAACCATTCAATGCATTAGCATATATAACATATGGATATCTTAAAGTGCATAGATTTATACAAACATGTCTGCACCGTTAACAACGCGTTACACATGCAGATATTGTGAGCACTGAAGGCAGGTAAACACACAAAGGATTACTAGCGATGCCATGCACACTTAAGATACTGCTTACTACAATTCAGCAGTATATCCAATACAAGAAATTGCTTGATTTCCTCACTTTCATTTACTGGTTCATTATTACTTCTCTCGGTAACCTGGCTAGTGTTTGCTCCTACAGCGGCAGCATGTTAAATGGAGGATGCACCGACTCCAGCGGTAACACTTCTGCCCTCGCAAAGGTTTATCGCCATTGTTATTTGTCTTAAGGTTAGTGCACTGGCCTGAGCACAGAAAGACGGTCCAGTGTTTTCAGTGCTACTAGCTAGCCAAAAAGCCTCAATGGACTTTGGAGCTGACGCGTTACTGTAACGTTAGCTAGCAAGCAGCTTTCGCCACCAACATTTGCTCGGTCAATTTACTACGATTTCCCTTTCGTTTTGCACAAAATCACCCAAACGAGCATGTAGAGAAGACATATGCGCCTTAAAACGTTTAAAGATACCTTCCTAGGCCTTCACCACTGCCGGGGTATGCTGCTGAAAGCACAATCCGTGTTGGGGACGTAGAGAGCTGGGACCAAAGATGGCGTCCCCTCCAAACTTCCACTACTTTGGACACTCATCAAGCTACTTTTCGTGTGTAGGTACTGCAGCGGTCAGCCTCTCACTCAGGCCGAGGATTTAACCGGCTGGCGCACCACGGTTGTTTTTGCTCTGACTGCCACACAGGGAAAATGTGTAACTGTTGTGTTTTTAGGGCACAAACCTCTTCACACCTCAGCAGTGCGTCCGGGCTCCGGGGCCACCTCTCCGTCTTCAAGTGGTTGCCTATGAAACGTCATGCATCGTGTGCAAAATTCTTATCGCGAGGGTGATACCGTGTTCCTCGACGTCAGTGACAACCATGGTGACAACATGACCGATCTACCTTTAATTTATGTTCACACCAACCCGGACCTGACTCACTTATAATTTAACTACAAATTATAGACTCGTTCTACAAACAAACCTCTAAAGTTTATGAGGATTGTTTCCATTTAATTGTTAGAGGCTTACATTAAATAATTAGATGTAGAAAGAAACACAATGCTACTACTAATAATTATTACTTTGTCCTAAAATATGTCCTAATTTATGGGGTTGTCAAAGTCTCAGACAAATTATTTTTTGTACTGAAAAAATATAGAAATGTCTTTGCAACTGAAACAGAAAGTTTATTGTCACTTCCACAATATGTTAATAAGAATATGCTTGTCTCACTGCTACACATAGTAGACACGATACTTTTACCACTTTGGCTACTTCCACAACAATACACACGCATTTGCCAGTCCATTAGGTACACTACTGAAAACAAATGCGTCCTAATATGACAGTCCTGCACTAAATCCCCCTCTATGACATGATATAATGTTCAGTTTATGCTAAAATCTGGGAATTTATGAGTATGTACTTTGTGTTGCTGTTAGACTGTACTGAATTAAACTCAAAAGTGTTTCGCTTATTTAGCCTGACTAAAATGTCAAAATTATGAAATTATGAAAAACATTTAATAGTAGCCTACTACAAACCACAGCCTCCAAAATGAAAACAAATGAATCTTCGGCTCTCTGAGTTTGTTTAAACAAATGCTGAACACCACAACCTTCATGATGCTAATATTTAGTGCAGGACTGTTATATTAGAATGCATTCAGTTTCACTAATGTAACTAATGAAGTGGCAAGTGGGTGTATTATTACAAAGAATATACAATATATTCAAGGAGAGTCTGTAGGGTGAAACTGTATACTGAATGTTGTTACTGATAAAACTGTAGAGAGATAGCTGAAAGTAGGTGCTGCAGATTTCTGCATAAGAATAGACTGTGCAGAATGTTGTGCAATGATGACATAGTGCACGTGTCTATTTAAGTTAAAAGTGGCTTGTGTAGGGTTTTTGTTTGCACACGTGCAGAAAGCCATCTATGAAAAAATGGAAAAACCCTTCTCTAAACAGAACTGCGCACTGAGACATAATTTATTAGCCACTTATGACACATTTTAGCATCTGTCCCTACAGAGTTTCACCCTGTTCACACATTGAGTCTGGAGTTTCTGGCCTTTAATGGGTAACAAGAGAACCACCAACTTGCTCAGGTGAAAAAAACTAAATTAGCCACCAGTGGATTTGTCTTTGGAAATCTTTAAGGGCTGTAAACATGTGTAATTTCCCAGTATTTACTCATCATTAGTATGTTTTTTATATATAACATTTGATCATATTGTTATTTTCCTTGCCAAGACATACAGAGCTTAAAAAGAATATCCGTTATTAATTACTCCAACTCTCTGGACATATCACAGTAGTTACAATCACTATACTCATTTTTTTAATATTAATACAATGATACGAACCCAAACATGTTTTGTTTTGTTGACAATAAGTTTATTGCATAGTTTTATTGTTTGTACATCTGTTTCTTCCAGAGAAATATAAAAAAGGTATCCAGCTCCTAATCAAGTTGAGAGGGGTAGGGGTGGGGCGTTAAGATGATGAAGGTGGATATGATTTCCTGTACTTGCTCTGCATCCACACACGCTGCATTACAACTTTTTTCCCACGGTTCACTTGTAGCCGTCTGTCCTCCAAATTCTGAATTTCTTCCAGTCCAGCTTTGGAAAATAAATCATGAACCTCCTCTGTAACAATACGTAGAACACAATCAACACTTAGGGTGGTAGAAAATTGACAGACCAAAAGTAAATGTATAAAATATTCCCTTGTATGCAGAAAGTAAACTGAATGCAAACCTACACCATGCTACTTATTAAGGCATTATTATTAAGGTGTCCTAAACAGTAGCTTGGGACAGGTCTCCAAATATTTAGTCCATTCAGAAGATCTATCAGTACCTTTTGTGAAAAAATAAACGCAGGTTCCATTTCCACGTGTGTAGAAATTCTCTGATAAGCACCTTCCTGTTTTAAGGGGGTTAGATGTCAAATTAACTCTTGAGCAGATACAGAATATACGTTAACTGACTGGGTAAAGCTGATTTAACAGGAATATTTGGAGTCTCACCCTTTTTAAACCTGAGCTGTGACAAGTCGTATCTGCCATAGTCACGGAAGAGGAAAATCCCTCCATGTTTCAGGTAAGACGATAGTCGATTTACGACTCCTTGCAATCTGTCAATGAAACATGAGTTAATGGACCAGTAACGTGGTATGACAGGTCTGCAGCTAATGAATATGGTAATATATTCACTTAAACATCAAACATTTAATAAACTGCTAAATGGACGAGGTATTTTAAGATCAAATGTCTAGAATGGACGGTGGAGAAGTGTCATTATTGGTGTTTGTTTTACTTTAGCCCATAAATTCAAACACATGCTGCCATCTCTCACATTCTTGTAAACTTTTAGCCTCAATCCAACCATTGTGCTGTTAACACACTGCACCCCACAGTACAGTATGCATATAGATTTATATTTAGGTCTCGTGAAGGCATTCAGACAAAGCCTGGGGAATGTGAAGGTGGGGGATGGTTGTAGAGGTTACAAAAGGGGTGGGGTCTGGCAGGTGATAAATGACATCGAGCTCTCCCATCTTTGTGCTCTAACCTTCACCTACCGCTCTGGATGAATGGAGGACAGCACAAAGACTGCCAGGACAACATCCAGGCTCTGAGGAGGAAAGGGAAAGGAGGCCGTCTCCTCACAAATGTCATGGACAAAGGCGTGACAAACCGAGTCATCGTAGTCAGGATGGTCCTATTAGAGGAAAATTAATTAGGTCGTATCTGCAAAAGTGTCGCTGTCGAGGTCAATTACCAAATTTACCTTTTATTTTAGATCATATCGTGTACAGATTACAGTTAATGTTCTCTGCTTTTAGCCACATTATGTTAAGTATTTTATATTATTGTGAATACTGGAAGAAAAATATTTTTTCCCTAACCCTTCATGCCTATTTTACTAGCTTGATGAAATTACCTCATTGGATACAGTAAGTGGTTGCTTATAAGGAACAACCTAATTTTGTACTCAAAGTCAAGTTAAAACGTATATAATAAAACTGTATATAAATGTGTAACAGTGGCTCAAACTACTTCATTGTCTCAAGGAAAGCTACAGGAAACCATCCTGCCACAAGCCATCAGTCTGTATAACTCCTCATCTGTGATAATTTTTAGTTATTGTTTCTTTGGATAATTTAATTAAGTGCAATTTCATTTCATTTTAATATAATGATTTTATTATTCTTGTAAAGATTTTTCTATCTATCCGTCTATCAACTGGCATCTGATCTGTTATCATAATGTAATCTCAAATGCAGTTAACCTTATTCAATTATTATTATTATAATCCATAGTTTTTTAGGATCCTTTTTTTCTTCTGTTTTTTATTATTAATATTATTTAATATTACAAGGAGTCATCAACAAAGTTAGATAATTAAGGAAATTTTAAACACTCTTCCTCTTCACTGGATCAGTACTAACTTGAGCTCAAAAACATATAATGAATACACACAATTCTTTACATACAAATCAATATTTGACTCTTGCCGATGGTATAGTCTGCACATGTGATAATTCCTCTCATTAATAGTGTAACACTGGAGCTTTTTTTTATGCCATCGCTGCACATGACGCCATATCTGGAGATCAAGGCTCTCAAAGGTTTAAGGATGGAATTGTTATGACTGGAATATTTTGCTTCTAATAAGACACTTACTATGATGTCTCTTTAACATTCTGGCTTCATGATAGTATTTCAAGGCTTTATTGACTTGTTAAAAGTTTGGTTAGTTTCAGGTATTCAGCTATGTATTCAATTAAAAGCTTATCATCCATTATTACCAGGATACAGAGGCAGACAGACTCATGAGGATGAACTGTTTGTCAAAAATATATTCATATCACCTGCAATCTACCAGATTCTTCTTTAAGTTTTTTTTTTTACATGTAAGTAGATTTTTGTGAATGAACTGTACTCGTCATTCTCAAAACCTAAAAGATTGAGATTAAATACTTTAAAGTCAATATTTGTATTAAATTATAGCCTCATTAAATCACTGCTGGCTTGAATAGGTTTTTATAAAGCCATGGTTGTTTGTGAGCAGATATACACTTTGTATTTTTACACCAACCAAATGCTTACCTTAACCATCTGAATGGCGCGAGGGGAGAAGTCACAGCAGTACACGAAGGAATCTGTGTCTCTGTGAAA
Organism: Planiliza haematocheilus; assembly: GCA_005024645.1. Lineage (NCBI taxonomy): Eukaryota > Metazoa > Chordata > Actinopteri > Mugiliformes > Mugilidae > Planiliza > Planiliza haematocheilus. The sequence goes on from SRSE01000725.1 coordinate 8,230,664, forward strand.
TAAAACAATCAACTTAGTCACTCTGAAATCATCATATAAAAACCTTGAGGAGTCATGATGAAGCAGTTATTTAGATCTGTAGTTTATGTCTCTTTCCTCGAGTTCATTACACAGAAACAGGAAGAGCAACTTTTACCCATTTTAAACTACACTCCTATCTTTATTCTAATAAAAAGCTAACAGAGACATCCTCGTTGACAAAGAAATGTTAAAGTAATAATAGATTTACTTACCTAATGTTATTAACAATGGGAAATACACTGTTACCAACTCCACATCCAATCTGTAAAGAGAAGAAGAGGAGCTGAGCACATCAGTTGGGAAATCATTCAACATTGAAACAAATGTAATTAAAAATATATTTTCTATATATATTGCATGAACATGTTGGAGAACCTCTAAGATCCTGAAAGACGCATGTTGTCCAGGAAACGTAGCGGTCTGTTTGGCAGCTCCATTTTTTCCTTGTCTTGCATTTTGACAGGCCTCCTGAAAGGGAACGTCGTCTGTATTTCTGTGATGGCGTCCTGTCTCTGTGTCCGTGCTGGCTGTACCTTGTTGTGGGCTTGCCACTGGCTGATTACTATGACATGTGCTTGTAGCCTGGCTTTCTGCACCTGAAGGATGCAGCTCTGGGAATTCTAAAAACAGCCACCTCCGATCTTTGAAGAACTTATCCTGGTGCGCCTCATAAAACTTATCCCAGTACTGACAAGCTTCTGTGTGAAATTTACCTGTGGAGGCAATATGGGACCATTTTCACCAGTTTGTAATTAAACTGAATGTGTTAGAATATGTTGTAGCAATGTATTCTTACCTTGTTCCGTTAAAGGAAGCTGTACACTGGAGTTTTCTAATGCCTTCTGCCGTGCATTTTCTTTGTCCTCCTCTGTCCACACTACATGATCCCTGGTAAACAATAAGAAGAACTGCTAAAGCAAATGGAGATTTGATGGAGATTCACTTTGTAAGTCAGTTTTTACAAACAGTCAACATGTTTTTATTAACATGAGATCACTGACCACATGTTGTGCTTGAAGATGTCATCGGGATTCGTCAGAATCCTTGAACCTAGAGGGGCTGAAGGTCTTTCTCCATGGCTCTTTAACCTCACACTCGGTCTGAGGAAAACTGTAGCCAGCTTGGCAACTGAGAGTTTCTGTAGCTTTTGCATTTAATCTGTAAATGTGAAGAAAAGAGTACATACTTGGCTATTATGACTCATGCGAACATGTATATAAAATGTACAGAGCAGCGTTCACATTTTTGCTAAAGTTTAATGTTGTTGAGAACAAATTTATTTTATTGTCCCACGTAACCTCTTAGCAGTTACTATCTGAAGACTTTTTGAAAGTGAGGATTTGACAAATCAATAGAGAACTAAGATATAAGGATGACAGCATCCTTGACTGTCACTATTATGCAGGTTAAATCTTTTTAAATGTTCTTATTCTGATCTTGTGGAACTGTTATACAACAATCTTAGACCACACCTAGTTGTTTTTCTTTTTTTCTCCAGTTATTAAAATAGCATGCCATGGGCTAGGCACCACATGTTACAGGGCACATAAATCAAAAAGACATCTAGTAGCAGAAAACACAAGAACACATTGAGTTAAGGGGAAGCATTCAGGGAGATGAAGACACTCCTGAATAAAAAGCACAGTTTAGTGCGATATCTCTTATGAAAAGCATAGAATGAACCTGTTCTTGATCATTTAAAGATTACGAGTAATGAAAGAATAAAAATTACAGCCTGGAACAGTAAGGAGCGTGGTACAAATCAAAGAAGGCTGACTTTGCATTCATTGGATTGGGAGGGCTACTTCCACACTGTGACATAAAGGGTCTAAACTGAGTCAGGTGCTGCCAGATACTAGGGCAAATTATAAATGGCATTATAAATGGCCTTGGCATGATGTCCACAGGTTTGCATTTTATAAAATTATAGACTTGTGTGAAAATGTTTTAGCTCCGCAAGCTGTGAAATGAAAAGAGTTAGACTTTGTGTAGTTTTACAATGTGCATAAAAATCTCTATAAAAACATTTGACTGCCTAAAAATACAATAGAGGCAGTCTAAAATAGATCATAATAAATCTGAAGAAATAAACAGGTAGTAAACAAGACTGGAAATCTGATGCAGTACGCTGTACTAACAACTAGAGTAAAATTAGATATGAACACATTTAAAACTGCATGTGGGTAAAGATCATGTAGCTGAAGTTATAAACTGATCAGTCATTGTTATCGTGGCAACTCTTAGTGGGTGGGATTTATTAGGAAGCAAGTGAACATTTTGCCCTCAAAGCTGATGTGTTAAAAGCAGGAAAAATGAACAATGGGAAGGATCTGAGCCACTCTGAAAAGGGTCCAACTTTGATAGTTAGACGACTAAGTCAGAGCATCTTAAAACCGCAGCTCTTGTGGAGTGTTCCTAGAGCGGTCTGCAGTTGTCAGTAACTATTAAAAATGGTCAGAGGAAGAAAGAATACTGTCTTTTAGAGCAAATGAACAGCTGGGTGTGTGTGCACTGCTTATCTGACACCAAAATGCAAAAACATCCCCTTGCTGTTGCCATGGTAGCTTGGTCTGAAACAATGTGCAGGTGGTGGCACATATCAAAGTCGCATCCATGTTAACAGCAGGACCCAGGTGTGACAGATGAACATTACACTGTAACAGGATCATCATGGTTATTCACCAGTTCATGGTCTTTTCTGATTCTGATTCTCATTACAGATGTAAGTAAAAAAAAAAATGTGACCCACATATACCACACTGATTATAACATATAAAAGATAGTCCTAAAACTGTCCAGCATCCATTAACAGATTTTCCTAGCCCTTCGAGCACAAGCACGAATGCTTTATTTGGAACAAAAGGGACCTAATACGCAAAAACAAAGCACTAATTTATGAGAAATGTACATTTGGAAGAAACTGAGCAGATTGATTACTGATAACATCGACTGTAACGTACAATAGGAAATGCATTGTTTTGCTTTGCTAAATATTGTATGATCATTATCAATCCTATTTGCAAAATTTAAAATAAACAAATCCTTAAATAAAATACTTAATAAAATAAATAATAATAATAAAATACTTAAATAAGCATAAACGTTAGAGAATGAAACCAAACAATACATTAAAATGATGTCCTCCTACAACAACAAAAAAGAATAGAAAATTTGTGCAACGTATTCAGTATTTTGCTTTAATTTAATACTCTCTTATTTCTGTTTTACGTCTTTCTGTCACATGTATGATTTTAATGTACGGGTCTACTTCATTTTAGTCAGTCGAAGAAGGGCGCTAGAGTTCCAAGCTGGATAACCGACGCCTAATTCTTGAGTAGAAGAAGACTCATGGTAACTATGGAGCGAGAGGAGGTGCTAGCGTTAGCGGCTAATTAAAGCTACAACACTGATAGAAACGCGATATTAATACACACCGGTTGAACAGTGTAACTATCGACTACACCTGATTGTTTCTCGCCTCTTAAAATATCTACGCCATATTCTGCGATCGATTCTTGAATGAAGTTGGTGACTAAATCTAAAAGTATTTTATCTTCAGGATCGCTAACTTAAGCTAGCTGATAACTTTTGCCGTTAGCTGGAACAGATGTCGATGGCAGTGGTCTCGGAAACATGAAGCTCGTAAAATAGTTGCTGTGCCTGAATGGGAAACCACGCCGTCCTTACCTGGCTCTGGATGTAATATTGGGGGTCACTTCACATTGCTGTCGCTTGTCATGCTGCCAGACAGCCCTGTTGTAGAATAAAGAGCCACCTGCTGATGGCGCCGTACCGGAGAAAGAGGTCCGTGAACGCCGCCGAGCTGCTGAGCCGGAGGAGTAGAGGTATCAGGGATGCTGGGACATTAACCAAACACAGTATGAAAGTCCTTAGAGGTATTCTCCTCCAGGTAATGATGGACAGTGCAGTTAAACGTTAAACGGGTTGCGATGTCTGTTTTAATAAACTGGTTGTTGCTGTCACACTGCAGGAAAACAGGTCTTTCGTTAAAGTATGGAGCAAAACCTCGAAATCCCCAATAATGTATGAGAGTGGCAAAATATACTTTGAGAATTACCAGAACTGCTACAGCTGGTGAGTATGGACAATAAACTGGAATTATAACACGGACCAGAGACACACCATTATTGTAAATGAAATAAAATGTGCACAATCACAAGGTGATCTTGTAAATAAGAGCAATGTGTGAACAGAAGCACAGACTGATCTGTCACAACATTAAAACCACTGACGGGGAACCGGCTCGTTCAGGGCAATGCAGCCTGCCACACCAAAAAGAACTGCTGAGGAACAACTCAACATTTTCCAGATTTCCAAACTCCTCCCAGACAGATTATCAACACGATGCCCTGGAACAAGCCTGATTCATAAAGATCCCTCTCCTCAATCCATCGGACCCAAAGCCTCCCACTACCAACATGCCATTACCAAATGCCACAGGACACCCTCAGAAGGACCATGCCCATTCCCCAATGAGTTGTGTTGTGTTTTGCAGACCAACACAATATTAGACATGTGGTTTTAATGTTGTGGCTTATTGCTTTCTATTACAAGGTTCACAGTGTAAATGCACACTGCATTCAGGTGTTTTAAAAGTAAAATATAGTAACTATAAATGTTGCGCGTATGATTATAAATCAGATGCCAGCCTACTTACCTGTAAAATAAACAACTACATTACAGGTTTACTGCCTCGATGCTCTTTTGTATCATCATAACAGTAGCTTTATGAGCAGGCTGAATACCCCATCCGGTGTTCTGTAAATAATGCTTTGACGCAAGCTCTGTCTGTCTTTTATATCCTCTATTAATCATGCAGGCAGTCTTGTTTATGTCATGGATATGTGTTGCATGTATGCTTTATTCAGATGCATGAAGAATATATTTGCATGCTGCCTCAACGGCCAGTCATTTCTCTCGGCCGACATCAAGTGGATGCGTCCCCTTGAATGAGCATCTTGGGACAATTTTTATAATAAGTGGTGCTATATAGACACACTTGCCAGTTCAGTAGGTATACTAGGGAAAAAACAAAGTTATTGTAATAAAACAGTCCTGCATTAAATCCCCCATCCATGACTGTTTTAATGTTCAGTTGAAACAGCTAAAAAAAAAAAAGCTCATAATTCAAATGATCATGTTGGAGAATGTAATTTGATGTGCTGTTAAACTGTATTTCTGTTTCTACACTGGGGTTGTCAAAATAAAAGAAACCTGTCAGTACATCACAGTGCAATTCAACAGTAGTACAAACTCCAGGATCTAAAATGAAAGCTAAGATTTAGTCCAGGACTGTGTAAGCATGTATACATTTTAATTAGTGCACCTAATGATCTGGCAGGTAGAAAAAAAAATTGAATGGAACAAAAGCAGATGAATGCGTAAGGAAATGCAACTAAATGTCTGTGAAATTGAAAATATGTATTACTGTGACACATAAATGATTAAAACGTTTATTTCCAGTGTTCACGCTGAGCCTCAAAGTTTGTACAAATTGCCTAAGAGGTCAAAACAGGAGAAAATTGAAGATGCCTTGCTGTGCCAGAGCCCACTTGTAAGTGAAACTAAGCTTTTTATTTCCAAACTTAATTCATAGGTATCGTGGTGATATCTGTTAATCAAACGTCTCGTTTCTTTCAGGACCAAACATTAACCTCTCCCTCTGATCATAAACCTTGCCTCCTGGCTTTGACGGCCAATAACTGGCTATATCGCCTTTCAGCTGAAACGGGGAAAGAGCTGCAGAGAGTTTATCTCTCTCCAAGCTATAAGTTCAGGTATCTTGAAAGCTGTGTCGTTTCGTGGTGATTCATTTGTTTTTAGGTGTCGTTCACTTAAGCGTAATGTTGTCTTGTAGATATCTTGGCTGGGATGTTTCGCAAGAGACGTTTTATGTGAAATCTGTTCAAAACAAAGAAACACCTTTAGCAAGACAGGTAAAGTGAACGTACAGTATTAATAAGAGTTGTCCCTTGATGAATATAGACAGTACAGTTTGTTAATGCTAATGAAGTCCATGCTATACATGGGCTCTCTACGGTTCAACAACAAATAGAAAATTGTGCACATTATTTCTTGTATCATTTTAAAGGATTCATCGGTCACCAGTAACTTCTGTTATAATGTTTTATTGCTATTAGCCTTGAATTGATTGACAGATACCTGTAGGTCCCGATGCGCAAGATTATGTCTTCTGATAAACTGTCAAGTCCCATCAACAATTTACAATAAAAAGAAAATCATAAAAGGCAGTGAATGTTGTTATGTGAGGAGGTCAAACTTACCATTTTTGCTTTAGTGGCCCATTCATCTCCTGTTGGCTTGTTTTTTTTTTTTATTAATTAATGATTGATTAATTTTGTTAAGAAAGGAGAACAGTTAAAGAAAAGTGATGAAATGTTATCCTTTGCTTTCTTATTCCACAGGCAGGTATCACTCAGAATACAGTTATGCACCTGGCCATTTTTCGTGTTTTCCCTTTGCAAATTGTGGGCATCTTGGAGATCAACAGAAAAGTAGGCAAATTTGTTTGTTTAAAATTTAAAAATGCACCCCCAAGGAATCATAAGTTGTTCGAATCTAAATCTTTTCTTTCAGGTATTTGGAAATGGTGTCACCGATGTTGTTCTATCTCAAGGTGTCCTCGCAGTGTCTTACAGCAACAAGTCAGTGAAGTTGTACAGCTTTGAGCACATTGTTCAAAGGGTATGCATGTCTTTACCTTAGAAGAGTTTTCAACATAATATTGAATGCTGTATATCTAATTTTATCAATTTTTAAATTGTGCTTTCAGTACCAGACAGAGAAGGTAACACTTGGAAAGCAAAGTCGACTTCTTGGAAGCAAAACGGTGGGAGATAATCCGTTTGGTATCCCAGTAAATATCCAGATCACAGGTTTGTCTGTTAAAGATGGTTTAAAAACTGATTAGCTGTGGTTAGCAACCATATGATTTTGTTCTTGTCTTACTGTACAGACTGCCCTCCTGTTCTTTTCGAGGTGTCATGCTCAAGTAACGGTGTCCAGATTGGAGGCTTCCCTTGGCACTACATCTACACACCGCCACATAAAAGACACAGCGGGACTCACCACATCTGTTCACTCACAGAGAGCGTTATGGTATTGTCCAAAATCTCACTTAACTGTACAGTTACATCACATTTCAGTAAAAGTGGAATCCTGACTATGAAACGTTGCACGGCTTTAACAGATTACCTGCCCGGTTCTGTTGTGTGATAAACTTTACCACCATCAAACTGGTCAGAGCCTATTGAAAGTGTCACAGTGTGAGAAGTACCACAATGTTTTTGACAGTGTTTCCATTCACGTGCTAGCAGGACAGAACTAATCCCCAACAAAACCCTTTAGGTGCCAAACTTAGCTTCATCTGTAAGATTTCTATCTTTATTTTTTGGAAAGATTATTCCAGCTTTTGTTTTTATTTTAATAGAGGGAGTTCTAAAACTGTTTAGAACAGAATTAATGGTCAAGTATGGAGTACTTCATCATTAATGGAAAACTTTCTCAGTTTAAATGCAATGGAATATCAAAGGGCTCTAAATCTGCTCTGGACGTTGCTTATTTATCATTGGTAGTCTAAGCTGTCCTTGAATAAGCTGAATTTGTAGAAATGCTTTTGAGGGCAAAGTTCTGGTCTTAATGCATGTCATCAAGGCATGCTTTCTGACCATGTTCCAAGGTTAAAAAGTCATAAATATATATATAATATCTTATCTACAAGGTGGAATGACAAGCTGGCTGAAAAGGTCAGTAAGTTCACATGAAAAAATGCCACATATAGTTATAAATAAGAAAGCTGGAGACCTGTTGAAGCTCTGTAGAGTTTTAAGTTCAGTCATTCACAGTTAATTCAGGTTCAAATTAATAACACGGCTGTTTGAAGAACAGCACAAAAGTCTGACATTGTTACTAATATAATACATGTTGTAGTTAATGTGGTACTTTGGCATTTTGTAGGCAACAAATGGAATACAAAACATGGACTGCTGTTCTCTAGAGAGTGACGAGATCTTCTTCCATCCAGATGACTCGGGAAGAATCGTCCACGTTGGGCCCACCACCATAAAGTGAGTCAGCATTTACGTAATAAAATAAGGGATGACTATAAAGTGAGAATACCATCGTCTTTGCCACATACAGTATATGACACATTAAGGTGTGTTTTTTCTTTCATCAAGCGTCCTAAAAATCCTTGGTGAATTGAACGGAGTTTTACCGTCAAAGGTAGTTGAAGATTTCTCGATGGCAACCTATCGGAACAATGTAAGTGTAATGTTAGGAACCTTCCTGTGTGCCATACTGTCTGCAGTTTTACCTTGATCTTGAATTAACCTTTTGTATCCCTTCTCTGTAAAGACTGACTGTTCATGTGTTTGAATAATCTGAGAAGTGTAAACATTCTGCTTCCCGTCCACTGCAGCCTTCCTCCCAAGTCACCGTCACCTCATCAGGCCGTGCAGTGAAGAGGAGATTTCATCACCTGGATGACGACTCGCACCAAGAGGTACCAGTGGGATTACACTTTCATAACTGTCCTGCTTAAAAACGTGAAAACGCACAGCAATGTCTTTATAAATGACACTGACAGAGAACGTCAGGCGCTTGGTTCTTTGAAATACTGTGTGACGTTTTATTCAATGTCCAGAATATGAAGATGGCTGCAATACATTTACAACACGTTCCCTCAGCCACAGCATTGTTTGATATTGTTAGAAAGTCCTCTACATGTTTGGAGGACATTTCTCACCATTTCAAACACTGACGTAAGAGTGCTGATCATGCCCCAGTAAGTTCAACAACTGGAGGGCAAAAAGTGTCAAGGGTTTTTTAAACAGACTTCAGATAAGAAGCATGATGCAGAGCTTGGCAGAGGCAATTCCTGTGTGTACATAGAACTCTGATCAGTCTCTGTGATGTCTCTCTTTACAACAACCTTGTGATTATGCAGACTTTCCGAATGGTGGAGTATGAGGATGAGCTTGACCTTTTGACAGTAGTCATAACTAATGGCGAGGAGGGAGAAGGAAGGGCTCACATCCAGCTACATGACAACCAGACCGGGCAGTTACAGCGGAAGATAGACCTGGTTGAACCATGGGATGAGGTGAGCACTTTGAATATACCAACATCAACCTGAATAATGTGTATGGTGTATCTGGGCTGATGGATGCTCTTATCTTTTGTTTCAGACTTATCGTCATGAGTTGTTCTTTGACAAAGACACAATTGTTCACATTGAACAAAAGAACACTAACTTCTGCTGTCATGTTTACAAACTCAAGGCCTCTAGAAAATAAGTGGTGCAAACTGAGTCAAAGGTGCTGCAAATCTTGTAATGAATGTAACTTTTAAGATGTTTCAAAGGTGTACTGCTTTTCCATATACAAATCAGCCACAACATTAAAACCACTGACAAGAGACATAAATAACATTGACCATCTTGCGACAATTCAGCGTTCTGCTGGGAAAGTTTTGGACCTGGCATTCATGTGGATGTTACCTAGACACGTTACACCCACCTAGACCAGACCAGACCAGGCACCCCCACCCCATAGCAATGACACTCCTTGATGGCAGCAGCCATCCCCAGCAGGATGCAGCCTGACACAGACACACACACAACAAAGAACAGTACAAGGTGTTGACCTGGCCTCCAGGCTACAGAGGCTCCTCCCCTCAACCCATAGGACTCAAAGTCCCCCACTAACATAATTCTGTTGCCAGACACCACAGGACACCATCAGGCCCATGTCCATTATCTGATGAGTCACAACTGTTTTGGATGCACAAGGGACACAATATTAGGAAGGTGGTCATAGTATTACACCTGATTGGCTCATGAAGGTGTTTTCACATCTGGATCACTGCATCATGTCTTTAGTGTAGATTACACTTGATCTTCAAGTTAATTTAAATCACTGCTCTGTATAATTTTCACATCTGTGAACCTTTTATTTTTTCTCTCAATTAAAATGTTATATTTTTCCAAGTTGGTCTGTTGTTCTGCTTTCTTTTCTTTTTCCATCATGCACATTAACATAATAAGACATTTAAACGTTTCTTGGAGACAGAATCTGAGACAGTCGGTTATGTGGTAAATTTGTTTATGTTACCAGGCTTGTGTTAGTTAGGCGTAATAAAGTCACCCCGACACCATCCTGATTACGTTGGTTTCACTAAAGTGATTTGCCATCTGCAGCACTCTCACGCAGACTGAATGTGGTGACTGCCTCATGTTTCACGAATGCTTGTTGCTTGCAAATCCCAAATTTACAGGGCTACATGGCTTTGGATTCCTCAAACATGGGTGTCAAATATGTTTCAAAAGTGTTTTTAATTGGTGAAAGTGTCATATATTAACATTAAGAGGAAGGCAACCTGTGTTCAGAGTCCATCATAAAAAACAACTACAGGTACCAGATTATATCTTGATATGACTAATGCAGTTTGTTTTTCAATTTCAGAGTAGTTTATTTGTCCTTTGAAGGACCATTTCGGGCAAACAGTTGAAATCAAATATACCCAAGGACAAGTATTATACACACGTTATTCACACAGTTAAAAAAAATGATGACTGAAGTTTAAAACTAATACTAAAGGGTTATTAACAACACCTGCATGGCACAAAAAAAGTGCCTGAATTTATGAGTCACCAGGCTGCACACAAGCTTTAGACATAACAGCTCGATATAGACAAAACAAAGACAACAGGATGTTGTTTGACTTTACTAGAAGACTTGTCAGTACTCATCCAAATGACTTCTTCAGTTCTAAATTAACTGATTAAGGCCAGAAACCTTGTAGCTATGTGTGAATAGAGATGAAGAGTGTTTTAAGTGTTTTACATAGATAGCTTCGTCCTGTCTTCTCTTGCTAAAATGTTGTTAGGTCAAGTCCCTCGACCTTTGGCTGAAAAGAAGATACTACCCATGTTAATCTAAACAACATCCTCTTTTTGCTGGTATCAGATGTTAACAGACCCCTAGTCACGTGAGTCTCAAATGTGCACCACCCAAATATGTTCCAAATAATAATAATAATAAAAACTCCCCACCACTCATTTAAACTTGGATGAAGGTTAAAACGTCTGCAAGAAAACCAAACAGGTCAATTTCCTTTGTTTTAGCTTTTTTTTTTTTTTTTTTTTTATTTTTTTTAATATGCTTTGACCTGGAAGACTGATAATCTTCACAGACCTGAAACAGTACTGCCTTCATGAAGCTCGTAATTCTCAGCTTGCTGTTGATGAAACTGTTCAGAGGTGTAGATTCAGCCGACACTGTTGTTTGTGTAGTGTGAAATAATAAAATAGAGCAAAAGCTAAAAACTGTTTATAAAACGACCGAGAATTTAACTTTAAAGCCTGAATTCTTGTTTGAAAATGAGTAACACAATGTGTTTGATGATAGTGAGTGACACAGTGAAATCTCTCTCTCTCACTCTCTCTTTGTTATTTTCCTATTTATGGCATATTTACGGCTCCAGACTCTTCTGTAACCAAAGTTACAAAACGCCTTTCCTCCAAACCGTGTTGCGCAGCTCGGGGTCATGTGACCGCGGTCCCTCCTCTCCAGACGCCACTTGAAATTGTTGTATTTGTGTGAAAGCAGCTGCTCCAGTCAAGCTGTCCTGTCCTGCTGCTGACGATGATGGCGATGGAAAATTCGAAGCAGTTCCTGGTCGTCCTGTCTGCCGCCGCCGTCTTTGGCATCGTCTCCATAGTCTTCGTCCTGACATGGGTTCTCCACTTTAGGGAAGGTTTAGCCTGGGACGGAGGAGCGGCAGAGTTCAACTGGCATCCGGTGTTGATAGTCATCGGCTTCATTTTTCTGCAAGGGATTGGTGAGGAGATTTTTTTATTTATAGATATAAAAAAATGTAAACACTGAGAGGAAGTTATTGCTAAATCCAGAGTTACCCAATTCTCGCCTTTTCAAGGATCTTGGGGGAGGGGAGGACACTCCTGATGAATTCGTAATTATTTAAGTACAGTCCTTGAATATTGAAGTTATTAATGTAGCAACAACAAAACTGTTTCTCTGTCCCACATCCACTGTGGAAAGTTTCTTATTGTTTAACATCCTGAAAAGTAAATTTTATAACTGATATACACTGCCAGGCCAAAGAAAAAAAAAAAAAAAAGCACTCATTCGTAGTGGCATTGTTTCGATAAGATTCTGCAGTGTCACAAGATTTATTACCATCCAGTGTTGCATTCATTTTTCACCAAGATCTTGTATTGATGATATGAGAGTCTGACCACTGCACAAAGCCTTGCTCAATGGGGGGTTAAAGTCTGGACTCTGTGGTGGCCAATCCATGTGTGAAAATCATATCTCATGCTCCCTGAACCACTCTTTCACTGTCTGAGGCCCATGAATCCTGACATTATCATCTTGGAATATGCCCGTACCATCAGGGAAGAAAAAAATCCATTGATGTAATAACCTGGTCATTCAGTATATTCAGGTAGTCAGCTGACCTCACTCTTTGATCAACATAATGTTGCTGAATCTAGACCTGAGCAACTGCAGCAACCCCAGATCATAGCACAGCCCCCACAGGCTTGTACAGTAGACACTAGGCATGATGGGTGCATCACTTCATCTGCCTCTCTTCTTACCCTGATGCCCCCATCACTCTGGAACAGGGTAAATCTGGACTCATCAGACCACATGACCTTCTTCTATTGCTCCAGAGTCCAATCTTTATGATGCCTAGCAAACTGAAGCCGTTTTTCTGGTTAGCCTCACTGATTAGTGGTTTTCTTAAGGCTACACAGCTGTTCAGTCCCAATCCTTTGAGTACACACGTTATTCACACAGTTTATTCACACATTGTCTGTGTGGAAATGCTCTTACTTTCACTATTTAACGTAGCTCTGACTGATCATGATCAATCAGGACTTTTTTCTGAACACATTTCTTCCTCTAAGACGATGGTTCCCCACTATTCTTCCAGTTTTTAATAATGGGTTGGACAGTTCTTAACACAATTTCAGTAGTTTGGACAATCCTCAGATGTTTTCTCTGCTTGATGCATGCCATTGATTTGACCTTTCTCAAACAGACTAACATCTTTTCGACCACAACCACAGGATGTGTCTTTTGACATGATTTATTAAGAAATGAGAAGTTACTCATCGCATCAGTTGGGGTTAAATAACTTGTTGCCAGCTGAAAGATAATCACCCATGCAGTAATTATCAAATAGGAGACTCGTACCTATTTGGTTAGTTAAATCCAGGTGGTGACTTTTTTTTGGCCAGGCAGTGTACTTGGTAAGAAAGTTAGTAAGAAGAAGTTTTCATTTGAAAGAGAGTAGTTCAATGTTTCATATCAAACTGCACTGTGTAGCTCTATCATCTAATACTTACTATTTAAGAATCAAAATATAATTTATTTACAGGTGCCCATGCAAGAAATTTGTCTTTGTGTTCAAAGCAAAAGTAAAAGCCTGATTTAAAAAGCAAATGAACTGTGCAGATTGTGCATGGATGTACAAAAAAAGAGCCAGGGAATGTACAAACGTCTACTAACATACACATTGTCAGAATTTAAGTTATGCATCAAGGCCTGGTTACGTGACAGTGAATGAGCCTCTCTCTCTTTGCAGCCATAATCGTCTACCGGCTCCCATGGACCTGGAAGTGCAGCAAGCTGGTGATGAAGTTGATCCACGCTGGCCTGAACTTATCGGCCTTCGTTTTTGCCATCGTAGCCATGGTGGCGGTTTTTGATTTCCACAATGCTGCCTATATTCCTAACATGTACAGTCTGCACAGCTGGCTGGGGCTGACGGCAGTTATACTGTACGGTCTGCAGGTGAATGCGCTCTATTGTTCAGGATTTGTTTGAAGTGACTGATAATAAGGAAAACTCTTAGTTTTGTGATGCTGCACTGATATTACTACACTGAACATTAGTACAGTATTTAATATTTTGCACGTAAACAGGATTTATTGTTGCAATATTTTCAGCTGATTAAACCATAGCTAAGCTTTATAGAGCAATGCACTGGTTTAATTAATATACATGTATATATAAAGCAGGGTAGTATGTATTTTTTATGTTGTACTGAGATTTTTAGCCTCTTACTGTTGTGGTTGTCTTTAAATTGCTAAGTCATGGTGTTGATATGTGCAGTATCTGACTATTTTTTTCCCTCTCTCTCCCCTCAATGGGCAGCTTGTTCTTGGAGTTGGCATGTACTTGATACCAGTTACACCTGCGTCCTGGAGAGCAGCGTTTATGCCCATTCATGTCTACAGTGGCCTCTTACTCTTTACCAGTGTCATAGCCGTGGCACTCATGGGCATCACAGAGAAACTTATTTTTGGCCTGTGAGTATTAAAAAGTGAAGTAAATAGATTGTGTTTGATTAAACGCCGGGCGACTGAAATATAAATTCAGTTTAAAAATGTGTCTGATTTTCTTTTTGCGACACAGGGGCAACCCAAAGTATAAGGACTCTCCCCCAGAGGCAGTTTTTGTAAATGTTCTCGGACTCTTCCTGGCGGTGTTTGGAGGTCTGATCCTTTGGATTGCCACTCGAACATCTTGGAAACGCCCCAGTGACCAGATCCTGCATACTCTGCATACCAATGGGGGAGGTGAGGACAACAGCAAAGTCGGTCCGGCAATGTCTCAGCTGTCTGATGGAATGGATGCTGAGGAGGCTGGGGATGTCAGGAGGAGGAATAATAAGTTTGATGATCACACTAACAAATAAGAAAAAGAGATGGATATGATACTGTCTCCAGAGTTGAATGTATACAACCAGCCCACACTGGTGAGAGAAAGCAAAAATTAACACATAAAATAGTATTGCTCTTTCATTCGTAACTTTCTCTTTTGCACTATAAGTATTTTATTTTGAGCTTGTTGTTTTCTTCAACATTTATTGTTGTGAGGACATGTACATATTAGGAAGCTGCTTAATAGGATTTAGGTGATTATGTGGGGATACTTTTTATTGATATACACTGTACAAAATAATCATGACAGATTTTCTGTACTCTAACGTCTTTATGTGGTGGTTTCTGGGGTTTTTACATACACTTTATTTTATAATAAAAATCAACTGTTGCTGTCTATTATCTTGTACTCCTTGTGTGTGTGTATAGAATATGTAATGACTGCAGACGAGTAAAAATTATATTACACGACAAGACAATGTTATGAGGACCATTTTGTCATATTTTTGTACACAATATGAACAACTGACTACAACATGTCTGCATTCATGCTGCCAAGAAATCTGTGTTTACCTTAGACAACAGCAGGGCAGCCACGTCAAACCTTAATGACTCTTTATGGCTCCTCTCGGCATCCGTAGTTTGAGTGGCAGTTCGATTGTTTTGGCTGTGTGCTGGTGAAAGGCATTTGGTGTCAGGTTGAAAGCCTGCTTTAAGGTTTGTTATCATACACAGCAGTTTCATAGTGGTGGTAGTATCACACGTCTGTAACATTTAGCCTGCGTTCGTATCCGAACTAGCTTTAATCACCGTGTGGTCAGCAGAATACAAAGCGTAGGACACAGCCGAGGACCCGGGTCAGGCTAACCATTGTAGCTAGCTGCTAACAAAATGCTGCATGTTTAGCCAAATATTGCGGCTAGAGATGAGCGACACATCTTTTTATGACCGGAAACACTGCTTTACTTAAGAAACTTAAATTACACATGTATTAAGTAACGACAAATTACTCGATGTACTACAAAGGCGGGTAGGCTAACCTAGTGGCTAGCCACAACAAGGAAGGCTAACATTAGCAGTAGCCGAGGCCGATCGGATGCTTTCGCATTTTCTGTAAAACTGCTTCATAATTACTAAACTGAAGCGCCTCATTGCTTGAAGTTTGAGGGCATCAAAGACCATAGACAGTGAGCTGAAACGGATAGCATTACCCCGTTATAAGCTAACCGGGTGTAAACGGTTGTACCAACTGTAGGGTGGGGCACACTGTTAGCTAGTTGACAATGACTGGTCAGCAGTGTGGTTACACGGAGCTGAGATGTGTGTCACCCAACACACAGCTGCAAAGAAGACAGAAAACATTGTTAGGCGGTCAGTTTCAGCTAGCCGTTTCCATCGGTGTGCAAAGTGGTGCTGAAGCTGAGAGGATCAGCTGACAAGTGCTGCTTTGCTTTATAAGGTACTTATTTATGAGGAGGCGGTGTAAACACAGCGAGACCACCAGTTTGTCACCATGTTTGGATTTTATTTGACATACTCAAGCCGACACCAATTATAGCTGAATAACACAATCTTTTCCAGTGTATTAAGCCGAAATAAAAATAAACTTTCTGTACAGTTTTAATATACATTTGCACTATAGGTATCTGCGGCACCTTTGCACAGCGCTGTATATTCATTATCCAGTTATGTATTTTTTATCCTCCACAGTTGTTTATATCATTGCACCTTATATACCTCATGTTAATCTCATACCTTATATTAATCTCTGTTTCATAATAGCTGCTATACAGCTAGTAGTAGTGTAGTAGTAAGCATTATGCGTCATGCCTGCATATGTGTAGCACAGTGAACTAGGTGAAACAGCATTTAAACATGTTTTTATTAACACATGGTGGAAATGGCAATAAACAAAACTTAAATCTTGAATAAACATGAATGCGTTGTTTGTACACAGCTGTGGCATCATGTCTGACAAAAGCGAGCTGAAAGCCGAGCTTGAACGGAAAAAGCAACGGTTGGCGCAAATCAGAGAGGAGAAGAGGAGAAAGGAAGAGGAGCGTAAGAAGGTACGTATAACTTTTTTGTAAAGGCTTTGAATATGTCAAGGAGCACTTTTATTTTAGCCACCCGTTGTGATCTAAATACAGGGTAGAGTCCAAGAAAACTTAACAACTGACCGTTATTGTTAAAAGATAATGTGTCTCTGTGCATATGGTTTTTTTTTTCTAATCAGAAGAGTTTCAATAATGAGATCTTATGTTAACAAACGCTGTATGTTATTCTACAGCTGGAATATGTTTCAGATTGGTGTTGTTTACATACAGTATGTCTGTATTTGTGTAGATGATACGTTTTGCATTGATATAGAAGGGTTGAGTTGACAAAAAGAAATATTGCTTTGTATATTGTCATGCTTTGGTTTAGTCAACTGAAAATGCTCCACATGGACACAATGAGATAACAAAACAATCAGTTGGTGAAACTGTATTGTTCTCCATCGTGGCCACATTTTAAGTGTGTAAGAGCTGTTCATAACGTTCCACCATGATATGTAGTGCACAGTATGTAGTTCCTGTTAGTGTCCTCTTTGTAGGCAGACATACTCTAACTTCTCCTATCCCCATGCTGCCGGCGAGCCTTAACCACTTCTAAAGCAAAGTCACGTGGAATCATGTTAATAAATCAAGTTACTCAAATTGCTATTCTAAAAATGAAAGGCACATGTACATTTGGAGACTATTTGAGTATTTCTAATTTAGTCCGTTTTATACAATTTCTCACTGTTTTGCTTATAATGGAGTACTTTTATTTTGCAGTTTTTTTACTTTTTCCTCCACATCCTACAAACATACATCCCCACACCTGCTGGTGTCATGTTTTTGCATCGTCACCTTCTTGAGATTCCTCTTTCTTTTCCGAGCAGCATTTTCTTTTCTTGTTGACAGAGCTCTGACGTGCACTGTTAAGCCTTGCTTAGGGTTGGTTATATAGCTTGCGAGTTATAATGACACTTAAGTGTTATTTGTTGCCTGAGCTTGTCCTTCAGTCATTGCTTCTCTAAAGAGTTTTACAGTTTTACCAAAAAACCTGTTAATATGGGAGGAGGCCCTGGCTTAAAGACTGACATCATGGAAAAAGTCACAGTCTACAGCTGAACAATGCAAATTATGTCAAAGACTGACTCATGACTGACTGCTCTGTTACGTAGCTGTTTTTAGGTCAGTACTTAGGAAGTCTCAATGTCTAGAGGTGGGTTTGTCTACATATATCATATACATCATGTATACATGTGTCCATACATGGGCAGACTAATGCTACTGACAGGAGAATGCCATTTTGCAAAATAATGGACATGCACAAAACCTTGTTCTTTACTCCAAGGCAGTCAAGTGCTTGGCGTTTGTCTCCCCCTTGTGGCAGTGAGAGCGAATACAACATTGTCAACACAATGAAACGTGTAATCTTTCTTTATTTGACTATAACACTTCCCTGAACAAGTTTCTTTTTGTTTTGGAGCATAAGAAACATTTATTAGATGCTTCCTAGTCTAATTCCCTCTTCCTGACAGCCAGAGATCCTAGTCACATTTGTAACCCTAGTTTCTCCACCACAGGGGCTCCGTCATGTCCTGTCTTTCTCTGCCCTCATGGCCCTTCTACTGCTTTGACAAACAGTCATTGCTGGTTGTCATATAACACCTTGCTACAAGTATGCATTGTCCGCAATACCCGACCCAGACAGCTTGAGCTTTCATGTAATCCGCATTGTGTGTGTCCCTTAAAAAATGTTTTTGTTGAAATCACACACACTATAGCTCTAATTTAAATGTAGCTTCTGGGATTTTTCCATCTACATTCACTGGTGTTCATCTCCGTCTTGCTGCACTCTTTCAGTGAGTCTGCTGAGGTTCTTGCAGAAAGTGAAATTAATGTAAATTAGGTGATTAGTAATCAGAATCAGATAAAAGATCACAAAAGATGGCAGCTAGACAGGTGTGAATTATGCAGACTTGTTGTTGATATCTAGATACTGCATAAACGCGTGATGCCGTGCTATATTTCTAGGCGGACCAACAGAAAGAAGTCCCAGTAAACCAGGATGACTCTGACCTGGACAAAAAAAGACGTGAAACAGAGGCTCTTCTGCAGAGTGTGGGCATAACCTCAGATGTTGCTGTTGGTAAGTTTTATGTTGCCTCTTGGTGGATTCTGCTTACATAACTACTTTAACGTTACATGGTTTTAAATTCTGTAATGAACAGGGTTCAACAAACTGGACCAAGTAATGTGTTTATCATTTCAGTTACATGCCAGTTCATTAGGTAAAAACTAGTTCTAATATAACAGTTCTGCATTTAATCTCCTTTCATGGCTCTTATAATGTTCATGTTTTGAAACAGTGTAAGAAAAAGTTGTAATTCAAGTAATTTTGGAGGAGACAGACGGACAGACAGATAGATGGATATATAGATTGTGATGTTGTTAGACTGTACTGAATTTGACATGTTTCTCTTATTTAACCTAGCCCACTGACTAAATTGTGCTCCGAAATGAAAACCCAGTTCAACATCTCTGTT